>JARDYH010000010.1:8587500-9187500 GCA_029215795.1 Anniella stebbinsi
GAAACCCTTTGACAGCTGCTATCTACATCCCAGGGGCCAGCGCGTGAAAGAACCAAGACATCAGCTGTATCCTGCTGGTAGCTTTGGAATGGGTGGTTGGCTTGCCAATCCAACTTCAGTACAGTGGGGGGAGGGATCAGACTACATGGCCTCCAGGAAGATTCACGCTCAGACGTTTTTTTCAACTGCAGGGATCCAGCTCTCCTATTTTTTCTTTGTTTTCCTTATTAAAACATTTGTATCCCGCCCTGTATCACTAGGATCTCGGGGCGGCGTGCAGATAAAATCAGAGCGATGTAAAACAAGAAATATACACAGCTAAAAATGTACTCGGTCGTTATTAACAAACTAAAAATAGCAGAGACGTTTTAAAAGCAAAGCTTCGGGTTCTCGTGGGCCCGCCCTCTCCTTCGCAGGTTTGCCTGGTTTAAAGAACTAGAGCTGCAGTGGTACGGATTGCCGGCGGTTTCCAACCTGCTGCTCGAGATTGGAGGCTTGGAGTTCTCGGCTTGTCCCTTCAGCGGCTGGTACATGGGGACCGAGATTGGAGTCCGCGACTACTGTGACAACTCTCGCTACAACATCCTGGAGGTAGTAACTGGCATCTTGGTGTCGACTGTTCAAACCACTTTGCATACATTTATTTTGTTGTCATTTTTACAATCACCCTGCAAGGTGGGTCAGTCCTATAACACCCAGTGTGCAGAAGGGGAGAAAGGGTGTTTGTGAATGGCCTGTCTAAGAGCACGTAGCGAGTTCATGATAGGTGAAATTCCGACCAGGGCTCCCCTGTTCATGGCTCTTTTTAAAGACGTTGTGAGTGATGCTTCAGAGAGCATAGCTCAGTGGTCAATAGGGATGCTGGAGAAATCTGCAAACAGATTCAAATGAGTTTGAAGGTCTAAGAATTTGACTTACGGATTCTACAGTGGGCTGGTTTTTCCGAATCATGGCATTCGTGTGAATGCGCATTCATGCATTGGTGCATTAGGGCAGGTACAGTGAAATTCTGTTTTTTAAAAAATTCTGATTCTGTCAATGAGCAGATGACAGAAGACGCTTGACATCCCGTGAAAAGCAGGGTTAGATCACATGGCCCAGGTGGCAATTTAAATTTCATTGCACCAAAATTAGTGATCTCGAAATTTGCATTTTGAGCTTTGAGTTTTCCAAGGCATTGGAGTGCAAAGATGTTGGTTTCCAATCCAGGCTATTCATCCAAATCGGAATTCAGCTGGAGATTCATTTCATGCCTGGTTATTTACTGACCTTCACAGTTATTTACTGACTTCCAGGAAGTTGCCAAAAAGATGAACTTGGACATGCGAAAGACCTCCTCGCTCTGGAAGGATCAGGCACTGGTGGAGATCAACATTGCTGTCCTGTACAGCTTCCAGGTACCAAGAAACCATTCCGGAGCAAGCAAGGGTCATTGGTTCACATTTAAAAATACAAACCTCAACAGTGGTGTGTTTAGGTAATTTTACGCCACAGACTTAGTGGGCTTATGTTTACCCCCATCATAGACGGAAAAATTGTCAGCAGGTTACTTATATGCTGATTTCCAAAGGTAAAGGCATGCTTAAAGGAACTTACAGCAACATCCTAGAAATATTTATTTATTTTATCTACAACATTTATATACCGATCCACATCTACACAGATTCCGGAGCAATGATCAATAAAAGATATATACAAAAATAGAAACCATATTAAACGTTTTTTTGTAAAACAGAATACCAATTTAAAAAGGCATGGCTGGTCAATCGAGGGAAGCTACTTGAAATAGATCTTTTCAGCAGGCACTGAAAACACCACCATCTTGGAGCCTGCAAGTGGAGGCTGGCAGTTCCGATTTTGGTGGGGCTGTGAATCCATTCTGAGAGTCAGTCAAAACCAGCCAGATCCTAAAGGAGTTAGTCAAGATGTTGAACCTGATCCCAAAATAAGTCCAGCACTTTGGACAGCTCCCTTGGAGTTCTCGCTAGTTCTGACCGAAACCCAGAATGGATTTACAAGCCCACCGAAATTGGAGCCACCAGCCTCCACTAGTGCTTGCCTGACCTCCAGAGGCAGGGAGTTCTACAAAAGGGAGCCACCACAGTGAAGGCTCTTATCTGGGTGGACTCCAATTGGGCCATAGGACTGCGTGGAACCATCTCGAGCGTCCCGTGTAAAGACCTCAGTGTCCTCAGGCAGCCAAATTTCTTTCAGACAGAACTCTATGGGTTCAGCACCTTGGATAGCTCCTTTAGAGTGCTGCCTGCCCCACTGAAATAGGAGGCCAGGCCACCCCAACACATTGGGCTGTCTGAGCTGAAGAAGAAAAGGTCGCCCCTTCCCATCCCATCAGAAGACTGGCAGATGGACCCATCTTCGACACCGATGATGGGGCAGCATCCTTCAGTGCTTCCCTAGGGGGCTCAGAGCAGGATACATGGTACACAGTACTCTCCTCCAACATCTTGCTGCCACCTCCCAGAATCTGCTGCCCGATGCAACTAATAATGGTAGGGCCGACCCTGGGCACCAGCCTTCACTGAAAAACCAAGAAACCACCAAAATGATAGGTTATCAGGGGAAGGGGGAGGGGTTGGGGCCTTTTAGGACCCCTAGAGGGCCAACTTTGAACCCATGGTTTCTCTGTTCCTCCACCCTCTGCAGAGTGACAAGGTGACCATTGTGGACCATCACTCAGCCACGGAGTCCTTCATCAAACACATGGAGAACGAGTACCACTGCCGAGGAGGCTGCCCTGCCGATTGGGTCTGGATTGTCCCGCCAATGTCTGGGAGCATCACCCCCGTCTTCCACCAGGAGATGCTCAACTACAGGCTCACACCTTCCTTTGAGTACCAGGTGCCGTTCGTTTCCACTGCAGCTCAGGTTCAGTCTAAGGGATATAGGTGGGGGGACCACATCACAAAGACGACCACCCAGCATGGATGAAGCCCCTGTGACTCACCCACGGTGATGGTGACCTTCTTAAGGCAAGCCCTGCCTGTATTCCCTGCATCTCCGCAGTTACCGCTGTGCGTTGTGTAATGCTGGGAACCTCTTGGCAGGTTTAGTGTGTACCCCAAGCCTGATTTGCATTCCCTACACCAGATATCCGCAATCTGTTAGCCTCCATTTTGGATTATTATTATTATTATTATTATTATTATTATATCTCTTTCTCGCTCGTGGCAGTTTTTCTAGACGGACATGACGGGCTTTGCCAAGTCATGCTGTCTTACAGATTCAGGAATTTCCTGGCAATTGAGCATGTTTTAAGTAGGACTGCTTTCTGGGTGTTGGTGTGGATGTATTCTGGTAGGCCCAGTTTCTGGAGGTTTTCTGTATAGTTCTTTGATGTGATGCCGGCGACTGATGTGACTAACGAAATAATTGTGACCTTTTCCTGTTGCCATAGTTCTTTGACTTCCATGGCCAGTGGTGTATAATTGTCATTATGATGATGATGATAATTATTATTATTTAAAACATTTATTGGCTGCCTTTCAGGGCAGAAGCCTTCACAAGGCGACTTGCAACAATAAAATACATAAAACATTCAAAGCAATAAGATATTAAAAATATTAAAAGCAATAAAAAAAATTGAAACAATAAAACCAACAATAAAAACTGGAGGATCAACAGTAGCAGCAATAATAACAATACTCATCATGCGAAGGCCAAGGTAAAATAAAACATTTTTAAGGCCTTCTTGAAAGCCTGCAGGGAAGGTGCATGGCGGACCTCTGACAGATGTTTGTTCCAGAGATTTGGGGCCGCCGCAGAGAAGGCCCTCTCCCATGTGGACATCCACCTAATTGCCCTCACAGGTGGGCAAATGAGAAGGGCCTCTCTTTCTGATCTTAAAGTGCGGGCAGGCTGATATGGGTGAATGTGGTTGAGATGATTGTCTATCTTCCATCAGCCCTAGCCAGGATGGGGGATGGACCAGAATCGTAAACGTTGTAGTCCAACCCATATGGAGGTTGGAGATCACTGCCCTACAAGGAGGTGGTCGTTAAGCACCCAGAGGCTCTACAGTTGCCATCCTTTCAGCGAAGAAGACCTGTCCCTCAACAAGTTCAGAAATATTGTTCGGGGTGGGGGGGGGGGAGATCAATGTGCATGTACGTACACCAATGTGATTCAAGTGAATTTAAAGTTCTCTTGCTTGCAAGCATGATGCGGTGTACAATGGACGTCAACGCATGGTGTGAGAAGTGAATGTCTATAAGATTTGATGGACATCAACATTCCTGTGGAGAACTTAGGAACGTAGGAGGCTGCCATATACTGAGGGCCATCTAGCCCAGTATTGCCAACACCAACTGGCAGCAATGCCGCTTTGGGTTTTCAGGCCGGAGTTTTCCAGCCCTACCTGGAGATGCTGGGAATCGAACCAAGGACCTTCTGCATGTAAAGCAGGGGCTCTACCTCCGAGCTGCAGCCCCTCCCCAATTGCAATGAGCAGCATGGCCCAGTTGCAATTACATTTGGGCAATCCCTGGCAAATGTTGTGAATGTTCCAAAGCTCAAAAATATTTCTTTTAGGGTGCAGTCCCATCGATGGCTTTGGGCATGATAGACCCCTTCATTTGACCTTGAACGAGTCTTGTCTTTCAAACGGGGCTCTCTTCTTTTTTTTCCCCCCTCCCAGCCTGATCCTTGGAACACGCATATCTGGAAGGGCCTCAACGGCACTCCCACCAAGAAGAGAGCCATCGGCTTTAAGAAGTTAGCGAAGTGAGTATGGAACGGGGCGTAGCGGAACCAGTGGAAGGTCTAGATAAGGGGGCAGGGGAGGGAATCATGTGGAGCACTGGCTGGGGGGGGGGGCTTCCTGCAGCTCAGAGGAGGGCAACGAGGATGATCAGAGGTCTAGAAACAAAGCCCTATGAGGAGAGACTGAAAGAACTGGGCATGTTTAGCCTGGAGAAGAGAAGACTGAGGGGAGACATGATAGCACTCTTCAGATACTTGAAAGGTTGTCACACAGAGGAGGGCCAGGATCTCGATCAACCCAGAATGCAGGACACGGAATAATGGGCTCAACTTACAGGAAGCCGGATTCCGGCTGGACATCAGGAAAAACTTCCTGACTGTTAGAGCAGTATGACAATGAAACCAATGACCTAGGGAGGTGGTGGACTCACCCACCCTAGAGGCCTTCAAGAGGCAGCCAGACAGCCATCTGTCAGGGATGCTTTAAGGTGGATTCCTGCATTGAGCAGGGGGTTGGACTTGATGGCCTTACAGGCCCCTTCCAACTCTACTATTCTAGGATTCTATGATACGACCAAAACCTATCAAGCAAAATGAGATGGAGCATGCGAAGGTGTCACTGAGTGTTAAGTGTAAAAAAAAAAAAAATGGAGAAATGGTGGCAGAGGTGTGGGGGATAAAAGGAATGGAGTATATTGGAAAGTGAGGATACACGGCAATATTTTGGGTAAAATGCAGCATAAGTCTTATTTAAAATAGATGCACTGAAATGAATAGAGCAACCCCATTGAATTCATTTTAGTGGGTCTACTCTTAAGTAGGACTGATGTTCGGTTTTACCCTTTGTTTCAGTTCACACTTGTGCTTTCCCAATTGCAACTCCCCCCCACACACACACCTTTCCCCCCTCATTCTGTCCAAGCTGAATGTATAGAATTCAGTTCCGTACATTTGAATTTTCCCCCTCCCTTTATTCCATTCCATTGTATGGAACAGCTGGGAGAAATCGTGTGAGGAAGGAACACAAAGACACTCCTTTCCCAATCCCCCAAAAATGGGAGGAGCTCAATATTTATGTGTGTGTATGTGTGTGTGTGTGTGTATATATATATATATATATATATATATATATATATTATAGGGCTTAAGCCCTATATTATATATATAGCTCCTCCCATTTTGTGGGGATTGGAAAGGATGTGGGTGTAATCAAAGGATGGTGGAGGAGTCCCGCCTCCCGCCCCTTTTGTACTTTACCTAGTAACAGAAAAGTCAGAACCCAGGAAATAGGATACAAAATTAAAATTGTCATATTTTGTATCCTATCTCCTGGGTTTTGACTCTTTTGTTTCTAGGCAAAGCACAAAAGGGGCAGGAGGCGGGACTCCTCCACCATCCTTTGATTACACCCACATCCTTTCCCAATCCCCAAAACATGGGAGAAGCACTCCCTCTCTCTCTCTCTCTCTCTCATATAGGGCTTAAGCCCTAATATATATATATATATATATATATATATATATATATATATATATAATATTTAGCTCCTCCATTTTTGGGGGGATTGGGAAAGGATGTGGGTGTAATCAAACATGAATACAGAACAGGACGCAGGACAAAAGCAACATGAATTCATGCAGGATGGCTGACTAAGACGTGAGCCAGCCCTGGCTGGTAATCAGACCAATTCACTGAAAAGTCAAATGGAATAGCCTCCCAGCCTGGAAACATCAAATAAAATTAAAACCATTTTCATTTATCGAAGATTATCCAAGCCCTCCGCTGACCCAGTTAAGTTACATTTACCGATGTCCCTCCAGTGGGTTTAACAGCACTTCTCAATGCCTGTAAAAGCTTTGCGAGATGCTATGGTCATTATCCATTATCCTTTTTACTCTTCTGCACTATTCTCTATATTTTAAGCTGTGGGTAAGGTCTGCTTCCTCTTTTCTTTCTTAGCTGTCTGCCTCTGCTTTCCTCCTTCTTGAGCTGTTGTGGTTCTTCATGTTCAATCAATGTTCTTTTTCTTACGTGGAGAAAAAATAGAATTTAAGAATCAACAGCTCCCTAAATCAGGAGAAATCAGTGGTGTTCACACGCATACCTGAGCTGCTGCTTTGTAACGCCAGCTCCAGGTTTTTAAGACTGCTTAGGCAAGATATCTGCAATGGTAGGGTGACCCTATGGAAAGGAGGACAGGGCTCCTGTATTTTTAACAGGTGCGTAGAAAAGGGGATTTAAGCAGGTGCCATTTGTATGTATGCAGCACCTGGTGAAATTCCCTCTTCATCACCAGAGTCAAAGCTGCAAGAGCCTTGCCCTCTTTTGTATCTGGTCACTCTAGTATAGCTGCTCCCTCTAGCATGATTTCACTCAAGCGGGCCTTTGGCCCTGTATGTTGGTCTGTAGCTGAAATGGGTTCTACTGGATTGGGTGCTGTTTTCGTTTCTTTAATTATGGTGAATTTTTTAATTATGTTTTTAAATTTATTTGTTTTTATTGTTTTAAGTAAGTTTTTGTTTTAATCTTGGTTCTTGTCGTTAGCTGTCTTGAGTGCCTTTTTTTTTTTTTGGTGGTGGTGGTGGTGGTGGTGGTGGAAAGGCCAGGCATAAATTGATTGATTGATTGATTAAATAAAACATTTTTCCTTCCCCGACTAGAGCCGTGAAGTTCTCTGCCAAGTTGATGGGACAAGCAATGGCGAAGAGGGTTAAAGCCACCATCCTGTACGCCACAGAAACAGGGAAGTCCCAGGTCTATGCAAAAACTTTGTGCGAAATCTTCAAGCATGCCTTTGATGCCAAGGTAGGATCCTGGCTCTTCTTTTCTGGGGGAATAGCATAGGCTGGTGCGGGGGAGCCAGCAATCTCCAATTCCCAGATGCACACCTGCATAAGGAGCTAAACTTGAATGGCTTTTTCTTGCTGAAAGCATGTAATGTTTATACAGCAGCAGAGCGGGTTTGAAATGCCCCTTATCACGTTTAATACCACACATTTCATTTACCCCTTTAAGATCAACCTTTGGCAGGGCAGGTGGGAGTGTACGCCTCTGCCTTTTTGCAGAAGGCACCAATTGGCTACTGCCTGTGACGTCAGCGATACCTTCCTCGCCCGAATCCCAACTGGAACAGTTTTCCAATTGTTCATACATAAAACGAATCCTTTTTCCATTTTGTTTTGTTTATACGGCAAAAGATAATAGGATAAAGTACATTTGCAAATGTACTTTTTTTAAAAAAAAAGGTGTGTGGTTTGTTTGTTTGTTTTAAAAGGTGCTTTAAAAATGATTTTTTTAAAAGTCTTGTAGGCTGCCCAAAGCACAGCAAAAAGGGGACGTTTTCTTGGGGAAGATTTGGATGGGGAATTCCTTGGCTGTCTTTGCCTTCTGTGAAATTTAAATAAATCCTAGCCATTCTTTCTAAATTTGCATATGTGGATACAAATTGGCATATGTAAATTTTATGGACATTAATGTCCTATGGGCCCAGGGCCCCTGAAACTTCTAAATGCCTAGGAACCCTCCCAGTCAGAGGCTAGAAGCAAACTCTGAGACTATCAATCAGGCGCATGCACGCACATCTCCATGCATGCGCGAGCATGGGCAATGTCCGTATACGCTGTTCTGACTTATTGTGAGGGAGCATCTCAGCAGCCTCTTCTCTCCACCAGGTGATGTCAATGGATGAATATGACACTGTCCACCTGGAGCACGAAACCCTCGTCCTGGTGGTGACGAGCACCTTCGGCAATGGAGACCCGCCTGAGAATGGGGAGGTAGGGAGGGATGCTCTTTGTCACGCAGCCCAGGGCTGTGCATGCGGCAGTCTGAACCGGTCCCTGGCCTGCATGGTGTGGAGAATGTGGGTAGGGAGACATTTTACACCCACTCCCAAAATACTAGAACCTAGAGGGGTCATCCCATGAAGTGGTTCCCCTCTATTCGGCACTGGTTAGGCCCCATCTTGAGTACTACGTCCAATTCTGGGCACCACCTTTCAAGAAGGATGTAGACAATCTGGAGCGTATTCAGAAGAAGGCAACGAGGATGATTAGGGGTCTGGAAACAAATCCCTATGAGGAGAGATTGAAAGAACTGGGCATGTTTAGCCTGGAGAAGAGAAGGCAGAGGGGAGACATGATAGCACTCTTCAAATACTTGAAAGGTCGTCACAAAGAGGAGGGCCAGGATCTCTGCTCGATCAACCCAGAATGCAGGACTCGGAATAACGGGCTCACCTTACAGGAAAACATGACATCAAGAAAAACTTCCTGACTGTTAGAGCAATACGACAATGGAACCATTGACCTAGGGAGGTGGTGGGCTCTCCCACACTAGAGGCCTTCAAGAGGCAGCTGGACAACCATCTGTCAGGGATGCATTAGGGTAGATTCCTGCATTGAGCAGGGGGTTGGACTCGATGGCCTTATAGGCCACTTCCAACTCTACTATTCTATGATTCTATGAATTAGCCCTCAGACCGAAAGATGTTCCCCATCCTTGTCTATAGTGTCCTAACGAGCAGCGGTGCTCCTGTCCTTTCCTTACCAGCAAAATGACCAGTTTGTTAGGAAGCTGGTTTGGACTGGGGTGTGGGGGGCAGTGGGGGGGAGGGGGAGGGCTAGCACCAGCACTCAGCATCCTTGGCAGTTGCCAAGACCCACTGATAAATGCCTGCTGTTGTCCCCTTTAATTTTCTTCCCCATCCAAGGGCTTTAGCAGCTGGGTGAGCTGCCCTTTGAATTCCCCACAATGCTCCTGGACCTAGCATCACTCTCTGGGGCATTATGGGAAGTTAAAAGGATGGCTAGACCCAGCCTCCTGGACATCGCCACCGTGTGGAGGAAGTCCAGCAGAGCACCCATTCAAACCTGGGACCTGGGGTGGGAAAAAGAAGTGACCCAAACACCCAAATTAGAGTTGGGTCGTTCAGAGGGGAAGGGGTCTTCTCCCACTCCAACCTAGATCTGTTTTTCACAAACGTTTTTTCCCAGATTTAATGGAGTTTGGTGCCCCTGTTTTTCCTCCCTTTTCATTTTCCTTGGAACCCAGAAATTTGGCTGTGCACTGATGGAAATGAGGAATCCCAACTCCAGCCTGCAAGAGAGCAGGTAAGTGGTCGGACCAGCATCATTCCCTGGAGCATCCAGCTCCACGTATTCTTGCTTCTACCACACATACTAGCTTACAACGGCTCTGTAAGGAATCCCAGCTTGTCCCAGGGGTGTGTTGACTCCCGTGGGAGGATGTCTCTGG
The DNA here is from genome assembly GCA_029215795.1 of Anniella stebbinsi. NCBI lineage: Eukaryota > Metazoa > Chordata > Lepidosauria > Squamata > Anniellidae > Anniella > Anniella stebbinsi. Next base: position 8,597,476 of record JARDYH010000010.1, read on the forward strand.
CTCGAGAAGACCAGATGGGGACACACACCCCTTCCTCCTGAGGTTTTGCACCCCTGTGATATGCAGAAGTATACTGGGCCCCTGAGCAGACAGTACTTTCCTGTTCTAGGGATCATATTTAAACCAGCCATTTCTCTTTTGGATGATAGAAGCAGCTGTTCTAAATTCCAAAAACTGTTGATGGCTTCTGTTGTTGTTCTCACTTTCATCATGTTTATCCTGGCCTTCATCTCAAGAGCTCAAGACAGTAAATGTCCCACCAGCCACTTTTTTTCAAAATTCCCGCTCCCCAATGTACAGGGGCTAAAAGAGAGAGAGCCCTTCACTGAAGCCAATTGAATTACTTTCCCTTCTTTTTTTAAGCCCCTGCATGGGTGGGTTGGGGGAGTTTGGAAAATAAGCAGTTGGCGGGGGGGAGGTTTAAACCTCCCCTACTTGATCGTGGTGGTCCCAATTTGGATTGGCGCCCATGCATTCACATGGGAGTAAAAAAGAAAGAAAAGAGAAAGGTGGGGCATCTTTACCTTAAAGGGAAATCATGTTGCTTACTGGGATGTTTGTGCTTCCTGCTTTTGGCATGCTTGTTATGTGCTACATTACACAGATCAAGACGGTTGACCATGTGGTTTCAAACTTCCATTGAAACAGCACCATCTAGTGGTGGAAAATCCCGTTTGTTTGTTTTTTCAAATGTAACCACTCTAAAAGTGGTTCTTTGAATGGAAGAATTTCCAGTGGATGCCACGGGAGATGTCCTGGTCATTCACGATATCGTGTAAAAGACCCGCAAACTTTTGTGAGTGGCCAGTCACAAGCGTGCACTAAATCACTCATTTAGAGGAGCCAAGAGAATCAGCTACACGCTATGCTTTGTATTAAATATATGTTGTAAATTGACCCTCAGTTTTTTCTCTCTCCTTTTCCTACCATGGAGCATTGGTTTCTTAAACAGCAATGACACTAAGCAACCAATAGATGCCAGACTTTCACTGCGTTTCTGTCGGTATTTGACCAGTGTCTTGGGCTTGTTCCTTGCATTCAAAACAAATGTATGATATGATGCAGAAGACCTGTGATTGGACCTTCTGACTTTAAAAAAAGAAAAATCTTTAAAACAGCCCCAGGAATAAGAGGGATGGGGCTCCAATTGTGATCAGGGCAGAGACAATGTGAGTAGAGGTATTTTTAAGCCCACAAACATCTCTTCCTGGGAATAAAAATACTATTATTATTATTATTATTATTATTATTATTATTATTGTATCTCTTTCTCGCTCGTGGCGGTTTTTCTAGATGGACATGTCAGGCTTTGCCAAGTCATGCTGCCTTTTACAGATTCAGGAATTTCCTGACAATTGGACATGTTTTAAGTATGACTGCTTTCTGGATGTTGGTGTGGATGTATTCTGGTAGGCCCAATTTTTGAAGGTTTTCTGTTTTGATTTGATGCCAGTGACTGATGTGACTAACAGAATTGTGACCTTTTCCTGTTGCCATAGTTCTTTGACTTCCATGGCCAGTGGTGTATATTTTTCTCTCTTCCTCTTCCTTTTTAACAACGTTTTTGTCATTTGGTATTGCTATGTCGATGAGATATGTGTGTTTTTCTTTTTTGTCTATGACGTTATGTCTGGTCGGTTGCAGGGTATTGGCTTGTTGGTATGAATTGTTCTGTCCCAGTATATTATATGATCTGCATTTTCCAAGGTTGTTTCGGGTGAGTATGTATAGTATGGTGTAGACTGTATTATTATTACTATTACTATTATTATTATTATTATTATTATTATTATTATTTAAAAACAACAATCTGATGCATTTTCATGACACCCAAAGTTAGCAGCCTCAGACAGCCTTCTCATTCTACCTAGTCGTGGGACCGGCCTCTGTGGGATGGAGCCTTTTTAGTGGTGGTACCTAGATAGTGGAAACTATGTTTCCACTATCTAGGGATGTTTTATTCGTCCTTGCTATCTCTTAAATGGATTGCTGTTGTTGTTAAAGTCTTCAAGGTGCTTCACAACCATTATCTAGCTGCAATACTTACTACAACCCTGTAAAGTCAGTGTTGCTATCGCCCCTATTGCAAATGGGGAAACTGAGGCTGAGAGAACTTGCCAAAGGTTAGCAAATTACATGGCAGATTTGAACTAGAGATTCCTGATTTGTAGATCAGTCATGTAGCCGCAATGCTTCACCATCTGCCATCATGGCTTTGATTGGATTGGTTTGCTCTCTTTCTATTTGAGTAGTTTATCTGACTCCGCTGAGATATGTGCACTTTTAAAAAAATAATAATGTTATTTAACATGCTGCCTATGATGAGTTTGTATCTTAGTTACCATCATCAAGCTTTGGATCCCCTCCAACCAAAAAGTGGGACAGAAATGTACTACATGAATAACAGAGCAATCCTGTGCATTTCTATTTGGAAACAAGTCCCATTGAACTCAATGGTGTTTACTTCCAGGTAAGTGGGCATAGGATTGCAGCCTAAATAAATTTAGGTCAAGAAATGTGCATGGAGAAAGGATTGAACTCCCATATTTCCACTGCCACCACTCTACTCAAACTTAGAGAGCTATATTGAATGTTAGTCCTACTTAGAGTAGAGCTATTGAAATGAATGGGATGTAAGTTAGGCATGACTAACCTAAACCCCATTCATTTCAGTGAGTCTACTCTAGGTAGGACTAACATGCAATACCACCCAGAACCTCTCATAAATGCAGTTTTTTATATTAATAATATTACCGCCACAAGCGCGAAGAGAGAGGGAAGAAGAAGAAGAAGAAGAAGAAGAAGACACATACCTCGTCGACATAGCAATACCAAATAACAAAGACATTGTTGAAAAGGAAGAAGAAAAGAGAGACAAATATACACCACTGGCCATGGAAGACAAAGAACTATGGGAACAAGAGAAGGTCACAATTATTCCATTAGTCACATCAGTCACCGGCATCACATCAAAAACACTATACAGAAAACCTCCAGAAACTGGGCCTACCAGAATACATCCATGCCAACATCCAAAAAGCAGTCATAATTAAAACATGCTCAATCGTCAGGAAATTCCTGAATCAATAAAAGACAACATGACTTGGCAAAGCCCGTCACGTCTGTCTAGAAACACTGCCACGAGTGAGAAGGAGATACATAATAATAATAATAATAATAATAATAATAATAATAATAATAGCTCGGAGGTCCAATCCTGCATCTTGTTCACATCTGCTTCTAGTTCTTAAAGATCTGAGCAGACACACACATACCACGTTCCCTTCTCCCACCTGGAGGTTCTAGCTGTCCCTCGACCCTGTTTTGCAGGAGCTACAAAGTACGCTTCAACAGTGTCTCCTCGTATTCAGATGCTCGGAAATCCTCCAATGACGGCCCTGAAGCCAGGGACAACTTTGAGAGCGCAGGCCCTCTGGCCAACGTCAGGTGAGCAGGGGGGGACCAAGGCTGGGCAGAGGTGATACAGGGTGACCGAGGATGTGCGGAACTCAAGCGACAAACCTGCCACCCTCTTGGCATGGGTTGTCCTGGAGGCAAGTCCAACATCTGGCGAGGCCCACATCTCTCTTCCAGCTTTCCGCCTTCTGCTGGGGTGAGAGAATGGGACCGTCTGTCGGCTCTGCTCGGTTGCCGCTAGCCACTTGCGGCTACCTCTGTGTCTGCCTGCTTGCTTGCAGATTCTCGGTCTTTGGCCTGGGCTCACGGGCATACCCCCACTTCTGCGCCTTTGCCCGCGCTGTGGACACGCTCTCGGAAGAGCTGGGAGGGGAACGCATCCTGAGGATGGGTGAGGGGGATGAGCTGTGTGGACAGGAGGAATCGTTCCGGACTTGGGCCAAGAAAGTCTTCAAGGTAGCCTGCTTCCATTTTTTTTTCCTCTCGGGGGAGGAGTGGGGGACTCAAGCAACAAGGGTATCCCAGCCACGGGGAGGGTATCTCGGCCGTGGCTCAGGCCTTAACGCGAACCGTTGCAAAGTAGTTGCTTCAGTTGGAGGATTCTAGAAGGTGTGAAAATGCCTGACGGGCACTGGAGACACCCAACACCCCACAGGAGGGTACTAGAATCATAGAATAATAGAGTTGGAAGGGGCCTATAAGGATATTGTCCATGCCCCTGCTTAATGCAGGAATCCACCTTAAAGCATGTCCAGATGCCTCTTGAATGCTTCTAGTGTGAGAGAGCCCACAACCTCCCTAGGTCATTGGTTCCATTGTCATACTGCTCTAACAGTCAGGAAGTTTTTCCTGATGTCCAGCCGGAATCTGGCTTCCTGTAACTTGAGCCCATTATTCCACGTCCTGCACTGTGGGATGATCGAGAAGAGATCCTGGCCCTCCTCTGTGACAACCTTTCAAGTATTTGAAGAGCGCTATCATGTCTCCCCTCAATCTTCTCTTCTCCAGGCTAAACATGCCCAGTTCTTTCAGTCTCTCCTCCTAGGGCTTTGTTTCCAGACCCCTGATACAGCCTGGACCTAAGCATCGGGACCAGTGTTGCAGCGGAGGCAGGACTTGCAGGGGCGCAGTCCTGGCACTTTTTTATTAGCAGGGGAGGGAAATGAATTTTCCTAGCAATAGTGTTTTGTATCCCACTGTCATGCAAAGTCTTCTGGGGTGGCCTGGTCCTGAATGGACATTTGAGACCCCTTAGCTTCCCCCTAATTCACTCTTATTCTCATACCAACAATTGCTGCCTAAATTCTACCCCCTCCAGATTACTCTAGGTAGGTCTTTATTCCTTGTGCTGCATTAATCATTTCGTGTATAATAAAAATCTGTCCTCCTGCTGCGATTTTTAAGAGCCAAGAAGGAGTTTGTTGTTTGGGGGAAAGAGATGCTAGAAAAACGCCATCATCCCACAATCTGTTAATCAACGTTTTCTGCACGAGCCACAGCGGCACATGTCACGTCAAGGGGAGCACAGCTTTGCACCATCACTGCACGTGTCGTGAAGTGCATGAACAGAGGATGCAAGATGCGTGGCAGATGCAAGGTTGCGGCTTTAATTTGCGCAAACTGCAGCCGTAAAATTGCGTAGCTTGCACAAATTGCAGGCGAAATTTGCGCAAATGACGACTTTGACGAGGATTGGGGGGGGGGAGAAAGACAGATTTCGGAAAGAGCCCCCAGCTTGGCTTGCAACCATAAGTCAAGCTGGGGGCTGCGGGGAAATCAGCGAGCCCAAAGAGGGACAGATTTCTCCAGTGCAAGTCTCAATTTATATATATAATAAAATGTGTATTTTGAGAGAAAATACATCCAGAAATGCATACATTGAGAGAAAATAGGTTTCAAAGTCTATGCAGATTAAAGTGATAGCATCATAGAGTTGGAGGGTGCTGTGAAGGCCAGTTAGTCCATCCTTCTGCTGGTGTAGGAAATCTGGCAGTGGAGTATCATTGCTTGAAGCAGAGACCTTTACCCCTATAGATCAAGGGTGTGGAACCTCAAGCCCAGGGGCCAGATCTGGCCCTCCTGAGCTTCTAAACTGGCCCTTTGAGTTTCCCCAGATAGCTATGTCCTCTCCCACGGCTCCACCCCTTTCTCCCAATCACTAACCTTTTGGTTTCTCAGCTTTTGTGCAGCTTTTTCCCCTATTCAAAAAGATTGAAATGCCTCTCCAAAAATTCAATTCCTGGCATTAGGAGCTTTAAGCTACAATATGCTGGTATTTCTTGTACTTCGGGCTGACTCTCTTTGCTTTTGGCCAGGCCCACCACTGGCATGTCACCTCCAAGAGCTTGCCTCAAGTTGAATTTGGCCCTTGGGCTAAAAGAGGCTCTCCACGTTTTCTGGCCTATAACTCTCATGATGCCTCATCAATGGCTACCGCTGGCTTGGGCTAATGGGAGTTGTAGGCCAAAACATCTGGGAAGCTATAAATTGCCAAATCCAGGTAATTGGTTCCATTGTCAAGCTTGACTCTCCTAGTGTTCAATGGAACTCTTCACCCCTCTAACTTGAGCCCATGAGAACTAGGTCTCCCTTTAGGACAACAGTTGACAGTACGTCTTTGCCCTCTTCTAGGTAGAAATATCCATCACTGGGAAATCTAGTTTTGTTTTGTTTTTTGGCTCGCCGGAGTTCCACAGCGTGAACAAGTTGTTTTGCGTCTGTGAGCCAAACTTTTCCTCAAACGCCAGGAACTTCTTGCATGTTTTGGGGCGGAATGTTCTGCAATTTGCACAGATTTCTGAGCAATTTGGGCAAATGACAGCTGAATTTGCGCACATTTGCGCAAATTTGACAGTAATTTGTGTAATTTACGCAAATTTGGGCGTAATTCACAGAAATAGCTCAGACGTTTGCACAGGTGCAGAACCTTCCCCCTCAATTTGCAGAAAATTCCCAGGAAATTTGCAGATTGCCCCGGCTTGCTGCATATCAAGTTGGGCCATCACAGCAGCAACCAAAACGAAATCCAGGGGTTCGTGCCTGGGGAAACCCGTTGAACCCTATCCCGCAAACAGATTCCTCAAATGTCCCTACGTCTAGGTGACAGCCCTTTAGATATTTGAGGAGGGAACCATCATGTCTTTCCCCTGAGACTTCTCCACAGCAAACATACCTGGTTCCGTCAGCCTTTTCTAGGACTTGTGTTTCCCTATTACTGACCGTTGCACTGCCCTTATAAAGAGTAAAGAAACAGGATGAAGCTGATGTAGGGGTGAACACAGGTAAATGTGACGCCCATCAGAACTGGAGTGGTTTGTCCACCTGCTATACCTGTTCCGTGTCTGGCTTTAGCTCTTGCACTGTGCTTCCTGTTTTTTTCCGAATCTCACATCCGCACACCGTTTGGGAGATGGGAGGGGAGGAATACTGCCGGGACATCTTTATTTTTCGCTTTGTCTTGAGTGCCTGGTGTGTCCTGCAGGCAGCATGTGACGTGTTCTGCGTCGGCGATGATGTCAACATCGAGAAGGCCAACAACTCCCTCATCAGCAATGACCGGAGCTGGAAGAGGAGCAAGTTCAGACTGACCTACGTGGCTGAGGCCCCTGAACTCACGCAAGGTATGGATACGTTTTCCCCATTTTCTGGACCGGTAAGCAGATGTGGGGGGATCGCTGGACAGGCTTTGGATACCTGTGATACTTTTTTAAAATATTTCACATATTTACAAATAAACGAGTATGGTGCTTCTAAATAGAGGGCTCAGTTAAGAACATAAGAAGAGCCCTATGGATCAGACCAAGGGTCCATCTTGTCCACAATTCTGTTCACACAGGGGCCAAACAGCTGTTGACCAAGGACCAACAAAGCAGGACATGGTGCAACAGCACCCTCCCACCCATGTTCCCCAGCACCTCGTGCGCACAGGCTTACTGCCTCGGAAACTGGAGGTAGCACATAACCATCAGGGCTAGTAGCCATGGATAGCCTTCTCCTCCAGGAATTTATCCAACCCCCTTTTAAAGCCATCCAGATCTTTCCTCTTCCTCCATCAGTTTGAATACAACCTGCCCATGGCACACTGTGCCTCCATTTCTTACAGTCTCTCTTTCATTCTCAGGATTGTACAGTATCCACAAAAAACGAGTCTCTGCAGCCCGGCTTCTGACACGTCAAAATCTACAAAGCCCCAAATCCAGGTAGGAAGTGCAGACCAGCCATTTTGCACCCAGTGGGGACATGCCCTATAGAACTGGCCAACATAACGGCTTTACGAAGAGCCCTGCTCAATTAGACCTAGCCTCCATCTAGCCCTGTGTCCAACTGTGGGAATAATAATACCAGAATGTGAGCATGTTGGTGAACCATTAGATATATTTCTCAGGCACCCATAAATATGTATCCCGTGCTATACGTAAGGTATCAGGGGTCCCCCAGCCTTTTTGTGTCACTGGGCATAGTTGGAATTTGAGCGAGTGTCATGGGTGCTCTCACAAAATAGTTGCCATTGAGGGGTGGGGCTTGCCTAGGCTGACCCTATGAAAAGGAGGACAGGGCTCATGTAACTTTAACAGTTGTAGAGAAAAGGGGATTTCAGCCAGTGTCATTTGTATGCAATTAGTTCCTGGTGAAATTCCCTCTTCATCACAACAGTTAAAGTTGCAGGGGCCCTGCCTTCTTTTGTATATGGTCACTCTAGTATAGTGCCTGCAACTTTAACTGTTGTAATGAAGATGGGGTTTCACCAGGAACTAATTGCATACAAATGACACTGGCTGAAATTCCCTTTTCTCTACAAGTGTTAAAGTTACATGAGCCCTGTCTTCCTTTTCATATGGTCAGCCTAGGCTTGCCCATTCATGAAATAGCTGCCAAAGTGGGCATGTCTGGTCATAAACAGTCATTTCCCAGAAACAAAACTGGTGAGACCACAAGAAAAATGACTTGTCCAAGAATCAAAGTACAAGGTGGAGGTGAGTTCTGAGCTCCAAAACAGAAAACCACTCTTTGGAACCTGAATAAAGATGGTGCTAGAGGGCAACACTAGAGATCATGTGGTAACTGCTGGTACTGCTAGCATAAGATGTTTCAGGAGCTGGAGATGTCATGTGGAAAGAATGGAATGTTCTAAACCTTCCCCTCACTTCAGCCGCTCCACAATCTTCCTGCGGCTTCACACTAATGGGCACCAGGAACTGCATTACCTACCTGGGGACCACTTGGGCGTTTTCCCGGGCAACCATGAAGACCTTGTCAATGCCTTGATTGAACGGCTGGAAGATGCACCACCCGCCAATCAGCTGGTGAAAGTGGAACTCTTGGAAGAGAGAAGCACAGCTTTAGGTAACGCACAGTGGCCGTTTTTAATTTCATCTGTCGGTCAGGGTCGGTTTCTCTGCGCAGGCACCATCACTAGATGCCTTGTCATTTTAATTGTATTTATTTAGGTGTGCCAAAGGGAAACATTGGCTGAATTCGGACGACACGATAAGCAACTGGGGGGGTGGAAACAATCATCAGTTGTATTGACTATCGTGTCGTCCGAATGCTGCCATAGTCAACTCAGCGTTGATCCTAATCCACACCGCAGTTGATTATTTATTACCATGTTGTGTGGGGAGTACCCCCTAGATGAACAACTGTAAGGTTGGTTATTACCCCACCATTGACTATCGTGTTGTCCGAATTCAGCCATTGTCATTTCCTTTTTCCATCCATTGTCATTTTTTTTTCAAGTTTCACCACCTTTCTTTACTATCGGTATGAATTACATTTCTTTCGGTTTTTCTATTTGTTATTAATTTACTCGTTTCTCATTTTTCCATCGATTTCAATGGAAACCCAACCAGTTTTCTGCTGCCTGTAACATCGATGTTTTCCATAAAACTCATGTGAAATTTGCAAGTATGCTACTACCCACACACACGCACACCTGGAGCATCAGGCCTGCCGAATTTCAGATGGATAGGACAATACGTTCCCATTCTATACGTAACTTTTAAAAGGTGCACATTCTATAAGTTTCCCATTGCTTTTAATATGAAACCAAGTCAGTCTCCTGCTGCCTGCAACTTCAGTGTTTTCAACCAAGCAGTATGAAATTCACAGATGTATCACTTTCCAATCTGTCAATTTCACTGCCTTCTCCTTCTCTCTTTGGCTCAGTTCAGACAACACGTTTCTCAACGGTGCTTTTAGAATTCCACTGGGAGTTTTTACACCACTGTTGAGAAATGTGTTGTCTGGCAGGAAAACACGCAGAATATCAATGCTGTGCAGAGGAGAGTTCCTGTACAACCGTTGTGTTGCATGTTGTGTGGCAGGCGGAGCTTTCCGTTGTGTTGAGTTGACTTTCCCCACTGGCTACAGAGCTTCCTAGCAAGAGCGGCAAAAGGACCGAGTGCCGCTCTAGGAGAGCTTTCGGGATTGTTACTTTGCAGCAGTGGCTGATGGGATACCATTGGGAGGACTGGGGGAGGAGAGAGGGTGGAGGAACTGTCAATCCAACATCGCAATGGATTTTACTCAACTCCATGGTAACCCACAGACACGTTGCGTGGGGAGTACCTGCTACAAACTCAACCGTTGAGTGGAGTTTTCACACTGCGTTGTATGAGCTGAGTCTATGGCTCAATTCGGACGACACAATAAACAACTGGTGTGGGGAAAACAATCGTCAGTTGTTTTGACTATCGTGTTATCTGAATGTTGCCATAGTCAACTCAGCCCTGATCCTAATCCACACCACAGTTGATTATTTATTACCATGTTGTGTGGGGAGTACCCCCTAGATGAACAACTGTAAAGTTTATTATTACCCCACCATTGACTATTGTGTCGTCCGAATAGAGCAGTTGGCATTTTTAAAATGAATGTGCTCCCCTGTTACTTAATAACCATCTAAAATTCCTAGGAGATGTAGGCAGCGTAGAGTCCTAGCACTATCAAGAGAAACCCTGGCCTTCCATAGCTAGTGCTAGCAAGAGAATCCCTTACCTTACCTCCAAACTCTCATCAGAAATCAGAGATAAAGAAGGGTTTCCCTTGCGAGCAGTAACTGTCGAAGGTTTTGCGACCATTTTCCTAACCTTTGGGAATTTTGCATGAATTCATCATAGAAAAATATGCAAAAAATAAAAACCCTGACCAAAAATGTTGGATTTCCCCCATAGGCTAAAGCATGAAAATACACATGGGGGGGAGGGGATTTGTTAATTTGCACATGTGTGAATTTGCGCAAATTTGCATTTGCACAAAATCAGAAACGAAACAAAAACATCAGAATTTGTCGATACCCAGATGATGGAGTGAAACATGCCTCACAATCCGCGAAACTCAGGCAGAAAAGAATCCATACATCCCTACCACACACCCACACATCCTCACTCTGACCTCCTCATCTCCATCTGCCACCATCTTTCTCCTCCTCTTCCTTTTCCCACCACATGCCTCACCCTCTAGGCCACACGTCGCGGGTTCCTTCCTTAAAGTGAGGCATTCTGGGTGAGATGGCCCTAGAGATCTCCCAGGCCACAGCAGCACAGGCAGCCTTCAAAGCCTCCTCACCCAACGTGCCTTGCTTTACAGAAGGGACCTTCAGATGGTGGCATTTGGGCTTGGCCAACTCTCCAAAGAGCCTGGCTGATCGATCTCTCATTCTGAACATGCCAGCTGTCTGGGTGGCACAGATGTGCGGGCGGCCTGCAATGGGGCAAAGCCGGACTGCTCTGGCTTTCCCAAAGCAATCGCCCCGTTCTCCTCCCCTCCCCAAGAAACCACCTTGCCTGTTACTCATCCTGATTTGACGTTGGGGATGAAGCTGGTTCTGTCCCGGCAGGTGTCATCAGCAACTGGACGGATGAGAACCGAATTCCACCCTGTACCATCTTCCAGGCGTTCAAATATTATCTGGACATCACCACTCCGCCCACTCCAATCCTACTGCAGCAGTTTGCCTTACTGGCCACCAGTGACAAGGATCAGAAGCGACTCCAAGTTCTTAGCAAGGTAAATGGAGCCAGGGGTGGGTGGAAGTGTGTGACAGGGTGTGGATGAACTTGTCTCCTTCCTTCTGTTCTACACCGTTCTCACACCTGCAAGGTGGCGGCGGGTGGCTAGCCACCTTCCAACATACACTCTACGGGAAGTAGCAAAACGATCTGCCTCCCCCAGGGTCGTTTGGATGCGTGTATGGGACTTGGAGTCAGGGGCAGCGGGGGGGAGGTTTCTTTCCAGGACCGTTTGCAAAGCCGTTCAAGTCTTATTATTGTTGTTGTTGTTGTTGTTTTATTTCATTATATTCTGCCTTTTTCCCAGGGCTGGGACTCAAGGCAGTTTACAAGATTAAAACATTTACAATTAAAAACATATAAATTTACAAAAGTTAAAATAGAATTAAACCTGCAGTAAAATTAAAAACACATTAAAAAAATTTAAAACAGTAACAGATTAAAAAAAAAAAAAAGCCAATACGTTAACACAGGTCCAGAGTATTTCCAAAAGCCTGCTGGAATAAAAAAGTTTTTGCCTGCTTCCAAAAGTGTAGCACAGAGAGAGAGAGCTTGGCCTCCCTGGGAAAGGAGTTCCAGAGCCTTGGAGCAGCCACCAAGAAGGCCCTCTCCCGTGTGCCCATCAGGCGTGCCTGGAATGTTGGTGGGACTGAGAGAAAGGCCTTCCCAGAAGATCTCAGAGCACAGGCAGGTTCATATGAGAGAATACCATCTTTCAGATAGCCTGGACCTGAGCCGTATAGGGCTTTATAAGTCATAACCTACAAAGGTCTTTATCTTCTGCAACAAAATTCTAGGTATGTGTAGCCAACACCACTGGCTGAGTGTGCCAAAGTCAGTTTGTCATTTGTTATAATATACCCAAAGCTACACAGGGCTAGATGGGGTGATTGGGCCATAGCCACTGGAGGAGAGAGCGTTGCTAGCTGCCTCTTACCTGGGCTAGTCCCATTTCCCTCTGCAACTCTTTAAATGACCTTGATTCTACTTCCATTGCAACCATCTAGACCAGAGGGTGTTAACAGTGTTGTTTTACAAGGCATTTGTTATTATGAAATGGTTGTGAATTCACAGGTCATATTATTACATTGTGGGTAGGGAGACGTTTTTCCGCCACTTCCGTAATGCTAGCACCTGGGGTCATCCATGAAGTCGAATGGCATTTGATTCAGGACCAATGAAAGTCAGGACTTCTTCACATGGTACCTATTTAAACTGGAATTTGCTAACACGAGATGTGGCAATGGCTTTAGTGGATGGTTTTAAAATGGAATGGGACAAATTCATGGTGGGTTAGGCTATCAAGGGCTACTAGTCATCATGGCTATAGATTATCTCCAGGATCAGAGGCAGTACGATTCTTTATGCCAGTTGCTATTCCACAACAGCAAGAGGGATCTGTTCTTCTTAGATCCTGCTTAGAGGACTCCCAAGAAATATCTGTATCACTGTAGGAAACAGAATGCTGGTCTAGAAAGCCCTTTAGACTGATCCAGCATGGCTCTTCTTTGTTTTGATGCAGGGCCAACATCAAGGGTAGACACTCTATGTGGTAAACAGGGCCAATGCCAAGAGTAAGAACCAAAGAACCTAAGAAGAGCCACGCTGGATCAGACCGAGGGTGCATCTCGTCCAGCACTCTGTCCACAAAGTGGGCAATCAACTGTTGACCAGGGACCCACAAGTAGGACATGAGAGCAACAGCACCCTCCCACCCATGTTCCCCAGAAACTGATATATATAGACTTTCTGCCTCTGATACAGGAGGTAGCACGTAGACATCAGGACTAGTAGCTATGGATAGCCTTCTCTCCAGGAATTTATTCAACCCCCTTTGAAAGCCACCCAAGGTTAGGCATGGTTGGGCACCAGCCAAGGGCCCAAACCCCAGCTGGGGCCCATCAATAAAAGCCCCCCTGGACTTCCTCCTCTTCTTCAACCTTGCAACCTGCTGGTTCACTTGCCTTTAATTCTGGCCTAGACAACCATGGCGGTGGGAAGGATGAGCAGTAGATGTCACTGCCTGCCTGCTCACTGGCCATCTGCCTGGCCAGCAAGAAAGTAGTGGCAGTGATGAGAAAGAGGAGGAGGGGCCATAGCAGCTGGAGACAATGGTGGGGAGAAGGTGGCCGCACTGAAGGAGTGGGCCCATTGGGGGTGTCTTGCCCAAAGGCCCTCCAAACGCTGGAGCCGGCCCTGTTCTTAGGCATGCCACCCCCCTCCAACCACGCCCCTGCTTTCACCAAGTGCATACCATGTCCAGGAAAAGCACACTGTGGATGGAACCTCAGCTGCCAACGCACCTCCTCTCTTGTCCAGGGTCTGCAGGAATATGAGGAGTGGAAATGGTCCAAGAACCCCACCATGGTCGAAGTGCTGGAAGAGTTCCTGTCTGTACAGATGCCTTCCACCCTCCTCTTGACCCAGCTCCCGCTGCTCCAGCCTCGCTACTACTCCATCAGCTCCTCCCCTGACATGTGCCCCAACGAGGTCCACCTCACCGTGGCCGTGGTCTCCTATCGCACCAGAGGTAAACGGCCTTGCCGAGGGGCTCGGAAGCTGGGCGCAGGGGCTGATCCAGGCCCAAAGCCAAGAAAGCCGAGACCGCCACAACTTGAGCCAAAACCATCTTGGCCTTGTACTAGTCCCTCTCTCATGCCGACCATCCTTTCCAGCAGAGGTGGGGAACCTCTTTCAGCTTCAGGACCATGTTTCATTTCAGAGAAGCACTCAGGGGCCGCATTCCAGGGGTGGGCAGGGCCTAAGGCAAAATGGGCAGAGCCCATTTTCCTGGCATATGTTACCTGAAAGCTCTGGCTGTCAGTAACTAAGTGTTACAGTAACTAGCCCTTCAACTGTTTGGAATGCAAGGGAAAACTGCACAAAAGCTGAGAACCCACTGAATGATTGGTGCTGGGGGGGGGAGGAATGGGGCCAGGGGAAGTGGCCAATGGGGGCGGACCCTGGATTGAGATCCTGGGTGGGCTGGATGTGACTCCCACAAGCCCTAGCTTCTGCACCTCTGCTTTCCAGAACTGCCATTGAGCAACACAATATTTCCAGGAGCCTGGCTCTCCGATTTGCTTCACAGGTGCCCTGTTCTAGTACCAAGGGACATGGTGGACCAAGGACATCTCCTGATGAGCATTGCTCTGACAAGGTCTGGGACCAGACTGAAGCCTTGACGTCTGGAGCCCCTCTCTCGGACAGGGATGTCAGAGAAATCCATCCAAGGGGTGGAATTCAACAAGCTCATGGATTTTCTATTTGGGAAGTTAGGGTCAGAGCAGAGTCTCTGGTTCTGCAGTGATGCTCAGTTCTGGTACCTTCTCCATCAGCACCGCTGGTTCCTCAGCCTCTGTTTCTATGTCTGAGTCCCTGCTGGCCTCCAGAGTCGTGGCAATGGATATAATTTTGCCAGGCAGCCCCTGTCCCTTATGTCAGGAGGGTTCTGCTCTTGGGTGCAAAGATAAGAGCATCGTCAAAACAGACAAAATTTTGGGGTTTTTTTTTACTTATTATTTATTATAAAATTTCAACAGAAAAAAAAGAAAGAAAGGGAAAAAAGAAAATGTGGCTATATAGATTTGAACATATCAATTGCAATGCATATATATGAAATGTTTTACATATACATGTATATATTTGAATATACCAATTGCAATGTATGCATGTGAAATGATTTATATATACGTATATAGATTTGAATATATCAATTGCAATGCATGCATGTGAAATGGTTTATATATACATAGATATATTTGAATATTTCATTTGCAATGCATACATATGAAATGTTTTACATATACATATATAGATTTGAATATATCAATTGCAATGCATGCATGTGAAATGGTTTATATATACATAGATACATTTGAATATTTCATTTGCAATGCATACATTTGCAATGATTTATATATACATATATAGATTGGAATATTTCATTTGCAATGCATGCATGTGAAAAGATTTACATATACATGTATACATTTGAATATACCAATTGCAATGCATGCATGTGAAATGATTTACATATACACATATAGATTTGAATATATCAATTGCAATGCATGCATGTGAAATGGTTTATATATACATAGATACATTTGAATATTTCATTTGCAATGCATACATTTGCAATGATTTATATATACATATATACATTTGAATATTTCATTTGCAATGCATGCATGTGAAATGATTTACATATACATGTATACATTTGAATATACCAATTGCAATGCATGCATGTGAAATGATTTACATATACACAGATACATTTGAATATTTCATTTGCAATGCATACATATGAAATGATTTACATATACATGTATACATTTGAATATACCAATTGCAATGCATACATTTGCAATGATTTACATATACATATATACATTTGAATATTTCATTTGCAATGCATGCATGTGAAATTATTTACATATACACAGATACATTTGAATATTTCATTTGCAATGCATACATATGAAATAATTTTTATATATGCCTAGCTGGAAATACAGGGTTCTAAGAACTATATGTAACCTTCAACAGAGCAGACCAAATATCCAAATCAGTATCCATTCACAGGTGGCGTCTATATGCCACCCGTTCAAACGTTGTTCAGTCTTCGATCCATTGCATTATAGGAGGTGAGCATTTATCCTTCCAATGTTGTACTGTCAATCTTTACGGAGAATATGTAAAATAAAAACACACCGGCTGAAAATATGCATTTCCCCCATATGCTAAAGCATAGAAATGTGCATTTTGGAGGTGATATGTGCAAGTGCAAATTTGCACAAATGTGAATTTATGCAAATTCTGGAAATTGGAGAAAAATAAACAGGACAAGAGGCACCTGATAATCCATGAAACACAGATGGAGTGGATTTTACAAAGTCCATGCATCCCCTACACCCAAGGCCATGCCTTTTCATTTTAACCTCACATTTCATGGTATCTGACATGCTCTAATAGATGACATCTGAAAGTACTTAATGACTGTCATGCAATAGGAGCTAGAACCTGAGATAATTTGACCAGTGGCATGCAATGGCATGTAGTATTTGCCAGGTGAGCGCTTCTGAGATTTCATTTTTGATGCCTGCAATGTCTACACAACCAAGAGATGCCAACGTCTAAAGCACTCAGCGATCACATTTACAAGGTGAATTTGAGTTTTGGAATTAAAGGGTTCACATTCAAAATTTGCATGGTGAATATGTGATTTTTTTTTCCTCCCTTGGCTAATTTTGAATATTTGCAAGTATTTGTTTCCACGCGACGTTTTAACCCCTCTCCTTTCTGCATTCTCCTAGATGGGGAAGGGCCGATACACCACGGAGTCTGCTCCTCCTGGTTCAACCAGATACAGGTGGATGAAGTGGTGCCGTGTTTTGTCAGAGGGTAAGATGGGGGAATCCAGAGATTTGAAGTTCATACTGGAACACGTCTTCCGCTGTAGACCAGAGCGTAGTGTGTATCCGTTGTACATTTACAAATATCTGTGTTCAACCACGAAGCGAGGTCCTTTTATTCCTGGCTTTTATCATGCCTCCCCCCACAGTCCTCATCATCAGAGGATGAAGGAGAAGGGCCAAGCTCCAGGGAATCCTAGGCAAGGGACTAGCGGCAAAGCAGGACAAGACCCCTTACTTTCAGGGGGCAGGCAAGACCTGGCTGAAGCCCCTTTAACAGAGCCGGGCAATAATGAAGGGGATCATGATGCTCCTTCAACTCCAGCTGGGCATAGGCTCAGGAGAGCAAGGGATCAGCATCATCAGGCTGCCAGCGCATGGTGTCAGGTTGTTACGGGTTGAAAGGTTCAGAGCAGCCCAGGGAAGACGCTGGAAACGACGCAGGAACACCAGTGTTCAGCCCATCCAGCTCTCTGTGTGGTTGGACTCTTTACTCTGCCATCTCTGAAGCCCTACTCTTTGGCTGCGTTATTCAACTCTGTCGGCATCCCAGGCTACCGAGAATTGCCTGCAGTTTTTCCAGCTCGGCCTCCAGATTGAGAAGAACAGTCATAAATCTCCGCTCTCAGCTGGTAGAACCCAATCCGGTTGCCATCCTCCACGTACTTACCAGACAGCAAGTTCCACTGAAGACAGTGGGACCTCTGAGAAAGCGCACATGGGCTAGCACAGTAAAATCCAATGACTCCGCTTTAACTAGCTTGTGGATCGTAACCATGTCAATGTTGAATGTAGAGGCTACAGTGGGGGTGTTGAACCTCTTTTAGCCCGGGGGCCGAATTCTATTGCAGAGAAGCTCTTGAGGCCCCCATTCCAGTGGTAGGCAGGGCTAAAGGCAAAAGGGGCAGGGCCAAAATACCAGCATTTCCACCTTTTAGAAGGAGGAAAAACTACACAAAAAGCAGGACATCATTGGTGGACAGGAAAAGGGTTGGGGCTTCCTGAGGTCTAGATTTAGCCCCTGAACCTGAGTTTTTGGACCCCTGGACTATGAGAATGGAAGTACCATTTTGCTTTAACATTCACAGAAATGTTCCTCCATTCCAGGGAGTCTGTCAATGGCCTTGAGCACTGTGTAATAACCTGGAAGTAAATCTGCTTGCATGATCACAATGGAACTCTCTCTTTCGTTCCTCCAGAGCTCCTGGGTTCCACATGCCTCAAGATCCACAGGTTCCCTGCATCCTGATTGGCCCTGGGACAGGGATCGCTCCTTTCCGGAGCTTCTGGCAGCAGCGGCTTTTTGATGTCAAACACAAAGGTAGGTCCAGTCCATTGTAAATAGATGGATGAGCTTCCTTGCCTCCATGCACAGGAATACCCAGCGTCTTAAGCTTTTGTGTGTATGGGGATGGGACATAGGCTTTAGCACTCAGATCTTTGGGGATGGTTTGCAGAAAGAGCTGCTGGGTGGCTTCCATAAAATTAGACGTGGTTTCTTCTCTTTTGAGCCTGGTGGCTTTTATCGCCCCCACCTTATGCAAGACCGACATCAGGGGTTGGCATTGCCGGACACCTGCCAAGGCCCACACCCACGGCCGGTTCTACCATTAGGCAGTATGAGGCACTTGCCTCAGGCATCAGATGCTCGGAGGCAGCAGAAAAGTGACCACGGGGAGAACTGTGTGCCTTGCAGCCTCCTCTGCGCCCTCTAAGTTAAGCCTCCTGCCTTCAAGGTCAGTGGAAAACATTATCCCATCGCTAGTGTTGAAGGCAGATTCATCTGCTGCAAACCTAGCAGAGAGCTTCGGATATGGGGTGGTGTCTTGAATTGGGAGCCTGATTGATCTGGTTCCTGCCTAAAACCAGGTTCGAGGATGATGAAAATGATATAGATCACAAATGAATCAGTTTGACAGTTTATTGAGGCTCCCAGGTTAAGGAATGAAAATAATGTACAACACCCTTATCACTGAGAGCGGGGGCAAAAGCTATGAAGCTACAACGTCCTGGCCCTAATTGGTAGAGTGAAGGAAAGATCAGAAAACTTTGCTGCTGAAGAAGCCTACTTTGGCTCCCTGAAGCCTTCTAAAAGCTGCTTCCTGCATTTGACTATACTAGCTTCTATCCATGCATAACATCATTAACATAAATATAATAATAATAATAATAATAATAATTTATTTATTTATTACCCGCCTCTCCGTTTGGATCGAGGCGGGGAACAACAATATGATAAAATACATAAAACTGATTAAAACATGACACACATTATTAAAACTGCATTAAAATATGTATTGGATATTGATATTTATTTATTTATTTATTTTATTCCATTTATATACCGCCCCATAGCCGAAGCTCTCTGGGCAGTTTACAAATTAAAAACATTGAACAATTAAAACACCAACATACAAAATTTAAAAGCTTAAAGCCTAAAAACAAGTTAAAATTACTTATATATGTTTGTACAATGGACAGACCTGTGACAACTCATTAAGCCTCCTTGCCGTTCCTTCTGGTCAAAACCATTACACAGGGCATAGAGATGATGATGATGATGATGATGATGATGATGATGATAATGCCCCACTCCCCTTCTTCCCTCCCCTAGGGCTGAAGCCGTGCCCTATGACGCTGGTCTTTGGCTGCCGGCAGTCCAAGATTGACCACATTTACAGAGAGGAGACCTTGCTGGCCAAAAGCAAAGGCATCTTCAAAGAACTGTTCACAGCCTACTCCCGCGAGCCGGACAAACCAAAGGTAACCTCACCCCATACATGCAGAGCACAAATTTTGCTGGTGAGCACAAAGGAGAACATTGTACTTGCCATGCAGGAATGAAGAAGATGCCTCTGATCATGTGCAGAGAACCAGACCTTCCTCCCCACCGAGTAACTAGGTCGTTGCTCTCCAATAGTGTTTTGGATAGGGATGCATAGATGACATTCTGGGCCACCATTTCACCGCTCCCAGGAGCCGCCTGAGAGTGTTGCTATATCATGACATGACAACATGCCGTGGTCATTGGTGGTGCGGAGGATACAGAAACCACTGAGAAGAACTCTACTGCTAATGCCAACACCGCTTGCGGATGCAAAGTAACAAATGCACTTCAAAAAGTCCCTTTGAAGAAGCGAGGGAGAGGAACTCTTGTCATTCAATATCATGGCGAACACCCCACTCCCGGAAAGTTCTTGACAAAGTTCAGGACCCTCCTGAAATCACCCCCTGCCCTCCCATTTGGGGAGCCCGAAACTGGCCTTGTCAAAAAAAAAAAAAAATGAACTCTCATCTCAGCCCTACAAAATGCAGGGCAAGATAAATCTTCACCGTCAACCGCAAGATGTCCAGCCTCCAGGTTGGTCACCCTCACTGGAAGCTGGAGGCTCCGATTTCGGCGGGGCTGTGATTCCGCTCCGGGTTTCAGTCCGAACCAATCCAAACTCTAAAGGAGCTATCCAAGGGGATAAACCCATTGGGGGGGGGGGGTGAAATAGGTTTCAGCACTTTGGACAGCTCCTTTAGAATTCAGACTAGTTTCGGCTGAAATCCAGAGCGGATACACAGCCCTGCCGAAATCGGAGCCACCAGCCTCCACCGGTCCCCCTTCCTCTCTCTCTCTCTCTCTCCCTCCCTCCTTCCTTGACAGGGACAGCTTCACCGAGTGAAACAACAACCCGTACGTTCCTCCAGTACAAGGGCTGAAGGAGGAGCCTTATGGCCAAGCCAGGAACTTCTTTCCCCAACATGCAAGAGTATATGCTTCAGCTGCATCCTTCCCCCTCCTCCCCCCCCTTTTTTTTTTACAGAAATACGTGCAGGACATCCTGCAGGAGCAGCTGGCTGGATCAGTCTTCAAAGCCTTGAAGGAGCAGGGCGGCCATGTCTACGTCTGTGGTGATGTCACCATGGCCGGAGATGTCCTGAAGACCATCCAGAGCATTGCCAGGCAGCAGGGCAAGCTGATGCCGGAGGAGGCCAGCGCTTTCATCAGCAAGCTACGGGTGAGCAGCCATTTCCCAGCAGCGGAGGCCGGAGGCTCCAATGTGGAGGGGGCTGTGATCCCATTCTGGGTTTGAATCAGAACCAGCCAGGACTCTAGAGGGGCTGTCGAAGGCGCTGAACCCTATCCCCCAAAATGATTTCAGTGCCTTAGATAGCTTCTTTAGGGTTCTAACTGGTTCCGACTGAATGGAATCACAGCCCGCCTCCAAATCAGAGCCACCAGCCTCCACGGATCAGCTGAGGACCCCGCCACAACGTCCCTGGCATCTGTGCACATGGTTGGTTTCGAAAACAGGTCCCTGCCCCAAGATGCTTCACCATCTAACATCTGAAGCGTGAGGCTGCAACGGAGCACCTGGAGCAAAGCAGAGGCAAAGGTCAACAGGGGAAGAATGTGCATTTATTTCAAACCTGAGCACCCTCCTGGTCATCTGGACCAGGAATGGGGAACCTCAGGGCCAGGGACCTAATCCAGCTTTCCTGAGGTCCCAACCTACTGCCCTGGGGTTCCTGAAATGGCCATGTCCCCTTTGCCCTGATTGAAGATCATTTGGGGGTGTCACAACTTCCTCATGCTCCCCCACCCCCCCCAAAAAAAAAAAATCAAAAAGGTTGAACTGTCTCTGCCAAGAGCTTGAAGCTAAAATATGCTGGCATTTTGGCCCCACCTCTTTTCCTTTTGGCCCCGCCCTCCATTGGTCCCAAGAGCTTCTCCAAAATTCAGTTCAGCACTTGGGCAGAAAATGGTCCACCGCCCCCGGACCTAGAGTCTTCTCTGCCTGTGCTCCACAGGGACATAAGAATGTAAGAAGAGCCCTGCTAGATAAGTCCAAGGTCCATCTAGTGTAGTGGCCCACCAGCTGTTGATTAGGGACCCACAAGCAGGACACGGTGCACCCTCCCACCCATGTTCCCCAGCAACTGGTGTATATAGGCTTACTGCCTCTGAAAGTGGAGGTAACTCATAGCCATCAGGATTAGTAGCCCATGATAGGCTTCTCCTCCAGGGATTTATCCAACCCCCTTTTAAAGCCATCCAAATTGATGGCCATCACTACTTCTTGTGGTAGTGAATTCCATAGCTGAACTCTGCGCTGTGTGAAGAAGTCCTTCCTTTGATCCGTCCTGAATCTCCCGCCAATCAGCTTCATGGGATGATCCCGTTGGGTTCGAGTATGATGGGAGAGGGAGAAAAATGTCTCCCTATCCAGGAAATGCTGTCCCTGCCTTGCGCTTCTCTCCACCCACCCTCTGACCACATCCCGCTTTGCAGGATGACAACCGGTACCACGAAGATATATTTGGAGTCACTCTGCGCACGTACGAAGTGACTAACCGCCTCCGATCCGAGTCGATTGCGCACATCGAGGAGAGCAAAAAGGACACGAATGAGTGAGTTGACTTGCTGACTTTCCACACCCCCACACCCCCACACCCCCATTTTTAACCAGTGCTTTTGTTTCCTCAAAACGCGTGGGCCGGAAAACACAATCCCTTTTGTTGCTCGGATGGATCAGTGGCAAAGCCTGACGCCATTCTTTTGAGTTTCGAGCGACGTGTGGGAGGGGAGCGGTACGGGATCTCGTTGGCTTTTGACATTCCTCTCTTGCAACTCAGCACAATGATGAGGCGTGTGGTGTCACGTGCACAATCCCTCCTGGCTCAGTTCCCGGCATTTCCAGTCAAATGATCTCAAGCAGCAGGGCCGACACCCCGGTGGCAGGGTTGTGCCACGGGCAGCACCCTGTGGCGAGCCAGGAGCCATGGGGTAAAGCCAGGAGTCAGGGTCAAAGAGTAAATCAGAACCAAAACAAATAAACCCGGAGGCGGGAGCAAAGAACAAGTCCAAAGACAAAATGTAGCAGTTCAGGAAGACCTATTACTCAAACCAGACTCAATGGAACAGGAAGCCCTCTTATACTCCTTCCTGTGGGCGGAGCCAGTACAGGACCTATGGGATGCTTCACTGAGAAATTGCCCCCTGCAGTTCGGTGGCTCCCAACACTGGGCAGCCAACCAAGCGGATTTGAGTGTCCAATCGTGGAACAGAACGCGCCTTCCGGCGTATGATAGTTTTATTACAGTGGAAGCTGTTGGCTCCGATGTCAGTGAGGCGGTGAATCCGCTCCGGCTTTCAGGCAGAACCAGTCAGGACTCTAAAGGAACTATCCCAGGTGCCCCTTTAGAGTTCTGGTTGGTTCTGAGACCCGGAGCAGATTCACTGCCGCCCTGACGTCAGAGCCAACAGCCTCCATTGCTGTATTTATTTATTATATTTACATTTTACTCTTCCTTCCTCCAAGGATGACAGGACATGGTGTAAATGGTCCACTTCCCCCACCCTCTTTGATCTTCCCAGCAACCCTGTGAGTGAGGTAGGTTAGTCTGAGAGATGGTCGCTGACCCAAGGTCACTCCTTGAGCTTCAAGGAAATTTGAACATTGGTCTCTTCGATCCTAGATCAGCACTCTAATATCTACACCACACTGCCCACTCGGCACAGAAGTTGCTGCTGTATAACCTCCACAGATCCATCAAAAGTCAGTCATAACCTTTATTGTTGGAAGCCAATGGCCATATCAACATTCAACAAAACCATCAAAAGATATCAAGGCGGTGGACGAGGATGGGGAACCTCAAATCTGGCCATCCTGGGTTCTCTATCTAGCCCTCCAGGATTCTTCAGAGGGACACGCCCCTTCCCCTGGTCCTGCCTTCTCCCAAGCCCCATCCCTTCTCCCAAACCACCAATCATTGAAAGCCTCCCCTAAGTTTGAGTGGCTGGCTAAAAGAGCTTTAAACTACAACAGGCTGGTTTTTTTTGGATCCACCCCTTTTTGCTTTTGCTCCACCCCTTTTTGCTTTTGTCCTTGCCCACCACCGGAATGTGGCTCCCGAGAGCTTCTGTGAAATTAAATTTGGCCCTCAGCCCTCCCTCTCTCTGTCTGCATATATAATGTCATACAACCACAAAACACTAAAATACAGTCATAAACCAATATTATGAAAGCAGTAGAAATTTTATAAAACAGACCAACCAACTTAAAACATCCTGACGGACAGAAAAATTCTGATCTGGCACTTAAATGATTGCAAGATCGGTGCCAGTTGCACTTCTGTGGGGAGGTAGTTCTGAGGGTGCAAGGCGGGCGAGCATCCAAGATGAACACGAAAGGAGGGAGTGACCTCAGGATGCTACAAAAAGCCCGATGCTGAAAAGCCCGATGCGTTTCAGCCTCTTGCTTTTTATTGGCCTTCTTCGCGTGGTTAGAACAGTGTCTGCAGAAATTATTTACAATACATTGGCCCAGTTCAAACAACACGTTAGTCAACGCAGTGTGAAAACTCCACTCAACAGTTGAGTTTGTAGGGGGCAATCCCCACACAACATGTTCTAACTCCACCATTTTGAGTGTGGGCTCCCGTGGAGCTGAGTACAAGTCAATGTGATGTTTTTATTGACAGTTCCTCTGCCCTCTCTCCTCCCCCAGTCCTCCTGATGGTATCCCCATCAGCCATTGGCGTGAAAAAAACAATCCCGGCGGCTCTCCTAGAGCGGCACTCCATCTTTTTGCCTCTCTTGCCAGAGAACTCTGTACCCAGTGGAAAAAGTCAACTCAACACAACAGAACACTCCACGGAGCCCACCATGCAACACAACTGTTGTGCAGGAACTCTCCTCTACACAGCGTGGATATTCTATGTGGAGTGTTTTCCAAATAAACTCCACCGTTGCGTGGGATTTTCCCGCCAGGCAACACGTCCCTCAGCGGTGCTGTAAAAACTCTACCGTGGACTTCTAAAACCACCGTTGAGAAACATGTTGTCTGAACTGAGCCCTCGTCTTGTGTTATAAGCACTGGCGACTGTATTCGTAGTTTTAACATACACATTAAATATATGTGCACATTTTAACACATGCACCCATTGGCCAAAGCATGCACATTTTGGAAACAAGTTTCTTTTTCCTTTGAGCAGTTTTCAAATGTGGGCATGTTGAAAGCTTTTTTTTAATGTATTTTTGCAGAATACATCGCGAGGTCAGAAATCTATGAATTTCCAAAAATAAAACAATTCCAGTCCATATCTGGGTCTGGAACATGTAAGTTGGGTAAATCCCTTTTAAAAAAAAAATTGATGGAGAAAATTACTCACACATTACTATGAAAAAGCCTGACTACCACCTAATTCCAACCCAACACTGCCATCTGCAGTCCAGAAACCATTCCTGCCATTCGAGGTTGCCTGCAACTAGCAATCCCCAGAATTCAGTTCCAGAACCCACCTTGTTACAAAGTTCAGCAAAGGAAAAGGTATGACAACAGCAGCACAAGCTCATGGTGACGTTGACTTTTTGCAGATATTTCACTCACCCATGCACACCCTAAATTAGATAGGAGGCTGCTGTATACCGAGCCAGATCTTCAGTCCATCTAACCCAGTATTGTAAACACTGACTGGCAGCAACTTTTCAGGGTTTCAGGCAAGAAATTTTCTAGACTACCTGGGGATACCAGGATTTGAACCCGGGACCTTCTCCATGCAAAGCAGAGGCTCTACCACTGAAACCAATAGATAGGTAGATAGATAGATGAGAGAGAGAGAGAGAGAGAGAGAGAGAGAGAGAGAGAGAGATGATAGATTAGATAGATAGATAGATAGATAGATAGATGATAGATAGATAGATAGATAGATAGATAGATAGATAGATAGATAGATTCACACACTTCTTATTTATTAATGTTTATATACCTACTTACCTACTGCAAAGCCATCAAGGTGTAGACAACAATTTTAGAACATAAGTGCCCTGCTGGATCAGACCAAGGGTCCATCTAGTCCGGCATTCTGTTCACACAGTGGCCCACCAGCTGCCCATGGGAAACCCACAAGGAAGACATGGGTGCAACAGCACTCTCCCGCCCATGTTCCCCAGCAACTGGTGCACATAGGCATGCTGCCTCTGGAACTGGAGGGTGCATAGAGACATCAGGACTAGAAGCCATTGATAGCTTTATCCTCCATGCGTTTAAAACAAGAAAGCCTTGCAACAATAAAAAAAATAAGAACTTTAAGACAGTATGAACACTTAAACCATTCAAAAGGGTTAAATTGAAAAGCTGTATCCTGCCGGCACAAAGCAAAGCAGGCAGTTCCTTAGAGAGCCAGGTCCTAAACTTTTTAGCGCTTTAAAGCTTAAAACGAATTACATCTGCAAAGCAATTAGCAACCAGTCTTTCAAGGCAGGTATAATATGGTCCCAATACCGTGTCCCAGTTTGTAGAGTAGCTGCTACATCTTGTAACAATTGAAGCTTCCAAGCACTCTCCAAGGGTAGCTCCATGTAGAGCGCATTGCAGTAGTCTAAACTTGATGTAACCGAGGAATGGATAACTGTTGCCAATTCAGGAAAGGTCACAGCTGGTGCACCAAACATAATGATGCAAACACACTCCTTGCCACCACAGATGATGGATAGACAGACGGACAGACAGACAGACAGACAGACAGACAGACAGACAGACAGACAGATACACACTCATTTTACCCCCATGTGATAACATAGTTGGAAATCTACTCATGGAAATCTACAAGTTCTCCTTTCCCCGCTTCTCACCATGGGATCCCTTTTGAGATGCTTGTTTTAAAAACCACGTGTCTACACCAGAGCGGGTGGTAATAGTTTTAATTTGTAAAAAGAAAAGAAATGGACAGCCCCCTGCCCTCCCACTTGGAGGTGAAACTGATAGATGAAATTGACAAGGTTGCTTCTATGCAAGATGAAACTGATTTGAGTGAAATTGACCCAAAACAATGCTGGCCTTGTATTGGAGGTGAAACTCACCTGGAAGCTTGTCTCCTATGCAAGGCAATTGCTTTGTGCTGCTCGGTGCACAGGGGCAGTTTGCAGGTGATGTAGAAACGCAGGGTTCCATGCTGCATTGTGGGCCTGCGTCCCAACTTAGTCACAGAGCAGCATCAGGACAGGCAAAGGTGTGTGTTGTCGACTGCCAGGCCCTTCCCTACCATTAGGCAAAGCCAGGCAGTCGCCTCAGGCGGCGGTTGCCGGGAGGTGGCAGCAAGGTGCTAGAGGGGAGAGCTGTAAGCCATACAGCCTGCTTTGTGCTCCTTATGCTAACATTCAGGTGCGGTGAAAGATGCTGCCTCGTTGCCAGTGTTAAAGAACGATTCAAATAGGGATAGACAGACCCGCCCACATCCGGCTCGTTGGATGCTCACCAAGCCAACGCCGCTGTCCGCCCCCGTTTGTGATGCTGCACAAGTTTCTTTGAGGTTCAGCGAGCGTCTGACGGCAGTTGCAAGCCCGTCCGCTCTGGTCCAGAGCCTCCATTGCTGCGCACAGTGGAGACTCCAAAAATTGCGTGTTTCCGATTTTGCGTAAATGGTGGCCATAAGGGTCCTTTTTACATTCACGCCTTAGATCTTGTATGCAACGTGGGTAATTTCTGAAGCCTCCATTATGCGCTCCAATGGAGGCCGGATGCTACCGGGTGCTCATCAGGCCAGTTGGGCGCTTGTGGCAGCCCTAAATTCAACTGCCAGTCCGTTGAGCTGTTTGTACATGGGACGGGACGGGACACCCAAATGTCTCGAGCCGGCCACGTCCACTGCCCAGCTAACATGGGGAGGGTCTGGTGACATTTAAATCAAGAAGCGCATAACTTGGGAAGGGTGGCACTGCACCGGCGGTGCTCCAAAGCGCTTTGCAACGCATGCACGAGATCGGCCCTAACCGTTGGCTTTCTTGCAGGGTGTTTTGTTCCTAACCTTGACTGAGTTGCCCACGATGGGATCCCAAGCCTGGCCCAGACGCGGCAGCTCCTGCCGCACTGTTCCAGCCCGAGGGGGCTGGATCCTGTACTGACACCTCCACATCCGCTCCTTTTCTCCAGGGACTTGACGGCCCACGACCCACGCTCTACTGTGTCTCGTCCTGTTGTGTCCTGAAGGGGTGTGCGTTGGCTGGCGCGCAGAAGGTGACGGAGGAGATGAAGACGCTGCTGCTGACGCTGCTGCTGCAGATCTTTCCCCCTCCTCGCATCCTGTGGCAGTTTCTCTTCTCTCTCTGTGTGCCCTTCTCTGAAGCCCCCCACCCACCCCTGCTGAAGCGTGATGGCTTTTAACGACCCACCGTGGCTCTTACAAACACACATGAACCCACTGCGTTCTTCTTCCTCTTGTTAACGACAAGTCCAGGGGGGTGAGGGTTCTGCTGTTGTTTTGGGTGGGCAGTGGCTGCATGAAATCACCATGGCTGTGATCATCATTTGCATCGTCTGGTGTCCTGGGGGTGGGGGCAGGGTCTGAAGGTCACGGCCAAGTTTCTGTTGAGTAGGCAGCAGAGAAATGTGGATCCAGCATCCTGTTTGCTGAAACCTCTGGCCGGCATGATTTGCTTTGAGCGATGGGTCACGTTCCTCCCCCCTCCCCCTGTTCACACTTCACTTTTGTTCTCTGCGATCTGGCGGTGCGCAGGTGGTGGACAGCTGCCCCGGTGACTTTACCCTTGTGTCGCTTCTCAGTCTTCTGCAGGATGAGGGATGGGTTCCTGTTGGACAGGTAATGTTCTCGCCCTCATCAGCATGCTGCGTTCTGTTTGCACTGTCTTAACGTAACTGCATCGCCTCCCCCTTCTCCTCCCCCTGTATCTGCTGAGTTCTCAGCCCTCCACAGTGTGTCTGAGCAACGATCCTGTGATCGCAAAGGGCGGTATGCACTACAGCCGGGCAGGCTCTGAACCCACAGGCTGCTTTCAGGGGTGATGGGTATGTGTGTGTGAAATTTTGCCAAGATTTAAGAGCGTCTAAGAGTCAGGACATTTTGCTCGATTAACTTCATGGGATGGGGCTTACTGCGTTGGTTCTCCTTGGCCAGACCAAAAAAACAACAACAAGGAAGGGGCCAAAGAACTCACGGACTGAGGCCCAAGGGGCCACAGAGAGGCGTGTTGGACGCATGATCTGCCCTTCCGGTGGCTTTCCAGGCCTCCATTAACGCTACTCAACCTAACTCTGCTTTGGGGGCACTTCCCACGCTACATACTTCATACGCTACAAATTTCACACACTACAAACTTTGCACACTAGATACTTCATACCGTACAAACCTCTCACACTATAAATTTTGCACGCTAGATATGTACACTACCAACTTCGCACACTACAAACACATGATCCGCCCTTCCAGTTTTTTTCTCACGCCTCCAGTAACTCTATTCAACCGAGCTCTGCTTTGGGGCCACTTCACACACTAGATACTTCGCACACTAGATATTTTGCACGTTACAAACCTTGCACGCTACGTCCTTCGCACACGACATACTTCGCACATTACGTACTGAAAACACTACACACTTCGTGGGTCGATGCCTATGAGGATTGAAGAGCGCGCTTTAAATATACTGCGTGGACTTGACAAAGGCACGTATTGTACAGGTGTGCTTGCCAAGAAGTCACAATTGGCTGCAGTTCCCTGTGGGGCATACAGTCAGCAACACGTCCAGGTTTGCTCTGCATAATATGTGCAATTTCCCACTGTTCTATTTCCCAAGGTGCAGTTCTGTTTCCTAGAACCCTGAGTGTTTATTGGTGCCAATGGAAAGGTTGAGGTGTTTTTGCCTCCTAAGCTTGCTTAAGCAAAATAGCCACTTTGGCCTCTCAATGGCCTTATAGGCCCCTTCCAACTCTACTATTCTATGATTCTATGAAATAAATATTTTTTTCCAGGATGATCGCAGGTGGGGAAGGAAGGGCTAACCCTCGCATCCCATTCGTGCTGCGAGCCCCACTGACAGTCTATGGGTCATCCAAAAATGGACTGGTTGGAAGCCTTTTCCTGAAAGCCCATGGCCCTATTAAAATAATTAGGCAAGATGGCTGTCACTAGTAAGTAGGTTTCACAAAAAGAAAAGAAAAACCCTTAATTGTGCAAAAAAAAAAAAAGAAGAAGAAAAAGTCCAAACTACACGGCTGTATGCTATGTATAACATTGTGGCAGGCAGGCTTATGAAAATGAAGATTACTTTGAATCTATTCTTGAAGAAGGAAATGATGACACCAACCTGGTTTGCTCGTAATGATAACCCAGAGTACGAGTTGAATATGGGTTGTCATTGAACCCTGGGTTGTGGTAGTTGAATCATGTGTTACGTGTGAACCCTGCTCAAAAACTCCTTAATCCATGGTGGCTAAAGCTTTAACCACTATGGTTTAAAGTGTCTTCTGAACAGGGCCATTATGGCTTAACTATGGGTGGTTAACAACGAACAACCCAAAGTTCACAATCCAACAAAAAACCCTGGGTTCTCTTCCTGTGTTGTTCATGGTTAACAGCCCATTGTTAAAACCATATTACAGGATTCACGCATACCAACAGCCTGTGATTGAACGACAACCCATACTCAATCCATACTCTTGAGTTGTTACACATGAACCAGGCCAATGAGTTTTATGATTAAACACTTAAATGCTTTTAATGAGTTGAGATGCTTTTGAGAAAACTTTGTACTTAACTTGGTTGGTTTTGTGCATTTGTGAATGTAGATATGATAGCAACATACCAACATAATAAAAATTATTGTCATTAAATCAAGTTATCTTTCATTTCCATATCTCTGAGTTATTTTACTTAGATTACATTGATTTGTCAAGGATTTGTTTGTTTGTTTTGGTTACATTTTGCTCACACTTATTACATGTACTTTTGGGCTTTTTTTGGTTTTACACAATTAAGGTGTTTTTTGGGTTAGAAAACTACTGATTATTGTGGTCATTGTGACTGCTAATTTTACTAGGGTCATAGGTTCAAAAAATCCTTCAATATGGTCCAGAAACACCCCCTCCCATTTAAGACCCACACGTTTGGAAGAAACTATGCTGACCGATGAAGCGTTGGTGGTATTGTTTTACAGAATGTTACCTCAACAGAGAGTTCATTGATGGCTGATCAGTGTCAGCAGACTAAATGAGGAAATATTTTGTGTATAATATGCAGAAGATTGATCAGAGCCTCTTTGAATGATTTGATCCATAAGTAAAATCTAACGAAAAGGATTTTTTTCCCCATATATGATTTACAACAGATTTGGCACACTCTTGTTTCTTTTCAGTGATCCCCACCCCCCAAAATAATTATTTCAGTACATTATGAATATTTTCTAGACAGTTTGAGCCCTCTTGAAACCTGACTTGGTAAAGAATCTGTAATGCATAGCCCTGAAATATTACGTATTTTCAGCTTCTAAGATGTGTGCTTTCGATGACACTTGTTACTGACTACCACATTGGCTCGTAATTTTATTAGGGTCACAACAGGCATTTGAAAAACAAATACGATCCAATTTAATCTGTCTTGATTGTAGTATCTCCCACCCCACCTCTTGCTGGCCTATAGACTATGAAAATTTACTTCCATGTGGCAATTAAGTTTAGGAAACGGCTTTCTTTTAGTGCCGAGAAAATGGCGATTAATTGCCATGCAGGGATGGGATTTCTAGAAGGGAGTTACACACCCAACCAAACATCACTACCCATGTGGCAATTAAGCATGGGCTGGGCAAACCTTCCATTGATGCCAATTTGGGGGCAATTTTCCTCTGGGAGGGAAAAAGTGAGGAGTGGGGGGGGGAGAGAGAGGGAGAGGATGTGTTTATTGACCTTTTAAAGGGTTAAGAGGCAAGAGATCACTCCCCAGGTATCCACAATGATTTATTTATTTATTTATTTATTTATTGCATTTCGATACCGTCAGTAGCCGAAGCTCTCTGGGCAGTTCACAGTAATTAAAAACATCAAGTACAATTCAAGGTATAAAACAAACCACAATATAAAAACAAGCAGCAGATTTGTAGATTTAATATACAGATTTAAAATGGCAAAGTTAAGCGACTGAGATGGTAAACCGCTAAAATACTGGGAAAATAAAAAAGGTATTCACCTAGCCTTGAAAAGAGTACAATGTAGGTGCCAGGCGAACCTCTCTAGGGAGATGATTTCACAGCCGGAGGGCCGCAGCAAAGAAGGCCCTCCTCCTGGTAGCCACCTGCCTCACTTCCTTTGGCAGGGGCTCACGGGGAAGGACCCCTGAGAATGATCTTAGGGTCCGGACAGGCACATATGGGAGGAGCCGTTCCTTCAGATAACCTGGCCCCAAGCTGTTTAGGGCTTTGAATGTTAATACCTGCACTTTGAATTGGGCCCGGACCTGAACTGGCAACCAGTGTTAGATGTGTATTGGGGTGGAGGCTCCTCTTGATCTTTGTTTCCCCCTCCTCTATACTGTAGTGAAAGAAGAGCAGGCACTAAGTGTGGGGGTGTCCTAGCCTTATGGGTGGGCGAGCTGGGTAGTCACCCAGGGGGACACCAAGTTGATTTGAAGAGGGATGTCACATTGCGCTCAGTGGCTGGTAGTTTTGGAATGTACTGCCTGCCGTGAGCTAGGATGGCAAACCGCGCACATCTGTGACCTTTCAAGGCCGCGCAGGTTGTTTGGGTGGTAACTACAAAAATGATCTTTCCTTCAATTAGCGTCAAAGTATGTTTAACTTTCCATATCCACTTGGATGTCATTTGCGCTAAGTAAACCTCAATGGAACTCAGTTTTACCTTGAGGCAACATTGCTGAGCACTTAGCACATCAAAACCTGTAAACGCTGAACGCACTCCATAAATAACAATAAAATAAAGCTCTAAGCGGGCAGCAGGGTACCTTTGTTTATTATTTATACCTTTATTCTTTTGAAAGGTTTTTTTAAAAATGGATCTATTCTAAAATAAAGAAAAGATAGGGACTGCTACAAAACAAAACAAAAAATATAGAAGTAAAACCTGCGATAGTTCTGCAATGTTGCGTAGTGCGCTGCCAGTGCTCAGAATGTGCCTTTCCGAACATTGGCATGTGCAAGATGGCTGAAAGATCAAGGTTTTGAACTATGTTGTTCTCGATGGACATCACCCCTGCATCAGGCCCCATAAATCCTCTGGGTGGTCCTGTAAAACGGACTGGGGAGGCACCAAACTGATCTATTTATCCTAGGGCCGACCCTACCTAACTTGCTCTGATTGTGTCTTCCTCTGTGTGTCTCCGTATGGGGGGCAAGTCTTCACGGCACCACTTTACCGTTCCTCCCTCTTGAAACCACACGGTATCGCTGCTGTGGGGTGGGGTCGGGAAATCCCCACGGCAGCAGGAAGCGCAGGCTTTCTGGCGACCACCCAGCTTGCCGAGCCCGCCTCCTGCCCCTTGCCCGGCCTCCCCGCACTTCTAGCAACGTATCCGCCATCTGCCCCGGAACGCCCCCAGCTCAATGCCGAAGTGAGGTCACATAGTGGAAGGACCATGGTGACCTCATTTCAAAGCAAAACATCAAGGAAAGTCGCTGACATTTTAAATTCACAACTTCAGGTGATTGCGAGTTGGTGGCCGCGTCGTATAACCGACGCGGTGCCACTGCGGAGCAAATCAGACAGACCCCCCCCCCCACCCCCGTGTGTGTGTTGGGGAAGGAAGAGTCACAAATCCCTACCACCAGTGCCAGCTCCAAGTTCTTGAGAACCTTGGGCAAGACATCTTCAATGGGTCCCCTCTGTCATTGAGTCTACCTCCTCACTGCCATTGTCAACATCTGCTCTTGTTTCTCCTCTTCCTCATCCTTGCTCAACCAGCAGAGAGACACTGAGCAAGGACACAATGGCATCTCCCGTTCTGCTTCTCACCACCACCATTGCCTGGGACAAAGTGAGAAACAGGTGAGGAAGCAGGTTGCAATGGGGAGGAGGAGGAGGAGCGTGAGCAGAATGCCCCACATTCTAGTCCCAATCCAAACCTTACGCGTTCCCGAAGATATCATAAGTCCTGATCGCATCATGCCTTTGCGATCAAAGAACCAATGCAGCCTGTCGCCTTGCAAAAATAAAAAATAAATAAAAATAAAACCGGCACACTGTGATAGCTTCACATCATTCACCACATCGGATTAGCCAACAGAATTTTTGTGCGCACACACGCCACTGCTCAGAGGGGGGGATGCCCTTTCAAGCAGTCACATCGATGTCTGGAGTGCAGTTCATTGTGAGTTTACCCAAAGATGTGTGTGTGTGTTGACCTTATCTATATTCACATATGGATTGTTGGTCTTTTGCGTGGTTGAAAAAGTAAGCAGTGAAAGGAAGAGGGACGCACAAGAGACAGGAAGGTTGCCTAGATTATTGGAAAGCCCCACGGTGGCGTTGTGTCGGTTATATGACGCAGGAGCCACCTCGCGGCCATCACAGGGCTTTCCCGCAAAGCTGCGATTTTAAAAAGTTGGAGATTTACCCCGACTTTTTCACTGGATCGAGGCAAGTACAGCACATCTGCCATCTAACCTTGCTCCGGAATCGCAGCAGAGGCGTACCTGGATGGATGGCAACACCTGGTTGGTCGCCGTCCACCCAGGCAGGGGGCAGGGGGTGAGCCTGCTGAGCCAAATGGCCGCTGGGAAGTCCGCAACCTCCCTCTGCATCAGGATTAGCTGCCGCTACCCCGCAGCAGAGAAAGCGTGGGGTTTCTTGAAACGCGGCAGCAACCCAGCGCTGGCGAGGCAGGGCCAGGAAAATTACAACAGGCAAAATCTGGGAGGGCCAGCTGTAATTTCATTTCAGTGTCCTAAATGATTTGTTCCTATGCATCTTTAGACAGAAAAAAAAAAAAGTCCTACAACTCCCAGCATTCCCCAGCCAGGAATGCTGGAAGTTGTAGCACTTTTTTTCAGTCTAAACATGCATAGAATTGCTACCTTATTCTATTTAAGAACATGACTCAATGCTTGGGGGCAGATCATGACATGGATCCCTACTTGTGCTATTCAAAAAAAACCTATGGTTTGTTAACCATGGGTTGTTTCGGAGTGAGAAGGAGCGAACATGCTGGCTCACCCACTTCTGGTGTGCTGGACAAGCCAAGGACGTGGCATCCCTGGGTGGCTCTCAGTGATATCTGAACACAGAACCCTGTGTTGTTGAGGGAGAAACAATCCAGAGTTATAACCCATGGGTTGTTCTTGCAGTATAACCAGTGGAGGTTGGCGGCTCCGATGTCAGCGGGGCAGTGAATCCATTCTGGGTTTCAATCAGAACCGGTCAGAACTCAATCAGAACCGGTCAGGAGCTATCCACTGTGCTGAGCCTAGGGTTCCAACTCATTCTCACTGAAACCCAGAGCAGATTCATTGCCCCACGACATGAGAGCCACCTTCCTTCACGGGTTATAACCCTGTGTTGCTTCCTCCTCAACGATCTGGAATGATAGGTCCAGACATCATGGGAATTAGTCAGGGATGCAGGATCGCTGGTGGGAGGGCAAGCCTCAGCCAAACAACTCATGGTTAACAAAGGGGCATGTTCATTATTACTGTATATCGATATGTTTCATGATTTGAATTCCCCCCTTTTTCTTTCTTTTTTCTTTCTTTTATGTTGTCTGTTGTTACTGTTCTGTTGCAAATTAAAAGATCTAAATAATAAGAAGTAGAAGAACCAAGGTGCAGTAGTGTAGCGGAACCAGGGCTCTTGAGATACAGCGTTGGCACTGTTTTGATTAGCAGGGACACTTACATCATAGCTGCAATTCTCACAGTCGCTAGTGGGGAATAAATATTCACGTCAACAATATATTGCTCCCTATGGTCATGCAAAGTATCTTAGCGTGACTTGGTCTTGAATGGTCAATGAAGTCCTCCTAGCTTTACAGAGACCTGCTCCTGGTGGAGATGAAAACAGCTAAAACTAGTTCATTGGTTTGTTGTACAGCTGCCTGGAGTTTTTGGCTTTTCCTTGGGTCGGGGGGGGGGGGGAGGCTATGCAGATGGTCATGATGAGCACTGTGACATGTTACCATCTCCTTCATCTACTGAATGCTAGAAAGAGATGCAGCAACTTAGTAACTGCATCACTGTTGAACAAATTCCCCTGATGAAGATCATCAAAATGCAGTAGAAAGTATGCATTGCACTACATTTAGACCTCATCAGTTTTGCCTCTTGTATTCCCTTCTCCCTAAAAAAAACCCCCACTTCATGCTAGTCCCATTTCAGTGAAAGTCATCTTATGTAGCTATACTATTCTGGTTTCTCTCTCTCTCTCTCTCTCTCTCTCTCACACACACACACACACACACTTGCTTTATTTGTATAAAATAAAGTGCAGTCTCTTCTCATAGTGGTGG
Organism: Anniella stebbinsi; assembly: GCA_029215795.1. NCBI lineage: Eukaryota > Metazoa > Chordata > Lepidosauria > Squamata > Anniellidae > Anniella > Anniella stebbinsi. The sequence continues at coordinate 8,633,552 of JARDYH010000010.1, forward strand.
TTTCCCACTCCATACCACAGAAAATGAATGAAAGACCAGCTGTGTTCAAGGGGCATCTTTGTTCTATGAGATCATGTTTATGTTTTGTCACAAGGTGCTGCTGTGGTGCTTCTTAGCTGTGCAGAGAGCACTATAGCAACACCTAGTGGTGGAAAGCTAATATTACAATGCAGTGATTGTAATAAACCATCCACCAGTTACTGTGCAAAGAGGGCACGTGATTAAACGGAAATCTGCAGCTTATTAGATAAAGACAACCAGGTACATTTGTTGTGCAAACTCACACCTCTAGTCCTTCCCATTGGCTTCAGCAGATCAGCTTAAATCAAAGTGCTCTGACGGTGTTGTGGATTGAATATGTATGTATATGTTTTTTGCCTGTGTAGGGCAATGGCCCAAACGTGGGTGAGTGCCACTTTGAATGTGCCACAGGTCTCCCACGCATCTGATAACCTTCTTCCCTTTTCGCGAGACCATTTTCCTAGCCTTACTCACCCCAGTCTGGCTCACCCTTGTGTCACTGTGCCTTCTTTGCATTGATTGTTTTATTTTAGTCGCTGCCATAAATCAAAACCAGATGAACAAAAAACACCGTTGCATTTCCTGGTGTGGATGAGCAGTGTGATTAGTTTTGTAACGTCTAAAAAGACTGCACAAATGTCTGTTTCTTTTGAGAGTTCGGGTGGGGTTGTATTTGATCATATCCGTGCTTTAAGCAGTCGGAAACATTTTGCGTTCCTTGACCTGTGAGGTCTCAATGGTGCCACAGCGCCACCATTTGTACAACATGCTCAGTGGCACCTCCTCTCATGGACTGACTCCTGCTCTTGTCTGCGAGGTATCCACATTACTCTAAAGCATGCACCTCCTTTCTGTATAGTTCGGATCTTCTGATTTTATGGAATAAAAAATAATAATAATAATACTTATGCCTGTTCGCATTGCAACCAAATAAAAAGGTGAATTGAATCCATCGCGTTCATCTGCTTTGTCCTTTTAGGGGCTGCCTGCATTGGTATTGTTGCTGCTATGATACAGAAGAGAAATAAACGTTCAGGAAAGAATTGCAAATTTTACACACAAGTATCAGTAGTATAACAATAAAATGATTTATAAAAACATAGCTTAAAATGCACAACAACAGGTGCAGGTGTAAGTCAACTGGTGAGCAGAAATCGAACCAACTTCACAATACTATATAACGGTTAGAAGGGCAGACAAAATATATCACAACTCAGTTATACACTTAGCATGGCTTTTCTACATGAGGCTTTTAACCCGTCACTTTACCAAGGCTTCTGCTTCTGGATTCTTTGTGGGATTAAGATTGTCTCCTTCACACATTTTTTCCCCAATGTTTTCTTTCTCTACCTTTCTATATGTTCCATTACACAACCACTAGGTGGCACTGTGTTATAGTGGAATTGTGCAAACACACCTAAGTTTCAGGCTGCCAGTCACAAAAATACCAGACTTTCCTCGTTGGGGGTGGAAATGCTGTAATGGTTGCAAAGCACAGGAAAGCCACTGGAGGATGACGACGTGAGCAAAGCACCTGAAAACTACAGTGAGTGAGGAATTACAAGTGCACAATAAATGCCTCATATAGAAAGGCTCAAAGTCTTGAATTAGAAGGGCAATCTGTTGAATTTGATGTTGTTTGCCAAATGTGTTTCAACTGGATAGCCTTCTTCAGGGGCAGATTTACAAAACTTCAAATGTCTGCTTCAGCATGGATCCAAAATATCCAATATCCAAAATAGTACTCAAGACCTATGCAAATAGGTTGAGTGGAGGCTGTGAAATACTCTTCTAATCAGACCAGTAGGGGCTGAATGAAACCTTGAAATTCAAATGTTAAAGCAGCAAGCATCACTCAGTTTACCATCCATCCTCAGAGAAAATAATGTTTTCAGGAAGGGGCAGTAGCTCAGTGGTAGCACACCTGCTTTGCATGTAGAAGGTCCCAGGTTCAATCCCCAGCATCTCCAGATAGGGCCAAAAAAATCCTCCCTGGAGAGCCTTTTTTCCTCAGGTCTTTCCACATTCACTATGGGGTCCTTTAGACAGCAACCAAGAGCGACCACACAGTTTGTAATTGAAAACTTCCCTCCTGGCCAATGCTCCATAAAATTCAATGAAACTGCACCATCTAGTGGCGGAATTAATCCAGCAATTATTTTAAATACTGCGTTATTTCCAATTTTTTTAAGCGAGATTACTGGGAGAAAGCACGGGAGATATCCTGGAGGTTGACAGCATCATGTAAAGCACCTGCAAACTTCCATAAATGGCCAATCATGAGCGTACAATAAATCACTCATGTAGAGAAGCTCAGCGACAAGGGTAGAGGTGTTTAGTCACTTCCCCTGTGCTCCCTTCTCTGTTGTAGTGAAAAGTATTTTGGAATGGCTTGGCCTCAAATGGGCAATTAAGACCCCGGGTTCTTCTAAATGCGTGATTCATTGCACACTCACGATTGGCAACTCACGAAAGTTTGTGGGTCTTTTAAATGATGTCATGAACAACCAGGAAGTCTCCCAGGCATCCAATGAAAATTCTGTCATGAAAAGAATCACTTTTAAGGTGGTAATATCTGAAAAACAGCCAGATTTTCCACTACTAGATGGTGGTGTCACAATGTAAGTGAACAGAGCATGCTTATAGGGGACATATTCAATTCAAACCACGTGGTTGCCTCTCTCTGTCCATGTAACGCACCCCATAACGATCGTGCCAAAAAGCAAGAAGCACAAATGCCCTGGGTAAGCAACATGTTTTCCTTTTAATGTAAAGACACCCCCATTCACGTTACAAAATTTGCTTCATCTCCTGGGATAAGAACTGGTTTGTTACTATGGATCAACCCTGCTGCCTGAATTGTTGGACTCTCCTTAGGGATGAGGCAATGGGACCTATCACAATGAGCCCTTGTACTTCAAAATTTACCACTGCAGTCCTGACTACAAAGCCAGGACAGCAGGTGTAGGGTCCACCTGGAGAGCAGACAAGGGTGGAGGCACATCTGAGAAGGTAACATCCACCGGGGGGAGGGGGGCATGCTAAGAGTCCCAGCAAATCTGGTGCCAGCCCCAATTTTTTCTTGATGTCTAGAAAATTTATACCCACCTTTTGATCCTCAAGGCGACTCCCAGATCCAAAACACAACACTTTCTTTTAAAATATATTTTATAAAAAAGATATAAAACAAACAAGTGCAATACATCAATTAAATCATTCAAGCGTTGGCCTAAAACAACTGCACCCATTTAAAAATGCATCATCATGGCAAGATGTTTTAAGCTTGGCAAAAAGAAAAAGTCTTCTGTACCATTGTTGTCAAGTGTGCAAATGTCTAAGGATGGATTTCAAGGTGGGTACAAGCTGGCTGGGTTATTGTGTCATCTGAACGCAGCGTGTTTTTCGTGAGGTGGATTAACGTGTTGTCTGAACGCAGCACATTTTTCAGCAGGGTGGGTTGTCTGAATGCAGTGCGTTTTTCACAGGATGGCTTGTTAACCATGCAGTGCGGTTTATTTTTCTCGAACAAGCCACCTTGAGACCCCGTGGCTGGTTATTGGGTTGTTCAGGGTTGTTAACAGGCAAGACTGCATAGTTAATGAGCAACCCCATGGAAAATGTGCTGTGTTCAGACAACATGATAATAACCCAACCTGCAGAAAAAGTGCTGCGTTGAGACAACACGATAACCCACCCTGCAGAAAATGTGCTGTGCTCAAACAACACAATAACCCATTGTTCAACAATAATAACCCACAACAAGGTGGATTAGCATATTGTATGAATCCATCTGTGGGTTTCGAGCAGCAGGAGTCGTGTAGAAGCTTTGATCGGCTGGCAGCCTGTGACATCATGAAGCACTCTCTCTCCTCTCCCCAGAGCAGTTTTTCAGATTAAAAAGAACTGCAGTGAAGATGCTGCAGCTCGGGGACAGAGCACATGCCTTGCAGCCTGAAAGTTCGTGCTTGAAACTCCATAGAATTACTGCCAGTCAGTGTTGATCAGGGCCATACGGGGGGGGGGGGGGGGGCAGTGTGGCCAGTTGGCCCGGGGCCCACGATTTTGAGGGAGTACTGCGACAAAGAGGTCCCCCCCAGCTTATGCTACTGCTTCCGTAGCGTAAGCAGCCCATCGAGAAGCGAGGAGCCCACCTTGCGGAAACAGCGCAGAAGCCGTCCGTCGTGAATACCACGGTCAGACTACAAGCTCCAGAGGGCCATATGCCCCATGTGGGGCAGGGATATAGGTGCCTTGAGGTGTTGTAGAACAGGTTTAATATGAAGGTGTTATGTAGAATGGACATGTTGGTGAGCACGTCCCCTTGGGGCGGCCATGTTGTCCTCCTTTTTCGAAATGGGGGGGGCACACACTTCCCATCTGGCCTGGGCATATTACCAGCTCTGCACAGCCCTGGTGTCGATACCAATAGCCCAGCTCCATATAAGGCAACTTCCTATATTCCTATGCTTTGATTTAAAAATAGAAATCAGAAGCTGTATGATGGCTTAAATCAGAGGTCTTGAATCTCTTTCAGCCCGAAGGCCAAATTCCATTTCAGAGAAGCTCTCGCCGGGGGGGGGGGGGGGGGGGAGGAGCATTCCAGTGGTGGGCAGGGCCAAAGGTAAAATGGGCGGAGCCAAAAATGCAAAGCTAGTTTAGTTTAAAGCTCTTGCTGCCAGTAACTGAGTCTTAAGAGAGGCATTTCAAGCTTTTAGAATGGAGGAAAGACTCCAGAAAAGTAGGGAAACAATAAGTGATTGAAGAAAGGGGTGGAGCTAGGCCAAGGGGGCGAGGCCATCCAGAGAACCCTGGAAGACTACATTGGGACTTCAGGCAAGCTGGGTTTTGAGTTTAAATATATAACTATACAACTGGTAAGTTAAACAAATAAAGATTGACCACCGCCAGAAGAATGGGTTTCAGGTCAAACTGATGAGGAAAATCAGCAAAGCCAGGTACATATCCTAACTTCACATGTACGTTAGTAGGGTTTGAGCTGGCAGTGACTGACCAGAACATGGATCTTGGGATGCTGGTGGTGGACAGCTCAGTGAAAACGTTGCCATGTGACCTCTGTTTGAAGGGCTGTCCTACCCAACCTGTTTAAAGATGAAGAACCCTAAGACTGAACATGACATGCACAACAGATCATAGAACCATAGAACAGTAGAGTTGGAAGAGGCCTATAAGGCCATCCAGTCCAACCCCCTGCTCAATGCAGGAAGCCACCTTAAAGCATCCCTGACAGGTGGCTGTTCAGCTGCATCTTGAAGGCCTCTCATGTGGGAGAGCTCACCACCTCCCTAGGTCATTGTCATGGTGGGTTCTAATCCCCACTGGGCCATGAAGCTGACTGGGTGGATTTTGGGCTGGTCACTGACTCTCAGCCTAACCTACCTAGGGTCCCGATTTCCAGGTGATTCTGAAATGTCCCAACCGGCTGGGCAAGAATCCTGGAATTCCAGTCCAGCCAGCTGGAGAAATTCCATCCTCCAAAATGGTGCCTTGAGCCTGTTCAGCGGAACGGCAGCAGCAGAGAAAGAGACGCGTCAATTTGCCGCCTTTTCCAGAGCGCCACTGCTCCTCCACAGGCTCAGCTGAGTCACTCACTGTGACTCATCTTATTGTGCCTGGCTGCGTAGAAGAAACAGAACAGCAGGGAAAGACCCACATGCTCTCCTCAGGCAGCCTGAGTTTGGTGAGTTTGCCTGTTTGAGGTCAGAGCTTTGGAGTAAGCGCTAGGCAGAGACACTGGGTTTGTGGGGGAAGAAAGAGAGTTTTGTGGGGGGAGGGGAGTGGGGGGAAGAAGAGGAAAAGAGGGAGGGGAGAAAGAAAAGAAAAGTCCTTCCCCCAAAAAATTGCCCATCAAAAATCCACCTCCTTAGATTTGGGGTGCAAGCCTTAAATCTGTTACTTGGAGGTAAGTTGCAGTGAATGTAAGATGTCTGGTTTTACAATTGTTGATGTTTTAATTTAAAATTGCGCTTTGCAAAAACGTGAAGTAGCTTTCCTGTTACGTGTGTAGAAAAATATTTCTCAATTAAAAAGGAGGAAAACAAAAACATTACTTTGCAACAAACCACAAAAGCAAACTTTCATTTTAACTGAATAAAATACAGTAAAGGAGATTTTCATCTGGATTTTAAAAACAAAAAATATACACGTAACGGCACGATCCAGCTACTATTAAACACTTTAGCTACCTACTTATGCATGTTTAATTAGAAGTAATTTCCACATTGTCTGCAGTGGGGCTTGCTTTCAGGACAGCTGAATGTGCTGGGTTGCTCAGACATAAGTCCCACTGTTGTTCAATGGGTCTTACTCCCAGGTAAGCATGCATGAAATTGCAGCCTTAAAAGTGCTTACCTTTGGTTGGATCGTGCCTTAAGTTTAATTTGGGATGTGTGTGTGTGTGTTGTCTTTTAAATATGTATAGGAAAACCAACGTTGTTATTTATAATTCGTTTTGATTTCAGTTAGTGGCACCAAACAGTACATATTCTGCTAGGGCCACCACTTGAACACAAAGTAGATGGCTACTTTGGGGTTAAAAGATATATTTTAATATTAATATTCTTAATATCCTATGGTAACTACTTGGGTGACTGGGATGGGAGTAAGTCTCCGTATTGAATTCTCCTCTAGCTTTTGAGAACTAGTGGAGAAATGTAATTTAGTGTCGTGTTTGTTTGTTTGATTGCTTAAACTGTTCTTTGCCTATTATTTATTTGCAGATGCTTAAATACTTTAGGCTGCAATCCTATACATACTTATCTGGGAATAAGTCCTATTTAACTCAATAGGATTTATTTCTGAGTAGACACTGACACGCTTAGGATTGCTGCTGTTCGACAGCTTTCTGTCTTTCCCTAGACCTTTACATATTGCTCAGTTTTTTAAAAAAAATCTAGCCAAACAAAATAAATAAAAATTGTCCCGGTTTTGTGGATTCAGAAGATGGCAACCCTAGAACCTACCTCACAGGGTTGTTGCAAGGATAAAATAGCGAGGAGGCGGACTAGGGAAGCCGCCTTGGGCTCCTTGCAAGCTGGGGGAGGTGGGGAGAAAAGAAAGAGGGGTATAATTAAATTAAGGTGACCAGATAAAATCCAGGCCAGGTCTCCTGTAACTTTAACAGTTGCAGAGAAAAGGGAATTTCAGCTGGCATCATTTGTATGCAGTTAGTTCCTGGTGAAATCCCCTCTTCATCACAACAGTTAAAGGTGCAGGCACTGTACTAGAGTGACCATATACAAAAGAAGGCAGGGCCCCTGCAACTTGTAACTGTTGTGATGAAGAGGGAATTTCACCAGGAACTAATTGCAGACGAATGACTCTGGCTGAAATTCCTTTTTCTCTACAACTGTTAAAGTTACATGAGCCCTGACCTGGATTTTATCTGGTCACTCTATCTGGGGTGGAGCCTAATGCAAACACCAACTAGTCCATAACTAACACATTTAAAATGCTGGTTTTGGTGAGGGTGGTTGTGGTGAATACTGGCCTTGCTTTTCTGGCAAAACATCCTTCTGATTCCCCCCCCCCCAAATATCCCCCCTCCCCATTTGTTTGTGGGAACCCCCAATTCAAAAGTGTTTGAATTTAGAGGTGATGACAGGAGACATATAAAAGAGACAGAATAGACAGCCAGGCAGGGCAGATCATGGGCTCACATGGAGGCCTCGGGTAAGTCCCGCAGACAAGTGGGCAGGGGGCAGCTGCTTTGAGCCAGGGTTAGGGTGACCAGATAAAATCCAGGTCAGGGCTCATGTAACTTTAACAGTTGTAGAGAAAAGGGAATTTCAGCCAGTGTCATTTGTATGCAATTAGTTCCTGGTGAAATTCCCTCTTCATCACAACAGCTAAAGTTGCAGGAGCCCTGCCTTCTTTTGTATCTGGTCACTCTAGTATAGTGCATGCACCTTTAACTGGTGTGATGAAGAGGGGATTTCACCAGGAACTAATTGCTTACAAATGACAGTGGCTGAAATTCCCTTTTCTCTACAACTGTTAAAGTTACAGGAGCCCTGGCCTGGATTTTATCTGGTCAGCCTAAATTAACTGTCCTATGAAAAGGAACTTTTGAAGGAATCCGTGGCGTCCGTGCGCCTGCCCGCCAGGAAGGCAGTTTGCAGACGCTCCCTGCAGGGGCGGCTGCTGTTCCTCGCCCTCCTCCGCCTGGCGCGCGGCTCGGAGTCTTTGGAGACGCTCCCTGGGAGGCCACTCGGCTAAACAAGATGGCGGCGCCGCCGCCGTCGTCGTCGTCTTCGCCGGCCGGCCCGGAGGAGAAGGAGCCGCCGCCGGAGACCGAGGCCGGCCCGGAGGCCGAGCGGGCGGCCCCGGCCCCTCTCTGCCTGACGGAGCTGCCGGGGGAGCTGCTGGAGCTCATCCTGTGCTGCGGCTCGCTGAGCGCCGCCGACGTGGGCCGCCTCGCCCGCACCTGCCGCCGCCTGAGGGAGGCCTGTCAGCCCCGCGGGAAGGTCTGGCGGGAGCAGTTCCTTCTCAGGTGGGAGGGCTCGGGGAGGCCTGCGGGGCTCGGCCGGGGAGGCCGCGGGAGGCCCGGGTTTGAAGCCGCCGCCGGAGTGAGGGGGGGAGAGTGCCTCTGAGCATGGGCAGAGTGTGCGCGGGAAGAGGAGTCAGAGGCGGCGTTCTCGGTCCTGCAGCGAGGCGGCAGTGGTAAGGTTGGGGAGATAGTGCCTCTGAGCATGGGCAGAGTATGCACGGGAAGAGGAGTCAGAGGCGGCGTTCTCGGTCCTGCAGCGCAGCGGCAGTGGTAAGGTTGGGGAGATAGTGCCTCTGAGCATGGGCAGAGTATGCGCGGGAAGAGGAGTCAGAGGCGGCGTTCTCGGTCCTGCAGCGCAGCGGCAGTGGTAAGGTTGGGGAGATAGTGCCTCTGAGCATGGGCAGAGTATGCGCGGGAAGAGGAGTCAGAGGCGGCGTTCTCGGTCCTGCAGCGGCAGTGGTAAGGTTGGGGAGATAGTGCCTCTGAGCATGGGCAGAGTATGCGCGGGAAGAGGAGTCAGAGGCGGCGTTCTCGGTCCTGCAGCGCAGCAGCAGTGGTAAGGTTGGGGAGATAGTGCCTCTGAGCATGGGCAGAGTATGCGCGGGAAGAGGAGTCAGAGGCGGCGTTCTCGGTCCTGCAGCGGCAGTGGTAAGGTTGGGGAGATAGTGCCTCTGAGCATGGGCAGAGTATGCGCGGGAAGAGGAGTCAGAGGCGGCGTTCTCGGTCCTGCAGCGCAGCGGCAGTGGTAAGGTTGGGGAGATAGTGCCTCTGAGCATGGGCAGAGTATGCGCGGGAAGAGGAGTCAGAGGCGGCGTTCTCGGTCCTGCAGCGCAGCGGCAGTGGTAAGGTTGGGGAGATAGTGCCTCTGAGCATGGGCAGAGTATGCGCGGGAAGAGGAGTCAGAGGCGGCGTTCTCGGTCCTGCAGCGCAGCAGCAGTGGTAAGGTTGGGGAGATAGTGCCTCTGAGCATGGGCAGAGTATGCGCGGGAAGAGGAGTCAGAGGCGGCGTTCTCGGTCCTGCAGCGCAGCGGCAGTGGTAAGGTTGGGGAGATAGTGCCTCTGAGCATGGGCAGAGTATGCGCGGGAAGAGGAGTCAGAGGCGGCGTTCTCGGTCCTGCAGCGGCAGTGGTAAGGTTGGGGAGATAGTGCCTCTGAGCATGGGCAGAGTATGCGCGGGAAGAGGAGTCAGAGGCGGCGTTCTCGGTCCTGCAGCGCAGCGGCAGTGGTAAGGTTGGGGAGATAGTGCCTCTGAGCATGGGCAGAGTATGCGCGGGAAGAGGAGTCAGAGGCGGCGTTCTCGGTCCTGCAGCGCAGCAGCAGTGGTAAGGTTGGGGAGATAGTGCCTCTGAGCATGGGCAGAGTATGCGCGGGAAGAGGAGTCAGAGGCGGCGTTCTCGGTCCTGCAGCGCAGCGGCAGTGGTAAGGTTGGGGAGATAGTGCCTCTGAGCATGGGCAGAGTATGCGCGGGAAGAGGAGTCAGAGGCGGCGTTCTCGGTCCTGCAGCGGCAGTGGTAAGGTTGGGGAGATAGTGCCTCTGAGCATGGGCAGAGTATGCGCGGGAAGAGGAGTCAGAGGCGGCGTTCTCGGTCCTGCAGCGCAGCGGCAGTGGTAAGGTTGGGGAGATAGTGCGTCTGAGTATGGGCAGAGTGCAGAGGTGGAATAGGAGGAAGGGGTGGCGTGTTTTGAGGTCCTGGAGTGGATGCAGCAGCAGCAGTGGTAACGTTAGGGAGATAGTGCATCTGAGCACGGGCAGAGTGCAGGGGAGGAATAGGAGGAAGGGGTGGCTGTTTTGAGGTCCTGGAGTGCATGTAGCAGCCGCAGCAGTGGTAATGTTAGGGAGATAGTGCCTCTGAGCACAGGCAGAGTGTAGGGGAGGAATAGGAGGAAGGGGTGGCATTTCCAGTCATCGCTAAAAGTTTTGAGGTCCTAGAGTGCATGCAGCAGCAGCAGCAGTGGTAATGTTAGGGAGATAGTGCGTCTGAGCACGGGCAGAGTGCAGGGGCAGAATAGGAGTGTTCAGTCCTTGTTAAGGTTTCCAGATCATGCAGCAGTACAGTGATGTTGGAGAGGTAGTGCCTCTGAGCACAACAGAATCCAGGGTAGGAATAGGAGGGAGAGGCTGCATTTTCGGTCCTTGCTAAAGCTTTCAGGCCCTGGAGCACCTGAAGCGGCATTGGCAGTGTCAGGAAAGTACTACCTCAATCTGGGGCGCAGAAGGAATTTTCAGTCAGTGCTAAGTTTTTCATATCCTGGAGCACATGAAGGAGCTGTAGTATCAATGTTAGGAAAGACAGTACCTCTGAGTCAGAGTGCCAGGAGGGGGGGGGGAGGGCGCACACTATAGCAGTTAAGAATCGTTCTGAACAGAGACTTTAGGCCATAGAAGCAGACTACACTGCTAAGGTTTTCAGGTCCTGGAGCATATGAAACAGCAGCAGTAGTAATATCAGGAAGATAGTTCCTCTGAGCGTGACCAGAGTACAGTCGTGGGGGTGGGGGGGCTGCAGTTTCAGGCTCCAAACAGCTTAGCTAGCAACAGGGGCAGCGATGTGCAATAGGGTGGGGGAGCAGCCTCAGGCCTTGGAGGTCTTTTCACAGGTGACCATGTGAAAAGCAGGGCAGGGCTCCTGTATCTTTAACAGTAGTGTAGAAAATAAGATTCTCATCAGATGTCAGTTTTATGCATGCAGCACCTGGTGAAAGTCCCTCTTCATCACAACAGTTAAAGCTGCAGATGCCCTGCCTAGTGTGACCAGATACAAAAGAGGGCAGGGCTCTTGCAGCTTTAACTATGGTGATAAAGAGGAAATTGACACCTCTTTATCACAACACCTACTGAAATTCCCTTTTCAGTACAACTGTTAAAGATACAGAAGCCCTGTCCTCCTTTTCATATGGTCACCTTAAGACATTTTCAGGTCCAAGAGCAGTGAAGCTTCAGTAATAATATTGATAGGGAGGCTGTACTGGTTCCCTCTTTCTTTTCCACCGGAAGGTAAAGATGTTCTTATTCAAGCAGGCCATTTAAACTAGGATGCTGTTGAAAGGGGTTCTAATCTGGATGGCAGTTGTTGTTTGTTATTACTGAATTTTAAGTGTGCTGGTAATGGTTTTTATTTTTCTGTTTTTATTGGAATATTACTATTGTTAGTCGCCTTGATAGATAAATAAACGAAAAGCCCCAAATGCTTTAGTTTTTCCTCTTACAAGGGCTGCCTCTACACGAGACATTTAAAGCTCTTTGAAGTCTCATTAAAAATTTTACCTCTACAAGAGCGGAGCGTAAATCGGGAGTTGAGGCGCTTTATCTCTCCGATTATGCGCATTATCGAATGCGCGTTAAATAGTGAGTTTTATTTTCCTCCGGCCGTTAAAGCGCATTTTGCCTATGTGAACAAGTGATTCTCCGCATTAACTACTTGTAAAGCGCATTTCAAACAACCAGTAAGGCCACCAGTTGTGCGCTCAATTACCTCTTGCTACAAGCATTTACGATAAAGCGCTTCAGCGATTATGCGCATAATCGGCTAACCAGGCGTCAAACAGAATCCATCTAGAGGGGGTCTTGGTCACCCCTGCCGAGGTCTAAAATACCCTTTTAGAGATGGAATGACCAGAACTACCCATGGTATTCCAGATAGAGCTGCAGTCACCATACTTATACAAAACTATTACAAGACTGGGTGTCTTATTTTCAATCCCTTTTCTGACAAGCCCTTATTATTTATGTATTTATTATTCAATTTAATATTCCGCTTTCCACCCAGGTATCAAAGCGATGAATATAAATACAGCGGCATAAAAACTACAATAAATATAACAATAAAAGCAAACAATATAAATTAATCAGCGATAAAACCGCACAATCTGCTGGGTGCTACCAGCCATAGCTGGCTGGGTCACGTTTCAGGAAAAGCCTATATGAAGATACGAGTTTCAAAAACTGTGGTCTAATAGCAGTGCTACTCTACTGTAAACGCTCCTGTGGTGAACCGCCTGGATGCCTTGCATGGCATTCTCCTTTTAACTTCCACACACTGGGTTGACACGGCCCTATGGGCTGCGCTCTTGCTGTTTGGAGGCACCAAACTTGGAGGCTTCCTAGATTTCTATGCCCTGCCAGGCTGAAGCCATCAGGGCGGGAGGAGCTGCGGAGGCAGTTTTTACCTCCTTCCCCCCCCCCCTTTGTTTTCTATTAGAGGGCACTTTGGAGGGGATGGGAAAGAGGCCGAAGGAGGCTCAGGATAATTCATATCCTCGCCTCTCTGTCTCCTCCCTTCCGTGTCCACTGGAATACTCCCTTTTTCCCTCTTCGAGGCTGAGTTTCCAACCTCAGACAGGCAGCCGGCACGGTTCACCCCACACCAGGTGTGAGGGGGGCGGGAGATGGTGGTCGGATGTCCGACACCCCCTTCCATGATCAGAGCACTGCCTTCGAGCTCAGAATAGGGAATCCAAACTATCCTATTGCCCCCTGGGACACTCACCCAGGGGCCATAGGATTGCTCTCTAACTGAGCTATCCACAGTCATGTGGGTTTTCAGGAACATTTTCTGATGCAAATTAGGTTCAGTTGTATAGAATCGTTTGCTTCAGAAAATGTTCAATTTGAGTCCAAACATTTTCAATGTGTAGTGGAAAATTACTGGTAAGTGATGAGATTTACCATGTTTACTAAATACAAATAAAATAAACAGCAAAGCTATTTTTTTAAAAAAAAACAATCCCATGTTAATTTTTTAGCCCAGTACACCATAGATGTTCAACCTGAAATATTTGAGAGGGGGAAATGAAAGCATACTTAATGTGATTTAAATGCTAAATTATATAGACATTTTTTTTGGAATGCTTGTAAAAAAATTTGAAGACAATAGCATTTACTTCCCTTACATTTTTCGAGAGTAAGAAAAGAACAAGGTTGCTGAAAAATATTGATGAATTAATTCAGCCTGCCCCATGGCTGACTGGGAATGCTGGGAGTTGTAGTCCAACACATCTGGAGGGCGCCAGGTTGGGGAGTGCTGCCCTAATTAATTTTAGCAATGCAGAGAACTGAGCATGCTATGCTAACAAAACACTCGTCTGTTTCTTCCACTATAGTTGTTGGGGCTCCTTCAGGTTCGCTGTTAGTACTTAATAATTCCATTCAACACTGAGTCATAATATGTATTTTATTCACTTATATGTATTCTCTCACATACTTGCTAGGGGTAATCGCCTGAAAAACATTAATTACAACTCCGAAACAGCCACGCTTGCCTAATGCTGTATTTGGCATCCATTCGTTGTTACTAATGAACTTCTGAAATGGAAAATTATCCCCGGAAAAGTAAAGCACTGGAAAAGTTTCCGTTTCGGAAAAGTCTCTTCCCCACTATGACCCCAAGATCTATTTCATAATTAGTCACCACCAGTTGAGACTCTCTCAGTTTATATGTGAAGTAGTGTGTATGTTTAGGGTGTTGCATCACTTTGCGTGTCCTTAGGTTGAACCTCCTGTTTTGCTGCCATTCACTCAGTTTGATGATAATAACAAAGGCAGGGTGTTCGTTTGTTTATTTGTTTTAAGTGCTTACTAACCCTTTGTGCCATTACTAAATCTGATACTAGTACTCAATATCTGCTTCCATCACTGCTTCATGCTCTTCCCTACCACGGTAGATGAATTTAGCAGGGCAAATACCAACCTGGCCGACACTACTTTTCCACTGGAACACGTCCACGCTGTGTTACATTATTACAGCAACTGTTTATTTTAGGGCAGCGAGTAGAAGAATAACTCCTCCAACTGAAATTGCAGTGGGGATTTTAAGGCACTCAGATGTAATTACTCAAGATGGACTCTGGCCCAGAGTTACGGGGTCAATATCTCAATTTCTGCCAAAAAAAGTCTGTCGATCAAAGAAATGGCCGCGTTTGGAACACAGGCCTCTGTTATCACCAGCCCACAGTGGCTCTCGCAGTTGGATCCGAATCTTTTAAAGATCCAACTTGGCTGCCAACACGCTACAACCGAACTCTGAATTGCAGACGCGGCCTGGAAGGCAACCCAGAGTTATGGCTTGCTGAACTGGTGAACCGTCCATTGTTCAGCAGGCTCTTTCGCAGGTGCAGAGAGAATATTCTCTTCCTTTGAACTGTTCAGTCTGAGTTTTACAGGCCAACTGGCAGTTAGAAAGAGGGACAAAACTTGTCTCCTTTTGCCAAGACATGGACGAAGCCAGGCTGCGCATGAACTTCGCCTGTTCTCAAAGCAGGGCCAAGAACAGAAATCTACATATATCTGTCCAGTTCTCTTGTAGTCACCGCGTGTATGCAAGTAAGTGAGCAAATGAATGCCTGCAAGTTATGCATTTCTCTCTGATAGTGATAATATTTATTTATTTATTTATTTATTTATATTTGTCCAAGTTATGTTTACAAATTGGCACCCTGAAGTCGTGCCATTGTGTTGGTTCACAACACTGGTGTGATTGCAATTCACATTGATGTGAAGTTGTGTGTTGTGATGCACCTCATCTGTGGCACATCTCTTCTGGCACAGGTCCAAATTAGATGTGGCATTATGTCCTTAGCCTAAGTGTGGCTGAACTTTTTTCATGAATTCAACGTGCTGGTTATTACTTATAAAGCCCTATACGGCTCGGGTCCAGGTTATCTGAAAGATGGTATTCTCCTTTACGAGCCTGCCCATGCCCTGAGATCTTCAGGGAAGACCCTTCTCTTGGTCCCACCACCATCCCAAGCACAACTGTTGGGAACCCAGGCTGTTCAATGGCTGTTCTAGGGCTCTGGAACTCCCTTCCCAGGGAAGCTAGACTGGCTCTCTCCTTGCTATATTTCCGAAGGCAGGCAAAGACTTTTTTGTTCCGGCAGGCCTTTGGGGAATAATCTGGACCTCTGTTCATGTGATGGATTTTTTAAAAAAATGTTGTTTGTATTATAATGTTTTGATATTACAGCAGGTTTAATTATATTTTTAACTTTTGTATATTTCTATTTATATGTTTTAATTGTATGTTTTAATTTTGTAAAGCCGCCTTACTTCCCAGGATACTACTACTACTATTATTATTATTATTAATAATAATTTATTTATTTCTTACCTGCCTCTCCCTTTGGATCGAGGCAGGGAACAACATTAGTATGACAATACAATATAAATCAAATACATAAAATTAATTAAAAGAGCATATAAAATCAAGAAAATATCAAGAAAATAATCAAGACATCTTAAAATTCTTAGGTTTAAAATTCATCTGGGTAGGTGTGCCGGAAGAGCTAGTTTTTATAGCTTTCTTAAACACGGAGAGAGAGTTTAAGTTGACGAATCTCCTCCGTCAGGCCATTCCACAGTCTGGCGGCGACAGAAGAAAAGGT
This sequence comes from Anniella stebbinsi, assembly GCA_029215795.1. Lineage (NCBI taxonomy): Eukaryota > Metazoa > Chordata > Lepidosauria > Squamata > Anniellidae > Anniella > Anniella stebbinsi. Next base: position 8,649,459 of record JARDYH010000010.1, read on the forward strand.
CCTCTGGGTAACAGTTGTCAACCTAGTTTTAGCTGACTGAAGTACATTCTCCCCAGAAGACCTGAATGTGTGGGGCGGATTGTACGGGGGAAAGCGATCCCGCAGGTAACTTAGACCCAAACCATGTAGGGCTTTAAAGGTAACAACCAACACTTTATACCTCGCCCGGAAACTAATTGGCAGCCAGTGGAGAGATTTTAATGTGATTTTAAAGGCCTCCTCAGAGGATCTCAAGGGTCAATTCATTGTATATAGGGAAAGACAGTCAGCTGCGTATCCTGGCCCTGAGTTATATTTTTAAAATGTCGGGCATGCATGGGCCAAAGACATGAATAATGCATTGTCTAGTTTAGCCTGTAATTTGTCTTACGCTTGACCTGCAAGTGGTTTCAGAATATCCACATGTCTGGAAGCTGTAGGCTTAAATTATGTCCACACAGTCCATAGTTGCCAGAGGTCAATTTGAAACCGCATTACGTTTTTGTGCAATTTGCTGCTGACTTTCTTGTGAGCAGGGGCTCAGTCTGCACTGTATCCCATGATCTGCCCTCGGGACAGCCCCATCTCTTGTTTTTCTCACGCAAAATCTTCTTTGCGTACCTATGGAGTATAATCGATCCATTATTATTATTATTTTTAAAAGCCTTTGACCAAAAAAAGTTCTCCCAATTCACTGGGCAGCAGGTTTTTTTTAATTGTTGATTATTTTTAGTGAAAGAGCTTTTAAAACATGGTTGGTAGGCATCATTCTAGGAGAGGTTTCCCTTTTCTCTCTCTCTCTCTCTCTGTCTCTCTCTCTCTCTCTGTCTCTCTCTCTCACACACACACACACACACTTACTTTCTCCCTTCCCCCGCCCCCCAGAAATCAAACGTAGGTTTGGGTTTGGTGCCATAGGGGGCAGGTGTTGGCACATTTCTCCTGTGCCCAATACATATGGGGGAATAGGGAGCAAATAGCCCATCTCCTATATTTCCTGGCAAGAATGAATGCTAGATCCTCAGCTGTTTCCTTTCTCCTCCCCCTCCCCATAAGCTTGTAGCAAGAATGGGGGCACTATGGGGCAGGCTGCCCCAGGGCATGTGTCCTTCAAGGCTAACTCCCTCCATCCTCTCTTCCGTCTTACCAACTCTCAGCACTAGCCAACTCAGGATATTATCTGGCAGCGTAAGGACATGGCGTATGCAGTGCAGCCACACACCCCTACCCTAGATTTGGTGGAGAGGCAGGTGTCTTGCTTGCCTGAGAACATATAATTTGCTCTCAAAACACCGACTTCTCAAAGCAGGGAACTGTGTTAAAAACAGCAGTCCTTCTCGTGATGCTTTTGTGCAAAGTAGAAAAGGGAGTCTGTGCCACATGCCTCTAAGCCCTCAGGGCATCTCGTTCCGGCTTTGCATGCAGAATCCGCCGGTTCAATCTCCGAACATCCCCAGGTATGGCCGGGAAAGACCTCTGCCTGAAATCCTGGAGAGCCTTCTCCAACATGGTACCCTTCAGATGTTTTGGTCTACAGTCTCCATCATCCCTGTCCAGGGGCCATGTTGGTTAGGGCTGATGGGAGTTGTAGTCCATAGGATGTGGAGGGTGTTCCATTGGGGGCTGGCGTTGACAGTACTAAGCTAGATGGACCCATGGGTCTGACTCCGTATAAGGCAGCTTCCCATATAACCCTTTAGGGGTGACCTCTGGATGTGTTATTATTCCTAGATAGTATGGGCAGGCTGGCTTGGAATTGTGGGAGTTGCAGTCCATCACATCTGGAGGGCACCAGGTTGATGAAGGCTGCTTTAGAGGAAAGGCCTTAGCTCCTTGATAGAGCCCATGCTGTCCATGCGGAACGTACCAGGTTCCATCTCCAGGTGGGCCGGAGCAAATCATTTGCCTGAAGACCTGCCAGTTTTCGGTGCCAATTAGTGCCAGACAATACTGAGCTTGATAGACCAATGCTGAAAAGGGCAACTAAAATGATCAAGGGGTTGGAGCATCTCCTCTAGGAGGGAAAGTTACAACAGCTGGGATTGTTTAACTTGGAAAAGGGAGGCACCTGGTACATGGTAGAGGTGTACAAAATTATGGAGAATGTGGACAGGGAGACATTTTTCTCTCACACACATAATACTAGAACCCAGTGGGGTCATCCCATGAAGCTGATTGGTAGGAGTTTCAGGACAGATAAAAGGAAGGACTTCTTCACACAGCACATAGTTAAACTATGGAATTTGCTACCACAATATGTAGTGATGGCCACCACTTTGAATGGCTTTAAAAGGGGGTTGGCTAAATTCCTGAAGGAGAAAGCTATCGAGGGCTACTAGTCCTCATGACTATGTGCTACCTCCAGTATCAAACGCAGTAAGCCTATGTTGCTGAGGGACATGGGTGAGAGGGTGCTGTTGCACTTGTCTCCTGCTTGTGGGTTCCTGGGCCACTGTGTGAACAGAGTGCTGAACTAGATGGACCCTCGGTCTGATCCAGCACAGCTCTTCTAATGTTCTAATGCTCTGACTGGTCACAAGGCAGATCCCTGTGTTCCTAGGGATATCTGCATGCAGATATTCTACACTGTAAATAAATGTAACAAGTTGGGATCCTGTGAGAAATCCTGGGCGAGGGGAGAATAAACAATTGGGAACCTCCCCCCCACCCCAAGTAACTTCTTGTTCCTTGGACTAGGGTTTGATCATTCACAAAATTTGTCTGGGACCGTTGACGTTCATATGTAACTACCCAAATTTTGAACGTTCTTTCCGATAGATACGTGAACCATTTTCATCACTACTAATTTTACTACAGGTAACTCATTTTTAAAGCAACGTTTCATTGAGGCTGTTAGGCTCATCCTAAAGGGGAGGGAAGGGCCATAGCTCAATGGTAAAACCCCTGCTTTGCATGGAGAAGGTCCCACGTTCAATCCCTAGCATCTCCAGGCAGGGCTGGAAAAATTCCTGCCTGAAACCCTGGAGAACTGCTGTCAGTGGCTGAGTTCACGCAACACGCTAACCCACCAACCCACCCAGTGTGAGTTATTGTTGAACTGTGGGTTATCGTGTTGTCTAAATGCAGCGCTTTTCCCATAGGATGAGTTATCGTGTTGTCTGAATGCAACGCGTTTTCTGTGGGGTGGCTTGTTAACCATGCAGTGTGGCTTGTTAACCATTCTGAACAACCCAACAACAAGCCATGAGTTGACAAGGTGGCTTGTTTGGGAAAAAGAAATCACACTGCATGATTAACAAGCCACGCTGCATTCAGACAACACGACAACCCACCCTGCAGAAATGCACTGCATTCACACTACATGATAACCCATGGTGGGTTAGTGTGTTGTGTGAACCCTGCAGTAGTAACAATACTAGGTTGGATGGACCACTGGTGTGACTCAATATAAGGCAGATTCTGTGTTTCTATTCTCACTTACCTAACAGTAAGTCCCATTGAATTCTGTGAGGCTTGTAGGCATGAATAGCATTGGGCAGTTGTGTGTTTGAAAATATTTCAGCCGTTTTTCCCTCCATACTTTGATTTCCGCTTCCCCTTATCCAAGGTCACCTTTGCTAAACAAAATCAAAAGCCCTGTGGATACTCTAATATTCAGATGGACGACAAAGTAGGCATCTGTTTCCCGTTCAGTGTAGTTTTGTGGGCAGCTTTCCACATAGAATTGCCCCCAGTATTTGCCCCAGGTGGGGAGATCGGAGCATCAGACCTCAGGTGCCTGCAAAGAATCTCTTCAATAGGAGACGCAAATTCGGCTTCGTTCGTTCTTTTCTAGGACAATGGGAACGCTTAGGAAATGTGCCAATTTATCCCCTGGCTCTTCTTAAAGAAGTAATTTGAAAGCCTCTGTTCTGTGGGAGTCTGGATCACAGCAAGCCTTTTCTTTTCCTTTTTTTCCCCAACCTGTCCTTTTTATGGGGTTGAGGCATTGCTGCGTTTTGGATGAATACCCTTTCCTGTGGGTAGGAGAAGAAGGAAGCAGTGGGTGAATATTCTCAAACCTAACTTCACCAAAGTCTTGCCTTCAAGCTGTTTTATCTAATTAGAAGAGATCTGTAATCTGAAAGTGGATGGTGGCTCTGTTGCTGGTTTGATTTCTGAAAATAATAGCTTTGCTGAGCTAAGTGGAAGATGAATGCTTCCCTACGAAGTCATTTGTTTGCGATCAGCCGGCTTTGAAAACTTAACCCATCTTATTTTTTTTCTGCTTTCCCTTTACAAATGAGCCCTTCTATTGTTATCTCTCTACAGCAGATCTAAAACTAGTTAGATAGGGGAGCGAACAAAGCTTTTGTGGGGGTGGGGGCTGGCGTCGCTTGCAGAGCACAACTAAGTTTTGCCAGGCTGGGAGCTAGCAACTTGTTCCTATTTTAAACTACTGCATGAAGACTTGAACTGTCAATGACTGTGTTTTTATTTGTCTGTCCCTTCCATAGGTGGCCATCACTAATGAAATACTACAGCCAGACAGATAGCGTGAATTGGCTAGAGGAATACAAAGAACGGCATAAAGCTGGCTTGGAAGCTCAAAGAATCGTAGCATCATTCTCCAAAAGGTTCTTTTCGGAGCATGTAAGATCTCTTGTTTGTCCTGAAAGTAACTCTGTGTGTCATCATCTCCGGCGTAGATTTATTTACTATAAATTTATATACCAACCAGCTGGCCAGTGCCTTTGGGGTGGTTTACAATCATAAAAAAACAAAATAATAACCAAAACAATAAATACAACGTTGAAACTATAAACATAACAAAATGTTAACACATTACAATATTTAAAATATTAAAGAGAAGCAGTAAAGTCAGTCATCAAAGCAACATGCCTAAGATTAAGTACATGATAGAACAGTAAGATGAATGAAATGTATACAGTGAAGATACTAGGTGGGTCTCCCTGGGAAGGGCATTTCACAGATAGGAGGGGGCCACAGCAGAGAAGACACCTTCCTTTGTGGCCACCTTCCGCGCCATTGTGGGCGGCGGCACCCAGAGAACAGCCTCTCAAGATTATCTTGGCAGTCGGACAGGAACATATGGGAGAAGGCATTGTCTTCCTTTTGCCTATTCCTTTGGACACTTTTCCATTTCTCTTTCTTTCCATTAGATGATGGCTCACGTAATCCTGGGTCCTGATCCTTATTGAGCTGTTGTGCTGCCCGTCAGGGGATATCTCTAAGAACACATTGATTCCTGCATTGAGCAGGGGGTTGGACTCGGTGGCCTTATAGGCCCCTTCCAACTTTACTATTCTATGATTCTATGAATATCAACATAATACCAAAAATGATGTCGTGTTGTATAATTCGGACTACTGTACATTTGGCAATTTGATTATGTTTATGTACTTTCAATACTGTCTGTTTTGGAGCTATCCTGCAAAGACTTTGACTGGATTTGGACGATCGCATTGGGAGAAGAAGATTCTCCTACGCTGGCTGAGACCCTAAGTTCGTGAAATGGGGCTTTCCCATCTCCCCCTTCCTTCTGTGATTGCCAGGCACTCTCTGAAAATCTGCTCCTGAGGATTGGGGAGCCCTCCAGAAAAGAACAGCGGGGTGGGAAGACTCCCTCAGGAGGGGTCTGTTTAAAGAATAACCTCCTTGTGTGAGTGGAAATGCTTTCTACTCATGTAAAGGGACCTTTGGATGCAAGCTACTTTTTGTAATACAGCTGGTATTAAGTGTAATTTTGGTTCTTAGAGGTATTCCCTTGGTGAAGATCACCGCTGCTGGAACTTTGTACTTTCCTGTTGAAAGAATTTTGATATCCATGTACTGAACTTCCATTGTTGCTCTTTGCATGTTAAAAAGGAGAGGTGCTTTTTCAAACAGTTTCAGCAAGGTAGAAGAAAGATTGCATCCCTTACCCACATTTTTTGCAGGATGCTTCAAACCCTCCACTGGCTTTATTCGGCCTCAGTGACGATGCTTCGCTGCATAGCATCGTGTAGTCATCCCCTTCCATGTGTGAGTCTTCTGTTACTCTGAATACAAAACTGTGTTTGAAAATGTCCCAGTTCGTTATGGAAAACTCCTTAGCAGTGCGGTAATATTGTGATCTTTTGCTAGGTGCCATGTGATGGCTTCAGTGATATTGAAACTCTCGTATGTCCAAGCCAGTTCTTTGAGGATGAACTCATGTCCATCCTTAATATGGAAGGAAGGTGAGCCTGAATCTAAAGATCTAGGAGGGGGGAGGGATGTACATTTCATTGAATTCTCAATGTGGGTAAAGCTCCCGGATTTTAAGAACATAAGAAGAGCCATGCTGGATCCGACCAAGTGTCCATCTAGTCCAGCATTCTCTTCATACAGTCGCCAACCAGCTGTCGACCAGGGACCCACACGCAGGACACGAGTGCAACAGCACCCTTCCACCCATGTTCCCCAGCAACTGGTGTATATAGGCTTACTGTCTCTGATACTGGAGGCAGCACAGAGCCATCAGGACTAGTAGCCATGGATCGCCTTCTCCTCCAGGAATTTATTCAACCCCCTTTTAAAGCCATCCAAATTGGTGGCCATCACTCCCATCTTGTGGTAGCGAATTCCATCGTTTAACTCTGCGATGTGAAAAGAAGTCTTTCCTTTTATCTGTCCTGTTTGCTATTCTTAAAAAACAAAACCAAATTGTAATTTGATTAATTAATTGATTCACCAATTAAAATATTTTGCTGGACTAAGAAGTGTCACCAGATTTTTTTTGTGTGTGTGTATGTGTGTGTACCCATCCCACATGCATTAATACACATGCTTGTAAAAACTTCAGATAGAGAATGCCATCTTATAATTTGAAAAATTGTAAACGTAGTTAATTACATTTATATCCTTATATCCTACCCTTTTTCGAAAAGCTCAAGGCAATGTATTCCTTATTTTATTTTGTAATAGACTTATACTGCTTACTGTATTTTTAAAATATATATATTTCTAAGCAGTGTATCTGATTTCCCGTCCTCATTTTTATCCTCACAGCAACCCTACGAGGTAGATTAGGCTTAGAGAGAGTGACTGGTCTAAGGTCACCCAGAGAGATTTATAGCTGGAGTGGGGATTTGAACCTGAGTCTTCCCAGTCCTAGTTTAACCCCCTGCACCCCATTGGCTTACAAGAGAAGCCTTATAAGAAGTGTCAGAGTGGTGTAATGGCTAAAGTGTTGGACTGGGTGTCAGAAGATCCGGGTTCTAGTCCCCACTCAGTCATGGAAACCCACTGGGTGACTGTGGGCCAGTCCCAGACTCTCAACCCAACCTACCTCACAGGGGTTATTGTTATGAGGATAAAAATGGAGAGGAGGGGGATTATGTACACCGCCTTGGGTTCCTTGGAGAAAAAAAGGTGGGATATAAATGCAATAAATAAATAAATAAAATAAGTGCCCCATCCTCTGTGTCAGAGGAATACAGAATGCCTTTTCTAAGACCAAATTTGCTTCAGCACATGACCTAAAAACAGACCCTGCTTTTTTTCTTCCATTTTTCTCATGTGCAAATGGATGCAGATTTAATTGACTAACACATGATTAGTCAGCTAAGGCAGGGGAAGACAACCTGCTGCCCTCTATATGTTTTGGACTACAACTCCCATAATTCCTTACCATTGGCCATGCTGCTTGGGCCTGATGGTAGTTGTAGTCGAAACATCTGGAGGTCACCAGGTGGCTAAGGTTTCTTTAGTTGGCAGCCTTTTTATTTTATGAAATGGCATTAAGGTTCTCATTGTGGGTGGAAAGTGTGCTGGATGTGCTATTGAACGTTCTATCTTGACTAAAAGGACTTTTTAAGGAATACATCCTTTATTGCATGCTAGATCTATCTCTTTCATATTCTGGCTGTTTTTTTGTATATGCTAAAGGATTCATGAAATTATTAACGTGGGGCAGGGCGAACCATCGTGAGGGTATTTGAACTACATTGTAGTTCTCTGTAAGCTTTTTGTCCCATAGAGAAAATCATGTTTGAGGGACAAAATTGTCTTCATAATCAACTGAGATATCCGAACTATTTTAATAAGATCCGGCTTTGTCCTTTGGGTGCCTCGTTGCCCGCCTGTGATACGCTTGACTAATCTCTTATGAACGTCATGCAAGACTTTCTCCGTGTCTTCATGGTCTATCGCTTTCCATTCTTCCGGGATTCTTCCATGAGGTTGTTCACCACAATGGGTTCCTTCATTCTGCAGGAAAGGCCTGACGTGGAAGTACTACGCAAAGAAAATCCTTTACTTCCTGCGGCAACAAAACATTTTAAAGAAACTGAAGGCGTATCTTCAACGCCTAGCTGAGGATCAGTCCTTTTTGGAAGGTTAGTAGAGGATTGAGGGTGATAATAAATAATAATTGTTTCTAAGGTGCATCAGAGATTCTCATTTTTGGATCTGAACTTCATTAATAGAAGGGGCGAGCAATGTCCATTTCAACAAACAATTGATAAGTAACTTGGCTTCTAGTGTGCATTCATTAAAATAAATGCTATCTCTTCTCAAATGCTGTTTCTGAAATTTCTGCATTCCATGTTTTATCTGGGCGTGAAGGGCTTTTGCAAAGCATGCTTATCTATTTGCTTTTCTTTCCCCATCATCTTTTCATTTTCTCCAATGCAATATAGGTTCAGGGTGCGATCTGAAAGCCGGCCGAAAGCTGGCTGAGGGGCTACTGGATGCAGTGTGAGTGCCACTCTGCCGGTGGAAAGGAAGGTCCCTTCAGTACATCCACAGGAAGGCATAGATGTCCCAGTGGTATGGAGAATAGGGCCGGTCAGGGAGCTCAGTTTATTTTATTTATTTATTTTAAACATTTCTTGACCGCCTTTCAGGGTAGAGGCCCTCACAAGGCAGCTTACAACAGTCAAATACATAAAATATTAAAAGCAATGAAATATTAAAATATTAAAAGCAATAAAAATGCTCACAATAAAATAGCAATTAAAACAATAAAACCAGCAGGAACAACAGTAGCAGCAATAACAGTATATATCATGGGAAGGCCACGGCCTTGAAAGCCTGCGAGCATGGTGCATGGCGGACCTCTGACGGAAATTTGTTCCAGAGGTTTGGGGCCACCGCAGAGGAGGCTGTCTCCCATGTGGACACCCACCTAATTGCCCTCCGAGGTGGGCAAATGAGAAGGTGCCTCTCTTCCCGATCTTAAAGCACGGGCAGGATGATGTAGGCGGAAGACCACTCATTCACCCAAGATGCCCCCAAAGGAGCCCTCAGCTGCACCATTTCCCTCCCATTGACTGCAGTGGGGGAGAGAAAGGGGGGATTAATGGTGGGAGGGGGGGAGTGAAGAAATCCAGCACACCCACCCCGGCTGCAGCGAGCCAGAAGACCTTAGGAGTATTGGTTGCTCTTCCATCAAAGCGCCATCACCTCGTCCTGCCTCACCACCACCATGAGCTTTAGCTGCCAACGTGCTTGACCATATTGTTCACCCAACTTACTCAAGCAAGAGACTTTTCCTTTCCTTACCTTGTCCTGTTCAACTGCTTTTATAATTCCGTGAGAGGGACTGCATCACTCTTGAACACTTTTCTTTATTAGGTGCAATATTTCTACCCTGCTTTTCAGCGCAGATTTCAAAAGCAAGGTGGCTGATTCACATTCAGCTGCAGGGCAAACTGTGCCATCTTCCATTCGCTGTTGAACACGGTGGGCTCTTAGTAAATAGGAAGTGCATCCAGGTGAGGCTCATGCTGTGCCATCACCCTGCCTCATTCAGGGTATTTTGCAGGAATCCAGACGGTGATGTCTTTCACTCACACCTCACCCGTGTTTTCCAACAGCGTCTTCCATCTTTTGTTCTTCCCTCACAAAACCTTTTAAGCAAGGAAAGAGGGAATCGCTGCATGCGCCTTCCGATCGTTAGCGCTAGGACCCCAGGCATTGTTCTAAATGGAAGGCTCATAGCTCAGCGTTTGTGCGCATGCTTTGCAAATGCCAGTTTCTTGGCGTGTCCCGGGCACTTAGAGGAACTTAGGTTGCAAGGCTGGGAAAGATCGCATCCCAAATTCTTACGTGGAGTTTGCTTTGGCCTTAGAGAGAGAGCGGGAGGTTCTGGAGAGCAGGAAAGAAAAAAGGATGTTTTTCCTTTCCCTTCTCCTTGAAACATCCTTGTATTATGCAGGGAGGAGAGCTGTTTTACTTCATCACACACATCCCCCATTCTAAGCTGTTGGGGCCTTGAAGAAGCTAATTCTCTTCTTCTTCTTCTTCTTCTTCTTCTTCTTCTTCTTCTCCTCCTCCTCCTCCTCCTCCTCCTCCTCTCCACTTTTTCCCCTCCTCAACTAGCATCTCAACACTCCATACATTATGGAAGCTCACAGGTCATTTTTTGGACTTTTTTTTACCTTGGGCGAGATGTGTGTGCGTGTGCGTTTAAATTTTCTTCTTCTCTACTTCGCAAACTTAACATATTCTGTGTACCTAAAGAGTGCCTTGAAGTGCATAGAAACCACACCTTTATTTTTGGTTGGCCCAGTTTCACTTCAGATCTGCTAGGCATTCAGTCATTCAATTTTGCTGCTAGAGGGAATGATGTCAAGCTGTTGAGTGCCGCCTTGAAGAATTAGTGGCGGGAAAATGGGAGAAAGGGAGCTCACAGCACCACATTGCCACCACTTGACGCTGAGCCCCGTGGTTTCGCTGCTGCAGGGTGGCAGCAGATAATCCCAATTGCAAGAGGCTGTGTGGCCTTTCTAGCAGCTGTTTAGCTCACCGGGTCCTCCCCTTGCCCTCTGCCCGGCTTCTGGCAACCAGTCAGCAGCCATCATCCACCCAGGAACACCCCTGACTCGACACTGGAGCGAGGTCACATGGCGGAAGGGCCGGAGTGACGTTGCTCAGAAGGGAAAAGTCAGGTTAAGTCCCCACTTTTTTAACGTGCGGCTTCAGGGAAAAACCCCTGCGGTGGCTGCAAGTCAGTGGCTGCGTTGTATATCTGACGCAGCAGCATCATGCAGCCACCACGGGGCAAAGAAGACATATAGACAGCCCCATGAATTAGAAAAAGTGGTGCAGAGGTATTAAAAAGTGGGAGACTTCCATAGAAGGCTGTGAATTTGGAATGGAAAGATGAATCAAAAAGAGCAGGAAAAAGCAGGAGAACTGAACGTCCTTTGAGGGGACAAGATGGAAAAAGAGGAAAATTTACAACACGAACCATATATCATGTATCTCAAAATCAGTAACATAAATATTTCTTTGATGGGAAGTTAATAGTTCCATTAATGGCTATGACTTTTTTTTAAAAGACCCATCTTCTGGGTCTCTTCTGGCTTTTTCTAGGGGCTGTATTGATCGACCAGTATTGTAACCCGTTGTCAGACATCTGCCTAGAGGGTGTCCAGGCCCAGATCGATGATATCGTTGCCAAAGTACGAAAATTCCTAAAATCCAAAAACTCCAGGCATCCGAGCGCGGCCCCCAAAGCAGGTATTACGCCAAACTACTTACTTTTTGTCAGCCTTTTCCTTCCCGATGCTGCTACTCTGGGAGGCAAGCTCCATCAAGGTATCCACAGCTTGTGTAGGTAAAGGGGGTGGAGGGTGGGAATGAAGCTTCTGGCAGCAATTGGCTGGGCAGGCAGAAAGGCATCAGGAAGAGGAAGCAGAAGAAGTTGTGTGTTTTTTGCGACAGACCATAGCCATCATTTTACAAATGGACAAGCCTAGGCTGACCAGATAAAATCCAGGTCAGGGCTCATGTAACTTTAACAGTTGTAGAGCAAAGGGAATTTCAGCCAGTGTCATTTGTATGCAGTTAGTTCCTGGTGATACTCCCTCTTCATCACCACAGTTAAAGGTACATGCACTATACTAGAGTGACCATATAGAAAAGAAGGCAGGGCCCCTGCAACTTTAACTGTTGTGATGAAGAGGGAATTTCACCAGGAACTAATGGCATACAAATGACACCAGCTGAAATTCCCTTTTCTCTACAACTGTTAAAGTTACATGAGCCCTGACCTGGATTTTATCTGGTCACCCTAGACAAGCCCCGCCCCATGGCAGCCATTTTGTGAGAGCTGCCACAACACCTTTTCTGTAGCAGCCCCCACCCTCTGGAAAGCCCTCCCTTGTGCCGTTCACGAGGCGGAAAATGAAACATGCTTTAAACGCCCCCTGAAAACACATCTTTCCATGCAGGTTTTCCCTGCTGCTGGGTTTCTTTAGATTTTACATGGTGCTTTTCAGCTTTTAAAGCATTATATTATGTTTTGTTCTGTTGAATGTCATGGTTTTCATTGCGAACCTCCCAGAGAGCCTCTGATATTGGGCAGTATAAAAACGTAACAAATACATAAACACACTCTCGAAGTTCCAAGGTGCCCTCCCATCCAAAAATGTTGAGGACCCCTGATGTGGGGCCCAGAGGGCATGACCCTGCTCTCCCTTCTCCATATATTCAGGATAATCTCTGAAAAGCGCTAACGGGGACGCTTTTTAACGTCAACTTATTTAACTGGTATTTTTATTCTTTCTATTTTTTTATTCTTTAATTCGATTTGTCCAGCGCTCCGAGGTTCTAGAATGGGGAGTGGTATATACATATTGTGAATAAATAAGCAATAATAAACTGTTACTGTCGCATTTCAGGAGAAGCCCCGGTCGTCTCTCAGGTGGATCTGCAGAGGCAGGCGCTCGACGCCTTGAACTATGTCCTCTATGAGCAACTAAAATACAAAGGCAACGAGGTGGATTACTACAATTCCCTGAATTCATACATCCGCCAGGTAAAGCTCACCTCGCCTGCGCAGATCCAACTGGAGAAGCGAGCCGCCCATTAACTCGTTTTTCAGTCTTGTGCATAAATACACAACGTGTGCCAGTTTGGGCCACTGTCCTGGAGAGACAGGTTGTTCACTACGGTTGTGGGATAACTTTCTCCACGTTTGCTAGCACCTTCTCAGGCTTTTTGTCTCCCTCTTCTTAAGAACAGAGGGATTCTTTGTACTGCTAGACCGTAAACTGATCTCCCCCTCTTTTTTTAAAAAAAACCAAAACCCACAACCACCGAATACATAATCCCAAATCAAAGGGCCTACCATTTATAAGCTTCTCATTGTTGGTCTTATTTCCTCCCCCCCCCCAGGTTTTGATCCACAGGACAGGAATCCCTATCAGTTTGTCGGTGCTTTATTTGACCATTGCCAGACAGCTGGGTGTTCAGCTTGAGCCCGTTAACTTTCCCAGCCACTTTCTGCTCAGATGGAGCCAAGGGACAGAAGGGTAAGCTTTTTAAATTCCACTTGGTTCCTGCTCTTTCACCGGGAAGCTGTTTTCTGAGCTGGCAGGGGAGCGAGAGGGGCAACTATGTCAGGCAACGAGATGTTGAAGCATCCCCGCGTTGCCGCTTGCTAGCTAACAGTTGCCAAACGATGAAGTAATGGTAAGGTGAGCGTGTGTGTTTGTGTGTGTGTGTGTGTTTCAGCTACAAAAGAAAAATTGTTGCCTTCCATTAGAAAGCCCTGCTACTTGCCACATTGAAGTTAGTCATCAGTAACATCGCAATACGATCTCATTAACGGTCAGAGCTGGCCAGCGCATGAACGAAAGGTTATAAATTTGTTCTCGGAGGGCTCCGCCCGTGTCACAAGATGGTTGGGAGCGCAGCTGTCTGGAACAAATGGTAGCGGGTTTCCAGAGGGTGAAATAGCCTTTGCTCATAGACTCCTCTTGACACCTCATGATTTTAGAGATTTATTTTTTTTAAAAAAAATGGTGTCATTTCATTCTCTCGAGTACGAAAATAATTGCTAGAGACTGTTGCTGGCGTACAAAGTGTTCCCTCGTTCTATGAATTGGCCATTGAAGCTTCTAGGCAGTGTTAGGGTGGGCCAGGGGTTGTCCAGCGTCCTGAAGGACTCCATTAAGGAATGGATCCAGTAAGGAAGAGTTTCATCAGAGGGGCAGGGCTTGTGAGTATTTGCTCCATCCAGGAGGGCAAGATACAGGCATCTGCATCGTGCCTGTATTTCTCCCCCACGCCCCGGTCCCCCATCCCAGAGCAAATAGCAACTTGTGCAGGAGGAGAGGTGGGACGATTTAGAAAGGGAGGGGAGGGGTGAAAAACCCCTGCACAGCTTGCCTTGTCAAATTAGTATCCTGCCCATGCATTAAGATGAGGGTGGGCAATATGTAGCCCTCCAGATGTTTCGGCCTACAATTTCCATCAGTTCTAGCCAGCGCAGTCAATAGTGAGGGATCATGGGAGTTGTTGGCCAAACTATCTTATAGAATCATAGAATAGTAGAATTGGAAGGGGCTTATAAGGCCATCAACCCCCTGCTCAATGCAGGAATCCTTAAAGCATACCTGACAGATGGCTGTCCAGCTACCTCTTGAAGACCTCTAGTGTGAGAGAGCCCACAACCACCCTAGGGCATTGGTTCCATTGACGTACTGCTCTAACAGTCAGGAAGATTTTCCTGATGTCCAACCGGAATCCGGCTTCCTGTAACTTGAGCCCATTATTCCGCATCCTGCACTCTGGGATGATTGAGAAGAGATCCTTGCCGTCCTCTGTGTGACAACCTTTCAAGTACTCGAAGAGTGCTACCATGGTTCCCGTCAATCTTCTCCAGACTAAACATGCCCAGTTCTTTCAGTCTCTCCTCATAGGGCTCTGTTTCCAGACCCCTGATCATCCTCGTTGCCCTCCTCTGAACATGCTCCAGCCTGTCTGGAGAGGGGAGGGCAAGTTATCCACTTCTATCGGGGAAGTTTCAAGGAGCTGCATAAAACATTCTTCTATCTTGCTGGGATGTTTGGTTGTTGTTGCTTTTGTCACCCCACCCCAAGACTTTGAGATGGGGCAGGCAAGACATCTCCAGATCTGTTGGCTAGCCCTGCCTTGCCCAATCAGATGTGTTGGGACTACACCTCCCATCATCCCCAGTCAGCATGGTTGGGAACGATGGGTGGTGTGGTCCAGCCCACCTGGAGGCTTCCAGATTAGGGAAAGATGCTATAGATCTAAATAAATGAATGCCATCCTACGATTCTGTCGCGACATTTGCTCCTCCAGCAAAAAGCACCCAGGCTGCTTCCCACAGGGTTCAGACGTCGCTAGGCCCTGGGATTCCAACAGGCTCTTGACCAGGGCTGGGCAATTTCAGGCCCTCCGGATGTTTTGGCCTACAACTCCCATCAGCCCTAGCCAGCATACCCAATGGTGAAGGGCCATGGGAGTTGTAGGCCAAACTATCTGGGATTGTTTAGCTTGGAAAACAGGAGGCTAAGGGGAGACAGGATAGAGGTGTATGCATGGTGTGGAGAATGTGGATAGGGAGACATTTTTCTCCCGCCCTCAAAATACTACAAGCCAGTGGGGTCATCCCATGAAGCTGATTGGTGGGAGATTCAGGACAGATCAAAGGACTTCTTCACAGAGTACATAGTTAAAATATGGAATTCACTCCCACAAGATGTAGTGATGGCCACCAATTTGGATGTCTTTAAAAGGGGGCTGGATAAATTCCTGGAGGAGAAGGCTATCAATGGCTACTAGCCCTGATGGTTATGTGCTACCTCCAGTATCAGAGGCAGTAAGCCTATATACATCAGTTGCTGGGGAACATGGGTGGGAGGGTGCTGTTGCACCATGTCCTACTTTGTTGGTCCCTGGTCAACAGCTGGTTGGCCACTGTATGAACAGAGTGCTGGACTAGATTGACCCTCGGTCTGATCCAGCAGGGCTCTTCTTATGTTCTTAAGGCTGGCACTTAGCTTCCCTTTCGTTGACATTTTATTCAGGAGCACAAATATCTTCGACTATGTTTACATCGATGCTTTCGGGAAGGGAAAGCAGCTCACGGTGAAAGAATGCGAGTACCTGATTGGACACCACGTGACGGAGGAATTTTACGGCGTGGCGACGGCAAAGGAAGTTTTGCAGCGCATGGTGGGCAACTTGTTAAACATTGGAAAGCGGTAAGAGAGTCACATCCTCTCGCCAAAGAGACCTGAAATCTCAAATTCTGATGACAAGACTGAGCTGCAAACTATAAAGTTTGTGTTTCAAACCTTGTCGGTTTCATGACCACCCATTAGGCAGCCTAAAGCAAGCCGTGCTCATTTACACTTATCCCTTCGCCGACAATATGGGGGGATAATAATACTGCTCTGCCTTACAGGGTTGTTGTAAGGATTGCAATTTAGAACATATAAAAACCTCTGAGGGCACACCAAGATGGGCCATACTTTTTCCCACCTTCACTGGGTCTCAGGCCTGTAGGGCTGAAGGAAAACAACTAATGAATGGGTGAACTGCTCTTTGTTGGAATTGGACTTTGCAGGCTGCGCTATTCCCCCCCCCACACACACACACACACACACTCAAGCTGTAAGATGCTCCAACTTCCTTAGATGCTTCCTTTTGTCCCTGTAGCCTTGACAACATCCTAGATGCTATGCTCAGCAGCATCCTATTGACAAGGAGCCCTGGGAACATACAATTTCCAGGTTGCCCAATATCTATCCTAAAGACTATTCTTAGGACGTAGCTGTCACAGCATTCAAGGGGTGAAGGCAGGAGGCACTCTCGCCCTGATTCTGTTCCATGCCGAAGCAGAGCTTTGGGAGAATTGGAGCTCGCTTTAACGTGGATGTCATGCGAGCATCGTTCAGCTGGACAGCTCCCTGTTCTGAACCAGCTAATTGTCAACGCTGGCAACATCGCCAAACGCAACAGCAGCATTACGCCCATCTTGATGTCTGGGCCTGAGTCAAAGACATGAGAGAAGCAGGTGCATAATACCCCAACGCAGCCACTAAACACACTTCGGGGAAACGGAACAAGGGGTGTTGACTATATCTATTAAGTATCATTTGCAAGATTTGTGAAGTTCGCGAGAATTAATAGTTCCACTCTGTTCTCCGCTAGTCAGGCCACATCTGGAGTACTGTGTCTAATTCTGGGTGCCGTGTTTTAAGGAGGAACGGACAACCTGGAGCGTGTTCAGAGATGGGCAAACCAGGATGGTGAGGGGTCTGGAAGCCTATGAGGCATGGCTGAAAGAGCTGAGTGTGTTTAGCCTGGAGAAGAGAAGATTAGAGGGGAACATGACAGCTGCCTTCGGATACCTGAAAGGCTGTCATGCAGAAGATGGAGCAGGGTTGTTCCCTGTTCCTCCAGAGGGCAGGACTAGAACCAATGGGTAGGTATGGCGGGGAAGCAAATTTCAGCAGTGCATTAGGAGAGACTTCCTGATGGTAAGAGCTTTTCGACAGTGGAACAGACCTGTCTTCGGAGGCGTTGGGCTTTCCTTCGCTGGAGGCATTTAAGTAGGAGCTTGATTGCCCTTGGTCAGGGATGCTGTAGTTGCCTCCTACATTGAGCAGAGGGTTGGATTAGATGTCGCTTCCAACTCTCTGATTTTAGGAATACTCTGGCATCCTAGGACTGTTCGCATGATGACATCTGTATTATGAACTGTTAATGTTGGTTGTGCTGCTAAGAGCAATATATGAACGATGCTGTCTGCCAGGCACATAACACTTACTGGGATTTCTGTGCTTTTATGAATGAGAAGTGTGGGGGACCTTCATTATCATTATCATCTCTCTTTTCTCGCTCATGGCGGTTTTTCTAGACGGACATGACAGGTTTTGCAAAGTCATGCTGTCTTCTACTGATTGAGGAATTTCCTGGCTATTGAGCCAGTTTTAAGTATGATAGCTTTCTGGATGTTGGTATTATTATTATTATTATTATTATTATTATTATTATTACAATGTATATCCCGCCTATATACAGACCCAGGCGTATGTAACTCTTTAATATAATGGAGTTCTTGTCCATCACACATGTTGAAACTGCAAGGTGGCATCTCAGCAGCGTTACGATGATGACAGCAATTGTGCATATATTAGGTATAATCTTAGCTTGGATGTTTCTGTTTGCTAGTGAAAGCACGGATCAGTCCTACCAGCTCCTGAGAGACTCTTTGGATCTGTACCTGGCCATGTATCCAGACAATGTGCAGCATCTAATGCTCCAAGCCAGACTCTACTTCCACCTGGGAATCTGGCCAGAGAAGGTAACTTTGATTTGTATGTCTTCATTTTATGTAGACTTCAAAGCAAGGGCCGTGAGGGACTGCATGACATGAAAGCGGATGGGATGGTTTCTTCGCCTTAAAGGGCTTTCAGTCTCTCCTTCCGCTGCCCCCTTCCTTTTTCTGTGTGAAACTGAAGCCGTCCTGAACTTGTCCTTTCCACATCCTTACCAACAATGCTATCAGCTTAACACTTCATCAGACAGTACTGCCTATGCGCATATATTTCTGGCTGAGCCTTAAGAAATAATAATATAATATTTATTTATAACCCGCCTCTCCCTTCGGATCGAGGCGGGGAACACAATGTAAAATACAAAAATCACAAACAGTTAAAAAAAAAATTAAAACGAGAAAATGCATCATTAAAACATCTTAAAATTCATCCGGATAGGCCTGCCGGAAGAGAGCAGTCTTCATGCTCTTAAATTCATGAAGACTGCTAATTTGTCTAATCTCCTCCAGCAGACCGTTCCATAGTCTGGGAGCGATGGAAGAGAAGGTCCTCTGGGTAACACTCACCAGCCTAGTTCTGGCTGGCTTGATTAAGTTCTTCCCAGAGGACCTAAGTGTGCGGGGCGAATTGTACGGGAGAAGGCGATCCCGCAGGTAGCTTGGGCCCAAACCATGTAGGGCTTTAAAGGTAACAACCAACACTTTATACTTTGCCCGGAAACTGACTGGCAGCCAATGAAGTGACCAACCTGGCTGCCATATTTTGAACAAGTTGAAGTTTCCAGACTAGGCACAAAGGTAGCCCTATGTACAGCGCATTGCAGAAGTCAAGCCTCGAAGTTACCAGCGCGTGCACTACCATCTTTAGGTCTTCCAACTCTAGGAAGGGGCGCAGCTGGCGTATCAGCCGAAGGTGTCTAAAGGTGTCAGAGGCCCTGTCTGTCATTCATCAGCAAGAGCAGGGCTTTTTCGGTGGTGGCTCCTGCGTCTCCCGAATACCCTTCCCAGGGAAATAGGTTGAATAACAGCCCATTATTTTTGCTTCGTTTTTTTTTTTTTTTTTTAAAGGTTCTGGACATCTTGCAGCACATCCAAGCCCTCGACCCCTCCCAGCATGGCGCAGTGGGCTATTTAGTTCAGCATACGCTAGAGCACATTGAGCGTCGGAAAGAGGAAGCAGGGCCTGACGTGAAGCTCCACTCCGAGGAGAAGCATAAAGAGGTCTGCTTTTCTGTCGGACTGATTATGGAACACAAGAGGTGAATTGCCCCAGCTTTTACTCCTGCTAAATTGGATGCAGAACCTTAGGATCGGAGGGATAAATTCATCCCTCCAGGGTTCCTCAGATGGCCCCGCCCCTTCCGCTGGCCCTACCCCCTCTTTCCCAGCCACCAATCATTTGGCGTTTTCTCAGATTTTATGCACAGTAGTTGTCCCCATTCTAAAATGTTGGCTCAGTTACTGTCAGTGAGAGCTTTAAGCTAAAATACGCTGTTATTTTTGGTGTTTTGACCCTGCCCCCTTTTGCCTTTGGCCACGCCCACCACTGCAATGCAGTCCCCAAGAGCTGCTCTAAAATGGGATTCGGCCCTCGGGCTGGAAGATGGGGTGCAGCTTTCGTATCCCCTGGTGTCGGCTCAAAACACAAGTCATTTCATGTGGGGCCAGCTTGGCACGTTCAGCTGCAAGTCTAATGTTCACTAGTCAAGTAATAGGGGCAACTAGAGACTTCTGCTTTTTGACTCTCCTTCCGTAAGATTCAAACCCAGCATCAGGTATCGGGGACTATGGACAAGCTGCCCTCGGTGGAACACATGCATGTAGCCACCCACCCACCCACCCTCGCGCGCTTTGCCCATGCAAACTGATTACCTGGCAAGCAGCCTGCCAGCCCACCCGTGGCGTCATTGTTAACTAGAACTCTGGGCCAACATGGCACACCTGTACTCACTGGTGCCACCGTCTTAATTACGCACGCTTATGCTGGGTTTGGGGCCAGTATAATTAACATGATGCTGGCCATGCAGTCCCCAGAGCTCCCCTCAGTTTCGCCACCAGGCCGTTCCCCCCCCCCCCCCCCCCGTCCCTGCTGCTTGCACAGCTGCGCCAAGTCAGCTGCTATGGTAGCGCCAGAGGCGACAGCATTCGCTTAACGTTGCTGGTGCAACAGCATTTGCTTAACGTTGCTGGTGCAACACCAAGTATGCCGTCTGCTGGCACAAGGCCTGGAAGGGTTTGTGCTACGTTTAATCACAGCTGTCTTTTTATTGTACTGGAAGCTCGTTTCTGGTAGATTCGAAGTCATTTCAAAAGACTGCCGGGGGCGGGGATGGGATTAGGCCTAGATCAAACGTCTCACCCCCACCCCACCTTCAGTTTCAGCCATTTTCAGGTCTTGCCGTTCCCCCCCACCCCCAGCAGAACGCCCCTTAGAACAAATCATTTGGGGAGAAAAATGATTTGCCCTTTGGATCCGCAAGGGCAGAGCATGCATCCCGGGTAGGCATGGTCGGGCACTGGCCGAGGGCCCACAACTGGCAAGAGCCCTCTGGGGTTGCTCCTCCTCTGCACCCTCGCAACTAGCTTGTTCACCCGCCCCTTGCTCTGGCTCAGGCCACAGTAGTGGTGAGAAGGAAGAGCAGGAGATGCCACGGCCTACCTGTTCCCTGGCTCTGCTTGTCAAGCAAACAAGTGGTTGCAATGATGAGAAACGAGGAGGAGGAGGAGGAGGAGGAGGAGGAGGAGGAGGAGGAGGAGGAGGAGCAACTGGTGGTGGAAGAAAGTGGATTTGCACAGAGATGGGGCCTGTCGGGAGTGCCTTACTTAAGAGCCCTCAAAAATCTGGACCTGGCACTGTGTTAAGGGAGTTCCAGCGAGTCTTAAAACAAAAAAATGAAAGAGCCAAGGCTGTTTTGCTCCCAAACGTCCCCCTTCTCCCTGAAAATCCAGGCCAAATGTCCAAAAGTTTGCTTGGGCCTAAAACCAACCACCCAAACGCTCAGATTCAGATGGAGCAAGCATAATTAAATCTCCAAATGGATGAACATCCTTTATGGAAATGTTACACAAGTAGCTAACCTGGGGGCGGGGGGGGAGCAATTTACCCATCTGCTCACCATAAGGACAGGGTTAAAATAGCTCTCTCAGGACACGATTCAATTTCTGTGTTGACAAGATTATTCTTGGTTGGTTTGGACACGATGCGAAGCTCCAGTCTGTGGCACGGTCGACCCACTCAGAAGGATGAGGTGACAATGTGGTACAGTCCACACCAGACTGCTGGTGCTTGGAGATGCTCCCCTAGATAGATAGATACATATTTAGAACCTCCCTGTAAATTTAAAATAAATAAATAAATACAAGCACACTGGTGTAGCGGTAAATTTGCAGGCCACACCCCCAAGGAGAATCCAACAGTTCAGGCCTCTGTGTTGATCCATATTAAACAACCAGCTCTATCAGTTTTCACCTCTCACCAGGAGCAGGCCTTTTGTGAAGCGAATGGCTCTTAATTGCCCGATTCCTATGGAAGTTGTAACCCTCTTTGGCCCAAGATGGGGTAAAAATGCTTTAAATAAGTGCTCAATGCGTTTGGCGGCTTCCCCATTTTTCTCCATCATGCCCTGAGTTGAAATGCATGGCTGGAGATTCATCAGAGAGAGAGAGAGAGAGAGAATGCACCAAAGCACCAATCTCAACTTCCACATTGTTGTCCCATCATTTCCATTCGTTTCGGCCATCTCCATCGCCCCAGCACACAACTCCCCTCTTACAACAGCTCCACAGGCTGCCCATCCGTTTCCGGACACAATTCAAAGTCCTGGTTATCACCTATAAAGCCCTATACGGCTCAGGTCCAGGTTATCTGAAAGACCGTATTCTCCCATATGAGCCTGCCTGTGCTCTGAGATCTTCTGGGGAGCCCTTCTCTCAGTCCCACCAACATCCCAGGCACGCCTGATGGGTATGCCGGAGAGGGCCTTCTCAGTGGCTGCTCCAAGGCTCTGGAACACCCTTCCCAGGGAAGCTAGGCTGGCTCCCTCCTTGATATGTTTTTGGAGGCAGGCAAAAACTTTTTTATTCCGGCAGGCCTTTGGTGAATAATGTGGAAATGTTTTAATATTGTTTAATTATATTTTTTGACTTTTGTATATTTCTATTTATAGCTTTTAATTGTATATGTTTTTTATTTTGTAAAGCTGCCTTGAGACCCAGCATCAGGCAAAAGGCAGGGTACAAATAAAGATGATGATGATGATGATTGATGATAATAATACCAGCTGCCGGATTTCCTCTAGTTCTACCATTGATTGAGCTGTGTGCGCCCTCTTCCTCTGTTTTTTCATCTAGATACGGCTATAACTGTGTGATCTACGGCTGGGACCCAGCTTGCATGATGGGGCATGAGTGGATCCGCAACTTGAATGTCCATAGCTTACCGCATGGTCCCCACCAGCCTTTCTACAACGTGCTGGTGGAGGACGGGTCGTGCCGATATGCTGCCCAAGGTAGGCAGGGAGTGCGTTGGGCCTGCTTATTCGTGGAAATGTGTTCAGCCCCCTATATGGCAAGAAAACCCAGCCTTGCAGTGCATGGTAGTTCAGCTGTATAAATATTTTATTTAATTTATTACATTTATATCCTACCTTTATTTCACTGAGGAACACGAGGCCGCATACATAATCCTCCTCCTCTCCATTTTTATTCTCACAATAACAACCCTGTGAAGTAGGTTGGGCTGAGAGCCTGTGACTGGCCCAAAGTCACCCAGTGGGCTTCCATGGCCGAGTAGGGATGAGAACCCCGATCTCTCCAGTGCCAGCCCAACGCTCTAACCAGTACACCACCACACGGGCTCTCCTATTTGCCCTTGACTAATCCATTGGGGGGGTTGGGACCTGTGGGTGGCTACATTGTGCGTTGAGTCCTGGACCTGCGGGTCACAGCACCTGTCTGGCCAAGGAAGTATTCCCAGCCTCTGGACCGATCTTGCCCTCCTAGACAGGCACAGGTGATAAGAAATTCCCTGCTAGGGCTGGGATCACACCTGAGCGGTAACATCTCCCTGGCTCTGATGTGCTTCTGCATGCTTTTCTTTCCATTCAGACTCCAGTTTATGCCTCAGCTCCATCCTCCGGCTTGCTTCTTGGCTCTAACTCCGCCTTTCTTCCTCAGCACTGACTCACCCTTAAGAGCTGGGGCACAGCCGAAGGACATGTTGGGTGTCTGCTGGGCCGGCAGGGGCCGTACGGGTGTGGGTGGGCACGCACGTTCACCCACTGCTTGCACGCACCCGAGCAACAACAGATCTTGGTCTGGCAGCAAGAGCATCTGTTCCATGTCATAGCATCAAGGTGTAGAAGCCCCCCCCCTTCCCTTCCCCAGCCACCCTAATCTGATTGATGAAAAAGAGGGAGGAATAGAGAGGAACCATAGAGCCTGTTCCTAGAACGGGTTATTCTTTCCCCCTCCCTCACCCCTGTTTTTGGTAGCAACAGATGCTGGGGGCTTGCCAGAAATCTTGAGGGAAGCACGTTTTGCACCCCTAAGAGCAAAAAGAAGTTTGTCGACATATTATGCTCAAAACCACGTGCTAGCTGCTAGGCCCAAGCTGTAGGCACGTATCCAACATAAGCCAGGGGGCCGAGATCCGGAACCTGGAGAATTAGGATTTAGGAGCAAGCCAGAGCTGTGGAACAGAGCAGGCGTCAGAACGGAGAAGGAAGCCAGCAGTTGGAGCCGAGGAAGAAGCCGGAGTCAGAACGAAAGGAATATGCCTTCAGAAACATGCCTGGAAGCGCAGAAAAGCTGCGGAATATGGTACTGCATGACCAAGTCAGCGTTTAGTTTGAGCAGGTTCTGGTTCTCAGTATTTCTGATTGCCAAGGTAGGCTTGAAAAGGTGTGGTCAGTCAGCACTTGCTGCAATATTTAAGGACCTGCCCGGCTGGGCAAGGAACCATCCACTATTTCAGAGGAGTGGAAAACCAGGACAAGGAGACAGTAAACAAGGATTTGAAAATTGGTCTCTCAGGTCCATTATCGGCAGGCCATGGTAAGAAATTTCAGCACCAGTTCTTAGATAAGCTCCTCAACTTCATCCAAAGTATCTGGGTAGTGAGAAGGCTGGTACTCTCTAACCTATGGCTTCCTTCCAGCGCCAGGAACACACATTCCACGTTAGAAAAGTTAGGCCCGGGATGCTCTCCAAAGACCAAGCTGTCTTTACACCTTCCTTTCTGAACGTGGTGCTTTCCAGATGTTTTGAGTCTCAACTTCCATCCTTGCCAGTGGTCAGCAAAACATCCAGAGGGCACCAGGTTGGGGAAGGCTGCGTAGACACAAGTCATACTGGTTTCTTACACTAGAGGGCTCTCTGTGCCACAACTCAAATCGTTGCTGGAAGTGTCTTTCTCAAATCCCTAATCTGCCCTTTTTCTCTGTTCTCGTTCGGACTCACACAGTCTGAAACCTTTGCCCTCAGAGGCCCAGAATACAGCGTGTATTACAGAAGTCCCTCTGACGTTGCGTCAGAACGACCTCCTTAGCTAAGAGAGCCGGCTGAGCTCATGAAAGAGGAACCTGAAACGGGGAGCTGGTGATGGGCTGGATCATCATGCAATTCGAACCTGGCGTTTGCTGGCTCCATAGTGCTACTTGAGAATATGGGTCTACTGGGGGGAACTATGGCATCAAACATGACAGGGTGAAGGCCATCCAGTGGAGAGCCCTCCTCTGCTTCCCACCAATGTGAGACACACATTATGGTGGGACGTGGGAGAGGGCTTTCTCTGTGGTGGCACCCCGGTTGTGGAATGCCCTCCCCTTGGAGGCCTGACTGGCGCCAACGCTGGCTTCCTTTCAGTGCCAAGTTAAAGCACGGCTTTTTATCAAGGCATTTGAAGGCTAAATTCTCCATGGCTATGCATAGTTTTAATTGTTTTTATTGCTTTTTTTTAAAATTCTACTGGTTTTAATTTGTTAATGATTTAATACGTTTTAGCTGTGTATATTATTTATGTTTACATTTTATATGTACGCCTCCCTGAGATCCTAGTGAAAAAGGGCAGGATACAAACGTTTAAATAAACAAAAATAAATAATAAATAATTTGGGCACCATGCAGTCTTTTATAAGCCAAGCTCTGTGGTTTTGTCTCCTTCTGCTGCCTGTGTGCACATCAACGCCTGCAGACAGTCCTCCACCTCTCTGCTGAAAACTCTGCTGTCCTGAACTGCCCTTGCCTAGGGGCTTGTCTATATGCCCCGTTGTGGCTGTGCAGTGGTGTTGCATTGTTTATATGACGTAGCTGCCAGCTTGCAGCCGCATTGGGCTTTCCCCCCGAAACTGCTCTTTTTTGCAGTGTCATTTTGCCACGACTTTTTCAGCTGCTCTGAGGTCACCACGTTGTTTCTTCGTCTGTCAGTGTTGGCTTTGGTTCAGGTTACGCAAGTGGGCGTTGCTAGGGGCGGATCCAAGTGCGGATAAGCATGGGAACACAGGGCGGGGGGGCAGGCCTGACAAGCGGAATGGCCTCAGACACTGTGGTTTTTCTTGGTTGGATAGCCGTGGGTTTTGAGGGAATCAGCTACCAAAGCGGCGGTGTATAGACGCCTCCTAGAAGAGGCAACAGTCAGGGTTTTATTACATAGGTTCTTATATTGGTCATTAGCAAACTCGCGGAGCCGAGTTACAAAGAGGGGCATATCGCCTTAGCCAACTCTAAATGACAGCAAATTCCCCCGAAGAGTGACAGCCATGAGCCATTCCTTCCAGGCACTTCACAACGCTAGTAATTTGCTCTTCTTCTTTCAGAGAACCTGGCGCATAACATGGAGCTTCATGAAATCTCTCACCCAGACATTGGCCGCTACTTTACTGAGTTTGCTGGCACTCACTACGTAGCAAACGCAGAGTTGGAGATTCGATACCCTGAGGATCTGGAGCTTACACGCGCGACCGTCCAAAAGACGTACGAGAACAAAGAATGATCCTTTTTTTTTTTTTTTTTTTTTACAAAAATCTCTTTGCGAGGGTAAAAGACGACTTCACCCAGCAGCTGTGAGAATTGCATCCTCAGCAAGCCAGTGTGCTCTGGCCTGTCTAGAACCACATTTTGCTTGACAGCTAGCGGTGAAGCGTCCTTGTTACGTAACCACCCAGTTTTGCTGTGCCAACAATAGTGAAATAACGTGGGACGAACAAGTTGTCGAGGCAACACATTCGTTGTTTCAAATGACCTCATCGTATGAAGTACCTTGTCCGTTCTACAACTTCTGGACTTTAAACACTCTTTTTCTTGACTCTGTTATGATTTTGATGGCCTGGAGATGGAAAATATTGACATTTTGTGAATAGGGGTTTGCAATATTTCAAAGGCCTGAGTTCTGTACATAGTAATTTAATATCCCCTAGC
This sequence comes from Anniella stebbinsi, assembly GCA_029215795.1. NCBI lineage: Eukaryota > Metazoa > Chordata > Lepidosauria > Squamata > Anniellidae > Anniella > Anniella stebbinsi. Next base: position 8,675,884 of record JARDYH010000010.1, read on the forward strand.
TATAACACAACATTACCTTCTTCTTCCCAGTCTGATTTTTTCCCCCTCTTCCATGCTCTTTGCTGTAGCCAGCAGTTTAGTGCCAAAGTCTTGGGAATGATAACAGGAAATGTCCTTGCCCAAAGATCGTGAGGATGTGCTGAGAGGATCTCTTCCCGTTTCAAAGAGACAGCTTGATTGTCACATGAAATGGGAGGGTTGTATCCCTTTCTCCTACAAATTTCTTAGTTCACATTCCACCGTACACACACACACACACACACACACACACACACACACACCAGCAGCAGCAAGGGTGGCCTTCTGTGGATGCCACATTTGCTGTGATCAGGTTGGATGTGCGTATCCGTCCTTCTGCACCTTAAAGAGGCTGCTCAGGTAGTCTCACGATTCCCCTGTCGCTGTATCCGTCTGTGCTATGACAGTGGCTGAATTCGGACGACACAATAAGCAACTGGGGCGTGGGGAAACAAATCGTCAGTTGTATTGACTATCGTGTCGTCCGAATGCTGCCATAGTCAACTCCGCGCTGATCCTGATCCACACCACAGTTGATTATTTATTACCATGTTGCATGGGGAGTACCCCCTAGATGAACAACTGTAAAGTTGATTATTACCCCACCATTGACTAATGTGTTGTCCGAATTCAGCCATTCAATAGCATATTTCTTAAAGCACAAACCCTGTGTTTGCTCTAGTTCCAGCAGGATTCCTGTTGGAAAAAAACCCAGGAAGCGTAACATCCGAAGTACCTTGTTATCAGGGAGTGTTCATGAAATCTGGGTTAGTTGATCTGCTGTCCAACTGCCAGAATAGCAGCTAGGCATGCAGGAGGAAATGGCTGATTGTGCCCTTCTCCATTTCATTAGACGACGTAAACATATATTATTGTAAGGATGGAATGTGTCATTTTTAAATTGGCATCTCTAAGCAGAACACAATTGATACTTACTGGATTACCTGCTCAGTGACACCACAGGTGAGTTGTAATTATCATGTTGTGAAGGATGAAATGATACACTTTTATGATCTTGAACGGCGCTGTTAGTAGCCGTGAAATCATTCTTTCCAGGATAACTGTTGATTTGCATGCGGTATTTTCATAATAGTTAGCGAACACATATCCTTTGTGTAATTCTACATATCTGCTGGGGTGGCCTGAAACAGCTTGGAGGGGTTGGTTAAGGCATCGAAGACCTTGTTCCCACAGGTCCTGTGGCCATCCATGTGAGTTAGTGTGCGTGCAGACTTCACCTTTAGATGTGGCTGATCACGGCTGCCCGTGCAGTTGCAACCAAGAGCTGTGATTGGCCACACTCACATGGACACTTAAGCGTGTACTGCAGGGGTGGGGAAACTCCAATTTCAACTCCAGAGAAGCTCTCGGGGGCCGCGATCCTGAGCCGGGTGGGGCCAAAGGGAAAAAGTGACGGAGGGGCAAACTGCTAATCATACCAGCATATTTTAGCTCAACAGTAGCTGACAGCAACTACGCCTTAGTAGAGGCTCTCTCAATCTTTTAGAATGGAAGGTAAGCTGGGAAATCACCAAACGGGTAGGGGATAGAGGGTAGAACTGGTGCCATCTGGGGAACGGTGGAGGGGCCCCAGTAGAGCCGGATTTGGCCCACGGGCCTGAGTTTCCTCACCTCTGCGGTACTGGGAGTTGGCTAATGTGGGCAAGCAAGCAATGTAAATGTCTGATTCGCCCTGGGAACGGAAACCAAGAGGAAAGCTAATGATGCCAATGATAACAAAACTGTTGTTTCGGTGGAGGGGGAAGGAAACACTGAAAGCGTGTGCGGTAAACTTAATCTGAATTGGGAAGGCCCGAATCGGAGATCTGAAATCCTGTGCAGTTTGGGCACCGTGAGCCCAAACCCTCTCTCGGAGGGATATGAACTTTAGCAGTATATAGCCTGAGCTGTTACTCCTTGTGGGCGAAGGCAGCTGCCACTATCTTATTAAGGGAACAATGCATCTTCCTCAAACGTTGGCTGCATTCAAATGACACGATAGGTAGCGGTTGCTTAATTGGGCAACCATCCGTCGCATTGCTTACTGTGTCGTCCGGCGGGAAGCAGGCAACGGATGGTGCGCTATTTTTCCGAAATAAGCAATGGAGAAAAACAACGGGCTGCTCCGTTGCTTATCCGGACACCCGTTGCTTCACGTGGGTCGTCTGGCAGGCTCCGTCGACTAATTTCACGTGCACTATTTCGTCAGCCTACAGAGTCCTCCGGCAAGAGCGGCCCAACGTGCCCCGGCTGCTCTGCTCCAGCTGGCCCAGCTTGCAATGGCTTCTGGGATAGGTCCGGGAGGAGGGAGGAGGGAGGGTGGAGCAACGGCCGGCTGGAATGTCACTCAACCACCGCATTGACTATTAACGTACTCGACGGGAGCCTCAGCCACTCAACGGGGGTGGGGCTACATGTCGTCTGGGGAGTACCTGTGAAATAATGCACTGTGAGTTGATTATTCCCCCTTCCATTGACTGAAGGCGGCCCTTAGCTTTTCGCCTGCTGTTGGTTCCCTGAGCATTGTAGGACCCCTGCCATTGATTGGGTCTTAGTCCTGAAGTTAATCCTAGTCACGCAGCCTTGATCCAAACAAAGCTGTGCTATTGGTAGTCCGGTGCTTTCCCGTGGTACCTCCCTCCTCCCAAGGTGTCCTCAGTAGTTTGTATGTATGTACAGCACTTAGAACGTGTCCTTCATATCAAAGGTGCTATATAAAATATATATATTCAAGTAATATGATATTTAAAAAGAACAATAGACTTTGTACAGCTAATATTAGATATGCAGTTTTGATCACAAAATGAGCTATTTTTAGGAGAGTTTCAAGCATGGGGCCCTCTTTCCTTCTCCCCCCCCCCCCCCACCTTCCCGGTACGATGATATCTCTGGAATAAAATCTTAACCTCATCGGTTTATGGACTGTACATATGTACCTTCTAGACTGTTTGTAACTATATACTATTTATTCAGCTAGTCTGACAGGGCTACAGAGGGGGGTTCCTACTACCTAACTTGTGTATCTTTCCTTGGGCTTTTATATATATATATATATATATATATATATATATATATATATATATTAGATAGAATGAATTCTGGGACTGTGGAACATATTAATGGAACTTATTTTCTTTAAAGTCATGTGAAAGTCTCTTTGTGGCTGTAATTTACCAGTCTATAGAATTGGAACAACTGCAGAGTAATAGTGAATTATGAGCATTAAAAGTGATTGCAGTATAGCTGGCTCTCATACAGTAGTTTTTGAATTTATGCACAATAGTTAAGTTTATTTTTAAAAGGGAAAAAAAAGTTGTACCCTTCAAGCCAGCCTGGAATGAAACCCTCTTGCTTAACCCTCTTAGCCTCACTACCTAATCCCAGCTGTTTGGGAACTGCTTGTGTTGTCGAAAATGAAGTGTACTTTACATGTTCCCAGGAGTGTTTTCTTCGTTATTGCCGCTGTATATTCCCAGCCTGTGCCATGGCACGGAAAGGTTATGACGCTGCGATCAAAACGCAAATCAAGCCACAATTCTTATGATGTTGTTTCCAAATTGATATTTCTTTCCATACAATATGCAACAATAGTGAGAGGTTTTAGGTAAACAAAAAGCAATGGGGTAGACTAATAATAATAAATAAATTCCAAAGACATTTACTGTTCCAGTGTGTTTCAGACCTCATAAAAGATAACATATTAGTAACATCAAACTTTGAAATGTGGGAGCACCATCAATACATCAGTGCAAAGATAAATCCCATAGAGTAAGAGATTGTTTCTTTCTGGGCAAGATAGAAAAGTTATAAATGGAGAGAGAAGGTTCTTTTGGGGAAAGAAGCCTGGTGGATTTTAAGGCCTTAATGAGTCTCTCAACCTTGTAACACTACTTTGAAGTACAGCTGTTTCCAATCAGGATTAGAACACACCTTAGTTTGACTTTTCCTTGATTCATCATAGCACAGGAGACTGCAGACTGAAAGCAAAGCGCCATCAAATTGTGCTATACAGAGTAAGTCCTACTTTCTGGGGGATGCTGTTATGAAATATATGTTTCTGTTTTGTACAGTTTATAAGGAGATTATTTCTGGCATTTTGTTTGTGAAAATCATATTCTTTCTAGGCAAGCTGGAGAATTAAAGGGTTTAATTATAGAATCAAAGAATACAGAAGCATTTTTAAATCTGTAAACTATATTTGTATTATATTGTTCTGTAGATATCTCTGAAGAAGGACCTCTGTGAGGTCTGAAACAGATTGGAACAGTAAATCTCTTTGTTGTAGTAGTAGTAGTAGTAATAATAATAATAATAATAATAATTAAAAAAAATTGGACATGTGTATGTTTTTAAACTTAGGAGTGATTCAAAGACTGAAGTGTAAGGCTGTTAATTGACATGCAGCCTGAGCCTAAGTAAATTTGCTCAGAAGCAAGTCTTATTGAGTTCACTGGGACTTACTCCCAGGTAGGTCTGCATTAAATACAACCTTAGGAGCAGGCCTGCTGGAGAAATCAAAGGTCCTTCTTTCCCTAGTGTCCGGTTTCCAGCACTGGCCAGCTAGATTCCTAGATGAAGCCCCCAAGATGGTCTTAAAGATCATGAGCTCTTGACTGTGCCCAGATAGACTGCCTCTAAACATGGAGTCTTAATTATCATGGCTAACAGTTACTGATAGATTTGTCCACCAGAAACATATCTAATCCTTCATAAGGGTTGCCTCTCTGGATCAAACCAAATGTATCTCTTTAATCCAGCATCCAGTTTCTGACAGTGTCCCACAAGTAGGGCACAGATGACTAATCATTTGCCTTTTTAAATTGCTAATGGGCGAATTAATTGGTTAACTTTTTAAGTAAATCTGCACAGTAGTAAAAGCTCAATATATACCTGCTGCCTTAGGATCTTGAATGAAATAGATAATGCAGCAATTTACAGTTAAATAAGTCAAATGTACCAGTCGTTGCTAGAAGGAGAGGTCATCTGAAATGTTTTCTTTTTCATTTCCTGTTCCCCTTTCATGCCAGGAGAAACATAGCCTCAAAATACCATGTGCCCTTAATTTGCAACCTTGCCAGTTAAAATGGGTCCTTGCTATTTCATCAAGCATGGCTTGAGCTGTTTACCCTACAAATTGACCCCAGCTAGACATGATGGCAGCCAATGCTTAAACCTGGATCTGCCCCGATCTCATCTGAAAGGGTGGATAAAAGTTGCAGTCACGCGGTGGCCATGGCACTGATTTCTCCCCCTTCCTGCCAGTCTGTCTCCCTCCAGCGCTTTTTCCATGGTACCTTTTTTCCTGCACTCAAGCTCAGAGACTAGAAGTGAGCTTGCCTTGGGAGAAAAGTAGCTGGGTCCCAGCCACTCAGCCTGCCCTTTGGAGCTTTAAATCACACATGTTTTGCTTTAGAAATTGAACCTGCAATAAAATAGTATACCCCAAGGGCTCCTGTTATGTAGTCCAGCCAGCCATGCCTTCTTTTAAGATACTGCACCCCTACTCTATAAATGCTAAGTGCTATTCTTGGTTTTTGGTCCAAACGATCGCTTCGCACATCCAGTGGGAATTGTTGACTGCCCCCATGCGCATATGCGTGCACTTTGAACCATAGACCTCAGAAGACCCCTGTGTCACATCACACCACACACAGCTTTTAAGATTTCCCACTGTTTCAAATGATGTTCCGTGCAAAGGCTGCTCTTTTGAGAAATCCAAAGCAGAGCATTTTTACACTGAGGGAAGTCCCGTTGTTTAACCGACGCTGTTGTGCTTCATGGTTCTTTGGCACCATTGATATGAGTTGGATTACATGGAAAGAGAGGGGCAACAAGGCGGAAGATCCTGCTATTTCTTGGGGCTCCTTTATAGGTTTGAATCGAGGGAGCACCTCTTCCCTTCCCAGCATGGGAAGTCTATCTGCACTGTTTCCTCGCAGCCCTCAGGAAAGCCAGGACTTACTTCTGAGTAGGCATGTGACCCTCAGCGCACTTTCTTGGGAGTAAGCCCCATTGAACTTAAAGGGGCCCTCTTGATGGGGTGGGGGATCAGATCTGCCTCCTTTTGTTGCAGGGAGGCATTTCTTCCTCTTCTCCCTGGATCGCAGACACGGAAAAGTCCTCAGCAAGTTCATAGAGCAAACCTAGCTTTCCACGCTGCCAATTTCGTGCCATTACTGTTTATTCCAGCATTTAGTTGATCTATTTTATAATGGAATAAAGAGGGGGGTGAACCGCAGGAGACGTCCTGGCTGATGACAACGTCATCAAAAGGGCACGTGAACTTCCAGGAGTGGCCAGCCAAGAGCATGCTTTATTTTGCTCCTGTGAAGAAGTCCTTCGTTCCATTTCTCTCTCTCTCTCTCTCTCTCTCTCTCTCTCTCTCTTTTAAATTTGATCCTGGCCCATGCTTTTGTTTTTTTTCAGTTATCTCCCTCAAATCTTTGGGACCACAACTTCCAATTTGGTAGGGCCTGCTGCTAAGGCCTGTCCTCATCTTATTTTTAAAAAATAAAAATAAAATCTAGCATGGAGTTCTGAGCAGCAAGGTTTGGGCTGCCATATTAACTTACCACAGTGCCCCTGACTTGGCATCACTCAGGGGCATTGTGGGATGTTAAAATAGCAGGTAGACTCAGCTACCTATTGCTGCCAGATAAATCCACAAAAGGACACTTTGCTTAGCCCCCCCTCCCAAACTTAGCACCAGCTCTGAGTATGTGACCAAAGAACATGTCCCAGAATCCTTTGCCAAGCACTGAGCTTACACGGCTAGCACATTTGTAGCGGAAAATATTCCCTAGTTATCAAAATGGGCGAACGTTTTGCTTTTAGAGCACAGTGTGTGGATGGATGCTGTTTTGTGAATGCTGCTACTCAGGATGATGGGCATGGCTGAACCTTGTAACAAATTATTAAAGTCTTGACGGAAATGCTAGTTTTTAACAGAGCAGTGAAATGTCCTGCTTATTATGCAAGAATTCTCCTCTGGCCGCCTTTTTGCATGGAGGAACATCCAGTTTGCTAATTCATCAGGGTATTCCTATAATTTACAACGTGGTCTCGTGATTAAACTTCAGCGTTTATTTGGGAGTGGTGTGTGTGTGTAAGGGATCGAGACACCTTTCGTTCCCAGCCTATGCAATGGGGGGGGGGGGGAATCCCAATAAAGTTAATTCCTATTTTAAATATTTCTGTCCTTTATTGAAATGTCCTGCATTCCGATGAGTACTGATTTACTTATACAGGCTACAAACTGCTCAGCAGGTCTTTCGATTCAGTTCTGAGGGCTTCCGACTTGCTCTCCAGCTTTGTGAATGCTAGGTAATAGCAAAACGCCTTTTGCAGCAGAGGGAAAAGACACATGGATTGCAAGGGTGTGTGTGTGTGTGTGATGGGGGGTATATGTCCCCACTAGGCTAAGCTGAACTCAGTTTTTGCAATCCTGATGTTGTCACTATTTTAGAAAACAATTAAGGCTACAATCCTATAACTCCCAGCATCTCCCAGCTGGACTTTTTACTGTCTAAACATACATAGTATTGCACCCTAAAACTATCACTTGTTGTTCGAAGGCCAGGGCATTTTTGATGTCTCCTTTTCTCTGTTAGTTACCAATAGAAACTATCTCTTTTCAAATATCAGTATCCCCATAACTAGCAGTCTCTCTGGTTTGTTGTTTTGTTTTGTTTTGTTTAAAAAATATCCTCATTAATTAATCAACCCCAGTTTTGGCTGATTCGTCTGCTGGTGAACCCAAGTACCATTTGCTGCCTTAGTCAGTATTTTTATTTTATTTTATTTGCATATCTAAAAGCAACAATGCTTGGTCGATCTGCCATTGAGACAGAGCCTTCCTGCATTGGGGATTCTTCGCCCTGATGCTATGGGCTAGACAGGGAGTGTTTAAACCACAGGGAAATTTAAACTCCTTCATCCGTTAAATTGATTTCATTATGTGTGGGGAAAGATTCTGTGGTGGAGGCTCCGTTGAAGCAGGCAACACTGGTACTATGCACCAGTCTCTGATCTGTAATTCCTGCAGCAAAAATTGAGGGTGAGGAAGCCTGGAAAGCCAAGCTTGCTCTAACCCACTGCTTTGCACTACACCACCATAACTCTGGATCATATTGCAGGGTGACCCAGAAATGCTAGTTTTTTGCAGACAGTAGGGTGACCCTATTGAAAGGAGGACAGGGCTCCTGTATCTTTAACAGTTGTATAGAAAAGGGGATTTCAGCAGGTGCCATTTGCATACATGCAGCCCCTGGTGAAATTCCCTCTTCATCACAACGGTTAAAGTTGCAGGATCCCTGCCCTCTTTTGTATCTGGTCACTTTAGCTAAAGCGGGCAGGGCTCTTGCAGCCTTAACTGCTGTGATGAAGAGGGACTTTCACCAGGTGCTGCATGCATACAAATGACACCTGCTGAAGTTCCCTTTTCAATACAACTGTTAAAGACACAGGAGCCCTGTCCTCCTTTTCATAGGGTCACCCTACAGACAGATTGCATGGCTGTCTCTGATCTCATAAGTATTTATTCAGATGAGTGGAACCCGCAATAGACCATTGCAGTGTGGAGTGTTCGTTATGCCAGCCAGTCGTGCCATCTTTGTGAATATTCTATTCCTTCTCCCACCCACACCCACCACCTGATTTGGGGGGGGGGGTGTTGTTGTTGTTGTTGCCCAACTCAGCTTTCATTGAGGTCTTTTGGGTGGCTTTTTCTGCCTCCCATAGGGCACAGTGCTATGATTTGTGTCTTCTATAAACCTCTGAACTCAGCGGCTTACAAGCATCCAGTGCAAAGAGGGAGGAGCAGCGAAGGCAATAGCTGCCTCTGCTGCTCCTAGCGTTCTGCATTTTCGTTAGGTGGGCTTTTTTGCCTGTCTAGCTGGGGTGTTCCAGGAGGGGAGAGGAGGAAGCTGGAGTAGGCTCAGGATAGCGTCCTGGCCTCTTCAGTCTCCTCCTGTCCCCGCCCACTGGGACACCCCCTTTACCCCCTCTCTGAGGTTGAGTTCCTGACCTTGAGAAGGCAGCTAGTGCATTTTTTTTCTGTTCTGGTTGAGAAGGGAGGCCGAGCACAGCTTCCTGGATCCAACCTCAGATCCAGGAATCCCATGTATCCTGTGCTGTCTAGGGACCATAAAATTGGTCCCTTTTAGGGTGTGTGTGTGTGTGTTTCTGCAAACCCCTGCACCCGACCAGGACTCCAGATAGATAGCTATTTAAAGTATTTTATCCCGCTCCTCAGCCAAAAAGGCTCCCAGAATGGTGTACGTGCAGTCACTAAAACAAGACAGTCCCTGTGCACAAGCTTACAATCTAAAAATACACAACACACAAGGAAAGGGGGGGAATGGAACGTGGGGGGGGGAATAAATAACTTTCAGCAGGTCTGGTGAAATGGTCCCTCTTCTCCTCTCCTCCTGCTATCTCTGTTTTGTGAATGGGTAGTGCCATTTTGGCTAGATAAGGATTGGCACTCAGACCTGAACATCAGAAATAGAAGGAATGCTTTATATTCATCTAAGCAGCTGAGGACAGCTAACAATATGGGTAAGGGTAGCATGTATGCGACATTGCGAACTTGGGGACAAAACAGATACAATATTTTGGTTTTAAAAAAGACATGGAGGCAGCTGGCCATGAGTTTGATTGGGATGCTGGGTTTAGTCCCTTCTCCCCCCCCCCCCCCCCACTTTCCTGTGTGTACGATCCAAATTGCTCCCTGGAGTTGCATCATTTCCCAAGATAGAGTTGCAGAAAGTTGGTCTTGGCCATTGCTGCGGCCTTCAATAACCCTAATTGATCCCTTGGTTCTTTGTGATATTAATCATTTGTACTTACAAGCTTTGGGGATTGTTTTGTACATCTAACGCTTTCTCAGTGACGGCTGTGCATGCTATTTTCTACTAACAATTCATAGCTCGACGGACCTAGGGTGACCATATGAAAAGGAGGACAGGGTTCCTGTATCTTTTACCAGTTGCATAGAAAGGGGACTTGCAGCAGGTGTCACTTGTATGCATGCAGCACCTGGTGAAATTCCCTCTTCATCACAAGAGTTAAAGCTGCAGGAGCCCTGCCCAATTTCATATGTGGTCACTCTAGTATAGCTCCTGCAGCTTTACCTGTTGTGATGAAGAGGGAATTTCGCCAGGTGCTGCATGCATAACCTTAGGAGAAGCATTTCAGCCCATTAAGAAGAGGCACTTCAACCCGTTATTAATCCTGAACCCTTTGTGCTATCTCCAGTAGCAGTAGTAAGCCTATGTACACCACTTGCTGGGGAACATGGGCAGGAAGGTGCTGTTCCACTCGTGTCCCATTTGTGGGTCAACAGTTGTTTGGCCACTGTGTGAACAGGTTGCTAGACTAGATGGACTCTTCTTGTGTTGTTAAAGTGGGGGGGGGGGTCCACAAAAGCCAAAGAAGACCAAATACTTTGGGGGAAAGAAGGTGGAGAAAGGAGCTGAGCTGGCAGGATCCCCGCATGTCTGGATTGGGACTCTCAGCCTGAGTTTCCTCATCCCTCCTCTAAGGTAAGAGCATGTAAGACTGCAGCCTTGATTCCTTGCCCTGGGGTGAAAGGTGAGAGGACACCTCTTTTGCCAAAGTCTTCACTTTTATGCAGGTTAGGTTATGCGTTAGATTCAGGCATTAGGTTAGGCTGTGAAAATCCTGTTTCATTAAGCTTCATGGAGGGTTGGCTTCATAAGAGCCAAGCTAGCTGGGACCTGAATTGCATGAAAGGAATTGACGTGCACATCTTTAAAATGTAAATAGCGGAGGGGGGAAAGGGCAGAATATTAGGACAGCAGCAAGCAGGTGTTCTTAACCTTTTGCATTCAACACTTGCAACAGGTGGGTTAGGACTGGAGCTGGCGAGAAACAATTTGTGAAACTCACCCATCAATTCGAGGAGAAGTGGTTTTGTGTAATCTGTTCATTTTGCTGGTTTCTATCGTTAATTCATTGGCATGTTTATTTGGGAATACCTCCCATTGAACTCACTTTCTTCTGATTGATGTAGGTAGGACTGTACATCTCCAATACACCTCCCCCCCCCCCCCGCAAAAAAAAACAAACCACATCATGAAGCATGAGGCATCTCTCAAACTTTTGGGGAAGCGGATGAAGGAAGCAGCTTTGGGATCTTGCAAGACAAGACATGGGGGGGGGGGCGGAATTGATGAATCAAAATAACCAATTTATTTATTGGTTACGTTTATATCCCACCTTTTTTGCCTCCAAGGTGGCATACATAACCCTCCTCCTCCTCTCCATTTTATCCTCACAACAACAACCCTGTGAGGTAGGTTGGGCTGAGACTCTGTGACTGGACCAAAGTCACCCACGGAGCATCCATGGCTGAGTGGGGACTAGAACCCTGATCTCCCGACTCCCAGTCCAACACTCTAGCCACTACACCACCGTGGCTCTCTATTTTGATGTGATCACTGTTGTTTCAAGACAGCCCTGCTAGAGTGGAGCCTTGACAGAGGAGTGGAACGTTGTGACCCTTGGTGAAGGAACAGAGGTGTTTGTGAGCATTTTCATATTTTCATTGGTAGCATTTTTGAAGGTACAGAAGCAGGAATCTCTCTCTCTCTCTCTCTCTCTCTCTCTCTCTTTCATGGACAGTGGGTTACCGGGGGCTTGTTAATCATCCAGCATCTGGCTCCATTTGCTCATGAAATAATAGTTTTCTGTAATTGTTAGTTTCTAGGTAAGAGTATGTTGTGCATGACTTGGAAGATTGGTTTTGGAAGGCCATTATGAAGTTTTCAAAACAGATTGAATCAGGAAAAATGTAGCTGCTTTGGAGGGAATATTAAGGATGTGGCTCACTGTGATCTGATAGAGCTAATAATGAGCTAATAAAACTCATGACTATGGAGCTAATTTTAATGGTAGCTTCAGTTGTTTAACCCATAGTTTGTAGCCCTGGCCAGGGTTTGTCTGGCAGACAATCGAACAAACCGCTACTTGTTTTCTGTGTTGTTTGTTCCCCCCCCCCCTTGCCCACTCCCTCACTGTATCCCAGATGCCTTTGTGGCGCTGTACTAACCTGGCAAAAGTACTCATAAACGCAACAACAACCCATGATTTCACAACCCAGATTTCAAAACCCAGCAGCAAACCATGGATTCTCTTTCTGAGTTGTTTGTGGTTAACGAACGCTGGTTTGTAAGCGTGGCTCTGTTCGCACATCATAACCCAGAATTCAGCAGCCCACGGGTTAGTGTTAGATGTGAACCAGGTCCATGTGTCTAATTCTTGCAAACAGAGAAATCTGGGATTTGGGTCTACCATTTTGCCACTGACAGTCATCCAGCTCCAAGGAAGCAGGAACTACCTACAGCATAGTAGCATAACCCATCTCTTAAGGGCATGGTGCTTAACAACTGTAACTTCCCAGTATTTTGAAAACTGAGTGAACATGGAAATCCCGTAACACAATACGTTAAAGTAAAAGGTTTTTTGTTAATTGAATATCTGTACATTTGTTGAATTTATTAATATTAATGTATTCACAAGCATCTGGTCAATGCTCTGCCAACATGCCTAGAGAACATATCTAGAGAACATTGGCATAGAAAATCCAGGGGATTTTTTGGGAGCATATTCATATCAGAGCTCTTTTAAAAGAAAATAAAAAATGTACAATGAAGTGAGTGAAGCTCTTATAACATAATAATTACACTGATCTAAACGGGCTGGGCTTGAATCCACCTGTTGCTGGACTGCAACTCCCATTCGCCCTAGCTAACATAATGAATGGAGGTGTGGATGATGGGAATTGCAGTCCAATAAGATCTGGAGGGACCGTTAAGATGCCCACCCCTCTGATAAGGCAATTTTGCTGCCCTGGTCCATTGTGAGGGGCAGCAGCACACCTGGTTCAATACTCCCAAGTACGGCGTTACTTTCCAGGTGCGCGTTTTGAAGGAACACCTTGAAATGAAATGCAGCATATAAAAGAGGCACTTGGGAATGACAAGTGGATGCTCTTGAGCAATCCGAAGGTCAGCGACCAGCGATCTTTGCTTCTTGGGTCATTGCAACAGCCTCTGACCCCATTAGATAAAGCATGCCAGCTGCTTGACGCAGGATGCCTGTCGGTGTCCCAAAATGCTCCAAGACGCCCAGAGCGTCCTGGCCCAGGACTTGGCAGTCATTGGTGCAGTCAAGTTAACAGCAGCCTCCCACCCATGTTCCCCAGCAACTGGTGTATATAGGCTTACTACCTCTGATGCTGGAGGTCTTCCCCACACTTTGTTTTCATCCCCACAACAACTCTGTGGGGTAGGTTAGGCTGGGGGGGGGGGAGTGGGCGACGTTACCTAGGGAGCTACATGACCAAGTGGGGATTTGAACCCAGATCTCTAACTACTATTCTGCACTGCCTCTGTGCATAGCCTTTCTTCTACTTTATGGCGATTTTAAAGAATATATATATATATATATATATATATATATGAAATGTAACCCTTTACAGGAGATCGGGGAAAGCAGGCGCATGCTGCTTGGGGGAGAGTTTGTATGTGTAGTAACTATGTATAGTCTTGGTTCCAGTGGCATGTGGGTCGTTCCCTCCCCCTCCCCTCCCCCAAATTTCACCCTCCTGCTCCACGGGGAAGGGGAATGCGTTACTGATAGGAGGGCAACATGAGGAAGTGTGGCATGGCGAAATTGTGTGGCAAGATAAGATAAGAGAACTCCAGGAAGGGAAGAGGCCGTCATTGAGCTGCACATGCAGCAGCTGACAGATAGTCTGCATGTCGAGGCAGATCAAAACAGGAACACAACTTCACGCTTCTCCCCCTGGCAAAATACCTCCTAGACAAACCACCACAAAAGGCCGATTCTCCAGACAGGTTGCCTCGGTTTGATTTGTTTTTCAAGTATCCGTCTTATCGAAATGATGCTCAGAAGCACAGGGAGGCGAGTTCCGTATTCGGACGGGTTTCCACATTTGGATGCTATCACTCCTTCCTTTTTTGCAGGCCTGGGGAATATTTTTGCGAACGCAGCAGCTTTTGAAAAGAGCTGTGTTTGGACAGACGCAAAGGCAGGAGGAAAGCAGAAGTGTGCAAAATGATTGGAAAATATTGAAATGGGAGGCGAGATGCTGGCAGCTGGATCTGTCCCCTGCTTTGAGCTCTCCCAATTGTCTGTCCTGAGTTGTTCCTTTCATTGATTAGATTGAGGTGGCCAGTCGCCAGTCTGTGGACCTGATCAGGCTCCTGCAGCAACTTGATCTGGCTCCAGCAGCCCTATCCAGTTTTTTATAAATTGATTTACCGGATTCCTGTCCTTCCTCCAAGAAACTCAATGTAGGGGCATGCATTGGTTTGGAATATTACCAGATGGGGGCCCCTTTGGTTCCAGAACTAATGCATGGTGCTAAAGAATCTGTGAGCCTCCAGATATTTGATTGATTGATTGATTGATAAGAATATAGGAAGAGCCAAAGGTCCATCTAGTCCAGCACTCTGTTCACACAGTGGCCACCCAGCTGTCAACCAGGAACCCACAAGCAGGACACGGATGCAACAGCACCCTCCCGCCCATGTTCCCCAGCAACTAGTCCAAATTGGTGGCCAACACTACATGCTGTTAAATATAATAAAATCCCCCACCGGTTCACATATAAATATTAAAAACCTATTTAAAATACGATATTAAAAACACAACATTAAAAACACTTCTAATAAAAGCGTGATGGATAAATAAAAGCATGATGATGCTCATTTCCCCTCCCTCTTTGTAACACTTAATTACTGGCAGGAAGAGCTTTAGGCAAAATATGCTGGTTGTTTTGGCCCTGCCCCTTTTGCTTTTAGACCTGCCCACCACTGGACCATGGCCCCCGAGAACCTCTCTGAAATGGAATTTGGCTGTTGGGCTGAAAGAGGTTCTGCATTTCTGGTGTAGTAGGAAATTTGTCTTTATATGTATATGCGTACGCATTATATTTTTCTACCATCCAACAGCCAAAGCTCTCTGGGCGTTCACAACAATATTGAAAACCATAAAATGCAGCATGAGATACGATATAAAAGTTTGAAACTATGGTATGGAATAAAAGTGAAAACCAAAATAAATCCTAGTAATTGTGCAAAGATTTAAAGTTCAGTAACAGATTTAAAACAGAAATGTATTTGTTTTGACAGTGGCGCTGACTCTGTAAATCCTAGGTCCAGTAAGGAATTTAGTGGCAGTGGGAGGGATCCCAGGGGCCGCACAACTTGTATCAGGGAGCCATGGTTGTGCACCCCTGTTTCAAACATCATTACTCTGAGCTCGTAAAACTATTCTACTTCAAGGTTCAGCTTGCTCCCCCAGGGTCTATAGACATTATATCTACGAACATGGGGGACTGTAGCTCCATCTTCTGTCCAAGTCACATGCAGGTAAACCCCCAGGGTGGTAGATTTGCATCACATTTGCATAGGCTAATTCATGGGTACAAATGCACGATTAAGAGAAATGGCTATAATTTCAATGAAAATGCAGTCTATTTCTCTATAGTGGGGAAGAAGCTGACCAGCTGCATGGCCGGCCCTACTATTAGGCAGTGAGGCAGCGTGCTCAAGTGGTAGACGTTGAGGGCAGGTGGGCTCCTCCTACCATTCCCCCCCAAGCCCCCTAAGGTAGCCTCTCCCTGTGTGCCCAAAAGTTAGCCTCCCGCCGGTGGAGGATGCTGTCCCATCACCAGTGTTGAAGTAAGATTCAACCGCCAGTCCAGTTGGATTCCAGATGTGGAATCCCTGCTTCAGGCAGCAAAATGACTTGGACCAGCCTGACCGGATGCCCCGTGTACCTGGCCGCTCAATCCGCTGTCCAAGCACTGCTAACTATTGAAGTTCAATTTCAATCCTCTCCCCCACCCCTCGCCCCCGCTCCCTTGTTAGGGTCCCTTCTCTTTCAACAAGACCTGTTTCGGACAACTCTCCAAAGCAGTGGAGTGTCCTCCGCAAACGAGGACACAGGGCCATCCTACTGCAAAGTTGCGTTTCTAAGACAACCACGCTGGCAACAATATGTGCCAGAATTCACTCTAGATGCCCAGGCATGCGGCCAACGAATGAATCACGAAGGAAGACTTCTTGGCACTGATGACGTTTTGCTCATCTGCTTCCTTCTCGGGGTTCTCCTAAAATATGCAATCGTACTTCCAAGAGCAGCGATTGGGAAGAAAAAAGGAAATGTTGGACGTGCAGAAAGATGGGACCAAACGAAGGAGACACCCACCCCCAAGCCGGGGCTTAGCTTCTCTCTCAAATGAGTTACACCAGGCCTCGGGAATGTGTGGTTCTCCAGGTGTTTTGTGGACTGCAATTCCCATCATCCTTTGCCAGCACAGCCAATGGTGGGTGATGATGGAAGTTGCTATCCAGCATCTAGAGGGCCACACGTTCCCCATCCCTGAGTTATATCCTACCAACTTCAACTCTAGCTCCTTTAGCGTTGGACTCTATCACAGGGCCAGGCTCCCAGGCCCAATACAACCATCATAACCACGTCCTTCCTCGCCAATCTCAAGATTTGGAATCCTTGCGATCTGACAACGCTAGTCATAATGGCTCTCATCCATTGACATAGCTCCACAAACAAGCACACACACACACACACACCCCTTCGTAGAACCATAGGGCAGTATCCAAATGCATCGTTCCCTTGGTGCAAATGATGTTGTGCTAGGGGGAAAACCAGGTTCTGAACTATGTGCAAGAGAAGAATCCAGCTAAAGTTATGTCTGCGCAAGTGGTTGTACATTATGCTTGTGTAACCCATTGTGTGTCAGATTGCACAATTGGTTGCGCAAACATAACGGGCAACCTCTTGTGCAACAGAAAGTGGATCCCTACTAATGCTATTTGAATTGCAGAATGACACGGTTGGATACTGCCCATGTGCCCATAGGGCTGAACACTGGGTGTGGAAGCTCCGGCCCATGGGCCAGATGAGGCCCACAGGGCCTCCCCATCTGGCCCACCCCTCACTTCCTGTCCTCTTTCACATCCAGCAATTAGACTTGAAAAACACCTCCCATCGTGGTCAATTGCTATATATTTTGTGTGAACGAATGAATGAGTCAGAGGGCAGCCCTGCCCACTTTTTGCTTTGGCCCTGCCCACCATGTGCTCCCCAGGAAGGCTCCCCTCCCCTGCCTTCTAGTCCATCCATATGCTCAGTGAAGGGAATTCTGAGCCAAAGCATCCCCAGCAGATGGCCGCCCAGCATCTGCTTGGAGACCTTCAGTGAGGAAGGACCCACCATCCTCCTGGGTTAGAGGTAGGCAATTTGTGGCCTTCCAGACATTTTGGCCTAGCCAATGGTGAGGGATGATAGAAGGTGTCAGCCAAGCCATCCGGAGGGTAGGCTGACCATATGCCCTCTTTTACACAAGTCATTTGGGGGGGAACCAAATGTTGGTCCCACGGTCCAGCCCTAACTGCATCCCTGGTTATGAATGATGGTACCACAAAAGCCAGGACTGCCCTTGGATTGTAGGGAGAGTTGGAGCAGTTGCGGGGGAAAGAAAACAAGATCCACCATGATCCCACAGCTGCAGTTCGTGTTTTCATTTTTTTAATTAATCCCTTTGCTATCTATCATTGTCCCTATTTGCAATATGTATGTAGGCACTTCTTGGTACTGGGGCCTGATCTTTGGTGCTTTTAAGAAGATTAATGTTTAATACACATACAAAATTCAGGTGTGTTCATCTACAGGCACACCCGTTGTTTTTTCCTGGGGTATGCAATCTCTCTCTCTCTCTCTCTCTCTCTCTCTCTCTCTCTCCAATCCCTCCAGAGGTGGGGGTAATTTTGCAACATTCTCCATGGGACTAGCCCAGAGCCATGCCAGGGTCAAGCCAGAACAGTGAGCAGCCGTTTACTGACTCCTGGGCTGGCATCCCCCAAGGTCAGCTTTTGAAATGAGAGGTGGGCTGGGAACGTCAGGCGTTGCTTTGATATTAGAACTTGGGGGTTCCCCAATGAAACCGATTAGCACAGGTCGGTCAAACCTCCAACCCGTGGGCTGAATCTGTCCTGCTGAGAGTCCCAGTCTGCCCTCCAGGGCTAGTCAGATGGCCATTCCCTCTGTCCCCTGACCCCTAATTGTTCCGCGCTTTCCCAGCGTTTGCACGGTTTTTCCTTGAATTCAAAAAGGTTGAAATGCCTCTTTTGAAGGTTAGCCACTGGCAGTACGAGCTTTACGCTATGATCTGGCTGGTATTTTTGGGCCTGCCCCTTTTGTCCTGAGTCCCACCCACACTGGAAGCCCCCCCCCCCAAAAAAAAAACTTCTCCAGAATTGAATCTGGCCCTTGGGCTGAAAGGGGCTCAACGCTTCAGGATTGGCAGACCAAGGGCAGTCCTTCGGACGATGCACAACGCCACCACAAGATGTTGATGGCTCAGCTGGTTCGGTGGCAAACCCATAGATTGGGAGGAGGTCTATTAGCCATGATGGCTCAATGGAAGCTCCATTTGATGTATGACTGCATATGAGTTACTGGGGAGCAATGGGCAGGGAGGGCTACTGCCTTTGAGCCCTATTTGGACTGTCCTTGGGCATCCTGGAGGTATCTGGTTGACAAGCAGGATGCTACACCGGTTGAGCAGGCTCTTGCTTATGGTCTCCTTGAATGTGTCTGCTAGCCATGGGGCGCTGAAGTAGGTGGACCCTTGATTTGATCCAGCAGGGCTGATGTGTTTAAGCACACTCTGTTGATCAGGCAAAGGCAGTATTGATACAAGGCCTCCCCAATCCAGGGGTGTCATATGGCTTCATATTGCCCCACTCCTAAAGCTATTTGCTTCATGGAGCAGAATACACTTAACAGTACAATCTTATGCTTGTTTAGACAGAAAAAGAATCCTACAATCCTATGTATGTTTAGACAGGGAAAAAGTCCTATAATCCTATGCATGTTTAGGCAGAAAGAAAATCCTACAATCCTATGCATGTTTAGAAAAGTGGGGAACTATCAAGCAGCATGCTGGGAGTTGTAGGACTTTTTTCTGTCGAAACAGGCATTGGATTGCACCCTTAACCAAACAGCAGGGATGCAGACCCTCAAGTCCAGGGAGCAAGTCTGGCCCTCTGGAATTCCCCAGATGGCCCCACCCCTTTCCCTGGGCCCCACCCTTTCCTCTGACTACCCATTTGTTCCGTGGTTTCCCCACTTTTCTGCAGTCTTTTCTCCATTCCAAAAACTTACTCCAAGGTGGTGTTTTGGCCCCACCCCTTTGGCATTTGGCCCCACCCACCACTGCGGTGTGGCCATTGAGAGCTGAAAGGGATTCAACTTTCCCCCAGCTCGCCCATGCTCTAGAGCCCACGCTGCACCATTCAGTTGTCCATTCCTGCCTTCATCGGTTTCCTCCTCTGCACAATTCACCCGATGGCGTGGTAGGGCCGGCCCTGGGCAGCAGCCAGATGTGGTTTATTAATTGATAAGGATTCGCAAACAGTCAAAGAGAACAGAGAGTAACATTTAGCACTTTGTGCATTAATAGGTGCAGCAGCTTGGCAATCTATCCTTGCTCTGCTGACTTTAAAATGTTTTAAGAACATTTTATGCCTACAAATGCATGTAGTAATTCCGTTCTCGCCCCATCCCAGCGTGGTGTTTTTCTCGTTACTATGGGTGCCCCCACCCCCCCAGGAATTTATCGTGCAGAACAAACGGAAAACATCATATCCCCAAGTTGTTTGTTTGCCTTGATGATAATCCGAAGTCAATATGGCTTCCCCAATTAGTCACTTCTGCGAACGGAGAGGGCTCTTAGACCCTGGGGGAGCCTCTTCTCCTCTCTCTGTCTATGTACATAACAATTAGTGGGCTCATGCTTCCTCAAGATTTAAACTCTGCCTCTGCACAGAAGTCTGGCTGATGCTGCTGAGCCGGCACCTGCAATAGCTCTGCGCTCTGCTCCGGGCGTCCATGGTCCTCCCCTTGCCCTTTGCCTTCTGTCGCCCGTCCTCTCTAAGCTGTCAGGGCAGAGTTGGGGTTTTGCAGGAGCGGCACCCAGGCTTGCAGGGCGATGGGTTCTTCCCACTCCATGTCGGAGGAAATACAGGAGCTGGCCGACAAGACTGGCTGTAAGTACATCAAACCGCCCACATCACTCTCCCCCGCTCCAACGTCCTTCAGGCTCTTTTTTTTTAAAAAAACTTTCTAACATTGGCCATTTAAAAAAAAAAAAATAGGTTTTTTTAAAAGGTTTTTTTGGGGGGTCGTCAGGTGCCTCTCCCAAAAAGCAGCTTGTTCCTTGGCAGAAGAATGCTGCTTTATCACTGCTTGAGCAACTCTGGCTTTCTCCCTCTCTCTCTCTCTCTCTCTTTCCGCAATGTATGGAAGCTTTTGAAAGACCGGCGGTGGTGGCGTTCACCAGCGGTGATGACATTTGGCAGACTCTGGCTCTGCTGGCGGAGGGAAGGAAGTTTGCAAACGACCAAACGCACGAAGCTTGCCTGTCCGCAGATGTGCGGTTTGGGCTTTGCTGCGGGCTGGTGGGAAGCATGCAAAGGCTTTAACCCGCTTTTTTCTTCCCCAGCGCTGCGACTGCAGCATCAGTGTCCTGAGTGCCAATTCCGAACTCCTGATCCAAGGAGTGATCTTCATGTAGATCGGCCCCGTCCGCGCAAAAGAGGGGGGTATCGGGGGGGGGAACGCCAGCCTTTGCCGAAGTGCCGGAAGCAATTTAGAAAAGGGACCCTAAAGGGTTTCAAAAACAACCAAAGTGAGGAATGAGCGCATTCGATCGCCACACAAGGCTGGGTTATCATTTGGAGGTGGGGCAGATGTGGGGGGGAGGGAATGATGGAATGGAGTACCTGAAAAAAGGCATGGCTGGCTAGCTGGAAGCCTGAACAGGTCCAACTCCTATAAACAAAAAAAACTTTTCGTTTGACGTGTTTTATTGAGGGCTTTCGATGTTCACTCAAGCTCCAAAATGATGGGAAATTACATCTGTTCAGCACCACACCCGTAACAGATGCGTTGTTTAGGCAGCATGTACAGGGTATCCTGCGCTGTGCGTAGTTCCTGCTTCATCAGTACCTTGGAGGTGGATGGCAAAGTGGTAGACCCAAGTCCCAGATTTCTCTGTTTGCAGGAATAGACACATGGACCTGGTTCACACCTGAACGTATTCGTCCCCCGTGAAAGAGGCTTCCATTTTTCTGCCTCATTCTCAAGGCGTTTTATAATTTACTTTGGATTTCTTTTCGTGGCGTTTTTGAGCTCAAATAATCACTGCCAGGTGACCAAGGTGTGTGTGTGTGTGTGTATGTTTCTTTTTATTACACATCTCTCCTTTGCTCTGCAGCCTCCCAGACTGCCTGCACTTCCTATCTGAAAAAGCCCTGTGAGCAAGGCCTTTACCTCCCGATGTCTTCCCCTGGGCTTGAATTAAAGTGTGGGAAGCTGAAGTGCTTGTTGGCAGCCAGAGAGATGATTGTACAACGATAGGCAGGAGAGTCACTCGTATTCCTTAGGCCAAGAAAGACACGACCAAGAACCCAGAAACCAAACCCGTGAGAATTTCTCCCAAATATGTCTTCACCTTTGAATTTGTTTCCAAAACGAATTACTTCTCTATCAAATTTAATGAGAACGGCTGGGGGGAGGGAAGGGGGGAGAGACATTTTTGGCACAGCACTAATAGACATAAATTGCCCCTGCTTCGTTATTGAAAAGGCCAGACTTTTTAACTTCGTGGCCGATGACGGGAATTAATACCGCAATATTATGGATTACCTATGGCTTACATTGGACTAGGTTTGCGTAGAGTTGTGATGCAATTCGTAAACTGTCTGTCAAATTGAATGAGAATGAATTGACTGCAACTCCCATTAGCCCCAGCCAGCACAGCGATGGTTGGGGATTGTGGGTTTTGTAGTCCAAAACTTCTGGAGGGCAGCAGTTTGCCGACCTCATTGAGTTATATGGCCCATTAGTCCGAGATGCTATGAAACAGCTCCTTGTATTTGAGCACTCAGGTGAAAGACTCTACATCCCTGGGAGAGCATCTTCACGTGCAGGTTGTCCCTGTTTCAACCCCTGGCAGATTGAGGTGCCGCAGGGAAAGACTCCTGTCAGAAACCCTGGAGATACCCTGACTGGCACCAGGGAACTCACCTTGCCAGTCTTAAGCTCTGGCTCCCAGACCAGCTCCGAGCACAATTCAACATGCTGGTTTTAACCTTCAAAGCCCTTCACGATGTTGAAGGGGAAAAAAAGCCCCAAGTCTTCACATCTGTGTTTAGGTTCCAAGTCAGAGACGCTTTATTACTTGCCATTGCAAGGGAAGCAGCCAGACAGAATGCTCTCTGTCCTTGAGCAAATCTGAGGAGTGTATTTATACAGTTTGGTTATCACAGTTACAACCATTGTTTCTGGTTAGAATGTGCTTAGTAAGGCATTTCTCACTATCTCACCAGGATTTTCAGTTCTTTTCCCTTGTCACATATACAAGTCTTCCAAGATGGCTACGCTCAGGCCATTTCGATCTTTTCTACTTCCACAAAGCCTTAGGGTCAGTATACCTTAATTAAGGACTGCCTTTCCCCACAGCAACCTGCCCAGATGCTGAGATCGGCTTTGAGTACCCTTCTTTGGCGCCTCCCATCCATCAGAGGTGAGCCAGGTAATGCCCTGAGATAGGGCCTTATCGGTGGTGCCCCCCTGCCTTTGGAATGCTCTCGCCAACGTCCTGCCCACTTAAATGTCTTGTTGGTCCCAGGTGAAATTCTTATTGTCAAGGGCATCTCTATTTTGGTTTGTTTTTAACTGCTGTAACAATTCACCCACCCCTATTATATGTTATGCTGCTCAGCATGATTTATTGTGTTGTTGTTTAGCATTCTGTTCTTTCGTTAACATTATTATTTGTATTTATTTATTTCATTTAGAGCCTACCTTTTTTCCTCTGTAAGGAACCCAAGGTGGCATACATAATCCTCCTCCTCTCCATTTTTATCCTCACAACAACCCTGTGAGGTAGGTTGGGCTGAGAGTCTGTGACTGGCTCAAAGTCACCCTTAGGTCTCCCATGGCAGAGTGGGGACAAGAACCCAGATCTCCCAACTCCCAGTCCAATACTCTAACCACTACACCACACCTGGTCTTAAAGCCTTTGGGCTGAAAATAACATAGGTCAAACAAGTGGGACCTGCCTCCATGCTCCAGTGACATGTCTAGAATGCTCCTGTTCAGGTTTTCAGCCAGCCAGCCAGCCACACCCTTTTCCAGGATATGCCATTCCGTTTATGTTTGCCTTCCCAACAGATACTTGGCCCTATCTGACCACTGAGCTTCCTCCTCGTCGGAGAACTTTTAGAGTGGTGTCTCCCATCTCCCCTCGCCTCCTAGCAGGATTTTTGTACTTCTGCAAACCAAGCCTGCAAACCTCTCTCTGGTGACTGGGTGGTGCTGTTTTGGCTAACTACGGACTGGCACTTGGAGAATGAGTTTGCTATCAACATATAGCGCACACTCCCTCTTGTATTTAGGATTGTTGCAGCGTTAATCTTTCAGGGGCTGCCGCAGGGTGTGTTTGTTTTGTTGCGAGCGACATCAAACATGGCTACTCCTCCAGGAGTTCACTTTCCAGTGGAAGTTCGAACAGCCGCCTCCCTAATGACTTTTCACAGGCGAGCGAAAACCGTTTACTTTCCATTGGCTTTGGGGGATTTAATTACCGGTTTAGTCTGCCTGCTTTTGTTCTTAGCTGCTGCTGTTGCTCTTTGCTGATGCTATTGTCTTTGGGGAATCTAATTGCCCTTTTGCCCGGGGGGGGGGAGGTGATTTTAAAAAATCATACCACGTTCGTTTCATTTTTAAAGCACTGTGAACCATAAATTGAAAAGGTAAACACTTTTTAATCGAATCTGTTCTGGTTTTTAGATTTGCTGCTTTTAGTAGATTTGTTTTAATGTTTTTATTTGTAACATATTGATCTCATTGCTGGCCTCCCCATACATGATCCCCCTCCCCATACTGACTCCAGGATTTGGGGGGCTCACATGCACAGCACCCTCAGCGCCCCCTAATTAGGAAGAGACAGGACACGCTGAAATTTTTCTTAGACTGTGGGTAGATCTACACTTCTGCTTTATAGTAGTATTGAAGTGCACTGATAATCGTTGGGGCACAATCCGCATTCCATATACCGCTTTCAAAGTGTTGTGTCCTGCTTTTTATTCCACATTCATAATGATTTGATACAAGGAGCTTCTTTAAATGAGTGCTTTATAGCACGGTCATTCCTGGCTACTCACAGATGTTTGCGGGTCATTCTGACGCTGCCATCAGCCACCTGTGCACCTCCTGCTCTGTTTTCCCCTTCTAGCGCTAAACATAAACCTAAAAAAATTGCTGTCTCTTCTGGGATAAATCGATATTTGTCGGGTTTCCTGCCATGTGCATGCAAAGTTGCGCTATAAAATGCCCACTAGAGAGCACTGTCCCATTCAACTGCATCCAGGCTGTAGAAGCCACATGATCGCTGCTCTCTTCCTGCTCCCTTCCTCGTGTAATTACAGCTCGTTGCAGAAGCGGAAGAGGTGCAGGAAGCAGAGCCACGGTAAGGGAATGCGATTTCCCCCCCATCTGAGAGCGTTCAAGGTGTAGATCTGGCCTGTATCTGATCTTCTTGGATACTCTACGCAAAGCAGAAAGAGTCGCACAGCTAGGGCATTGGGCCCTTTGCTGACCCTGGGACCAGGGCAAATGCTCAACCTTGTCTACCCGTGGAGCCGGCCTTGTCCACTCCTGCACTGTTCCCAACACTATTCTCAAAACGTTTGTATCACGTCTTGTTTGAACTTGTGTCTCCCTGGCCCTTTTCGGTGGTAGCCCCCGTACTGTGGAACTCCTTTCTGCAGGGAAAACAACCACAATCACAACCATGTTAAAGACTAACAAATATAACTAACAAACCCGCATAAGCTGTGGTGTAGTGGAGGCAGGGCTTGCAGGGATGTTGACATAATTGTGTTGGTGTTCTTCAGTTAGCAGGTCTACTGACATCATCTGTCACACCCCCTCTATCTTCCCCGTTCTCCTTCTGAACTTAGCTGCAATTCTCAAAGTAGCTGGGAGGGTGTGTGTGTGAAACTTCTGGTCTACTATCTATTGTTTCCTGTTGTAATGCAAATTAATTGGGACTTGAACCGGCAATTCAGGCCCATTAGCTACATAAAAGACCTGCTTCTGGTAGAGATGAAAAGCACTAGAACTGGTTTCTTGATATGGATTAAAACATCTGCTTGCATTTTTGGCCTCACATACGGCTTATATTGACTCAGACCATTGGTCTATCTAGCCCAGTATTGTCTGGCAGCAAATCACCAAGTTTTCATGAAAGTTTCTGCATGCAAAGCCAGTGCTCTACCACTGAGCTGTGGCCCCTCCCCTCTCCCTGTGGGCATGGCAATGGGGAGTGTCATAAGGAGCGTCCACATTTCAACATTGATGAAGGGGATTCAAGCCCACTTAAGCTTTAATCACAGTTGATTCGTTTCCATGTTCTTGTCATGCCAGAATTTGTGCCTGCTGTTGCAGTGAGACAGTCATGGAAGGGGGAGGGTGTTTTGGGATAGGTTAGTAATTCTGGGCTGCCTTACAGGAACCATCCTATATAAAAAAAGGGGGTGGGGGAGAGACACGTAACAGAGCATTTTCTGTCAACACACCTATCGGACAAAACACATTGGAAGATATATGTGAGCTTCCGAGCAAGCGACTTAACTTGTCTTTCCGCTTCTGTAAAATGGAGATAAGAAAAAGCAACAACCAACAAGCCTTTTCTCCCTGGGGAGGACTTGTATCTTGGATAGCTGTAAAAGGAGGTTGACCTCCCTGCAGTTCAAGCAAATGGGAGCTTATCAGAGTTTAAAAGTCAAGCTGGCTTTTTTTAAAAAAA
Source organism: Anniella stebbinsi (assembly GCA_029215795.1). Classification (NCBI taxonomy): domain Eukaryota; kingdom Metazoa; phylum Chordata; class Lepidosauria; order Squamata; family Anniellidae; genus Anniella; species Anniella stebbinsi. The sequence continues at coordinate 8,701,856 of JARDYH010000010.1, forward strand.
ATAACTTAGGCAATGTTCATGTACGGGAACAGCCCCATGTGCCGATGAGAGGGGGCAGACGATAGAGCTTTCGTTAGCTCTCCTTCCCCCTTTAGATCGCATCATTTAAAAATTATTGCCTGCTCTGTCCTGAAGTCATGAGGGGCAGATCAGAAATGGAGTATAACTCCATCTATTCCTGCTGCAAGTAGGAGAGCCATTATGGTGCAGTAGGAGGGAGATCCGCATCTCCTGGTAGATCATTCCTTGATATGCTGGAGAGCAGCAAGACGTTCTGACTGCCATTTGTTTTAACTATAGCAGCAAGGACACCGCAAGAGGGTGCTTATGTGCTCCTAAACAGACAAGAATATGTTCTCAGGTGCCTGAAAAGAACACAAGAAGGGCCCTGCTGGATCATAAGAACATCAGAAGAGCCCTGCTGGATCAGACCCTGGGTCCATCTAGCCCAGCACTCTGTTCACACAGTGGCCAACCAGCTGTCGGCCAGGGACCCACAAGAAGGACACAGGTGAAACAGCACCCTCTCGCCTATGTTCCCCAGCAACTGGTGTATACAGGCTTACTGCCTCTGATATTGGAGGTTGCACTTAGCCATCAGGACTAGTAGCCATCCCCTTTTGCTTTCGGCCCCACCCACCCTGGAACGCGCACCCCCCAAAACTTACCCAAACTTGAATTCAGCCCTGGGGCTGAAAGAGGTTTCCCATCTCTGCTCTAACTGCTTCCCCAAACAAACTCTATTTGTTTCATGTAAAAATACTTTGCCCTACTTCGCGGATCCCACCGCTCCCACCACAGGGCTCTCCCAAAGCAACAGAGGCACCAAACGAAGGCAACAGATAAGCAGCACCGAACAGCCACAGTAGAACCTTAAAGCTTCTTCAATTCTGGCCTTCGCAGTCGTAGATTAGAGCCCACTTCAGCGGATGCATAAATCTAATGTACTTGGCACATCTGATGATGTAGGCTCTAGTCCATGGAAGCTTATGCCAAAATAAATCTCTTAGTCCTTAAGATGCCACCGTGTTCCTTATTTTTTTTAAGGCTGATGCAATTCTACTGGGGGAAAGGAAGGGAGTAAAATATAAGATTGAATGTTATGTGTGGGAGGGAGATATGGTCACATGCCCTCCCTCTCGGTCAGCCAGTGGTGAGAAGCAGTGGTGGGGCTAGGTAAGTTTAGACCCACAACTGATAGTCTTACGCCCCCCTCCCTTTAGATAGCCACATGTATAGCATCAGTTGCGAAGCATGCAATCAAGATTTCTCTTCTCTTCCCGCTCACAAACATACCAGTACCATCCAGTGCATCACAACTGCTTCTACAGTCCTGACATGTTTGAGCAAGGCAACTTTTCCCCCCAGACCCAGGGTAGCATTTGTCATTTTGACCTTGTAGGTATTTTCTGTCAGTATTCTGCACGTTTCCTGAGCCCCCTCCCTCGCCTGGACTTCCACCTTTCTTGCCCACCCCCCCTCTTCACCTGGACTCTCAATTTTCCTCTCCCTACCTCATAGGCATGCACACAGGGTGTGTGCCTGGTGTGCCCAGGCACACCCTAACGTCTCCGGGGCTGCCTCCATTTTCCCATGCGCCCCCCCCCACTGCTGGAATGGAGACCTTTAATGAGGATGGTAGAGTGCTTTCTGGAGCCTCCGGAAAGTGTGTAATTCCCCTGGGCATGCTTAAGAGGCGAAAGCACGCTCTGCCTTCCTCTGCTCCAATTGGAGCCTTTAAGGGTACACCCCCTAGCCTGGACTCCCAACTTCTCCCCCTCACCTAAACTCCCACTTGGCCTTTTTCCCCCTTGCCTGGACTCCCATTTCACCCCCCCGCCTGATCTCCCCCCCTTTTTTGCCCCTTTCTTCTTCCTCGCCCCTTGCTTCTACTGCCTACTGACGCTTTCTTTTTAATGACCCACCCCCCCACCGGAATCTCTCAATTTCCACCCCACCCTAAAAACTCTTGCCAATTTACTGCAAGTCTCCATACTCACCTTGTTCCTAAGCTAAACAGTTCCAGATATTGTAACCTTTCCTCATAGAGGAGTTGCTCCAGCCCTTTGATCATTTTAATAGCCTATTCATTCAGTCAGTCATTTATTTATGTATTTATTTATTGCATTTCTATACCACACAATAGCTGGAGCTCTCTGGGCGGTTCACAAAAATTAAAACCATAAAATCCCATTCAAACTATAAAACAACGACAGTATAAAAAACATAATTTAACATACAGTATAAAAGCACAACCAGGATAAAAACCGAGCAGCCATGCAGAAATTAATACAGATTTAAAATACAAATTTAAACAGCATGGTTAAAAATCAAACTGAAGAACTGTTAAAATACTGTGAGCATAAAAAGGTCTTCACCTGGTGTCAAAAGGAGTATAATGTAGATGCCAGGTGAACCTCCCTGGGGAGCTCATTCCACAGCCGGGGTGCCACAGCAGAGAAGGCCCTCCTCCTGGTGGCCACCTGCCTCACTTCCTTTGGCAGGGGCTCACGGAGAAGGACTCCCAAGGATGATGGGAGGAGGTGATCCTTCAGATAACCTGGCCCCAAGCCGTTTAGGGCTTTTCAGCCCTTTTTCCAACTCTAACACTATCCTTTTTTCTGTCTTCCTTATTTTTGTTTTGGTTGTGGTGAAACCATGGAGAACACGAGTGCAGCAACACCCTACCTCCCATGTTCCCCAGCAACTGGTGTCCATAGGTGTACTGACTCTGTTACTGGAGGTAGCATAGAGCCATCAGGACCAGTAGCCCTTGACAGCCTCTCCTCCAGTGATTTATCTAACCCCCGTTTAAAACCATCCAAACAATGATGCCCCCCTAATGTCTTGTGGTAGCAAAACCCATGGTTCATTTATGTCCTGTCCCTCTTTTATTTGCAGTTCCTAGTCAGGGATTGGGAAACCTGTGTCAGTATGGACTCCCCACTGTAATTCCTGAGCTGTGAATGGCTTTGAGGGGGGGGGTTGTTTTTGCAGGTGAGCTCCTGTTTAATGAGGGCAAGAGAGGTGGATAGCAAGGTTGTTGCTGCTTTCCTTTTGTCAGCTGGCAAAAAGTGCTGTGCACAAATGGATCTGGCCTAGGCTGTGTAAATGCCATTTAATTATGAATCCAATAGATTTTCCTTCCTGTTGGTGAATCCAATTTCCACAGGAGTCAAATTCCAAGCCAGGGAAGGATGTCTCTGAGGGGGTGCTGGGTGGGGAAGGGGAAGCAATTCCTTCTCTGGGAAAATAGCAATTAATTGTTGATGAGGTTGGTAAATGACGTCCGTGTTCTCCTGGCGGTGTGGAATTTCAAGGAGGGACTAGTGACTACCCATTACCAACGTGGAGCACCTGATGGCAACAAAACTATACTCTTTTCTGCCATCCCAGTGCCTCCAGGATCAGAGGAAGTATGCCTGTATGCTGGGGAACATGGGCGGGAGGGTGCTGTTGCACCTGTGTCCTGCTTGTGAGTTCCCGGTCGACAGCTGGTTGGCCGCTGTGTGAACAGAGTGCTGGACTAGATAGTCCCTCGGTCTGATCCAGCAGGGCTCTTCTTATATCCTTACTATTAAACCTTGCTGGCAGTTTATTATGGGCAGGTTATGAACTCATTCCTCACTGCAGTGGTGAGCTTTCCTACACAAGGCTGTGAATTGCTGAATTTCCTTTCGGTTTTGGATCTAAGCTCTACACAGCCGTGGGCAGAAGATAGAACTATTGGAAGATATAGTGATATATCTCCCATATCTGTTAGTCTGTTGCAGCAAAAACAAACAGTTTCTTGTAGCAGCTTGAAGACTAGCAGATCTAATCTGGTTTAAGCTTTTGTGGGCACTGCCCTCTTCATCAGATGCGCAAAGCGTCAACCTCAAATTGGTGGATCTATGTTAACCTCAAATCTGCCAAGTTGAGGTCAAAACTCTGTGGCTGGTTTCGGACAACACTTTAGTCAATGGTGGGTTGAGTAGCCAACTCACAGTTGGTTATTTTGTGGGTACTCCCCACACAACATATTCCTACACAACTGTGAGTGGTTGGGGCTGGCGTTGAGTGGACTAATAGTCAACCTGGCATTTGACTGACACAGCCCCTGCCCCTCTCCCCACCCTCCCTCCTCCCTCAGTCCTCCCAGTTCTATCCCAGCAACCTCTGCAAGTTGTGCCAGTTGTAGCAGAGTGGCAGCAGCCGCTTTGGTCGCTCTTGCCGCCTGTCTCTATGGGCTTGTGTTTTAACCCACTCACCACACGCCATTAACACACTCACCCCTCCACAGAACACTTTAAACAACTGGCTTCGAGCTAAACAACTTGCAAGCCAGTTGTTTCTCTCAGTTGCTTATTTAGGCGGAATAGAATACCGTCAGTAGTTTGTGAGCGGCGTATTACCCTCCACACAACACAATAAGCAACACAACTGACGATTATTCCCCCCCCCATTGCTTAATGTATTGTCCAAAACCAGCCTGTGTGTCTGATGAAATAGACAGCATCTGCGGAAATATGCCTCAGAATAAATCTGTTAGTCTTTAAGGTGCCACAAGACTCTTTGATGTTTTGGGTAGATCTGAGTCCTTTGTAGGAAATCAACAGGGTTTTTTGACTTCCAATTGCATAACAATATGAGCAACAAAATAATTCCCTCCCTCCCTAATTATACTGGTGAAAGAAGAAATGGTTGGGGGTAACCAGGTGCGGATGTTTGCATGGGACAACCATGAACGCTGTTCAGTTCTTGTATAAATCAACAACAAATTCTTGGGCACTGAATACTTTAAGAGTCTCACGGTTCTTGGGGGTGGGAAACCCAAACTCGATTCTGCAACCCCGATATCTTCCCACCCTTGCCTTGAAACGATTATCTGGACTCACGGCTGACCCTTTTCTTTTGGAAGGATGGCGTGCTCAGCTTCTTTTTTGGGGGGAAAAGGTGTTTATTTTAATCCTTTTCTCCTCTGGGAATGAATCATATCTGCTGAGGCAAGGTGAAGGCGGCGCTTCAGAAAGAAGCCGAAGCAAAGCCACGGACTCTAAATAGCGAGTTCTCTCTTAGGTGGTGGTTGTTCAAAAGCCAATGACTCTCTTCCATAAACCAACCAGGACTGTCAGTTTTCCCAGGTGATTGTTAGCAGGCCTGGCGTCGGGTGGGCGTGGTTGGGCACCTGTCAAGGGCCCACACACCAGTAGGGGCCCACAGATCAAAGCCCCCTGGACTCGCTCCCTCTCTTTACCAATGCAGCCTGCTTCGTCACCTGCCTCTTCCTCTGGCCCAGACAGTGATGGTGGTGAGGAGGAGCAGGAGAGGTCCACAGTTCCTTCTCCTGGCTCTCTGCCTGTCAAGCAAGCGAGTGGATGAGGTGGGGCAGCATTGCTGTAGTCCCTGGCATTTCTGCGGAGAAAATCTTATGGCGTCTGCTGGAAGTTGTTATGGGAAAGTATTCTGTTGGTTGGAGATGCGTGCTTTTCATATTTCATTAATATTCATATTCATATTCCTTTGCAGCTCCCATGACTGCAAAGGAAAAGCTGGAAATGTGTGCATAATATGTCTGGTGGAGGCAGCCGGTTGTTGGAACGAGTGGCAGACTATGGCAAGCAAGCCACTTTTCATTAGCTACTATTGTTTCACAAGCCCAGTTTTCAAACAAAAACAAGATCTTGGAAGCCTTTGCAGCAGGGCTGTTGAACCTGAGTCCCGAGGGGGGGGGAGGAATCCAGTCCTCTGGGGCCATGATCACTTTCTGGGCCATGCCCCCTTTCCCCCCTAGATGTAGTTACTGGCAGCAAGAGCTTTAAGCTAAACCCTGCTGCTATTTTGCCTCGCCCTATTTTGCCTCTGGCCCCACCCACTGCTAAAATGCAGCCCCAAGAGTTTCTCTGAAACGGGATTTGGCTCGCAGACTGAAAGAGGTTCAGTACCCCTGCTTTACGTGGGCTGTTTTCCTTTGGAGGAGAGCGAGCAGTGGGAAATTCTGGGGTGTCTCTGATGTGCTTGTTTACCACTCCACAGGTTGAGCAGGCATTTGACAGGGGTGCAGAAATCGATGCCTGGAAAGGCAGCGCGTGGCATCCTAAACAATACATAGCTATGTGGCGGTGGTGGAAGGGAATGGTGAGCTGGTGATGGCTGCGTTCGGTCGTTGTTTCTCCGGAGTAAGAAAGGGTGGGGAACGGATCAGTTAGAAATGGGCGAGCAACACCCAGCTGCTGCCAGCTTTTTGATTAATCGGCGCTCCGTTGTCTAAACCCGCAGTGAAGCTGTAAATCAGGTGATTGCATGGGCGAATAGCTGAAGCTTAGCTTCCGCCTTCATCGTAGGGGACATCTGTTGATTTAAAGTTTCTGTTAAAAACGAGCCACGCCAAAAGGAGGGTCCATTGGACAAAGACTATGTATAAATCTCTCAGATGGGATGCAGTTTGTGAGCCTGTGTTTATGGGCATGAGCAGGGATGTATCCCGGAATGTCAGAGTCTTCCGATTTTGGGGCGGAAGATGGAAATTAGATCCCCTAAGACAAAGGGGTGGAGAACCCTTGAGATTTTCTCTACATTCCCTTGTGGGGGTAGCCAGAACCTGGTAGAAGCCCGTTTTGGTGGACTGATCGAAAAATTGGTGGCCAGGAGCACCTTGTCATTTTTTTTGGCACAGCAGGCTGCCGAGTAAGGAATAAGTCACCCATTTTTCTACTTTGGAGGGTGGGTATATGTATTCCATTCGTTTTACATTCAATGAAATAATATATAATTACTTATATTACATTCACATCCAGCCTTGATCTTTTTTACGTAGTGAAAATATCTATCAATGCCAAATCTGTCGGCCGGCATCTCCTCCTTCACCTTGTTCCTTTCACTGCTCACTCAGAAAGGGCAGGTGAACAGGCAGCAAAAAAAAAAAGGATCAGAAGTTGCCTGGCTAGGAGGCGCCTGGGACTGGCAGCGGAGTCCCCTTATTGAAGTGTGGCCCTTGGCACAGGCCCAATAATGTTAACCCTCCGGCGCTGGCCCTGCGTTCCCCCGTTCCAAGTAACAACCTGATCGGCATAGCCTTGATAGGAGGGCTGAAGAACCCAGGGCTCTTCAGATGCTGCTGGACTCCAATGTCCAACGACCCCAGCCAGCATGGCCCATGATTGGGGATGATGAGGGTTGTAGTCATATCTGGAGGGCCACAGGTTCCACAACCCTGCTTTAAAAGTTAAGGTCCTTCTGGAGGAGAGAGCAATGGTGGCTTCTGAATTTTTAGGGGGGATCTGGTTTTTGGGTGTGTTTGAGCAGGCATCACGTGGGCACAGAAGCAAGCACACAAGGGAACCAGTGCTGTTTCTCCAAAATCAAATGAGCTGAGATGGTGGTGGATGAGGAGAAGGCTTCTTGTCCCAGGGGCATGAAAGGGAGAAGCTGACCAGGTGGAAAGGGGAGGATCCCAGGTGACCGGTTTTGATGGACCAGCGTTCTTGCTGTTTCTTTTAGCTTGCAGTTGCCCTGCCTAATTAGCAGGGATTGCACTCCCTAATTGTTAACTCGGTAATTGCTAGATTGCAGTTAAGCAAGTATGGATTTATAGGCAGCATTTGGCATGTGAGCTGAAATGTCAGCATCCCAGAAATGCTTCAGTTGAAACATGCCTTGGCTTTCCAAATTCCATCATCCGGAGGGACCAAACATCCCATTGTGAATATAAACACAACCTTTGCAATTTGGGTTAAGTCAAGAGCCTGTTTGGCTGCAGCCATAAATGCCCGCACTTTGCATGTTTGGAAGAGACCCTGCTAGCTGCCTTTTCTTTCAAATTAGAATGTTGGAAACAGGGCCAGCGCCAAGGGTAGGCACGGCCGGGCATCTGCTAGGGTCCCACAGACAAGAGCCCCTGCCTTGTTCCTCCTCTTCGCCACTGCACCTTGCTTGTCCTTGAAGGAGTGATCCTTAAATGGCAGGCCATTGCTCATTCATGGGAGGTCTCTTTGGTCCAGCTCACATGCTTTCCTCTGCATCAGGGATACAAAACCTCAGGCTGGATTTCCAATCTAACCCTGCCTGATGGCCACGCCCCCTTTTACTGGCCGCATCCCTTTTTTCTCAATGCCAATCATTTAGCGGTGTTTTTGGGGGGGGGTTTGCCAGTGGAGGCTGGTGGCTCCCATTTCGGTGGGGCTGTGAATCCCCCTGGGTTTCAGTCAGAACCAGCCAGAACTCTAAGGGAGCGATCCAAGGTGCTGAACCTATTTGGAGGTTAGGGTTCAGCACCTTGGATGGCTCCTTTAGAATCCTGGCTGGAAATCAGAATGGATTCCAGCCCCACCGAAATCGGCGTCACCAGCCTCCACTGTCTTTTGCACATGCCCATTCCCCAGCTCTGAAATATTCTGGTATTTTGGCCCCACCCCATTGGCCTGTGGCCCCGCCCACCACCAGAATGCAGCCCCCAAGAGCTTCTCCGATTGGACCCCTGAGCTGCAGAAGGTTCCGCCCCCTTTTGCTCTACAGCAAACAGTTTCAGGGTGCTCTTGCCGCTTGCCTTGTCTCATCTTCCTCCGGATGACGAGCAGATGGTTGAAAGGCCAAGCAGGACGGGATGCTGTGCGGAGACAGAGGAAGGAAAGCGTAGGCAAGAAAGCGGCAGGAGCTGACTGCTGTGCTCTCGCCGGTGGGAAGCAATTCCCCAGATCCATCTCCTGCATCCTAACGTTCTTTATTGCTTTTTAAAAAGAGCAATAAGTTTAAAAGGCCATAAACAATGCCTTTTATGGTGTCGTTATCCACTCTTTCTCCAAAGAGCTCAGCGCACTGGCTCCCTCCCTTGGTGAGCCTCCCTTCTCATAGTCACCAGCTTCTATTGCTCTTCGTCCTCTTTCCTCGTGATCAAGGGGACTGGAGCATCTCCCCTATGAGGGAAGGTTACAACAGCTGGGATTGTTCAGCTTGAGAAAGAAGAGGCTAAGGGGAGACAGGACAGAGGCGCATGAAACTATGCACGGCATGGAGAATGTGGGTTGGGAGATGTTTTTCTCCCTCTCCCATAATACGAGGACCCAGTGGGGTCATCCCACGAAGCTGATTGGTGGGAGATTCAGGACAGATCAAAGGGAGGACTTCTTCACACAGCGCATAAGTAAATGATGGGATTCGCTACCACAAGATGTGGAGATGGCCACCAATTTGGATGGCCTTAAAAGGGGGTTGGATCGAGTCCTGGAGGAGAAGGCTATCAAGGGCTACTAGGCCTGATGACTATGTGCTACCTCCAGTATCCGAGGCAGTAAGCCTATATACACCAGTTGCTGGGGAACATGGGCAGGAGGTTGCTATGGCGCCCATGTCTTGCTTGTGGGTTCCTGGTTGACAGCAGGTAGGCCACCTGTGTGAACAGAGTGCTGGAATAGATGGACCCATGGTCTTCTGATGTTTTTACTGCTACCATTTGCTTACTCGACAGGCAGAGAGCTAGTAAGCAAATAGTCCTGGGCATCACCTGCTCCTCCTTCTAACACCAACATTGTCTGGGCCAGAGCGAGAGGCAGGTGAACAAGCTGCTTATAGTGGTGAAGAGGAAGAGCAGGTCCAGAGGGCTCTTGTCAGTGGGCCTCTCTGGGGTGTGAGCCCTTGGCGGGCGCCCAACCATGCCTACCCTTGACGCTGTCCCTGCCCTACATCAGGAGTGGACAACTTGTGGCCCTCCAGCCGTTTTGGCCTACAACTCTGCTCAACCTTAGCTAGCAAAGCCCATGGTTAAGGAAGCTGGAAGGTGTAGGCCAAACATCTGGAGAGCCACAAGCTGTCCGCCCTTGTCCTGCAAACATGCATACACGTTGCTCTCTTTTCCCTTTGCAACATCCTAGGTTAGGCTGAAAGGTGTCAAGTGCCCCCCAAGCGACCCAGTGAGCTTCATAGCTGATTGGGGATTTGAATTCCGTTCTCCCTGCCCCATGTCCAACATTTTAACCACTGCACCGTGCTAGCACTCCTGGATTCCTTGCAGAGAAAAGCATACCTGCCCAAACTGGTTGGAATTCCTGGCACTATGCATATGGGGCCAGTTGGGATGGAGTTAGGGCACTGCCCAGCAGGAGCAATGACTTGCCCCATGGATTTTTTTTTTAATTCTTCAGGCTTTCACAATTCGTAATATTTCCATTTAGAGCAGTAGAGCTTTCCTTTAGCATAGAGGGGGAAAGTATGACATTTTAAAAAAGCAGTGGTAATTGCTTAACCCCCAAAACATCAGAGTTCAAATTCCCTTCTCCCCCAATTTGCTCACTCATTATCCCACCCCATAGATTCCCCCCCCCTTGAGATCATGGTTGCCCTTATACTTAGATGAGCCTGGAAAATTCCCCCCTTGGGTACTTTGAAAGTGAGATGAAGTGGTAATTTAGGGCATGTATTATATATCAAAGGCGTTTATTAAAATATGATTTATTTGGGTGTTTATAATGAACACTTTAACTTCTTTGTAAGGGATTACATGCTTCTGAACTACCTGTCCTTATTTGAGGTAGATGTTTTTGGTACTATTCTGCACACTAAGGCTGCAATCCTCTACCCACTTGCCTGGGCCCTACTTTTGAGTAAACATGTGCAAGATTGTGGGGGAAGGCAGGGAGGTTTTTTTCCTGTCTAAACATGCATAGGAATAGGCACCATTTTGCTTTAGAGAAGGTTATCTATATTCATAGAAAAATGAATAAAATGGGCAACTATGACCATGAACATAGCCAGCCAGCCCCTCATCATAAAATTATTTGTTTGTTTGTTTGTTTGTTTGTTTTAAAAGAAGTTGCTGCAGTGAAGAGTGTCATCCCCAGCAGGCTTCAGCATCACTATGCCACCTCAGGTGCTGGTTAGGGGGCTGTTTACCACAGATCTATCGCCTGCCACGTCTTTGCTTGTTATTTGAGCCATGGACTTTGCTCCTATGGTCAGCCGTAGCTGCATCACTTTACTGAGGTCTGGAGAAAGCCTTACCTAAATCAGCGGAGGCTGAAGGCTCCGATTTTGGCGGGGCTGTGAATCCATTCCAGGTTTTAGTCAGAACCAGCCCGAACTCTGAAGGAGCTATTTGAGGTGCTGAGCCCATTTGGGGGCTAGGTTTCAGCATTTTGGATATCTCTGTTAGAGTTCTGGCTAGTTCTCACTGAAATCCAAGATGGATTCACAGTCCCAATGAGATTGGAACCACTAGCCTCCACTGACCTAAATTCACTAGCAATATTGTCCCAGGCAAGGAGGACTCAGGAGTTCAGTCTCCCACAACCTTGTCTATTCCATCCCACCCACCCCTTTCTCTCTCTCTCACACACACACACACTCAGCCTCAGAAGTGGACACGGTGCAGGTTTCCTGTTTGCAGTATTAAGGATGTTAGAATAGTTTATAAAAGGATGTTATTTTAAACAAGAAGAAGAAAATAGAAAGAAAACTAAACTAAACTTCCAGATGTTTAAAGGTTTATTAGTCCCTACGTTTCCATGACAATAATGATGTCAGCCAGGGAGAATGTCAAAAGTCAGCCGCTCACAGTGAATTATTTTTTCCCGTTTTTGTGAAAACCGGGAGCGACGGAACTGTAGCCAAATTAGCATCATGTTTAAAATAGTGTCACTGCTTAAAGGCCGTGGGTTGGAATTTGGAGCATCTGTAACCTAATGGGGTTTCAGTGCTCAGAAAGGGTCCTAAGGTGTGTGTGTGTGGGGGGGGGTGTCCTGGGGGGTGACAGACAGACAGAAGCAAAGCTAAAACCACAAAACAAAGACAAACCCTCCAGTGAACTTTTGGTCTTTACTGACCTTGGGAAGCCAAGGAGCAAATGGGTGAAAAGCAAACGAAGTCAAGTGAACTATGAAAGGCAAGTAAGGAGAAACAAGATAAGAGGGGTAAAAACATTATGTGTGGTGGGGATAAAGTGCACAGGGAGACATTTTTTTTCTCCTTCTTTCCGAATACTAGTACCCAATGGGGTCCTCCCATGAAGCCAATTGGTGGGAGATTCAGGACTGCGCCAAGGAAGGACTTCTTCACACAGGTCATCGTTAGAACTATGGGATTCACTCCCATAAGAAGTAGTGACGGCCACCACTTTAGATGGCTTTAAGAGGGGACTGGACAAATTCATGGAGAAGGCTATCCATGGTTACTAGTCCTCATGGCCATCAGCTACCTTCAGTATTAGAGGCACTATGCCTATGTACACCAGTTGCTGGGGAACATGGGTGGAAGGGTGCTGTTGCACTCGTGTCCTGCTTGTGGGTCCCTGGTCGACAGCTGGTTGGCCACTGTGTGAACAGAACGCTGGACTAGATGGGCCCTTGGTCTGATCCAACAGGGCTCTTCTTATGCTCTTAAGCCCCCTAACCTCCACCTGAGTCCCCGTATGGAACCTCCCCATGCCTACTGTTTTCCAAAACAATAATAGCAGCAACACACCAAAGCCCAACATTCATTATGTGACTGGGTAATGTCTCATTGGGCCCTGAACCAAACGTCTTTGTGATTTATCTGGGTTATAGGGAGTGGCATTGCACTCCTGGCTTTTTGGCTTAGTTGGAGGATGGGTGCTCAACAGGATGGGGTTATCTCAGGAGCCGCACTTGATCCACTGAAAAAACCCTTGGTTGTTAGATGGCTTTGAAGAGGAAGTCCTCCTCTGTGTATGTGTGTGGTTGATGGGAAGAATGTAGGGTGGCCGGGTGACCTCTTCTACAAAAGTTTTAGTCCTCTGTGGAAAGGCTTACAGAGGACCATCCTTTATTGACCCTTTATTGGCAACAGTTCTATAAGAACTGTTGCCCAGCAACAGTCCACACCTGGACAGCAGATAAACAGGCAGTCACCTGGTCACCACCTTCCCCACCATGGTGAGATTTCTATCTAAATTACAGTAATTATTTCTTAATTTGCTTCTATACCTATAAATTAGCAAAACAAATTTGTATTTAAAGTTGTTCCCCGCCTCGATCCAGAGGGAGAGGCGGGGCCACAGGTAAGAAATAAATTGATGATGATGATGATTATGATGATGATGATGATGCAAATCCGTCCTCTCTTTTTTTGGTAATACGTGTCTTTTTTTCTTTGTCTTTTTTTGGGCAATTCATCCGTGGCCACCCTAGTCACAAAGTGATCTGAGCGCTTGTTCTTTTCTGAGCCCGGAGAACCTACCTACTCTTAGAAGAAGGCTTTGGGCCTAAATCCTTGGCAGCGATGGAGAATTGAGTATCTTCTTGTGTCGCTAGGGGTGGGCGGGTGTTTTCTTGGCGCTCGGTATCACCAGGCGCTGCCATCTGTATTGGCTGGACCTGTACCAGTTACAGGTTAGAACCTAGCAAATATCCACCCCATTATTGACAAAGCAGTTATCACCTTATCAGCTGTGGCCAAAAAGGGCAGGTTGTGTGTGTGTGTGTGTTTCTTGTACACACACCGAAAGAGAGGGGGGGGGATGCAAACACAACCTCCGGATTCATTTAATGAGCTGCTTGTGTATATTCTTGCTTATTAGATCAGCAGTGGCTCGAAGCAAGAATTAAGGATGAGAGGGGGAGCTGTGATTTGTAACGACGACAGGGGATTTAGGCTCTTGTCAGCCAGGAGGCTCAACTTGATGTTTTTCAATCCTGTCATCCTGTTATCACCTGTGCTAATGGCATTCTCTGAATGTCTACCTTTACGTAGCGAAAATGACACCTGACCATCTTTGCACAAGAAGACAGGTATCACTGGGCAGGGAGGAACTCCAGCGATTTGTTTTGTTACATTTGTTACATTTTCATTGTTTGTGGTAGTGCAACAACATTTCATGGGGCAGGGGGAGGAGGAATCCTGAACCTGCCCAATGAAGACTGAGCATGCCCGGTGGTCGTAGGATGCTGAGCGTGATTGGGAACAGGGGAAGATACAGAAAATGTGGGGAATGGAACCAAATCTTCCGAAAAGGGGGCATGGCCTGCTGGAACCCTCAACCGGAATCCTCCATGCTGCAACATTTTGTTGCCGGTCCCGCTCGTGCTGCTAATTTGCTAACAGCAGGGCAAAGGGAGCCAAAAGAAAACCCTGCAGAAATCAATCACTCTAAACAATGTAGTAAAAAGAGTCCAAGAGACTATACTGAGACCTGAGCGATAGCACTTTATTATAGCCTCCAATAAGCCTTTTCCATCCAGTAGTCATTCCATCCTGTTTTTGTTTTTCAACCCTAGAGAGCTTGATAACAGCTTCAGAGAGGCAAGATCTACATCTGGAGAGCTGCAGTAGGAGAAGGGTGAATTGCTCCCAATCAACCCCAAAGCCCCCTTCCCCTCGGGACTGCTCTCAAGTCAGAGAGGGGATATGTTTTGGCACTGATTGAGTTGACACAAAGGTGTAGTATAAGAAATGCTAGCTGGACAAACAAATACCAAGTTTGTGTGTGTGTGTGTGTGTGTGTGTGTGTGTACATACACATCTGTCTTCCCCAACCTGGTGCCTTCCAAATGTGTTGGAAAACAGGTCCCATCACCCCTGGCTATACTGGCTGGGGACATTGGGAGTTGTACTCCAACACATTTTGAGGGCATCAAGTTGGGGAGACTTGGTATGCACTGGGGAGAAGGTGTTGAACGTCAGGACCGTGGGCCAGATGCGGCCCTCTAAAGTTCTCCAGAAGGCCGTGCCCCCTTCCTGTAACCCCACCCCTTTCCCCTGGCTGCAGCCCAGAGAAAGGGCCAAATTAGACATGATGTCAATTTCATGAATGCAATTGACATGCACATCTTCTGTTGTGTAAGTAGCAGCAGCAGCAAGAGATTTTGAGCAGCCCCGGGATCCTGGGTGTGGTCAAAGAGGGACTGTTACGCTTCCCTCCCCATCACAGTCCAGGTAAAATCACCACTTTGGCGCTGCCATTTACATTTCAAGGGAAGCCCTCCATTGGCACCAACGGAGCTTTGGATTTTCCAGAACAAACTGTTCCTTCCCAGCATTTTGTATCAGGGCCAAATGACACATTGTGTAGGAGATGTGTTAACAATCTCTTGACAGGTTCCTTCTTTCTAAAAGAAATACACAAAATGGAACGAATGAACCGTAAGTAATCCTTGTTGCAAGCCAACCACATTCTTTTGGCGTCGGGCTGTAAGAGATTTCGTGTGATCTGCATCTTGTTATTGGCTGAGCTGCTGTGACATCACGGAGAATGCTCAGGAACATTCTAACTCTTGGGCAAGGGGGGCGGATCGGTTGTGCAAGACTGTGAAAGGTTCACTAGGGAAAGGAGCTATGTGCTGCAGTAGAGCTGGAGGGAAAGAGTCTGGAAAAGCAGGGAGGCGGATGGCCAGGGAGTCATTCGGCTGTGGATATGGTGGCAGCAAGGGGATTTGGAAAATGTTCCCTAGGGGTGCTAATTTTCACATGCAGACCCAAAGTCAGATTTTTAAATTATCTGCTGCCAGTAGATAAAGCCAAAGGAAAGCTGTGATGTGTTGGACTGTAGATGTGTTGGACTGTAACTCCCAGCATGGTTGGGGAAAGCTGCATTGGCTGCGTCTCTGCCATTTCCACACGCGTTCAGCAGGGATGCGCAAAATTTTTGTTCAGTCTGCATTGTTAAGGCTAGATTTGCCCTTCTTGGATTAATGTAGTTATCCTTTGGCTTTTCCGGTTTTCTGAATTTTGCGATGCAGTTCTTGGCTTTTGGAGGGGCCTTGAGCAAACCTCCTCAATGCCCCCCCATCCTTCAATGAGTCTATCTTCCCTCCGCCATGGTCACCAGCTGCTCTTCCTCCTCCTCCTCTTCCTCATCATGGCAACCGCTTGCTTCCTTGACAGGCAGAGAGCCAGGGAACAGGTGGGCAGTAACATCTACTGGTTCTCCTTCTCATCACTACCGTTGCCTGGGCTAGAATGAGAGACATAACAAGCAGGTTGCAATGGTGAAGAGGGGTGGGTGGGTCTTGGTAGTGGGGATTTTTGGGATCTGGGCTTTCAGCAGGTACCCAACCTGGGTTCTGTGACCTGTGGCTTTGCTTGTGGGGTAAGGGGAGGTACCACTTGCTCCTCTTCAGGCAGGAAAACGTTGTGAGCCAAAACTAGAAAGTTCTAGTTGATCTCTTTCATAAACCACCCATGAAAGCAATATCAGCCTGGGGAAGAGGAGCAAATTTGGAAGTGATTCACAGGTGGCACCTCACACTGGGAAAAATGGCACTAGATATGGTGTGCATAATGGGTTCCTCCTGTATTCAAGCTTTTATCAGACTCTTCAAGTGATAGAGGTTCTCTACATTAGGGGGGGAACACCCACCACTTTCTTACCACAACCCCTCACATGATTTTAATTGAAAAGGGAATGTCATTGAAAAGAATAGGTTGCAATGAAACAGTGCCATGTAGTGGTGGAATAAAAAACCCATCATAAATCGATACTGGGTTAATCTCCGTGTTAAAAAACACACACACCACAAGATTGCTGGGGGAAAGCGCAGGAGACGTCCTGTTTGTTTATGACGTCATGAAATTGACCCGCAAACTTCTGAGAGTGGCCAGTCACGATGAGAGTGTTATAAATCGCTCGTTTAGAGATCCCTATAGTTCCAGACCTGCAGTTAGCATCACTCCATCTTCCAACCAAAAAGATCTTATTAGACTATCGTTGGGAGTGGCTACAATCGTGATTGCAGTAAGATGGAAAACATCTGTAGGATATACAACTCATAGGGGGTTTGCTAGAATTTGGCAAATGGTGGCGGCTGACAAACAAATGCAACAAGCAAGAGTCTCAAGAGGCATAATTAAGAAGGATTTGTTCACTGAAAAAGAGTTCCCTTTTATGTTGTAGGTCAATAATGAAGCAACTGTTCTTAGAATGCCCGAAGGTCACTGTTCATTTTGAAGAGACAGAATGGGATATTACTATATAAGAACATAAGAAGAGCCCTGCTGGATCAGACCAAGGGTCTATCTAGTCCATTATTCTGTTCACACAGTGGCCAACCAGCTGCTCATGGGAAACCCACAAGCAAGGCATGAGTGCCCATGTTCCACAGCAACTGGTTACATAGGCAGACTGCCCGATACTGGAGGTAGCATATCACCATCAGGACTAGGGCAGGTTCCGTATGGCATGTATAGACATACCACTTCTGATCCTGAAGGTAGCATAAGGTATAATGTAAAATGGTAGTCCAATTAATAGCAAAGGTAGTCAAGCATCTGTAATAATTGCAAGAACCTTTTGTGTGTGAAATTTTTATTTTGTTGTTTTGTAAATGCCTTACTGTTGTTTACTATATTAAATACAATAATAATAATAACAACAACAACAATACTAGAACATCCAGGTCACTTACAACAGGCTTCTCTTCTCTTTTCTTGGCAGTTACTTCCGATCAGATTGAAAATCTACACCGGAGATTCAAGCAGCTGAGTGGGGACCAGCCAACCATCCGGTACAGTATATCCAATTCCTTTTCTTCATTATCCTGAGCATATATTGGCTGGGTTCTCACAACACGCTAACCTACTCTCAGTGGTTGAGTGTGGGTTGTTTGTTGAACCAAAGGTTAGCGGGTTGTCCGAACCCGGAACATTTTTTGCAGGGTGTATGGTTAACAAGCCACCCTGTGGAAAATGTCCTGGGTTGGCTGGCTGGGGCATGCTGGGATTTGTAGGACTTTTTTTCTGTCTAAACATGCATAGGAGTGTGGCCTAAATGAATTTATAGCCCATCCTTCCTTCAAGAAGCTTAGGGTGCCATACCTGGCTCCGCTTCCTTGCTATCCTCCCAACAACCTGGGGTAAGGCAGGGCTGTTTTACTTCTTTTAGCCCGAGGGCTGAATTCAATTTCCATTGGTGGGCAGGTTAAAAGGCAGAAAGGGCGGAGACAAAAATGCAAGCATCATTTAGCTTAAAGCTCTTTCTGCAAGCCTCTATGCCTTAGGAGAGGCATGCCAATTTTTCAGAATGGGGGACAAAACTGCACAAAAGCCAGGAATCCACAAAATGATTGGCAGGAAAGGCAAAGGGGTGGGGACAGGAGACAGGGGCGTGGTTAGCTGGGGAATCCTGGAGGGCTAGATTTGGACCCCAAGTTTAAGGTTCTGCACTCCTGTTATAAGGTGGGTTAGTATGAGAAATAATGACTTGCCCAAAGTCACCCGGTGAACCTGGGTACCTCCAGTTCTAATCGACACTCTAATCTAGGTATGACCTTCCCGATGTTCATGGATCCCAACTCACATTAGCCACAGATAGCATGGCTACCAGTAAAGGATGATGGGAAATGTTAGTACGCGAGTATCTGGAGGACCACAGGTTTCACCCTTCCTGCTCTAACATGTGGATGTCATGTGGAGACTGGTCCTGATCTAGCTTTTGTCTCTGAGGTTTCTTCCTGGGCTGGAGCAGCTGGTTGTCCAGCCAGATGTTGGCTTGCTAATAAATTGGCTGCTCCTGCCTCTCTCTCTCTCTCTCTCTCTCTCTCTCTCTCTCTCTCTCTCTCTCAATGAAATTTTGCTGTGGCGGGCAATGTGTTTCTTTGCAAGAAGGTTGCTCTAATGGAAACCCTGATCGTTATCTTCAAAGTTCAGTCCTTTTATCCACTCAAAATGTGCTGCTGTGACATCATGGTCAGGAGAAGGGTGGCTTCCCTGTTGCCAACGTACACTGAAGCAATAGCAGGGAGCCGATTGGGCTAGAGAGCCGATTGTTGTGCTGTGCAGACAAAAATAAATAAATTAAACTCCTGCAAAGAAAATGCAGACGAGTCTAGAGATGCATGTAAACAAACCATGACCGTCTCCAGCTCTTGGGAGGATCCTTGGGCTGGACATCCTTTCCCTATGAGTCCACCTTCTCGCTGCCATTTCCACCATCGTCCTCTTTCTCTTCCTTGCCACCACTTGCTTGCTTGGCAGGCAAGGAGCCAGGGAGCACGGAGGCCATGGCATCTCCTCCTCCTCACCATCATTGTCTGGACCAGAGCGAGAGGCAGGTGAACAAGCAGGTTGCAATGGGGAAGAGGAGGAGCAACTGCAGGGGGATCTTGTCTGTGGGCCCCAACTTGGGTGGGGGCCCCCAGCAGATGCCCCACCATGCCAACCCTTAACACCGGCCCGGATCTAAACACAGGGGAGGAAAGGGGCTCTTTTTGACCAGTTGGTGGATCTCAGGCTTCTACCAAAAATAGCAACAACGAAGTACCTTCCAGGGACCTGAATTTTGGTCGCGGCACACTAGAGATGTTCGGAAAAGCTTCCTAACAGCATGAGCTGTTGGACAGTGGAGCAGCCTGCCTCAGGAGGTGATGGCCTCTGTTGCTGGAGGTTTTTAAGGCAGAAGCCCAACATCCATCCCTCAGGGCTGCTGCTGTTGGATCCTGCATTGCGGGTCAGGCACTGAACAGGGCAGTTGAACTAGATGGGCCTCTAAGCTCCCTTTCAACTCTATAATTCTATGATGTATCCACTCTCCACTCTGAAATTTCACTTTCCGAGATCTTGAGGAGGGGGCTGAGCCCCACAAATTGAAAACTACTTGAGCAACTCACACCTACAAAATTTTATTTAGTCATTCATTCATTTCTTGAGAGTCAGTGTAGTGTAGTGGTTAAGAGACTTAGACCTGGAGTTGGAAAATCCAGGTTCTAGTCCCCACTCAGCCATGGAAGCCCACTGGGTGACTTTGGGCAAGTCACAGACTCTCAGCCCAACCTACCTCACAAGGTTGTTGTTGTGAGGACAAAATGTACTCTGCTTTGGGCTCCCTAAGGATGAATAAAGGTGGGATATAAATGTAATAAATCATCATCATCATCTTATATGTTGTCTTTAACAACAACATTTCAGGGCAAATCCCTCCCAAGGTAGCTTACAAATGACAATTAAAACCATAAAGTATATATATATATATATATATATATATATATATATATATATATTTAAAAATCCAATTACAAAAAAAACTAAACCAGGAACTGTTTAAAACCCAACTCAGGGCACAATCCTATGCATGTTTACTCAGAAAGAAAGCTCTACAACTCCAGTCTTAGCTAAGGCATGCTGGGAGTTGTAGGACTTTTGTCTGTCTAAACATGCATAGGGTTGCACCCTAAGGGAATGCTTTTAAGGTCTCTTTAAAAACGAATGAAGGGGCTGTATGTACGTCTATTGCCAAGTTATCCCACGAAGATTAAAATAGGGGCAAAAGAGAGATAGTGTTTTAGAACAACTGTTACCAGAAAAGATTCCAAGGATTGGAAGGAAACATCACAAAACGTGAGTTGAAGTTGAGGGAGGTTTGCCCATCACTGAACATAATGTACAGATAAGGGGTAGGACTGCCCCAAACTTTCAATCATGCATCTCTCCCCCCCCCCCACAAACATTAAAATATAACATTATAATAACATGAAACCCAGTGATCAATTTAGAGTTCTTTTTCACAAAATCCAGTTAAAAGAATCATCAGTCTGATTCCATCAGCTTTTCAGTATTGCCAATGGTATATAAGCAACATAAAAATAATCATAGATCTCCCTCCCTCCCTATCGCAGAGGTGGGGAATCTCAGGCCCTGGGGTCCCAATCCTGCCATCTGGGGTTCCCTAGATGTCTCCACCCCCTTTACATGACCCCCTTTCCTCTGGCTGCTGCTGATGGGTGGTTTCACAGCATTTGAAATGTGGAAATGCCTTTCCCAAGGCTTAGTTATGCAGCAAGAGCTTTAAGCTAAAATATGCTGCTGTGTGTGGGGTGCCTCCCCCCTTTAGCCTCTGGCCCAGTCTACCACTACAATGCGGCCCCCGAGAGTTCTTCTGAAATGGAACGCGACACTTGGATTAAAAGGGGTTTAACACAGCGCTGCTGCGCTGCAGTTTGCTACACACAAGACTTCAAATTGCAATTCAAATCGCCAGAACTGTGTTGTTGTAAGAACCCATTTTGCATTGGGAATGTTTCGTAGGCAGGGGTGGGAATTGTTTTGCAAATGGTGGCGCCCCACGTCTCTCTGCATAGTTAGATTTCTGGTGGGCAGGATTACATCCCCGCTGGCCGGCTGGCTGACCTTTCTGTAGGAGATTCACACAGAGTCGCAGCGCAGGCAAATGAGCATCACTTCCAGGTGCCAGGCGTGACATCCTGCAGGGAGACAGGCGGGAGGTCCACCTTTGCATTGTCTTGTCCTTGCCTAGGTGACCAGGCTAAAGCTGCCAGGGCAGCTGAGCAGAGGCATCCTGTTTGCAAAAGGACCTCACAGACATCAGTGATAAGTCACGGAGGGTGAGAATCTGAGGGCCGGATTTCGGCCCCAATCCGGAAAAACTGCAGAAACTCCAGGGGTGCTAAAAATTTGTTTTAGTAATCCACATTCTCTTATCTTCTCTGAACCTATGCTAAAAAGTTGCACAAAAATCTGGCATATGTTCAGAGATGTGAGAATGTGGATTTTTTCCCCTTCAGCCAGCCCCCCACCAAAGGATATGTCATTTTCATGCTTTTGGGATTTGGGATTTGTGGCACAAAACAGTACAAAACTAGCATCAAACACTGACATAGTGTGTGTGTGTGTGAGAGTGAGTGAGTGAGAGAGAGAGAATTGCAGAGGGAGGTAAAGGGGATAAAAGAGGTGGTTGCAAGCAAAAGGAAATAAGTGGAGTCCTTTCAGGGGGCATAAGAACATAAATAAGGTCCATCTAGCCACCCAGATGTGTACAGGAAACCCACAGGCAGAGATGAGTGCAATAGCATCCTCTTGCCCATGTTCCCCAGCAACTGGGATGCACAGGCATACTGCCTCTGATACTGGAGGTAACATAGAGCCATCAGGACTAGTAGCCATTGAAAGCTTTCTCCTCCAGGAATTTGGCCAATCCCTTTTTCACGCCATCCAAATTGTTGGCCATTGTGACATCTTACGGAAGTTCAATGCCATAGTTTGAACGATGTGCTGTGTGAATTAGAACCCAACGGGGTCATCCCATGAAGCTGGTTGGTGGGAGATTCAGGACAGATCAGAGGAAGGACTATTATTCTGAGACAGGGAGAAAAATGTCATCCTATCCACATCCTCCACACCACGCAAGATTTTGGACACCTCTATCCTGTCTCCCCTTACTTGCTTTTTTTCTAAGCTAAACAATCCCAGCTGTTCTAATTTTGTCTCATAGGAGAATTGCTCCAGCCTCTTGGTCATTTTAGTTGGCCTTCGATGGCGTAGGAACCAGGAGTGGACAGGAAGCCAGAGAAGGGATTTACAATGCACATGATGCGCTATAGGCCGTGTGTATTAGCATGGGTTGGTGCACGAGCCTGATTTGTGTAAAGAGGTCATGAGCCTGGGATGTTTTGAATGCAAAATATCACAGATTCTGCCACTGAACTCTATGACCCCATCGCTTGGTCTTGGTGAGCCTTTCTCACTCTCTTGCGCTTTTTGTCTCTACAGCAAGGAGAACTTTGATCGCATCCCTGACTTGGAATTCAATCCAATTAGATCCAAAATCGTCCGCGCCTTTTTTGACAAGAGGTAAGGTGGTGGGAAATTCATCTCCTTGGGGGAATCCTTTATAGTAATAATGGCTACTCTCTCCAAAGCAACTTCTACATACAAGAGCTATTTTGAAACGTACATTTAAAAATGTTAGGTGTGGATTTCACAAAATGGTTTGTAAATGTCTCTGTGACCCTGTTCAGACAACACGCTAAACCACGAGGGATAAGCGTTTTGAGCTAAACATTATGGCTTAGCATGTAACGTGAACCATGAGTTAGTGTGTTGTGTGAACCATTCCAAACCATGATGGCTACGTAACAATTTAAACACGCTCACTAACCACTTGATGCGAAAGGGTTACAAGCATGGCTTAGTGTGTTGTCTGAACAGGCCCTATAATACAGATACATTTTGTTGTCTAAGAGCCAGGATTTGGTGTCGTTATATAATGGCACCTAAACTTTGGTGCTCTCCAACCGACACCTTTCTTACTATCTTAGGTATCACCTAAGCCTTGCCCTCTTTTCATGAGTTTTCAGCCGTATTTAAAATGTTTTGAGCTGCTGTTTTTATCCTTTTTTTTAAATTTATTATTATTTTGATATAGGGCCCTTGTTCTCCACCACCCATCCCATCCTAATTTCAAAAGCTAGAGATTCCCATGTGGAACATAAATAAAATTAACTGTGCAGGTACATGGGGGCAGTGGGGGTGGGGGGTGGGGGAGAGAATCCAAAATCCACAGTTAGGGAATACCACAATTAGGAACAACCAGAAGACCATGAAATATTGTGTGAGCTTTTATGTTCTTCAGAACTCTTCATCAACAAAGTAGTTAAAAATATTCTGGGACAAAAATAGCAATGGCTGACCCAAAGCAAGCTGTAACTCAGATCTGGAACAGATTTGGAACTACCTATAACAGAGAATTACTATCCTGTTGAGTTGCATCCAGGAAATTGCAATATATATATCAATACGGTAATTTGCTTCTGGCATTTCTCCCAACTCACTGCCCTATCCTCTGGAATGCAGCTGCATATGGTTATTCCACACCTATATAGGGCCTGTTCAGACAACACACTAAGCCACAGTGGTTAAGCATTTTGAGCTAAACATTATGGCTTAGTGTGTTGTGTGAAGCATTCCTGACTACGGTGGCTACATAACCATGGTTTAAACATGCTCACTAACCATTTGCTGCAAAAGGGTTAGTGGCCTAAGCATGGCTTAGTGTGTTGTCTGAACAGGCCCAAAGATTGCTGCGTTGTAGTGCTTATACATTTTACTGTTTTTGCAGTTCTTAAGTTGCTGTGTGTGTGTTTTAAACAGAAAGGTAGACATAACAGATAGATAGATAGATGTGTGATGTATTGCATATTTAGATAGGTTTGCTTTGTAAGCTGTCTTGGGGGCATTTGTCGAAAGGTGGAACTCAAAATTCCATAAATAAAGACCTTGGGTGGAACGTCCTCCTGTGAAACATGGCAGCCTTCCTCCCGCTTTTAAGCAAGGCTTTCTTTGCAAACTCACTTTTTTAGGGCTGTGGGGGACAGTAGCTGATGTGGGTAAAAAATTGGGTAGTAAATGCTTTTGTTTTCTACAGGAACCTACGAGAAGAATCCGGGGGGCTGGTGGATGAGATCAACTTTGAGGACTTCCTGACAATTATGTCCAATTTCAGACCGATTGAAATGAACATGGATGAAGAGCAGCTAGATCGCTTCAGGAAACAGAAGCTGAAATGTAAGTGGAGGGTCAAGCCTATAGCTTTCAGGGAGAGGCAGGAGAGGTACACCCTGCATTAAAGGCATTGAACCATGGGTTGTCGTTGAACCATGGTTATTGTGTTGGCTAACAAACCATGGTTAGCGTATCTGGGTTCACACCCATGATTCAACTGCAACCCATGATTCAGTGACAACCCATATTCAACCTATACTCCGGCTTGTTGTGTTGTGTGAACCCAGCCAAAAAGTAAGTGTAAACAGAAGTATACCTTAAGGTTGTCCACTCCTCTTCACCCACATCTGCTCAAGTGTGTGTTCTCCCATCTCCAAATTTAAGAGTTGGCCTTTAAACTTTTCTATCTTTGATTTTTAAGTCGTTCCACCTGTTGCTGCCCCTTGGTACATTACTGAAGGTCGTGAATGGCTGAAATATTTACATCCCACCTGTTAATCACAAAGATGCCCGAGATGGCTAACAAATATAAAAATCCAAGATCACAATAAAAACCATACACAATCAGCAAATGAAGCAGGCATGGTATTTATTAATTATGATGTTTACTGAACAGCGATGTAACTGGGATGTATGTTCAAGCAGAATCACTTTTTGCAACAGGGTCCTTCCCAGGGTCTCTTCTCGATGAAGAATGTTACAAAGGTTTGGCTACTGGACCTTTCTAGTCCAGTATCCTGTTTCCTGCAGCGGCCAACCAGATATCCCCCTGGAAAACCCGTAGGCAGGGCACGGGGTCAACAGGCCTCTCTCACCATTGCCCCCCCCCCAAACACCTGGTATCTAGAGGCATTCTGCTGCTGAACCCGGAGGTTTTATCAAGAGCAAAGAGGAATAAGCGACCAGGAAAGAACTGCAAATCTTACACACAAATGTCAGTACTATTACAAGAAAATCATTTATAAAACTTGAAATTTGAACCTGTAATGTCTGTAACGGGGTTGTGATGTTTTCTTTGTCTTCATAACCCTTGTATATTATTTTGAAGCTGGTTCAATTGCTGTTCACGAATTGACTTTTACCTGCAGCTTCTGTTTTGCATTTTTAGCTCTTTTATTGTTATAATGTCGGCATTTGAGTGCAGAATTAGTTGCTCTTTCCTGATCCCTCATTGCTCCCCAATTTCAATTAGACAGGAAATGGTCTTTCTGGCTTCACCACGGGTATTATTGTGGCTGCCAGGTGTTGGGGCAGCAATTCTATACTCACCTGATGGTACGCACCTTTGAATTTAAAGGGGCTTACTTCTGAGTGGACATTATGGGATTGTGCTGTAAACCCCCTGTAAATTTAACAATTTCAGGGTGACTGAGAAATTAAAGTGACACAGAATTGGAGACCCTTCTTTTGAGTTGTTGCAGCAGAGATATTTATAATGCAAGTTTGCCGTGGGTGTAAGTGAGCGAGAACACATGTGCCTAGGCTGCAAACCCAAGCAAACTTACTATGCGAGTAAGACCCATTAGTCACAACAGAACTTACTTAAGAACGTAAGAAGAGCCATGCTGGATCACACAGAATGGCGAACCAGCTGTCGACCAGGGACCAACAAAATGGGGCATGGTGCAACAGCACCCTCCCGCCCATGTTCCCCAGCAACTGGTGCACATAGGCTTACTGCCTCTGCTACTGGAGGTAGCACACAGCCATCTGGGCTAGTAGCCATTGATAGCCTTCTCCTCCAGGAATTTATCCAACCCCCTTTTAAAGCCATCCAAACTGGTGGCCATCGCTACATCTTCTGATTACATGCATAGGAATGAGCTGTCGGCAGCATCGCTCCCAAGGAACGGGGGCCCTGTCTGACCCTGCTGTTTTATTTTTGTCTTGTGTCTCCTAGTCCTCTTCCACATGTACGATGCGGACAGTGACGGGAAGATCACACTTCAGGAGTATAGGAATGTAACGTATCATTTTGGCCTCCCGCTCCCCCAATTGCGCTCCGCGTGACCGGTTGCTGCTGCTGCTGCTGCAGCTACATCAACTGGTTTTACTTCCTTCTCCCTGCCAGGTGGTGCAAGAAATGCTTTCAGGGAACCCCCACCTGGATAAGGAGTCGGCGAGGTCCATCGCGGACGGAGCCATGATGGAGGCTGCCAGCATCTGTGTAGGACAAATGGTACGTCAACCATTAGCCTCAAGGTGCGGGCAGCAGTGGTACCCAAAGAGGGGGGGCAGTTGTTTTTTTACCTCTTTGTGTGACCCCCAGGAAACTTGAGCTTTATAACATCTTATACAGGTGTGAGGCCCATATAGGACAAGATTTCTGGACCCAAATCCCATACCTTGTTAGAACATCACCTCCTCCTCCTCTCTTTGTAGGAGTTTCAGCTCTCAAAGTCATGTTTTTTCTTCTCTAATTTCAGGAGCCAGACCAAGTATACGAGGGAATCACGTTTGAAGACTTCCTTAAGGTTGGAACAGATTCTTGTGTTTTCACTTAGTCATAGTGATGAAGCCCAACCCGCGGAAGGGGTGGCTCACTGGTTATGGGGCGGCATTCACAAAGACAGGCCTGTTGTTGTGGGGCGAAGGGCTCAGTTCTGGCACAGGGAGACAGCTTTCCCCTATATGTGTTTGTGTGTGCGATTTCCAAGAGCACCAACGTAAAATCTTTGAAAAGGTTTCAAACTCTACTTCCACCTCTATGGTTCTGTATGTGGATTCCTGCACTGAGCAGGGGGTTGGATTCAATGGCTCTATGGATCCCTTCCAACTCTACTATTCCATGATTCTAGGCAAAATCCAAGGCGTTCAGCACATTTCTAACTCACAGTTACCAAACAAGCCAAGAGAGTGTGTGGGCTAGCAGTTAGTCTTGGGCTAGCAGTGGAGAGACCCAGGTTCAACTCAAGTCAGAAGGTCCACTGGGTGATCATGGGCTACTCACAATCCTTCAGTCTCAAGTACCTCCTAGGATTGTTGTGAAGAAATGGTTGGGATTTTTTTAAAAAAAGTAATAATAAGAGAGGTTACAGTGGGGGTGGGGGGATGTATGTCCCTACAGTTGTTGTTGGACACCACCTGAAAATGGTTGTCCAACAACATCTGAACAGTCACACCTTCCCCATCTCTGGGTCACTGGGTCTGAAAGTACAACAGCTGCGTAGTAAGTTTAAAAGGCTTGTGATACCAGTCTGGCATTTCACAACCTGGTGCCCTTCAGAGGTCCAATAATTTCTGAACATGGGCTACACTGATGGAAATTGAAATCCAAAACATCTGGATGGCACAAAGTTGGGGAAAGCTGAGTTACTGAATGACAAGTCGGCCTAGGTTCAATTCCCGGCATCTCCAGGATGTAGGCCGTTAAAAGTCCTACATGGGAGAGAAGTCTCAGGATGCCGTGGAAAAAATGGTTGTACAAAAAGCCCGACGTGTTTCGGCCTCTTATTTTTTTAAGGCCTCCTTCAAGGGGCTGTAAGAGTACATATATATGTACATAAAACAAGAATGAGACAACACAGAACTTAAAGCCTTTTTCAACCGTAAGCGCACATTGCAACCACAGCCTGCGCATACGTGTAAACGATAACATGATTTCAGTAAAACACATCAGAGGTTTTATGGGGCACATTGCAGCTAAGGCCTGCGCATGTAGTTAATAATATAAAGCAGTTAAAATATTATATGCTTACTGATTATAATGTCTGCAGAAGTTGTTAACAACAAATTGACTTGTAATGGCGACTAGATGGGATGCACTGAAGGCAGTGTATTTTATATACTGTCAGACGGGTGTTTTCTTTGAGTTTCTTACAGGTGTCATCATAACAGGGCAATTCCGTCAAGGTCTTCTGATATCTGGACAGAGCTACTAGCGACGGAATGTCTCAAAACCACAGGGCAATTACAGGAGTGGTAAGAATTCTAGCTCCTCATTTAGCCCCTGTGGAGGCAGTGGCGGAAGGGGTAACCCCAACACAACATGCTAATAGTCATCCGTAGAGTAGACTATTAATACAGGGTTGACTATTGCTCTCTTTCCCCCCACTCCGCTCTCCCCACTGAATGGCGGCACTGGTTCCCACTTTCCATATCGGGACATCACGGAAAAAGACGGATGGGAAAAACCATCAGACCCCTTAAGAAACGAATAGGAGAACACTTGAGTAATATTAAAAACAATAGACCAGGAGCTCCACTCGTATCCCACTTTGGGGGAAAAGAAACATCTCTTAACAGATTTTAGGTTTTGGACATTGGGAAAACAACTACAAGACTGAGAAGCAGCTGCTCAGAAAAGAAATGGAGTGGATTTTGAAATTAAAGACACTGACTGGGTTCATGGACAATAGTCAACAGTTGATCAAGTAGTCCCCCCTTTGCATAAAATGACCACCGTTGACTATTGTGTCATCTGCCAAGCCTTTTACACACAACAGTTGGTTATATCATTGAAATAACGAGCGCAAATGATCAACGGTGTGCAAGGTTGACTATCCGCAAAACCGTTGATTGTTGTGTTGTGCGCTGTGGACTGTTTCACATGCCTACAGAGTCGCAAGGCAAGAGCGACAGTAACCCCTGCCGCTCTTGCCCAGGGGGGCTCTATAGGCATGTGTCAGCTATCCCGGGAAGCACATGGGTAGTCGCCGATCGGCAGCTCCCCACGTGTTCCCGGGGACGTGCCCAGCCCTTCACCCCTCCCTGCAATGCTCTTGGATATCGAGCCAATATCCAAATGGATAGCAGGGTGGTAGGGCAAAGGATATCTCCCATAGCTTGACATGTAACATCAAACCACAGGGGATATCCTTCCGCTGATACCTAGGCGGGGCGCGCAAACGTCTCCTGTTGTCCTGCCCTTGTTCTCCTCAAAGTGGTGGCTAATGGGGATGGGGGACGCTAGAATCCTAGTGTCCGCCATCCCCATTAGCCACCACTTTGAGGAGAACGAGGGCAGGACACCCAGTATCTCATGCTGAGGAAGACGCGGAGAGCTGACGGAGAAGGGTCGGGCAGGAGCATCTTCTGCCTCTTCCTCCCCACTGAATGGCGGCGCTGGTTCCCGCTTTCCATATTGGGACGCCACGGGGATCTGGAAAGGAGGCAGCAGCACCACCATTCTGTGGAGAGGGCGGAGAGGGCAATACTCAACTATGTGTTAATAGTTTACTCCACGCATTGGGGGTATCTCAACGTGGCATGCTAATAGCAATCCGCGGAGTGTACTATTAACGCACGGTTGACTTTTGTGTTGTCCAAATGCAGCCACTGCCTCCACAGGGGCTAAATGAGGAGCTAGAATTCTTACCACTCCTGTAATTGCCCTGTGGTTTTGAGACATTCCGTCGCTAGTAGCTCTGTCCAGATATCAGAAGACCTTGACGGAATTGCCCTGTTATGATGACACCTGTAAGAAAGTCAAAGAAAACACCCGTCTGACAGTATATAAAATACACTGCCTTCAGTGCATCCCATCTAGTCGCCATTACAAGTCAATTTGTTGTTAACAACTTCTGCAGACATTATAACCAGTAAGTATATAATATTTTAACTGCTTTATATTATTAACTACATGCGCAGGCCTTAGCTGCAATGTGCCCCATAAAACCTCTGATGTGTTTTACTGAAATCATGTTATCGTTTACACGTATGCGCAGGCTGTGGTTGCAATGTGCGCTTACGGTTGAAAAAGGCTTTAAGTTCTGTGTTGTCTCATTCTTGTTTTATATACATATATATATATATATATATATATATATGTACTCTTACAGCCCCTTGAAGGAGGCCTTAAAAAAATAAGAGGCCGAAACGTGACAAGCTTTTTGTACAGTAAACTTTTCTACGGCATCTTGAGACTTCTCTCCCTCGTTGTGTTCACCCTGGATGCTCACCCACCTTGCACCCCCGTAAAAAGTCCTGCCTGAAACCCTGGAGAGCCACTGCCAGTCAGTGCTAACAATACTGGGCTGGATGAACCAAAGGTCTGGCTCAACGCAAGGCAGCAGCATCCTCTGTTTCTAGCTCTGTTTTTCCCGCACTGAACAGGAAGTTGGACTAGCCAGCCAAAATCCCAATGGTTCTAAGTGCGCCAACATTCCTGAGTAGCATGTACCAGACCTGCAGATTAGCTGCTCTGTTTTGCCTCCATCTAGCAAAGCTGTAAAACCATGCGGAGCACATGGGTTGCATGTCTAGACTCTGCCCTTCAACCCTCTCTGCTTTTGATCCTTCCAATGACAGATATGGGAAGGAATCGCCATCGAGACCAAGATGCACGTCCGTTTCCTAACTATGGAACCCATTGCGATTTGCTACTGACCAAAGAGGAATTGGAATGGAGACGCCGGTGCCTTTGGAGAGACCTGGGACAAAATGTCAGGTGGTCGATACGGGTAGAAGAGGATTGCACCTCCCAGACCTACTGAGAAACAGAGCAAATTGTTTCTCTCGTGTGGCAATCCTCAGAGGTGACACACCTGGCCGCGCTTACAGATTCTCTCTTGCTTTGCCTATACATGAAGCCTCAAATCATCAATAAAAGCAGGTTCTGTTTTTAATTCTGGAAAGAACATGGTTATTCTTACTATTTTGAACCTTCCACTCCTGTTTTTCCCTTGTTGCTCTGCTTGACTCTAATACTCTATGATACCCAGTAGCCAACTTGAACAGCACCAGATATTCCTGTTCCAAACAACTAGACTACCTTACAATTAAGACCTATCAGAAATCTTACATGACTGCCCTTACAAATATTTAAATTAAGGTGCACATACAGTGGACTCTTATACATGTCTGCTCAGACATTAGCCCCCCTGAGCTACATGGGTCTTATTCTAATGGACAAGTATCTCACACAAATGCGTACATACGTGTGTGTCGATACATGTGGATTTATTTATACACCCCCCCCTTGTATCCAATGATAGTCCTATGTAGAGTAGACCTACTAAAATGAATGGGACTTAAGTTTAGTCATGACTATGTAGGACTAAGCTTAGATAATACCCTATGTATGTATGTATGTATGTAATATGTGTATACATATGTGATATATGGTGTATGTGTGTGTATACATCTATACATACCTATATACTCACATTCATATACACAGTATAATAACAGACAAAGCAAGGAAACAGTGATGCAGTCCTTGCACCATTTTCATTTTTAAAGCTGCCACAGAGCAACGTAAGCGTACAAACTCAGTCTAAGGGCACCACAGAGTTGGCTGCTGTCACTGGAGATCCAAGTTGGCTTGGCAAAAGTTCTCTCCCCATAATCGGTGACCGACACCAACCAGGCCCATCCCTGCGCACGGTTTCCTCTTCCCCCGACGTGCATAAATCACAGCTCTTTCCCAGCTTCCAAAAATTCCTCACGCATCCAAAATGCCCTTGTAAACTCCCCTACGTTTTGGGTTTCGACTATTAAGCGAGAACATGAAAAGCAAGACTTACCACGTCACAAGCAGCTTTCACATTCTGGGACAACCAACTTCCCTCATTGAAAGTTGCCGAGTGCTACTGACAATGGAAACCAGGGGGATTTCCTTATCACACCCTCACCCCCTTTCCTGGCCCCAACAGATGATCTTTCTTGTAAACATACCCAGAAGGAAAGTTTATCCTTCACCAACTGTGTTTCAGCTGCAGTTTCATGGGAGAGTTGCACGCTCGCTCCCGAAGGGTCTCGGTGGATGTTTTAAATGATCTTCATGGATCGTTGGGAGATCCAGTTCTGGCTCTGGCCCCGTTTCCCCTTCATGACTAAGTTTAAGATACTTCCCTGGGCCACGGGGGGGGGGGGGGGGGAAGTCACAGCTTCCCTGCCCACTTGGGCTGCTTGCGTGGCAGCTTCCTTCTGACGCTGCTCCTCCTCTTCCTCTACGCCATGATCACCTGGGGCCAGCACCTCACCTCCAATGCCACTGTGCTGTATCTGCAGAGCACCAGTACCTGCCCGCTGCATCAGGCTGCTCCCTTTCCATTCAGCTTCTCTGGCCTGCTGCATCGGAATGCATTCGGAGGGAAATCTCAAGGTGGGTTCGCCATCCTTGCCTTCTCCTCCAAGTGTGGGGGCACAAGGCCGCCGCAGCCCCTCGCTGCCTACGGGCGGCATGCCGTGTCCTCTCCCATCCCCATCGGTTGGCCTTGACCAGCAGCCGCTGGTTCCCCATCCAGCTAGAGGTTGTCATAGGGGACCGCCAGGCCGATGTTGTAGTTGTAACCGGTCACTGCGTTGTAAGAGGAGCGGCAAATAGGGAGGACGCTCTCCGCGGTGAGCTGGTCCACGGAGAACTCGTACGCATAGATGATTCCTCGATACCTGAGCAAAGTTGGGGGACAGAGGAGCAAACAAAATGCGCCTCTCGGTTTTGAATGAACTCAACCCGCCCCCTGCTGGAGTCACTCCAGACACAATCGTTCCACCACACACACACACACCCCAAAACCCTTGGAAAACAGATGCGCGCAGAGAAAGACCACGCTTCCAGGAGGCGCCCCATGGGGACGTCTACACGAGCTATCGCTCTCACTTCATGCATCTCAGATCCCCTCTAAAAAAAACCCCAAGGAAGTTCAGCAGAAGAGCACCTGCTTTGCACGCAGAAGGTCCCAGGTTCGATCCCCCGAGAGGGTGGGAAAAATACTGCCTGAAACCCTGGACAGCTGTTGCTGCCAGTCAGTGTAGACAATACTGGCCGAGATGGACCAAGGGTCTGACTCCGGATAAGGCTGCTTCCCATGCTCACAAAGCAACGCAAGGGAGTGAAAGGCCATTGTCTGGACCCAGCAAATCCCAGGCTCTACCATTTAGATGGGACAGAGCTAATGTGACGCTCCATGCGGGTGTCACTGGGTTTGTTTTGCCAAGGGACATGCAAAGTTCCCTTGCCTCCATTCGGAACCAGTGGGGCATTTACAAACCCGACAAATTTGTCTTCCGAACCAGGCTCGTCGTGAACTTGGGAGGCATTGCTAGTTTCCCCAACTATTACATGCAATTAGCTTTGAGCAGACTCCTTCCCTGCTACGCCTGAACGTATGAGTCTGGCTTATACAGAGACAAAACTCTGGTCCTTTTAGCCTAGGACAGTCTACTCTCAAAGGCAGCAAATCTCCGGGATTCCCTAAACGGTGATACTGGGGATTGAACCTGAGACCTTCTGTGTATGTGTCGTTCCTGGCCTCTTTGCATCCCCCTCCCCCTCTGCCTGTGCCCTGCACGCTTTCCCCACTTTCTGCCTAATACAACGACTGCACAGGGTTGGGTCCTCACCTCCGATGAGCAGTCAAGTCATCGTCCATGATGCTGGCCCCTCGGGGTATCTTTTCGTCGGGGATATTGGCGGTGATGAGGCTGTGGGCGTTGAACCAGACGTGGCGAACAGGATGCCTGGAAAAAGAGAAGCAGGAGTTCCATCCATGGCGGCGTTGGTTTGGTTTTTCAAAGGGTCTTCACAGTATAAAGTGATTCATTGCAATGCGGAAGTTCTCTACTTTTTAGCAGCAGCAACGACAAAACCCTACTATAAAAACACCCACCGACTGAAATGCGCCGCGAATTAAAGCAAACCTACAAAAAGAAACGCGCACACAAATAACCCTAGATTTCAGTGCATAGATGATAAGATGAAGAATAGAATCATAGAATGGTAGAGTTGGAAGGGGCCCATTAGGCCATCGAATATGTAATATTCTCTCTGACCTCTTGGAAGCTTTTGATATTATAGATCAGGGACGGGCAACTTGTGGCCCTGCAGATGTTTCGGCCTACAATTCCCATCAACCGAGCCAGCACAGGCAATGGAGAGGCAACAGGGGAGTTGAAGGTCAAACATCTGGAGGGCCACAAGCTGCCGAACCCTGCCATAGATCATGGTATCCTTTTGAGCCATCTGGCAGGCTTGGCCTTTGGGGGACCTGTATTGCAGCCGTTCTAATCCTATTGGATTGCGTCCAAAAGGGGGTGTTGGAGGAGGAAGGCCACTAAAGAAAGAGGGCCTTTTCGGTAGTGGCACCCTGGTGGTGGAATGCCCTTGGCAGAGAGGCTCGCCTGGTGCCTTCATTGTCTTTTTGATGCCAGGAGGAGACCTTTTTATTTTTCCAGGCTTTTTAGTCCTTCAATTTTATTTTTAAATGTCTTACTGCGTTTTCAGATCTTTACAATGCTGCTGGCTACCATTCTATTTTTAAAAAAACTTTGCTTGTTATTTTTTTTAAAAAAAACTTTAAAAGGTTTATATTATGTTTTATTCTGTTGTATTTTCTAGAGATTTAAATTCTTATGACTTGCCCCAAGAACTTTGACTACTGCGCAGCCTAGAAATGTAAGAAATAAATAAATACATAAATACATACATAAATACATAAATAAGACAGTATAAAAAAAAAGGGAGGGGGGTACCATCAAATTCAGGGACCTTATCAGTGACGTTTCCATCTTCCCCAAAAGAGGTTCCTTCACTCTCTCTCTCTCTCTCTCTCTGACCCACTAAAGAGTGTGGGAATCTCCACTCGCTTTCTCTTTCTTTTTAGTTAAACCGGTCTGGTTAGATTTATACCTCCTCATGCTGGGGAAAGAGGAAGACAGGGCATCCTTTCTAAACCAGAAATGTTGCTTTTAGCACCACCAAGTGGCGTCTCGCTGAAATAGCGCCGGACTCCAGAGATTCCTGAAGAAGGGCAAAAGGGTTGGCAAGGCAAAACTGCAACTTCATTTGCAGCGGAATCACCCATCCTGCGTACAGCTCTGGTTTTCACCTGGTGGTTCAGGAACCACAACAGGGATGCAATGACAGAACTACCACCGTACAAAATATATTGGGGGGGGGGGGGGGGGAATGAAGCAGTGGGTTTCCAAATGAACTTTTTGGGGGGGGGTAAAGGTGGGTCCCTGGTCTAAAAAGGTCGAAGAGAGTCCGTACATTTATCATTTATTTATTTACAATATTTCTATACCGCTCCCTACCTAAAATAGATCCCTGAGCAGTGCACACAGGAATAAAACAGTAAAAAAGAAATAAGATTTAAAAAGCAAATTAAAATTGTTCAATTTAAAACAAAGGACCAATACAAACAGTGGCTGGTCAGTTGAGGAAGGCTTTTCGGAATAGGGTTGTTTCCAGGAGGCACCGGAAGCAGCCTAGTGTTGGCACCTGCTTGACCTCCAGGGGTAGGGAGTTCCAAAGAGGAAGGGGCCACCACACTCAAGGCTCTTCTCCTGGTGGACTCCAATCAAGCCAAAGGTCCATATGGAACCACCAGGAGCAGGCCCTCCGACGACTTCAGTGACTGGAGAAGGCGCTCTTCCAGGTATCCTGGCCCCATGAATGTTTTCTGCTAAAGATGGGCTGGATTGGGACCTCGGGGAAGCCAAATTCAGCTTCCTGGCCCGAGCTTTTGCAACGCTGCTTTAAAAAGTCTAAGAGAAAAAGAAATATATTATCTAAAACGGATAGGGAATCTGTTGCCCTGGCTGGTGTTGCTGGACAATGGGAACTAGGCAACTTCTGGATGGACACGCCTTCCCCGCCCCTGTTCTAAAAATCGACAAAGTGGAAGCAACCATGGAAGGGAAAGGAAGTAGATGCAGCGGTAGAGAAGATAAGAGAAATATTACAATTCTGAATGCTTAAGCTTAGTTACACTGGGGCAGTGGGGGCCGAATAACTTGATCAACCCCCATCAACGTGATTCAGGAACAGGATGGCAGGAAACGGGCTGAGAGCAGGCGGACTTACCTGGCGTGCATTTCCCAGAGCTTGGTGCCCATCCGCTGGTCCCACACGCAGACTAGGCCCTCTTCCCCTCCGCTGACGACCTTCCAGTCGTCCATCTGCACGGCAGAGACCCCGAGCTGGTGGCCGTAGAACGAGCAGACAGGTTCGCTGCTGCGGAGGTCGTACACCCTCACCCTAAAAGACGGGAACGGGACATCGGTAAATCCTTCTGGCATGCAGGCGGGTGGGCTTTCGCTAGCACCATCCTCTCTCGCGTAACCCTGCTGTTGTCTCACCCAAAGTTACACGGCAAGCCCTGCCTAGAACTGCGCTGAAAACATCCCCGGTTCTGACAGCAGGGTCATAGCCACCCCTCTCTCACTCGGAGGAATGGCTGTGATTTTAGGTGGGACTTTAAAAAAGGAGTGCACCTGACACATGACATTAAGTATCGTGAGAATGCGCCCTGATTTTTTAAAAGAGACACAAATAAAGTTAGTAGCAACCAACAGGGATGACTTTGACCGTTATTATGAAAGTCCCAGTCACCATCTGCACTCAAAAGGGAGCGCAGCAATCTAATTCACCAACGAACTAACGCAACGGCGACTAGGCAGAAGCCTTGCAAAATCTGGAATCCCAGGACAGGGTCCATGAAATGGGTGCAGCCACTCAGTTATCTATTATACTCCATGCAGCTTTTATTGCATGGAAGTCTGGTGCCAGGAGCCTTCGCTTCAAGTCAGCGTACGAGTTTCTAACAGCAAGGTGTGTAGATATTGCGAATAGAGGAAACCTCAGAACGCCAAGGCGTTGGATCAGCGATTGAACAGCAGTGGGCTGATAAAACATGGGAGTCTACGGTTAGGTATAAACTTATTCAGCAAGCAAGGAAGCCTAATTTTTTTTTAAAAAAAGATACTATGGCAACACGGTTTCCATCTATTTCCTACTTGGGAGGCTTTCAAACGTCTGATCGAATACCAACCAAGTGCAATTATTACCTATATTTTTTCTGACTAGTATAAACCCAGGCACACACAAAATTAACTCACACATGCATACTTTCCTTATATATGGTATGTAACTTGCATCTTCATTTTACATTAGATCAGCTTTCCCCAACCTGTCACCCTCCAGATGCATTGGATTCCAATTCCCATAATCCCCAGCAAGATGCAGAAGGTTCCAGGTTCAAGTCCAAGGGAAGGCAGCTGCATTAGTCACTGAGGTCATTGCAGGGCATGCTCCCTGGTGGTTCCACATGGACCTGTGGCCTGATTGGAGTCCACCAGGAGAAGAGCCTTTAGTGTGGTGGCCCCTTCTCTTTGGAACTCCCTGGCCCTGGAGGTTAGGCAGGCACCAACGCTAACAGCTCTATTCCAGGAAGCCTTCCTCAACTGACCGGCCACTGTTTTTATCGGTCTTTTGTTTTAAATTGAACAATTTTAATTTTGTTTTTAATCTTCTTTCTTTTTACTGTTTTATGCCTATGTGCACCACTCCGGAATCTATGTTAGATATGGAGCGGTATATAAATATTGCAAATAAATAAATAAATTAGTAGGGAGCCCTACTTAGGCTGTTCACTATAGCTATCCTACAAGCATATCCGTGACAGATTAAGGATTATAACTCGGATGATAAATTCTTTGTTTCTTCAGTGATCTTGTTATATTGTTATGTGCATTCCTCTTTTTGTTGCTTTTATTTTTTAATTTTTAAAACTTTATTTCAAAATAAAATATTTTTTTCATGGTTTAAGGGACGAAGACGTTGGATCAGTCCTGTTTCCCAAAGCCAGTCGCTTCCTGGAAGCCCATGAGGGGAAAAATGACGGCAATATTCGTTTCCCACCATTGCTCTTCAGCAACTGGAGCTCAGAGCTAGACTGCCTCTGAAGATGGAGGTTCTGAACATTTAGCTATTGTGTCTCAAAGCCATAGAATGATCTCCCCTGCACGAACCGGCGTGAGCCCCTTTGGAAACCACCTAAGTCAACCGCCACTGAAACATGAGCCCAGATGGTTAATCTCTCTCAAAGACTAACCCAATCATTTCAGGGTCTGACTCACAAGCCTCTAACCTCTTGGGCTTGGCAACGAGGCATGCCTGCATTGCGAAAAGCCAATCATAGCGTCCGCTGGGATCGTTGGGTTGGCTTTATGAAAATGAGAAATCGATGCGTGATTTCATGCAATGCGCTCCGTCGAGAGCAGAGTGCCCCATGAGGATGAACAGCGAGTGTCTTTGTAAATTACATTCAGTGGCTCAAGAAGCCTGCAGAGGCTACAAATCATAGAATCATAGTAGAGTTGGAAGGGGCCTATAAGGCCATTGAGTCCAACCCCCTGCTTAATGCAGGAATCCACCTTAAAGCATCCCTGACAGGTGGCTGTCCAGCTGCCCCTTGAATGCCTCTAGTGTGGGACAGCCCACTGCCTCCCTAGATCATTGGTTCCACTGTCATACTGCTCTAACAGTCAGGAAGTTTTTCCTGAGGTCCAGCCGGAATCTGGCTTCCTGTAACGTGAGCCCATTATTTCGCGTCCTGCACTCTGGGATGATCGAGAAGAGATCCTGGCCCTCCTCTATGTGACAACCTTTCAAGTATTTGAAGAGTGCTATCTTGTCTCTCCCCTCGCAGACAGCAGGATGCGGCCTCTACCACTGAGGCTGTGGCACGTCATCACGTGGACAAAGCACAATTCTAGTGAGTAAACCGGCCATGTCCAGTGTGATGTGGCTGCTTAAAAGGAGAGTACTGTTGCACTCGTGTCCTGTTGGTGGACTTCCCATTGGGGCATCTTGTTGGCTACTGTGGGAACAGAATGCTGGACTAGGTAGGCTTTTGGTCTGATCCAGCATGGCCCTTCTTACATCCTTCCCTGCACCAATCGAGAGCTGCCTTCAACAACCTGGAGCCTTCCAACGTTCCTGACCAACGGCTATGCTGACCAGAGCTGATGGGAATTGGTCTAGAACATCTGGAGAGCGCCAGGTTGGGGAAAGGTTGTTCTAGGGTTGGGGTTTCTCCACCTGGTGCCCACGAGCACCAGTGTGCTGACCGACATGTCTCTGAGTGCCCCCAAGGCTTCCAGCCCCTTCTGATTTTTTAAAATTTCGTTTTTAAAGGCCTTTCTGAACGCAACGTTTTCTTTTAACTGGGTGATTGCAGCAAGGGAAGAAGCTGCTCTCCAGAGCCATCTTTATTTGGGGTTGAAAGAGTGGCTTTGTGTTTTGGACAGGTAGCTCGGACCTGTGCTTTGAACTTAGGTTTTAGTCTCACCAGTTGCCTTCTGGCCCAAAATGTGTTCAGTCGCCAGCCGTGCCTACTACGGCTATCGTTTTCTAAGAGCACCTGCAACCTACTTTCAACATTCCAAATGGGCCTGCCAAACCAAGGAGGTTGGGAATCTCTGATCTAGTGCCTCTGTGTGTGTTTGTGTGTGTGAGAGAGAGAAGGAGAGAGAGAAAGAGAGAGAGAGAGAGAGAGAGAGAGAGAGCAACCCTGCAAGCACACAAGCACAGGAGGAAAGGCTTAAAAGTTTTATAATCCGGAACGCAGGAGATTAAAACAGCAGATCGCGAAAAGGAAACACAACCCAGGGAGTCAAGCAGGAACAACTGCAGAGGCCGCTGGAAAAGAAATCGAAGCTAATCCTTGGGAAACGATGAACTGCCGAAGCTCAAATGCCCAAGTGGATTGCAGCCCACCAAGGAGGTGGGGTTCGCTGTGCCAAAACTCCCATTGTTCAAGATTCCTGCTCTGATCTGGAGGCTGTTCCAAAAAAGGAAGAAGAAAGCCTCCCCTCCTGCCCCTCCCCCCTTCTCTAATGAAACCGCTCCACGGGAGCCCCGCGAATAACTCTATCCCGACAATTAAAACAAAAGGACGACAAAGTCTCCAACCGGGCAGAATCCATCTGACAGGCTGGAACAGGGAAGGAGCATGCTTGGGTTGGGGCTCTCCCAACACCTCCATGTCGCTTGTCAGAACATCCACAGATGGAGTAAACAAAGCCCGGCTCCCTCTTCCTCTGATAAAGGGGGGGGGGGCTCTGCAGACCTCGGCACCGGGCAAAAGCAGAAGCGCTTCCAAGCCCCCGCCGTCCCCCGTCCCTGACAGCGCGCGGCCTGGCGCTCTGCCTGCCGGCGCCACGTATGATAATCAGGCAGCCTTCAATTTACCGAGCCCTGGCTGAGTCTTTGTGGTTTCATTAGCAAGGACCTGGCTTCCAGGCACGCGTGCCCAGGGAAAACAAAGCGCACTTTTGAGTTGTTTTGAAAAAGTCTTACGAGCCCCCATCTCCCAGGCTCCAGCTACTGACGCTGCGTCTGTTGTTCCGTGCTGCCGTGATTGCATCTCACGATTTAGCAGGCAGGGATAGAATTTAAGAGTTTTGAGGATCTCAGTTTCTTCTCCCTGTCCTCCAAACGCACCTTACTCATCGGAAGACCAGGCGCCAGGCAGGTTGCCGCCTGAAGCTGGGAACCGCCGCCTCCCTTCCTCCCAATGCACCTGCCCGCCAGCTAGTTTACTTTTCCTGGCCCGGATGTGCGTGCCCACCTCACGAGCGTGCTGCCCCTAAGGCGTTTCCACTTTCGGGAGTGGCATGGCACCTGCGCATCCAGCGAAGTATCATGAGCGATCCCGGAATTTCCAGTACGTCTCGTGATGCTTTGCCCGACCTCATGCAGGCGCCGTGCGGCTCCTGAAGGTGGGTGCATGTATCCGCGTCAGGAAAAGGAAGCTGGCCATCTGGTAGTCAAGTGGATGGGGCCAGCTGGGTTGGAAGGTGCCTGAGCAGGCATGTGCGGGAGGCAAGGTAGGTGGCGCACAAGCAAGCGGCTGCGCCTTGGTCCTGCCGGCTACTTGCATGGCTGGCCACGCTGGTGGCCAGCAGGACCAAGAAGCAGCAGACCCTTCGGAGGGGGAGAACGCCACTCTTCCCAGACTCCGCCACCTGCTGTGCCTATTTCCTAACGCTTCATGGTAGGGCCTGTGAATTGGTGTAGTATTAATAGCAGGGGAGGGGGAACCTATGTCCCCTTCAGATGTTGTTGGACTTCAATTCTCATCACTCCTAGCCAGCATGGCCAGTGGTCAAGGACTATGGGCGTTGTAGTCCAACACAAATTCTGACGGCGCCGCTTGCTCTGGAAGTTCATCTCAGAAGCACTTGTAGTAGAGCACATAATGTTGCAGCACCCACCCACTCAAACACTTCCCCAATTGATGTTAAACAGCCCCCTACCCCAGTTCTGACGTTCAGACTTCTTCTTAAAACTCACACAGGCTTTCCCTGATGTCTGACCCAACTAGCTATGGTCTGTAGCACACAGCAAAGTGTGCAGTTTTATTGTTGATCAATTTGCATTGTGTTGTTTTTATTGTGTTGTTATATTTATTGTTGTTTTTATGCCATTGTAATTTAGATTCACCGCTTTGATACCTGTGTTGAAAGCAGTATATAAATTTGAATAAAATAAATAAATGAGTTAACATGACTATGAATAATAAGTAAAGGTATGCATCAGATTCGGACAAATCCCCAATCCAGAACCAGATCAGGTTTACCCAGACATATTCGGGAGTGTCCGAATCGGAACACTCAAAGTCTGAATTCAGACAACACATTAGTCAATGGTGGGTTGAGTAGCCAACTCACAGTTGGTTATTTTGTGGGTACTCCCTACACAACATCTTCCTACACAACTGTGGGTGGTTGGGGCTGGCATTGAGTGGACTAATAGTCAACCCAACATTTGACTGACACAGCCCCCGCTCCTCTCCCGCCCCTCCCTCCTCCCTCAGTCCTCCCAGTTCTATCCCAGCAGCCTCTGCAAGTTGCACCAGTTGTAGCAGAGTGGCAGCCGCCGCTTTGGTCGCTCTTGTCGCCTGCCTCTATGGGCTTGTGTTTTAACCCACTCACCACACGCCATTAACACACTCACCCCTCCACACAACATTTTAAAAAACTGGCTTTGAGCTAAACAACTTGCAAGCCAATTGTTTCTCTCAGTTGCTTATTTGAGCAGAATAGCATACCATCAGTAGTTTGTGAGCAGCGTGTTACCCTCCACACAACACAATAAGCAACTGACGATCCCCCCCCCCCCCGGTTGTCCGAATTCAGCCAAAGAGAGAGATAAGAGTCTGTGTCTCCAGAAATTGATACATCTCCCTCCAAGCTTTCCATATAAGGAAAAGACCAGAGTGGGAAGCAGACAGGGGGAGAGGAGGGTGTATAGTTTTGTGACTGGCAGCTCTAGCTTCTAATCACGGTGAATGGTTTTACCAGGACTCTCCAGTCCCACTGCTTTGGAGAAAGGAGCCTGAAGTAATGTATTGCAAGGCCAGTGTTCACGGCAATTTGCCAGTTCTGTCTCCCAGGACAGGAACATTAAAAGCGGGCTGGTGAAGCCTGTGGGACCCGGCACAGTGCAGCCTTGTGGGCTTGCTTGAAAAACGCTGGATGTTCACGTCTTTCTGCCTCTGCCACACCACCTCCATCACCCACCCCTGTCTTATTGCACCTTCTATGACTTTGGTGCCCACTGAACAAGAAACAAAAAAAGTCTTAAACTATTTTCATTCATCTTAACTTCCAAGTCCACGCACCTATCACTCTGAAATTTTGCAAGCTTCTTCATTAGGGCCAGCTCCGTGCGGTCTCTCATTTTCATAACAATTGCCCACCAAAAAACGGGGGAGAAGCTCCTCCTTGTTTAAAAAAGAAACCTCCACACTACAAAAGCTGCTCTTGCACAAAGCTACCTGCACCTATCCACCCGAAACTTGGCAGGTTGGATGATAGTCAATGGGAGGCATGAAGATTTGGCTTTCCAAATTGAGATTTGAATTCGAGTTGAATCAGGCAGCCTCTGAATCAGTCTGAGCCAAATCAACGCACTGGATCAGGGTCTGAACCAAACCTTGTGGTTGATGCACACGTCTAGGAATAAACCTAGTTTGCGTTTTCTTTTCCTATATTACGTTGAGAGCTTACTTAGCTAAAAAGCAACTAGAAAATGAACAACAACACCAGAAAATAAGTAAGGTGGTAAAATGAATTGAATTGCTCCAGACTACAGGCAGGTAGAATCTCAGCTCTGAATGCTTGCCACGTTAGAAGAGATAAATAAATCCCTGCAAGTAGAAAGCTAGTCTGGCAAGCAGAAAGATGCTTGTCCGGACCCCGCTGTGTTACTTTTCTACTTGCATGGAGTTTTTGACATGAGGAAGGGGGAAAAGGCATTGAAACAATGAGATCTCCTGGCTGCAGTCTTTGCCAACACTTCATTCTGCCATGTGAAGGAAACAGGCCTCAGCCGTCTCTCTCACCTAGAACCATGAGAATAAACCAGGATAGCGAATTCGGAGTGTTACTTGAAGGCTTGGAGGGATGGGGAGGAAAGAAGCGCGCAGCTTTTTAAAAGCTATTTGGAGTATGCATTCTGTGAGGTTGGCTGCATTCGGACAACATGGTAGTCAATGGTGGAGCAATAATCTACTCGACAGTTGTTTATCTATGGGCAACTCCCCACACAACATAATAATCATTAATCGTGGTGTGGATTAGGATCAGCGTTGAGTTGACTATTGACTTACTCATCCCCCGCCCTCTCTCCCCCACCAATCCCCCCACTAGTATCCCATCAGCCATTGCTGCTGAAAATCTATCCTGCCGACTGGACTAGAGTGGCAACCGCCACTTTGACCGCTCTTGCCTTGCGTCTCTGTGGCTGACGAAATAACCAACGGTGCCCACCACACCACACAATAACCAACAGCGGTTCGAATAGCCAACTCTGCACAGCGTTGGTTGTTTCAGCCAAATAACCAACCGTTGGTTAAAAAAAACTTCAGCCACACAACATAATAACCCACGGTGGGTTAAATAACCAGCCGTCGACTATTTAAAACACTGTTGGTTATCGTGTTGTCTGAACCCAGTCTTTGTCTCCATCTCCTTGTCTTAACCAGTCAGTAGGATCAGGCGTCTTCATAGGAACAAATCCCAAACTGGAGAGGGGGAAAGCTATTTTATTTTATGACTTCAATTTCTACTGCCCTGCTGCTCTTTCTAGGAAGAGGTAAGTCTCACTTGCTTTTTGCGGAATTAAGAAAGGAGTGAAATCACAAGGGAGGAAAAAAACCATGCCTGTTCTCTCGCACTTTCTCTGTTGAGTCTTTTTACATTTTACATTGCACATTAGCTGAAAAAGGAAATAACTGCAATTTTTAAAAATTATTATTATTATTATTTTGCAAGATGCTGCCCTGACAAGTGCAAGATCTGAATTTTGAAAATCTAAGCTGCACACCTCACAACTTGAAACCCCGCCATCCAACCAAATGCCCATTTCCAGTTCTTGGTGGAGGTGAGCATACAAGAGCAGGGTGAAAACAGAGAGCTATTAGTGACGAGTCTTTTGCCACCATGTAACGTCCTTTTGGTACAATGTGTTGGACCATTTTAATAATTAACACCCTCGCAAACCTCCCCCCCCAAACAAGCCGGGGGGGGGGGTGATCTAAAAATTGGACTCGAAGGATTTTTTTTGAAAGCACTTTAATCCTTTCATGCTGATGACTCTGAGCACTTCCATGTCTGCCAACAGACACTGAGCAGAGGGGGCGGATGGGGGGGGAGGGGACCACAATATGTGACCGGCCAAGCCAAGGAGATAAAGAGAAGGCTGCTAATCAGCTAAATAGAATCTGGAACCCGTTCATATGAAAATACCCCCTTGTTTGTCACCTGAGGGACACCATAGCGTCCCAATGTACATTCTTGTCGCTGTTTGGCCGGGGGGACGACTCTTTTGGCTTGAGCAATTTCCCCTTTCGGTTATTGTTCTCCTTCAGTTTCAGGAAGTGAATTTTTAAATGCCAAACTCATTTTGCGAGTGTCAGTGGGAACGAGGGAGACGTTCCAAAAGGTATTGCTTGGGCTGTCCACCAAATGGCTAAAAAAAAAAAAAAAGGGGGGGGGGGGAGGGAATCTTCCCACTAAGCTTTTTTTTAAAAAAAAAGAAGAAGAAAAAGCAAAGCACAGACTGGGTTCAAACAACACGATAACCAATGGTGGTCTAAATAGTCCAT
Organism: Anniella stebbinsi; assembly: GCA_029215795.1. Lineage (NCBI taxonomy): Eukaryota > Metazoa > Chordata > Lepidosauria > Squamata > Anniellidae > Anniella > Anniella stebbinsi. Next base: position 8,746,852 of record JARDYH010000010.1, read on the forward strand.
GGTTGGTTATTTAACCCACCATAGGTTATCGTGTTGTGTGGAGGGAGTTTTTTAGCCAACGTTTGGTTATTTGGCAGAAATAACCAACGCAAATAACCAACGCTGCGCAGAATTGGCAATTTAAACCACCATTGGTTATCGTGGGTTATTTCGTCAACCACAGAGTTGCAAGGCAAGAGCAGTCAAAGCAGAGGCTGCTGCTTTAGTCCAGCTGGCTGGATAGATTTTTGGAAGCAATGGCTGATGGGATACTAGCAGGTGGACTGAGTGTGGAGTGAGGGCAGGGGATGAGTGAGTCAACTCAGCATTCAACACTGATCCTAATCCACACCAGTTGACTATTATCATGTTGTGTGGGGAGTACCCCCTAGATAAACAACTGTTGAGTTAATTATTACGCCACAGCTGACTACCGTGTTGTCTGAACACAGCCACAGTGTACCATCCAACCATTACCTGATACTCTAGTTGTCAAAGTTTGAACGGACTCCACTCACAACCTCCAGAACTGGCCCAGAAGCTGCTATGGAGGCACAGTTCCTGAACACACTAGGAGGGGCGTTGCTCCTGCTTGGACTTACTTCCTATCTTTATTTCCAGCCACCAGCATGGACGGAGGGCTGTCTCGGAGGTTGACGCACGAGAAGTCACCCAAGGAGCTGCCCAGCTGCGTCACGCACTGTCCTGTTTCCAAGCTGTAGAGAAGGATCTAGGAGAAATGCCACAGAAATGCACACACAGTCAACCATGGGCACTCTTCAAATACTTGAAAGGTTGTCACACAGAGGAGGGCCAGGATCTTTTCTCGATCAAGCCGGAGTGCAGGACACGGAATCATGGGCTCAAGTGACAGGAAGCCAAATTCCGGCCGGACATCAGGAAAAGCTTCCTGACTGTTAGAGCAGTACGACAATGGAACCAATGACCTAGGGAGGTGGTAGGCTCTCCCACACTAGAGGCATTCAAGATGCAGTGGACAGCCACCTGTCAGGGATGCTTTAAGGTGCATTCCTGCATTGAGAAGGGGGTTGGACGCGATGGCCTTATAGGCCCCTTCCAACTCTACTAGTCTATGATTCCTTTTTCCATCCACTTTCAGTGCCGCCCTGGCCTGTCCATTAAGTCCTCTACTATACGTTCTACTGCACAAGAAGCAGGAAGAAGTGAGAAGCATGAGGTGGGAAAGATCATACTGCCAGTCACTAAACCTTAGGAGAGGCATTTCAAGCTTTTAGGATGGAGGAAAAACTGCATACAAAAGATGGGCAGTGGTTTCGGGAAAGTAGATAGGTGTGAGAGAAATTCTAAATGGAGTCTGTGTTGTACTTAGAAGAAACCTAAGGTGGAGTCTGATTGCATTGTGAGAGAAATTGAAGACGGAGTTTTGTGTTGAACGATGTACGTGAGATCGTAATGGAGCTCTGTGTAGAAATAGTGTATACTTGAAAGAAAAAACACAGGCATGATCCCTTTGTTATCTAGAAGTAACGGAACACAGGCTTCTAATCTTGAAGGGTGACTTCATAATGTATTTAGCCAGTTCACACAGAAAAGAGACATGCGCACTGAGATTGTTTTTCTACTAATAGATGACTTTGCTAATTTTCCTAATACAACAATAAGTCCCTGTTTTACCGGTTCCTGCTGTCAACAAAAGCTAAAGGTTTTGTAATGGCCAGCACCTCATTTCCTAGGAAGTGATGGTCTGTAAGTACATGGGAATAAAACGAACCCTGTGTGGATCAGAGAGTCGTGTTTGATTCCTCCACACAGGGCACTCTGGTGAAACCCCAGACGGATGGATTGAGACCCCAGAAGGGGTACACAACTTCACCTGAACCTGAAGTTGTGAACCCCTGGTAGAAAATGACATAGCTAATTGAGGCTAACTGGGGGCAACCACATTTACAAATTGGCTTAAAGCTACAACTATTGGAAGGAAGGTGGGCAACAAACTCAGCTGTGTTGGCCCCATGTCCCTTTGGTGGGCACTAGACTTCAGGTTATGGGTTTAGCAAATTTTTGCAAGGCGAGTCCACAGGCAGGATCTCTGCAATGCCGAAAAACGGCAGCAGCGGCAACTCAGGGATAAAGGCAGGTCAGAATGGTGACCTTTGTCAGCCACTGTCTGTACCAGACGCACATGTCCAACGAGGCCAAGTCTCCCAATGTACGGCTTGCAACATTCAGAAATCCAACGTTCCCAGACCCGAGTTGAGAGAGCTCTCCCCAAACGCTGAATAATTCAACATGCCCGAAAACGCCTTAAGACGGCCTTCACCGTGACGTTGAGTTAAAGACCTCAGAGATTGGGGGGGGGGGGGGGGGGGAGACACAGCATCCATTTCGTAGGCGATTCTTTCCATGTTACAAGTCCCTTAACGACCTTTACCGCCTCACCCCCTCGCTCACTCTTTTAATAAGGCTGAGCAAATGGGACTTCATTTTCTCTGGTTGCTACAGCAGAGCAAAATCAATTATTCATGCCCCTCGCTCTCTCTTTTGTTCAGGCAATGCATTAGTCTAATGCCACTTTTTCACGGCGAACGCTGGGTGCGCTGCAACCTCTGGCCTTTGGCAAATGGCAGAAGGTGGGGGACACAGGAGGCAAAGGGGAAGGGACGGGCTTCCATTGAGGGGATAAATAGCAAACTGACCCAACATGCTGTCATCCAAATAGTGCACAGAACTCCTTTCAGGCACTTTTTCGTAGCCACTTCAACCCGGGCGTCAAGATCTGGAAATCCCATAGAATCACAGAATAGTAGAGTTGGAAGGGGCCTAGAAGGCCATCAAGTCCAACTCCCTGCTCAATGCAGGAATCCACATTACAGCATCCCGGACAGATGGCTGTCCAGCTGCCTCTAATGTGGGAGAGCCCACGACCTCCCTAGGTCATTGGTTCCATTGTCGTACTGCTCTAACGGTCAGGAAGTTTTTCCTGATGTCCAGCCCGAATGATGGGCGGTACCCAAGGCTGTCGCAGCACTAGCCCTGATGCCCTTGTGCTGGCGCAACATTATTGCTTGCTAAGCAGGCGGAAAAAGCAGCAATCTGCCGTCAAATTTGGGCGGCCCAACTTTGCAGCCCCCAACATTTGACAGTGTGCTTTGCCACTGAATTCTGGTGGCTTTTTCCCATTGCCCAGCAAGCGCCAATGACATTATACCTGCATCGGTTAACTCTAATGCAACGTCATTAGCACTAGCATCATGAGAGCATTAGATACTGCCCAATATCTAAGAATCCCAATGAAGCAAAACATTTTGCCTGAAATGCCAGTACTTCCCCAGCCACCCCCATGTGAACTTATGAAGCGCCCTATATCAAGGCAGTCCATAGATCTTGCTAGCCCAGTATCTTCTATGCCAGGCTTCCTCAGCCTGGCGCCCTCCAGATGTGTTGAGACTTCAACTCCCATCACCCCCAGCTAGTATGACTACTGGGCATGCTGGGGGCTCGTACTCACACATATTTGGAAGGACCCAGGTCAGGGAAAGTTGGTCTATTCTCACTGAGAGCCACGCTCCAAGTCCACAGGCAGAGGTCTTTTGTAGCCCTGCTGCCTACGCTCTTTCAAAAAATATTTAGCTTAGATAGCTTTCAAAGGAATTAGATGAATCCATGGAGGACAGGTGCGTCAGTTCCTACCAGCCACAGTAGCTAAATGAAATACCTCCACATTCAGAGGGAGCATATTTCTGAAAAGCAGAGGGCCTGGACAGGGAATTTGGCTATAATCATCATCTGCTGAGGACTAGGGGCCTGTTCAGACAACACACTAAGCCATGGTTAGGCCATTAACCCTTTTGCAGTAAATTGTTAGTGAGCGTGTTTAAACTGTGGTTATGTAGCCACCATGGTTAGGAATGGTTCACACAATATGCTAAGTCCTGGTTCACATGACACGCTAAGCCATAATGTTTCGCTCAAAATGCTTAGCCACCATGGCTTAGCATGTCATCGGAACAGGGTCAGAGGCTCAATTCATGCCCATGCTTGGTTAAGGGAGCCAAACTATGATTTGATGTAGTGTCTGAATTGGCAAACCATAGCTCATCGTTGACTGACAAACTAGAAGCAGGATACATCTTCAAAGTGGGTTTTGGCAAACCACGGTTGTGCCAACTATGGTTTGGTGTGAGCTGAATCAAGAAATCAAGATTATGGCCTCTACTTTCCTCCAGAAGGCAAGGAGCAAATGTAGGAAAGCCAAGTAAACTATGGAAGGCGAGTAAGAGGAGACATGATAGAAGTGTACAAAATTATGTAAAATGTGGATAAAGTGGACAGGGTGACATTTTTCTCCCTTTTCCTGGGGTGATCACGTGAAGCTGATTGGTGAGGGATTCGGGACGGATAAAAGGAAGGACTTCTTCACACCCCTTCCTAATTTGTGGACGTACATTATCCACAAGGCGACATACATTGAAAACATACATAAATGTCAAGACACAAGTCAGAAGCAAACTGTAAAAAAAAAAAAAAACCACTCTAAAACCAAGCAACTTCAAATCAGCCCCACCCTAAAAATGAAACAAGGGAGTTACCAAAACCAGCAAAAGGCTGAGAGGACAGGTACATTTTCACTTCAGAGCAAAAGGAATACAGGGTGGAGGGGCGGTGGAAGAAAGACCAACTGGAGTTCCCTAGGCAGGAAAATCCACAGTAAAGGCTCTCCAACTTGCCCACCGACTAGATCGTTGGACTTCGAACAAGGAGAATCAGGTTGAAGTGCCCACATGGACAGGATTTCATTTACTCACAGACTAGCCTAATCTTAAAGGGTTGTGGGGAGAACCGCATCACGTTCGGTACCCCAAAGTCTTTGGAGCAAGGGTAGGGTTCAAAATCCAATTTAGAAAAGGGGTCCCGGTAAAGGGATCCCAGAGCAGTGCTACATTGGGGGATCTCAAGATATGTGTGGGATATGTATGGCAGCAGATGCTCCCAGTTGAGAATGTCAAAGAACAAAGTTAGCAACTTGAATTAGGCCTAAAAATTAATCAGCAGGCAGGCAGGCAGAGCAAAACGGTGGATGCCTTGGTAGTCAGCTTTGGATTGCACATAGGTTTGTTAGCACAGGATGCAGCTGGCCGCCTATCGGGAGGCCAGAAAACATGCTACTTATTTAAATCAGCCTGCTCTGCTTTTGCAGCCGCAGGTCCTTGAAATGCCCGCCCTGCCTCAATTATAGCTAGAGCTATTGCGGTAGCCTGGGTTGCAGTGTTCTACTATGGATTAGATCTTTAGCAGGGGTCTGGGTAGGTCAGGTTTCACACTGAGGCAAGACAGGAATAGATCAGTACCATGAAAAGCTCCAAGTGATGCTAGGGTTGGAAGCCACACAAGCCTAGCTGTATGTTGCTCCAATAAGCAGCAAATCAAGACTGAGCCTTAAATAGGAGTTTGTTTCCTTTAGCTAGTTGGCCCCGCCTTCATATTGACTGAGTTGGCCCCACTTCCATACGGGCCTGTTTTAGCAACCACTGGCTGCAATGAAGTGAGAATAGTTGCACTTTGCTAGTGTCCTCATAGCCTGAGTCCTCAGAGTCTGAGGACAGTATTAACTATCTCCTCTGGATCCATGGAAGCTGACCTCTGGGGTCTTTCTGGAGAACTGGGCCCTAAGGAGGTGGAAGCCCTGTGATGTTTTTCCGTTACTGGGTCCTCTTTCTGAAACTTTAACTCTGGAGCTTCTTCTTCTAAGGACAAGGGGTCGCGATCCTTTGAGATTGATGGTTTGGGGTCCAGGTTCATGACATCTGCCCACCCAAGAAGCACAAGAAATTAAGAGGTCAAGGGGCTACCCACATTATTGAGTAACATTTGATTACATTTATATCCTGCCTTTCTTCTAAGGAGCTCAAAGCAATGTATAGGGTTCCTCCCCCTCCATTTTATCCTCACAACAGTCTGATGAGGTAGGCTCAGCTTAGTCACAGCAACTGATCTTAGGTCATCCACTGAGCTTCATGGCTGAGTGGGGAGTAGAACCCAGGTCTTGCCAGTCCTAGTGCAACATCCATGCCATGATGATGCCCTGACTCTCGACGCTCACACTACGCTAGCAACGGCCATGGCTTCGCTCAAATATTTAACTCATAATGGCAAAGTTCTACATTCTACAGCGGCGTGGGAGGCGCAGTTTCATTTGGCTATTCTAAATATGCAGCTCAGCCCCCTGCCCTCGGCTATTAACAAATGCACGGTTAGCCCATGAACGTTAAAGCGCGCACACACAGATAAGCATATTAGCTTGATAATACATTTACAGATGAGCTAAGATTTGGAAGCTCAACTAGAGAGGGAGAATGGGAATTGGGGCGGGGGGCTGAGAAAAGTGCAGACCCATAAAGAAGAGGCAGAATATGTTGGGAGGGGAGGTGTATGTGGAATAAAAAAAAAAGGGGAGGGGGACATAAAGCAGTTAATATGCATGAATAATGGATGTTTGATTTAAAAGCAGTTTACTCCAATATGATGTAATTTTTTGACAACCAGCCAGACAGACTATCTTGTAGCTCCTTGCCAGGGAGAAGTCAGCATTATAGCATAGGGAATGCTACCTCATCTAGGATCATGGGGAAAATTGACTTTCATGCTATCCCAAAGGTGACTTTCCGCTGGCAAACAAACACACACGCGGTTCTCACTCAGGTGCCGAACGTATCTGTACAACGCTCCAAGAGACGACCTGGGGAATCGGCTGTAGCACCAGCCTATTTTCCATCTTCCCCACCGTGGGGGGAGGCTTCGCAGTGCAAAAACATCAAATAAAAAAACCCACTTTTTTTGTCCTGAGTATCTAAGCCTTGAGATAACAGATGACGGGAGATGCTTTAAAAGTAAAAACAAGACAGAATACGGTTTCCGTTTCCTTTCGAGCCTGCGTTCGGAGGGAGTCGAAGCGTTCGGCTCTAAGCCGTCCCCCTGCCAAGGGGAGTCAGGCGTGGAACGGGGAGACAGCGCCCGGACATCGGCGACGCACTCTGCCAAAGCACCTGCAAGCCCTGCTGTTTCTGCCCATGAACCTTTTCTGCCTCCAGCCTGCCAAGCGGGGAGGGTGGCCAAAACCAGACGAGGTGGAGATGTGGACAGATGTCTGCTGGAGGCAGAAAGGAGGTCACACCAAACTCATTTAACCTGTGGACAAAGAAAAACTGTGAGAGGGATCCTTTGCCCACAGATCAAACATGACAGTTGTTCTCTCTCTAGGACAGGGTAGGTGGAAAGGTAGAAAAACAAGACATAAAGCAAAGTGACTTGCTTTGGTGAATTCAGAGCCTAACCAATAGTCCCGTTGAGATCATGGTTTTCAGCTGGATCCAAGGACGTCAATGCAAGAATGTGGAACAAAGAGGAGGTTGAGGGAAAGCACAGCATTGTGAATGTACCAGAGGCTTGAAGTAGACTCTGCAGAATCCCAAGAACCTAAAACTCATTTTTTAACAAGGGTGAGAATTTCTAGCCCTCATATTATTAACAAGGATGTTTTTTTAAAAAAATGCGAATAGCTAAAAACAAAACAACCTTGGAGATGTTATTATATTAAGCGGTATATAAGTACTACAAATAAATAATAAAGCAAACTACAGTTGATTAAATGGTGGTTGCCATTTTTAGTTTTTAAATTGTTAGATCATACCAATAGGAAATGATAAATCATTCATATTCCATTTTTAGAAGTAAAAAGAAATGTATCCACTTGTCAGATATGAAATACAGTCTATACAACCTCATAAAATTTCTAATAGGGAATGTGGACTAACCCTTTCTTGGACCAGTACATAATAGAAAAGGTCCATTTTTCAACAAAAGAATCATGTAACTGCCCTCCCTCCCTCCGATCAACTTTGCAATTTTTACCATAAACACGATATCCCATATTTTAATCAACCATTCACCCAAGGTTGGAGCTCACGCTTTTTTCCAATTACAGGATATTGTTAACCGAGCTCTTGATAGGTGGCTGCCAATTTTAAATCACGGAGAGCAATTTTTAATCAATAGGGCTGAAAATTAAGGACACTTGTTTAATTCTGTGGCGCTGCTTTTTTAAATTTATTATTACAGTTATATCCCACCTGTTCTCCTCCTGCAAGGAACCCAAAGCAGCTTATTTTATCTCTATTTTATCCTCATGAGGGAGGTTAGGCTGAGGGTCTGTGACTGGCCCAAAGTCACCCACTGAGCTTCCATGACCAAGTGGGGACTAAAACCTGGATTTCCTGAGTCCCAGTCTAACACTCTAGCCACTACATCATACTGGCACATAGACCCACGATAGGAAAAAATATATCACAAATTCCACGGAGTCAAGATGAGGGGTTCCCCCCCCCCAGTAGCCAGCTTTGCAAAAACAAAACAAAACAAAACAACAACTCCCTTTTAGGTGACTGAAACACCAATATTTTTTTCCAGTATCCATTAGATATTTAAAAACAAAAGTAACCACTGAATCTCCAGAGTCCCAATCCAACACTCGAACCAGTACTTTGGTTCTGGTACGTTACTGTGATAGGGAATAAAATAGTAAAATGATTCTTCTAACAATGAATGATCACTTTTGGCTATTAAGCTTTTACATTCTCAAAACCCCCATCAATAGGTGTTTGGGTAGCACTGCAAACGTATTTAAAATTTAATTTAAATAGACTGGTTAAAAAGGGAGACTAGCCAACTAAAATTTCTTTGATCGGTTCTAAAGCAGCCATAAAATAAAAGGCCTGTCTAATTTCAGTCACATGAAAGAATCGCAGCACCTACTACCATTCCAGCTCAGCCAATCTTTTCTGCCAACGGCGTACAGAATCTTGGCCCAGAAACGCAAAATGAAACATGATTGCCGGGTGGGCGGAGGGTCCCATCCCTCCGAAACGGGGCCAAAAGGCACCATCTTCAATATCAATCTAGAGATAGATCATCGACTTCTGACCAGAGTAATCAACCAATGCAAAGTCCCTTCACGTCTGGGGAATAATTATCATAATAGACATTAGTAATTAGTTTCCGGCGTGATGTCAGCCAGTGCGGTAATGCCAGCATCCTTGTCAAACACATCCCAACCGTCTGGGCTACTTCAGGCCCATCTCCCTGATTAGAATACACACTGATGCACTGCTCATGAACCATCTGTCAATTACACGCCAAAAAGACTTCAGAACTGAATTACGAAATCACTCTGAACACACAGAAACAGCATTCGGGAGCTTACAGTGGATCTCTGAGTTCCGGTTTTGGTTGGGGGCACAAATAATGAAGCAGGGGCAGTAGATCTAGATCTACCGGTAGATCTCCAAGTGATCTGAAGTAGATTTTCAAAGGATTTCTGAAGCCCCAGCAATGGTAACAAAATGAATCCCACCCTGATGGCCTAAATTATGCTGCTTGAAATAAAGGAAGTTGCGGGGTGGGTGCGTAACCAGGAATGGATTTTGGTCTTCAAGAACTGTGAGCTCCTTTCAGCTCTGGTCTTCAAAAGAAATTCCTGGGCTCAGAATTCTTTGACTCTACATACACTTCTTTTGCACTAGGGCTCTACTGGTGGGTCTCAGGGAAATGGGGTGGGTGGTGTTGAGTACAAAATGAAGTAGAACTCGCAATCTAATGCAGGAGCAGGTAGAATATTTTTCTCCTTTCCCAGGCATTTAACAGCATATGTTGAGTTGGTATGTAATCTGTTTTTATGCCTTTTATGCTTTTTAAATTTTGTATACCTGTTTTTAATGCTCAGTGTTTTGATCTTTGTAAACCTCCCAGAGAGCTTTGGCTATGGGGCGGTATATAAATGCAATAAATCATCATCATCATCATCATCATCAAGTACTTTAAAACAAATGAAAACCTCAAGTTCCATCAATTGGTGATACAAAATAGGACCTGGGATGGGACCGGGTGACTCAGGGGGAAGGGCTAATGGCTTCCTGCACCCCATGACAGTGCTCAGATTATTATAAGGGGCAAAGATAGCTACAGTCAACAAGAACTAGACTGACAACCGTTACCCAGAGGACCTTCTCTTCTGCTGCTCCCAGATTGTGGAATGACCTACCGGGAGAGATTCGCCAACTCACCAGTCTTCAGGAATTTAAAAGATCTATAAAGACTGATCTCTTCCGGCAGGCCTACCCAGATGAATTTTAAAGTGTTTTATTGGTGTTTTATTGGTATTTTAATGATGTATTGGTTTTAAGTGTTTTAATCAGTTTTGTATTTTATGTTTGATGCTGTTCCCCGCCTCGATCCGTCGGGAGAGGCGGGTTATAAATAAATAAATATATTATTATTATTATTAACCACATCCAAGGTCCCAACCCCGATTCACCCCAATTGTAGGCAAATCATCCCTCCCCCTGCAGCCTTCGGAAAACAGCAGCTAAAGAGAGGCATTGCAGAATCACCAGGATAAGCCGCGCACGCACGTTAAGAATTCCAACACACAACTCTAAACTGGCCTGCAGCGCTGCCCGAAAGCTGGTAAATCAATTAATACTCATATTTTACAGGCGGGAAACACTAAAGTGAATTACGATGTTAAGGATCGGCAAAGTCTCATTTGCATCTGGCAGAAGAGAAGCTCAGAGAAAGACAACGTACCAGCTTCGGCTGGCTCGCCAGCTACGGCCTCTTCTGGACAGGGATAGCTTGGCCACAGTGGCAGGGGCATTAATAACCTCAAGTCTGGATTGCTGCAATGCGCTCTAGGTGGGGCTGCCCCTTTCAGGCTGCTCCGGAAGCTGGAGCTAGTGCAGAACACAGCAGCTCAGCTATTGTCAAGAGCTGCCTCTTTCCAGCACATAACTCCTTTGCTGAGGGAATTGCATTGGCTGCCTACTGGCAACTGGGCCGGGTTTAAGGTTTTGATACTAGTGTACGAAGTCCTAAACAACTTGGGACTAGGATACCATAGGAAGCACCTTCTCCCTTACCAACCTGCCTGGTCACTGTGGTCATTGGAGGGCATGCTCCTGGTGGTTCCACATGAATCATTGAATCCTAGAATAGTAGAGTTGGAAGGGGCCTATAAGGCCATCGAGTCCAACCGCCTGCTCAGTGCAGGAATCCACCTTAAAGCATCCCTGACAGATGGTTGTCCAGCTTGCCTCTTGAATGCCTCTAGTGTGGGAGAGCCCACAACCTCCCTAGGTCATTGGTTCCATTGTCGTACTGCTCTAACAGTCAGGAAGCTTTTCCTGATGTCCGGCCGGAATCTGGCTTCCTGTAACTTGAGCCCATTATTCCATGTCCTGCACTCTGGGTTGATCGAGAAGAGATCCTGACCCTCCTCTGTGGAACAACCTTTCAAGTAGTTGAAGAGTGCTATCTCCCCTCAATCTTCTCCAGGCTAAACATGCCCAGGAGAAGAGCCTTGAGTGTGGTGGCGCCTTCTCTTTGGAACTCCCTGCCCCTGGAGGTCAGGCAGGCACCAACGTTATGCTGCTTCCGGCACCTCCTGAAAAACAACTCTATTCTAGGAAGCCTTCTTCAATTGACCAGCCACTGTTTTTATTGGTCCTTTCTTTTAAATTGAACAATCTGGATTTGCTGCTTTTTTATCTTCTTTCTTTTTATTCCTACGTGCTCCGTGTCGGGATCTATTTTAGATATGAAGTGGTATATAAATATTGTAAATAAATAAATAAATACACAAACTTGTCCAAGGATCCGGCAAGTAAGTGTGAATAGGACTGCAGCCTTTATTAGGGGTGGCGGAAGATCCGTCACTCAATGGTAGATCCCATTTAGAAGGTCACGGTTCCTGGCATCACCAAGTCAGCCTAAGAAAGACCCATATGAAACCCTGGAGTGCCACTGCCAATCAAAAAGGGGTTCCCAACCTTTTTGAGTTGGAGGGGCACGTTTTGGAATTTCGAGAAAGTGTCGTGGATGTTCATACATTAACGACTGTTGTGGGGGCATTGCCCATTCATACGATCAACATCCAAGGTCCTCCTCCAAGTGCCTACTCCAAGGGAAATTCAGAGGATGGCAACAAGGCAGAGGGTCTTTTCAGTGGTGCCCCCGCAACTATGATAAACGATCTCCCCGACGAGGCTTGCCTGGCGCCAACACTGTCGTCTTTCCGGCGCCAGGTGAAGACTTTTCGCTTCTCCCAGGCATTTAACAGCATACGTTGAGCTTTATAACTGACCCCTGAATGGTTTCAAATGATATATGTAGTTTGTTTTTAAGCTTTTATGGTTTTAAATTTTGTATATTGGTATATTTAAATTTTGTATTCCAATGTTTTTAATTTTTGTAAACCGCCCAGAGAGCATTGGCTATGGGGTGGTATATAAATGTAATAAATAATAAATAATAATAACAAAATGGCTGCCATGATGGGCATGGCCGGTTGCAAAATATTTCATTACCCATCAGACTAAAAGAAGAGCGACTTGCCCAACAATCTAAGTACGAGACAGAGGTCGGGGTCTGAGCTCCAAAACACAAAACCATTATTTTGAACCCAAATGAAGGTGACGCTGGAGGGTAGCACTTTGCTTTGCAGCCCGGTAAAAAAAAATATTTTTTTAAAATCTTAAGGAATAGGATAAAAATCAGGAGGGGCAAGGTGGCAGATGCTAAGCAAGGTTCATCACGCTGGAAAACCCAGGTGTAGAGAATACTTGTAGACAATACTCAGCATAAGGCAACGTCCTATGTTGTTGCTATTGTGAAACAGTTGGCAACCAGAAACTTTTGCAGATCTATAGCAAACCGCTCAGAGATCCACCAGTATTTAACGGGAGTTTCATCTCACCTTTCCAAAAAGTTCAGGACACTTAACAATAAAAATGCAGTATACAGACTAGGGATGTGCACTGGATCGGACCCGATCCACGATCCGAGTCCGGTCCAGTGGGAAATCGGATAAATTATCCGATTTCCGATCCCGCAGCTGGATCGGCCGATCCAATCCGAACCGGTCCGAAAAAGCTCCGAACCGGTTCGGCGGATCGGCAGGCGCCCACTGGCGCCCACCGCCGCTTCCATTGGCGGGCGCCAGCGGGCGCCCGCCGATGAAAGTGGACAGCGGGGGGAGGGGGGCCCTTACCTTTCCGGCCCGGCGGCTCCCGTCCGGCGCCGGCGCCTACTACTCCCAGCAGGCTCCGCGGCCTGCTCTAGGATGGCGCGCCGGGTGATGTCATCACCCGGCGCGCTACTCTAGAGCAGGCCGCGGAGCCTGCTGGAAGTAGTAGGCGCCGGCGCCGGACGGGAGCCGCCGGGCCGGAAAGGTAAGGAGGGGGTGCGTGGAGGGGAGGAGGGGGCGCGCAGAGGGGGGAGGGGGGAGGGGGGCCCTTACCTTTCCGGCCCGGCGGCTCCCGTCCGGCGCCGGCGCCTACTACTCCCAGCAGGCTCCGCGGCCTGCTCTAGGATGGCGCGCCGGGTGATGTCATCACCCGGCGCGCTACTCGAGAGTAGGCCGCGGAGCCCGCTGGTAGTAGCCGCCGGCGCCGGACGGGCCGAGAAGGTAAGCAGTGGCGGGGAAGGGGGCTTACCCCCCCCCCCGGAGCCGTCCGCTTCTATCCGCTGGCGCCCGCGGGCGCCAGCGGATGGAAGCGGGCGGCCCCAGGGGGGGTAGGGAGCGCGGGGGAGGGGGTTTACCTGCCGGGGCCGTCCACAGCGGACGGCCCCGGGGGGGGAGGGAGTTAGGCCCCCCCTTACCCACCCGCCGCCATTTTTTCCTCATAGACTTGCATTGCAATGCAAGTCTATGGGGAAAAAAATGGCGGCCGATCCAAAAATGTACGATTTTTGGGTCGGGATCGGACTCGATCCGGTCCGGGGGGCCTCCGATTTTGTCCGAACCGGTCCGGGACAAAATTGGAGGTCCCGATCCGGGTCCCGATCCGATCCGGGGGGTCCGTGCACACCCCTAATACAGACCATGATCGGCGTGGCCCCCATTTTCTAATGTAAATCCTCTTGGACGGAAAAGAAGGGTTTGCATAAAGATAGAAGGAAGAATAGCAACACAATATGTGCATCACGGCACATCCCCAACGCCACTAAGGGGGTGCCACTATAAGGCATTGCGCTAGCCATAAGAACACAACTATAATAGCTTTAGAGCCATCAATGCCGTCACTGCCATATCGCATGGCTACTCAGGATTATTTGAGACAGCATTTCCATTCCTAAACCCTTTGCAACATGGCTGCAAAACAGGTCACATCCTTCTGAGTCCGCTGCAAAGTTTAAAATTCTGCATCAGGACAAGCAAAATTCTGCAGAAAGAAAACCTGGGCTCTGCGACCTGTATGAAGGAGACAAACTGAATAAATCTGAGCTCTTATTTTGCCTAAATTGGTGCTGCAGACTTTACTGCCTTGCTATTCCTACCCCCCACCTCCCAGTATTGCTTGTCATGAAATGGATAAGGAGCCATGCAATCAAACGCACAAATACGCCACCTCTTGGGGCGGAAACCATACTCAGCCACTCCTCTGGTTTCTGAGATGTCGGCAAACCGACACTGTTTCAAAAATCTGTTTGCAGCCATAAGGACTAGAAACATGGGTTCTTAAAATGAACGCTAAGAAGCTGCAATAAGCTGAATTCTACATCCAATGCTTTTTTGGGGAGGGGGTGCTTCTGCAGAAGTAATGCATACGCATGGTTCTAATTAGTTGTTCTTTACTGCTGAGGAAACTGGTGTTCAGGGGGTGGGGTGTGAACCGATTTGCCCTGGACTTCAAAGATGGACTTCAAAACCAAGTCTTTGAGGGCAACTCTCACTCCACTGATGTAAGAACTATACCGATCTGTAACAAGCACCTCAGGTACTAGTCAGAGGAATGACTTGTGCCTTAGGACTGACAGGTTGGAGCAGTGTTGGAATGGAACTTGGGCCATGCAGCTTACTGGGTGACTTTGGGCCAGTCACTGACTCTTAGCCTAACCTACCTCACAAGGTTGTTGTGAAAATAATATGGAGGAGGACCGTCAAACCTGTCTTGGGTTCCTTGTAAGAGGAAGAAAGGACGGGATAGTAATGTAATAAACAAACAGGATAAGAAAAACTAGCCTGTACTTGAAAGATATATGTCTGATACATTCCAAGAAGCCGGTGATTGAATTCCCCAGTCGAAATCTTTAAAATGCATACATTTTGTCACCTGTAAGTTTTAATTTATTTATATCCCACCCATCCTCACAAGAGGTCGAGAACTGTAACAACACATGTAAAACAGTACAATATGTGTACACTCCTAAAAACATGGCTCTAAAGTTCCAAACATACAATCAAATGCAATTAAACCATCACTGCAACACCAGAAAACAGATAAAAACTTGCCTCTGTGCCCCTGACAAATAAATATAGCTTTAACTAGCACATGAGTTACAACCGAATCTCTACTAGAAGTAAGTTCCGCATCTGAGGCACCCTGCGCATTGCAGGAGGAAGGCGCCTACGGATCTTTTGGGGAACAAAAGAGACAACATGCATTTCACCTTTTTCATTACTAGCGTCTTAACTTCTTCAGACGCCGAACAATTTCTAATACAGCCCCACAACCTGGAACCTGCAAGTTCTGGTTGCTTGAGCTCTCTCATGGGGAAGGGATATCGGTCTACTCTACACAGGCAAACAGTTCCCCCTAGAGGCCTTCAGCTGCATGAAAAGGCCCGGCTCCTTGCGCTGTGCCTCCGTGAGGAAACGAGGCACATGTATCAGCTAGCAAACCTGAAGTAACGTGTCAAATTGCCCCCTTCTTCTACCAAGGGAACAATCCAGTGGTGTGTTTGTGTGGGGAGAACTTTCGGATTATTCATTTGATTTCATTTATTATATTTGTATACTGCCCCACAGCCGAAGCTCTCTGGGCAGTTCACAAAAACCCAGCAAGAATGAAGGAGATTACTGTCCCTTCTCCATGACTATTAGTTCCCTCTGAAATTATGGTGGGCCACAGAGCTCTCTCCTACTGGGCCTTCTCCATCCTCTGCCATTTATAGGTGGCTCCACAGCCACGGTCATTTCCTAGCTCCTTCGCCTTCCTTGTGGGTTGGCCTCTTGCCAGGTCAAGAGACCCAGCCAACAGGGAGAGGAAGAGCTGATTGGCTTACCCCATAGCAACCCTCTGGCTTTCTCCTGTTCCTGGGTTAGACGCTAGGGATGGGAAGAAATTGGGTTCACATTTGTAATGTTGGTAATCATGTTTAAAGCCCTAAACGGCCTTGATACTTGAGGCAGCGCCTCTCCCTATATCTGCCTGCCAAAGACCTGAGGTCTGTTGGAGGAGCCCTTCTCTGTGCCCCACCAACGCGAGATATACGCTATGGTGGGACATGGAAGAGGGCTTTCTCTGTTGTGGCACCCTGGCTGTGGAATGCCCTCCCCATGGAGGCCAGACTGGCGCCAGCACAGGCTTCATTTTGGCGCCAGGTTAAGACATGGCTTTTTAACAAAACCTTTGACAGCTAAATCCAACAAGTCTGCACACTATCTTGTCTTTATTGGATTTTATGCAGTCTGGTGAGAATGCAGGAGAGGGCCTTCTTGGTGGCTGCCCCAGGGCTCTGGAACTCCCTTCCCAGGGAGGCTAGACTGGCTCCCTCCTTGGTGTGCTTTCGGAAGCAAGCTAAAACTTTTCTGTTTCAGCAGGCCTTTGGGGAGTAGTTGAGACCTCTACGGATGTGCTGCTTATAGTTTGGATTTTCAAAAAAATATTTGTATTTAAAATGTTTTAAAATGTTTAAAATGTTTTAAAATTGTACTATGTCTAATTTCATTTTTTTAATTTTTGTATATCTCTATTTGTCTTAACTGTACGTATTTTAATTTGTAAGCCACCTTGAGTTCCCAGTATTGGGAAAAAGGCAGGATATGAATAAATATTATAACAACAACAATAATAAAATCATATTGGTTTTAACATATTAATGCTTTAATTTGCTTTAGAATTGCATATTTATTGTTCTATTTTATATGTATGATTTTATCTGTACGCCACCCTGAGATCCTTGTGAAATAGGGTAGGATATAAATATTTTAATAAATAAATAAATGTGAATTAACCTAATTCGCATTTCCCGAACTACTACATGAACCAGCATGCAACTAGCCTTTGGGTTTTGCAGTTCTCCAATTTTTGCGATGAAGCGCTCCGCTTAAAAATATGTACAGAAATGCAGACATCCAGAAAAAAATGGAATACAAAAAGGTATCTATTAGGGGAAAGTGCTTGCAAAAATTGCACATATTGGGGAAACTGTACAGAAATGTGCACAACTCTTCCTTGTGTATATGAAACACATACAGACTTTTGTGCAGGCTTTTTAAAATAACGCAAACTTGTTTTATCGTTTATTGATTTGATTGGTAACCTGCCTTTCCACCCAAAAAATGGCGCTCATGGTGGCTAACTAACAGAACCAAGATTAAAATAAACTTATTTAGAACTATCATAAAAAATAGATTAAAAACATAAAAAGCACAGCAACAAAAGGTATGCAGCACCCAACCCAACAGAACCTGCTTTGGCAACAACCAGCTTACATGCCAAAGGGATACATGGATATAAATGTTTTCATCTTCCAGTGGAGGAAAACAAGGAAGGAACCAGCTGAGCCTCTCTCGGCAGGGAGTTCCAGAGCCTGGGAGTAGCCACTGAGAAGGCCCTGTCCCCCCCACCCCTGCCCCCATCAAACATGAATCTGAAGGCAGCAGGACTAAGAGATTTACAAGAGGAAATGCAAACGTTATAGAAAGTGAAACAGATAGATCTGTCTATCTCGAATAGATCCTGCTTCTGCATCTGGAGGCTGCAGCAAAAGTGGAGTTACCCCTCACCTCCACCCTTTGCAATCTGCCACTCACCTGGAGTGAGTAGCAGTTGCCCTTAGGTGAACACCCAATTTGAATTATAAGATCCATGAGCAGTTTTGGGTAAATTAAACCTGACATGCGTCGCTTGCCGCTCATGAACTTTCAAACAGCACCCTGTAGTTACATATATCAAGTGAGCTGTTTCAGAGCTTTTTAAGAATGCCAGGCAGACAGGCAGTATTAGCAGTATGTGCAATTAGGTATAAATGATCTCCCTAACAGGGAAGTTAGGATGACGGAGACTAAAAATGGAAATTCGCTGGCATTGTCGAAAGTGCTGTAGAAGCAATAAACAAGAGATTCAAACAGTAGAATCAACCATGAACTGACAACAACTGATATCCTTTAGAACAAGGGAGCACAACCTCTTTCAGAGCAAGGGCTGAATTCTATTTCAGAGAAGCGTTTGGGGGCTGCATTTCAGGGGTGGGAGCCAAAAACAAAAAGGGCGGGGCCAAAATACCAGCGTATTTTTGCCTTATAGCTCTTACTGCCAACTATACCTTAGAAGAGGCATTTCAACCATTTGGAATGGGGTGGGAGAAATACACAAAAGCCTTAAACCGCTAAACGATCTGCAGTCAGAGAAAAGGGTGGTGCGGCCCGGAGGAGTGGCCTTCAAAGGGCCAGACTGGGACCCCTAGAGGGCCGGATTAGGGCCTGAGGTTCTGCACCGCTGCCTTAAAAAGAGGCTGGAGTTGCTCCGTTTTAAACCCCTTTATGGGAACAGAGGAGTGAAATACCTTGTTGGTCTCGTTGATCAGCCAGCCAAATCCTTTCACTCCAAACGCCGCCTCGCTAGCCGAAACGTCCAGGCACGTGACAGGCTGGCCGTAGACGGAATGCAAGACTTTGGCTGGCTCTCCTGCCTTCAGAAGGTAAACGACCTCTTCCGCGGTTGCTACGGCCACAGGGCAGCCCATAACACGGGGCACCAGGCAGAGTGAGCCCACCTGCAAGAGTTCGGATGAGTTCAGAGGCCGCAAAAGTGTCAGGTTTTCAGCCTCATCTTTCCCGCTTTGTTAGCCTGACCTCCCCTTCTCGCCCCTCCCCCCACCATGGGTTTGTCTTTTCTCTTCAACACCTTTGCTCTCTTGGTCTTTTTCTCTCCCAGTCGAATAAGGGGATGGACCATAGCTCACTAGTAGAGTACCTGCTTTGTAAGCAGAAGGTTCCAGGTTCAATCCCTGGCATGGCTAATTAAAAGGATTGGGCAGCGCATAATAGGAGGGATCCCTCCCCGAACCTGGAGACCCAGAGTAGACAATACTGGGTTAGACAGACAAATAGCCCTACTATACCTTTTAATCTTTGCCTAACTGTAACTTCCTCCCATCTCCGCTATTATGAGTACACTCTAAAGTGTATGTCCGGGTTATCATTCGCTTCCTTTCTTTTTGTCCGGTTTTCTTCACTGGCTTTCTTCCCTTCCTGTTCTTTTGCTTCTCTGGTCCTTTCTTCTCTCGTTTTTAATGACTGTCCAAATCGGCAGACTGTCATTGGCAAAGGCTGATACAAGGTGAGCGGTGTGTTCTGAACACGTGAGAGACTCACCAGTTTCTGGATATCGAACTCCGCAGCGGTCACCCAGTATCCCTTGTCGTTAGCGCTTTCCACTTTGACCTGGAAGGCAGACGCAGTCGCGATGGCTGCCCCTTCGGTTGAAAGGGCCATGGCCTGTATCTTCTGATTGTGCTGGTAGCGATGGATTGGCTCACAACCTGTCATCAGGCTCCAGACCTTAATTGACCCTGCAGATGGAAGTAAAAAAATTGAGGTCACGGGGGGAGGGAATCTCATTCGTGCTCTTTTACCCCAAAATGGGTTGGGCCAACTTCATCGAACCAAGAGGCCTTTGTCGGAATACTCCCCCCACTAGAAGCTTTGGCAGAGGAGAAACCCCAGCAGCAAGACCTCCATCTCTGGTTCTAGAGAGGACACATAGGAAGCTGCCTTATACTGAGACAAGCCATTGGTCCCTCCAACCTAGTACTGTTGACACTGACTGGCAGCAGATCTTCAGGCTTTTGGGTAGGATTTCTTCCTAGCTGGATGGTGAGTGCAACCAAGATTCAAGCCAGACCAGGACTACTGAGAAACAAGAGGATAAACATGCTCAGGTTGCAGAAGTACAAAAGAAAATATTTTAAGATCACCTAAGGGGGCAACCCTTGGCCCCCTGCACCACCCCACACACACCCCACGTTCAGGGCAGTATCCCACGGAGTCGTTCTGTTAGCGTACTGTTCTGTTAGCGTCATTCTGAACTACGCACAAGGGAAGACTCCAACTAAAGTTATATCTGCACAAGCACAGTTGAGCAAGCGATTGGGCATTATGCTTCCGCAGCCCCTCGCCAACTCGTTGTGCAACCCGTTGTGCACGGCTCTTGTGCAAACCCACTGCGCAACCTGTACATCGGGTTGCACAAGGGTCGTGCGCAAAGGGTTTCACAAGCCTCATGCGCAGCTGCTTGCCCAACCACGCTTGTGCAAATGTAACTTTGGCTGTTGCGCCAACGGCTGCTCAAGCAATGCGGGCAACTGCTTGCTCAACGGATTCCACGGAGCGCTATGTGAGTTTGCAGAATGACACCGTTGGATACTGCCCTCAGTAGCTACAGAATGTTGAGCTTCCACTGCAAAAGAAAAAGAGGAAGACCTGGGCAGAGAAGTAGAACGGCCTGCTTTGAGAGAACCCTGAACAGGAGCAGCATATCTATTAGAAAGAAGCATACGCTAAAATGTTTGTTGCTAGTGATATGGAAATCAGCAAACGTGGAGGTCGATGTTCTCAGGGTTCTACTTTGAAGTTCGATCCAACTCGCTCCTGTATCTGATTGCCAACTCTCCCCACACCCCTTTTCAATGCAAATCGAAAAGTACTTGGGTGCAGATTAAAAAGTAAAATCATAGAACAGTAGAGTTGGAAGGGGCCTATAAGGCCATCGAGTCCAACCCCCTGCTCAATACAGGAATCCACCTTAAAGCATACCTATAGCATAGGACTGCGTACCTATACACAATGATTCCCAATGATTACAGCATGTTTGTGTGCACTTTTGAAAAACTATACATTTTTCTGCTTTTTCCTCCCTAATGTATTCATCTTTCTAATGCATTCCCCACCCCAACTCCTGCAAACAACCTCACTAGCTCAAAAATGTATGAGCTTTGACTTTGTGCTCATATTTGGGTTCAGTAGGTAAGCCCACGGTAAATTTTGATCTTAAACAAACTGAAGCAAATTTTCCATGTCTACCCTATTCCATGAATAGGGTAGACATGTTGCAGTCCTACATGTCTACCCTATTCCTTTAGCTTGGTACACTGGGAGCTCTCCATGGTCCTGATCATCAGCTGCCTATCCTGCACCTTTTAAACTCCCAGGCAGAATATCCTCACAAGGCCAGCTACAGAATGTAATTTCCAGCCTTCGGCTGGGTCTGTACATAACATTAACCCATGGTTTAAGTTGTTGAATTCTGGGTTGTTGTGATGTGTGAACCCAGCCACACTAACCACAAACAACCGAGAAAAAGCACCCTCGGTTTGTTACTGGGTTGTGAACTCTGGAGTTGTTTAAAACATGGATGGTTGGTAGTGTGTGATATAGAACAGTGGGTTGTTTTGCAGAGCTACAGAGGTGGTCCACAAGAGCAGTTTAAAAAGCTAGCCTCTCTACATGCCAGTACTACAGCACTACAAAAGCATTTGGGATACAGGGAGGGAACAGTCATAGGAGGAGGAAAACTAACAGCCCAGGGATTGAAGGGGGGAAATCTGATTTGTTAGATCATCTCAAGTGGAGAAAAGATGGGGGGAAAGCACCACCATACAGGTGCAGAAAGAGAGACAAGCTCTGTTGCTGGTAAAAACAACATTTTCTTTAATAAATTCTTCTTTAATTAGCTAAACAGTCCTCAAAAGTGCAGTTCTCGGCGGGGCTGCCCGAAAGAAAAAGCCAAGGACATTTTAGTCATTGTGACGTATTTTAACAAGCTGTGTGTTTCCTTCAGCTCCTGAAGGAGGATACTATCCAAAAGGCTAATTAAAGAAGAATTTATTAAAGAAAAGATTTGTTTTTGCCAGCACTGGGGGTTGTCTCTTTCCGCATTTGTTAGATCATCTACCAGGCAAACTCTGGGTAGGGCTACAAAATATGAGTTAACTACGGGTTAAATAACCCATGGGTTAGCATTATACAGTAGTTCTCCATAGCCTTTCAGATGTTCAAGCAAGACTGGAGCTGGAAACACCATTTCCCTGGCCTAAAGTAACGAATAGGGAGTCACTCGTTCCCAGAAAGTTGGGGAAAGCCCCATCAGGCTCCAGTGGAAGGGCAGGCCACACCAGGTTGCACAAGCTGCTCCCACATCCCAAAGGAAGCAAAATAGGAGCGTGGTAATGAAACGGCATCCGAACAAATTTAAACGGATATTTATGTGCACTCCTGCAAAGATTATTCCGGTGCCCGGGAAGCACTCCCGCACCGTGGAAGAATGCTGGCAATCTCAAGAGCTATCAAATGGCACACCCTCTGAATATTTATGTTCCTCATCGGGGGAGAAGACACCATCGCAAAAGCCATTTCAGGGATGTTGGCTTTTATTATTATTATTAGGGATGCAAATTTAAATTAATCTATTTTCCTAAACAATTAGCCGCCTCGTTTTGTGTGCGTGGAGCCAAAACTCCAATTAGGCTTCCATCAAAGTGCAAAAGTCCCGACTACAAACTGCCCCCATGGGGTCATAAGGCGCTCGGAGCACGATTTTTCCAAATGTACATTGAGGCGTAACGGTAATTACGCTGATTGTTTGAAAGGCAAACAATAGCTAGACTGGTTTCAAGGGGGGGGAGAAAACAAAACACATAGAATACCAGCAGCCCACAATAAAGCACTATGAAAACAAGTTAACACCTTTATAATGAGCATCAGACACAGGCGGAAGTCAACCATTCAAGTCCAAACCTCCTTCCAAAACGGGTATATTCTATGCCCTATCCAACATTTCACCTTTGTTTCCTAGTGTTTAGGCCACTCTAATACTAAATAGTTCTTATTTAGCCTACAAAACTCACAGGATGATCCTGAGTCTCTCTCTTGGTCCCTTTGCCTGACCTACCTCACAGGGTTGTTGTGAAGATAGATTTGGGGAGGGGGAACGCCGTGCATACCGCCCTGAGCTCCCTGGAGGAAGGGTGGGATTAAAAATCTGATATAAAACAATGGCTGGGTTCACACAACACTCACCATGGGTTATTGTGTTGTCTGAATATAGTGCTTTTTCTGCAAGGTGGGTTAACTTGGTGTCTGAACGCAGCGCATTTTCCACAGGGCGGGTTATCGCGTTGTCTGAACGCAGCGTCTTTTCTGCAGTGGGGTTAATTTTTCTCAAACGAGCCACCGTGAGAATCCATGGCTTGTTGCTGGATTGTTCAGGATGGTTAACAAGCCACACTGCATGGTTAACAAGCAACCCTGTGGAAAATGTGCTGTGCTCAAACGACACGATAACCCACCCTGCGGAAAAAGTACTGCATTCTGACAACAGGAAAACCCACCCTGTGGAAAAAGCAGTGCATTCAGACATGATAACCCACGGCTGAATAACAATCGACACTGGGTGGGTAAGCATGTTGTGTGGCCACTGTGTGAACAGGGTGCTGGACTAGATGGACCCTTGGCCTGATCCAGAAGGGCTCTTCTGATATTCTTATGATGCTGCCTTATACCGAGGTCACACCATTGGTCCATCTAGCTTAGTACTGCACACACTGACTGGCAGCAGCTCTCCAGAATTTCAGGCAGGGATTTTTCCAGCCCCCCCTGGGGCTGCCGGGGATGCAAAGCCTGCGCTTTATCGCTGAGCTACGGCGCATCCCAACAGTAAACTCAGTAACTCCTTGAGCTCCCGAGTCCAGCAGGTGTCTGCGGGTGTGCCATTTCATCCACACGCCCACAGTCACGCTGAGTCACAGGAGCTCAAGGAGTCAGAGGCTCAATTCGGACGACACAATAAACAACTGGTGTGGGGGAAACAATCGTCAGTTGTTTTGACTGTTGTGTCGTCCGAATGCTGCCATAGTCAACTCAGCGCAGATCCTCATCCACACCACAGTTGATTATTTATTACCATGTTGTGTGGGGAGTGCCTCCTAGGGTTAAGGTTAGTCAACCCACCATTGACTATCGTGTCGTCCGAATTGAGCCAGAGTTTACTTCTGTAATACTACCACTCCTGTGCTAACGGTCATTGTTTACAAGTGTCCGTGGGGAGGCCCATTGCGGTTCCAATGGAGGCAGCCATGAAGAGGGGGGGCGCTGCCCCTTGCCTTCCCCGCTGCGTCACGAAAACTTTCCATGGCGTAAATCAGAACCGGAGAGGGCAGCGGGTTAATGCAAACAGCCCCCTACCCACCCACCCACCCCCCACAAGGCTGTGGCTCTGCGCCAGAGCCAGGCAAGCATGGAGCAGATGGAGCCCTGGCAAGGCCCCGACGGCCACTGCATTAGCAGCATCTGCTCATTACCCAGAAGCCCTTCCCCTGCTTTCTCTTAATGCTCCAGGAAAAGCATTTTGATTTGATTCATTTCGGGTAAGGCAACATGGAAGGCAATTAGTGGCAAAAAAAAAACACCCCCAAAAAAAAAACGAAAAAAAAACATCAACCTGGAAGGATGCCAGCGCTGACAATGGGAAACAAGGCAGAAGAAATAGGAGGCCAGTCACTTGGAATTCAGAGCATCACAACCGTGGATTTGGCTGCCAAGTTTTGTTGGCCTCCCAGGTGTAGACGGAAGGCAGGCAGGGAGGAGCCGGCGTGCCACGGAGAGTTTCCACCTCTTTCTCTCTGCCTGCAGCTGATGCAGGCTAGAAAGTCATGAAGGAGATGTGAGTCCAAGCAGCTCATGACTCTCTCTCTCTGTGCAAGAGTAAATGAGGGGTGGAGCGGAGGAAGAGACCTGAATCCAGAGCTTCCTTGTCTTCAATGGACCATCTAACTTGTTGAGTCACAGGGAACATAAGCGTTTTCTCTCATTGTTTGGGCACTTGTGAAAAGCACATGGTTGTTCTAGTCGGAGAGGGAGGTATCGGCTCCTCTGATGGGCAGCTGCTCTCCCAAGATCTCGGGCTGAGGCCTTTTAGATCCCTTTTGAGAACTGACTGAATCTGGAACTTTTTGTAGGCAAAGCATATGCACGCTACCCCTGAGCTACTGCCTTATCCTTCGAAGGAGATCGCAGAGCTATTGAAAGGGACAACTAAGATCATCAGAACTTTGGAGCACTTGCCCTAGGAACAAGGCTCGTATTTGGGATTCTTCAGGGAAGAAAGGAGCTTTTAAGGTTGGCCCTGGCAAGAGACATATAAAATTATGACCCATTTAGAGGGATTATATTGTATGCACCCAGGCACATTAGAACGCTGGGAAGGCAACCTGATGACCTCCAGTTGGTCTGGACTACAACTCCCATTGGCCTATCCAGCTCATCACTGACTCTACACTGATTGGCAGCAGCTGTTCAGGATTTCAGACCTGGGGACTTCCCAGTCCTATCTGGGGATGTCAGGGATGGAACCTGGGACCTTTTACAAGCAAAGGAGATGTTCTGCTGCGTATGTGCAATGGCCATTCCCCATAGAAAGAACAGAAACCTCTTCTTCCTCCCAGGCTATCTAATGAATGCTTAATCCTTGATGGAATCAATCTCATGCTACTTTTCTCTGCTAATCTCTTTTTTATCAATTGTAGTTTCTTTTTGTGCATTTGTACAGCTGCCTTGGCTATCTATCCATCCATCCATCCATCCATCCATGAACCTAGGCAGCTTCGACTGCTGAGCAGAATCAAAACGTAATAAATAATTAAACGGGAAGATGGCTGACATTAGCAGGCCCATAATCCATCTAGCCCAGTATTGTCGGCACTGGTCGGCAGCAGCTCTTCAGGGAACTTATTTCTGTCTAAGCATGCATAGAATTACGCCCTTAGCCTGCAGTCCCATGCACCCTTCTTACTTCTGAGTAAACATGCAAGCATTAGGCTGCAAAGTACACTGTGACCATAAAGAATTAGCAACTCACTGGCAGATAGGAAGTCACCTAATATTAAGTCAGACCCTTGGTCCATCTAGCCCAGTACTGTCGGTACTGGTTGGCAGCAGCTCTTCAGGGAACTTATTTCTGTCGAAGCATGCATAGGATTGCGCCCTTAGCCTGAAGTCCCGCGCACCCTTCTTACTTCCGACACTGACCGGCAACAGCTCTTCAGGCAGGAGTTTTTCTAGGCGATGCCAGGTACTGAACCTGAGAACATCCGCATGCAGTGGTACGTGTTCCACCCCCGAGCTACAGACTGTCCAAGTATATATTCGAAGGAAAGGATAAAAACCCCTTAACTAAATTCCTTTCCTCCACCACCCCGCTATGTCATCTGCTACTGAAATTTAGATTGTACGTTCCTCCAGACAGGGACCCGCCTCTTGCTTATGATGCACTGTACACTGCTGCGTTCACAGATGGAACATTATAGGTGTTGCTACAAGTACTCATTCCACCCAAAACACAATGTTTTGCTCACACACACAAAAAGGGGGGAGAGGAGAGAGAAGAGAGGGTCTTCTCCATCGCATCCGGATTGTGTGGAATGTTCAACGCCACGGCTGCACTGTACATATTGACTGTTTATCTTCGGTGCTACGTGTACAGGGTGGAAGCAAAGGGACGCGATTGCCGGGCTGATCCACAGAACTCTTTGCTAAGCTGGCGCGGGCTGTGAGGACGACAAGGCGGGCGCTGAAGGAGCAGGAGCCGCCTGCCGGTTCCTCTGTGGAGATGGGTTGCCAAGGGCATTGCTGCTGGAGCTCTGCTGAGCGGAGAGAAAACGGTGTGGTGTCAATGAATTTGCTAAGGATGGATTCAACAGAGGAGGCTGATGGTGCTAATGCGACCAGATGGCTTCTCTGCGTTGGTCACACGTACCCCAGAAAGCAAAAAAAATAAATAAAAAGGGGGGGGGGGGGAGGCAGCCGAGAAAACAACACTAAATAAAGGCCTTGCAATCACTTAGAAAATAGTCAGCAGGAATTGTTTTGGATATTCTCCGCTGTGCTGCAGATATATTCACCAGGAGTTCTTCTTAGGTACCTTTTTTTTAATAGGGGAAGGAAGGATATGGCACGTTTCACGGCCCCTGGATCCCAGCTTCCCAATTTAGAGAACTGCATGTGGACTGGGCTGCTTGGGGCAAAGTTCCTGCACGTGGGGATGCCTCCCTCCATTCCTTCCGATGGAGAAAAGAGAATCGAGGGAGGCACATGCATGGATACCTCCCTCCCTTGAAATGGATGGGAAAGATTATAGGTGAAATCACCTGCAAAAATGCCGTCTGCGGGTGTTGTTGGACACTTGGCAAGTGCTGAGTGAAGTGTATTTTTATAGATTCAAGGCAGCAGCATATCTGTCACATTTGCGTCGTTTTCCTATTTCTTAGGCCAAGGTGGTCGAAGGCCAAATTTAATTTTAGAGAAGGCAAAAGTGAAAAATCTCTCTCCCCCACCTTTCCATTGTTACCAATTTATAGTAGGAAGCATACCTACTCAGAAGTAAAGATAAGCAGCATGTCTACTCACAAATAAACAGGACAGGCCTCTGCATGTCTACTCAGAAGTAAGTAGGCCTGAGTCAGCAGCACTTTCAAACAGCATCCCAAATGCCAAGCCTCTGCAGGTCTACTCAGAGGTAAGTAGGCCTGAGTCACTCAGTAGCACTTTCAAACAGCATCCCAAATGACAAGCCTCTGCAGGTCTACTCAGAAGTAAGTAGGCCTGAGTCACTCAGCAGCACTTTCAAACAGCTGGAACCCTGCCCTCTTTTGTATCTGGTCAAAAGGGCAGGGCTCCTGCAGCTTTAACTGTTTGGATGAAGAGGGAATTTCACCAGGTGCTGCATGCATACAAACACCTGCTGAAATTCCCTTTTCTATACAACTGTTAAAGATGCAGGAGCCCTATCCTCCTTTCCATATGGTCACCGTAGTCTATGTGTCTTCTGGATAATGAAGGACTCAGCTCCGATGCCAGACACATGCATCTCTTTTGCAGACCAGACCTTTCCCTTGCTATCCACACGAGCAAAGCAGTTCAGTGTATCTGCATGCTTGATTTTGCCGTATACTCTCTCTGTGTGCCGGGAACGGCGCAGTAAGCATGAAGGAGAAGAGACAGAAGGTGCGGGATTTGCATTCATCAAACAGTATCTGGTTTATTCTTTGTTTCGCAAGCCTGCCTCCCGCGCATCTCAAGGAGAGGGAAAACAACAACACCCGGCCGAAACAAGTTGTTTGCTCAAGACGGGTTTGGCTGGGCGGCAAGCTGGCACCGTTACCCCAATCGGCAGCTCCAGGAGGAATTAAAACAGCCGTTTTAATGGGCAACGCAATCCAAGGCCTCCTAATGCACACAGGGTGATCGGCCAACTATTCCACATAAAAGCAAGGGTGAGCGCACATGCGTGTGTGTGTGTGTGTGTGTGTGCGTGTGCGTGTGTACCGAGAGGATTAGAGTCGCTCTCACAAACAGACACACAAAGCTGGGCACAGCTGCTTCATTTTCAGAAAGCTTGAAAACACACACACACACACACACACAATGTTAGGAAAGAGTCGCCGTTAACTTACCGTCCTCATACGCTGTCACCGCCAGCGAGCTGTTGATCCTCACAAAGGAGGCGTGCGGCCGGGGTCCAGGCTCAGCCAAGCCATGCTCCGCTTCCAAGACGGGGGCTGTGTAGTCCCAGGTGCGGGTGTCCCACAGCTTCACGTCCCCTGATGTGTATCTGGGGAAGAAGGGAAGCAGAACGTGGGTTCCAAAAGCCACAGGTGTCACTGGAAGCCAGGAGAGGAGCACCTCTCTGGCCACAAGCAAAGGGGGGGGGGCGTGACTCAGGTTCCATCCACCATTCACCCCCCCCCTGCCATGAATAGGGCATAGGATGGCCACGAGTCCTGTTTTGCAGAGGCCAATCCTCTATTTGAAGGGTGGCCAGCGGGCTGCCCTCTAGTCTGAAGGCCTCCTCTGTTTGAAAGGCTGCCAAGCCCGGTTTAAAGATAAATAAGGAAGAGCTCGGAGCTGCCCCTCAACAGCAGATGGAGCAAGGCACACAGGTTACCTGCTCACAGTCTTCCACCCTGCGGCAAGATGCGCTGCATTTCTATTTAAATCACTTGTTTATTTCATAACATCGTCATTTCTAAATTTGCATTTACAGGTATAAATTAGCATATGCAGGTTCAATGCAAATCGGTGTCCTTTTGTGCCTCCCCTTGGGGGGGGTGATGCGGTCCCTCTTTTGGGGGGGAGGGTGATTTATAAGTGGCCACCCTAATATGACCCCTTTGCAAATGAGGGGTGCACTCTCTTGCTTTACTCCTGGGGTGCAGAAACTCAGAGCCCAGGGGGCCAAATCCGACCCTCCGGGGTTCCCCAGAAAGCCACACCTTCTCCCCAATCAGACTGGGTGGCGTCTTCCTGTTTTCTGCTGTTCTTTCCCCCATTCTCAAAGGCTGAAATGCCTCTGCAAAGGCTTACTGGAAGGAACAAACTCCAAGCTACAATAGGCTGGTATTTCTGGCTGAAAACCCCTATTGCCTTTGGCCCCGCCCACCACTGAAACATAGCCTTTCCCCCAGAAATCTTATCTGAACTTGAATCCAGCCCTCAGGCTGAAAGAGGTTTCTCACCCCTGCTCTAACCGCTTCACCAAACTCTATTTGTTTCATGTAAAAATACTTTGCTCTAGTTCACATATCCCACTTCTAACACCATAGGGCTCCCCCCAAGCCACTTGCGATCATATTAAAAATGCACCCAGTAATAAAACCATCCATTGACATGGAATAAAAAAAAAACATGAATTTTCATTGCAGCAACAGAGGCACCAAAAAAGGCAAGAAAGCCAGCACCAAAGAGCCCCAGAAGAACCTTCTATTCTGGCTACGGTGACCATATGGAACGGAGAACAGGGCTCCTGTATCTTTAACAGTTGCATAGAAAAGGGAATTTCAGCAGGTGTCCTTTGTATGCATGCCGCACCTGGTGAAATTCTCTCCTCATCACAACAATTAAAGCTGCAGGAGCCCTGCCCTCTTTTGTATCTGGTTAAGAGGGCAGGGCTGCTTTTCATATGGCCACCCTAATCTGAAGAGCCCTAGGTTGGGGAAGGCTGGACTAGAATATAATGGGAAGTTTAATTATGTTACCTTAGGACTCAATCAGAACCTCCCAATATGGGTGCCATATGAGCACAGCAAAAACAGATAGACTGCTATTGCTAATGAGTGCTGTTGGGGTATGTGTGTGATGGGAGTTGAAGTCCTCAACATCTGGAAGTCGCTAGCATGGGGAAGGAGGGGCTAGAATATTATGGCAAGTTTGGTTATATTAACTTAGGACTCAATCAGAACCTCCCAGCATCGGTGATGTATTGGCATAGGAAAACTATATAGACTGCTATTGACAATGAGTGCTGTTCTGGCCACTGTACTAATGTTTTAATATACGCTTGCATTTCATGACCTTGGGGCCCACTGTTTACTTCCTTCCCAACCCAACCCATTTTTATATACAGGTTTATTAATTGAGCATAACGCTTGATGCATCTGACCTAGTGGGCTCAAGTCCAAGAAAGCTGATGTCATAATTAATCTGTTAGTCTTTGAAGGTGCCAAAAGACTCTTGTTGGGTTTATACAAATACGAGTATCCCAATATTATGACAAAAGGCCAAAGGAGAACAAAACCTAGCATGTTTATTTTAGAGAGAAGATGGTTAAGGGTGTGGAATACAACATCCATTAAGGATATCAGGAAGTAGAGAGGGAAGTATTTCCCCACCACCACCCAATTTCCACCAAGAAGAGAACAAGAAAACAATGGCTTAGGAGCAGGTGGTGGGTAGCCTTCGGCTTGCCAGGTAGGCTTGGCATCAGGGGGTCGGCATGGGCAGGCTGTTGCCAAGGGCCCGGGGCTCCGAAGAGGCCATTCCTGGCCCTGAGTCCCGATCTGAAGCTGCGACGGCTTTTATATCTTCTGCCACCCTCTTCCTTCTCCTGTTCGCCCACCCAAGAAACACCACGGTCTAGCCTGCTGGCCCCGCAGTGCCCCATTTAATTTTTTTTATTAAAAAAAACCCTACATTTTGAAAACTTACAGCAATCTGAACAAATAAGATCCTGCCTCGGGGAAGGGTGGGGGAGACACCACAATCACGACATGGGAAGGTCTTTAAGTTGCTCCGGTGTCCTCACTGGCCAATCCCCCCACTCCACCCCCAGCCAAATTGGTTCAGGTCGCTGCTACACGAAACGTAAGTGAAATAAACCTTTTGAAGTTGCACGCAGGCCTGCACTTGGCTCACTGTCTGGCTGTCTGCAGCCGCACCTTGTTTAGCAGGGTTGGCCAGATGAGGAGGAGGATCATAGATTCATAGAACAGTAGAGTTGGAAGGGGCCTATAAGGCCATCGAGTCCAGCCCCCTGCTCAATGCAGGAATCCACCTTAAAGCATGTCCAGATGACTCTTGAATGCTTCTAGTGTGGGAGAGCCCACCACCTCCTTAGGTCATGGGTTCCATTGTCATTCTGCTCTAACCATCAGGACATTTTTCCTGATGTCCAGCCGGAATCTGGTTTCCTGTCACTTGAGCCCATTATTCCTTGTCCTGCATCTGGGTTGATCGAGAAGAGGTCCTGGCCCTCCTCTGCGTGACAAACTTTCAAGTCGCTGAAGAGCGCTATCATGTTTCCCCTCAATCTTCTATGCTCCAGGCTGCTCAAAGGGCTTGGTTTCCAGACCGCTATGGCTGGCAGTCAGGCGGACAGGGGGCAGCACATGGCAAGCAACTGCAATGGGGCTTCGGCGGCGGCCAGCGTGGCAGGCAAGGGAACGGGCAGCCAACTTCGGTAGCAGCAGGCAGGGAGGTAGGGCTGCCGGCGGCGGTGGCCGGGCAGCTTTGGATGGGTTGGGCAGCTTTGGGGGCTGGTGGGCAGATATGGGCCATTGGCAGGAGTGGGCAGCAGTATGATGAGGGCCCACTGTGACGTGGCGCTGGCCCTGCCACCAGGCTCTCTGTCCAACCCACCCCTTCTCCTCACCCGGCCACACACACACACACCCTCGCACATTGCTTTCCCGCCGTGACCTGGTAGGAATATATCCGTGCCTTCCTGCACGGCTAGATTCCTCTCAGCGCCCTGGAAATGAGGCAGCCCCTGTTTCTGTGCACATAAAGGAAAGAGAGGCTGGGGATAGGAAGAGAGAAGGGGAAGGGGAGGAAGAGAATGGGGGAAAGAGCAGGAAAGAGGAGGAGGGGGAGAGGAGGGGAGGTAGGTGGGGCCAAAGCCACATCCGGTGTCATTGTTTTGAGCACTCCCACCTTTGGTTTTGCCCACCCCGACGCCCAATTCTTTTGGTCTCACGCAGCACCAGGAGGGCTGTGCAGAACACGAGTGAGACACCTTTTGCTCTGCAAAAGGTTCCTCACCCCTGCTTCGGAGGACAGGGAGTGCCTTGTCTTAGGGAGTTCGGTTTTTGTTTTTGTTTTAATCCTTTTATGTTTTTAAATTTGGTATATTGGTTTTTAAATGTTCGATGTTTTAAAATTTTTGTAAACCGCCCAGAGAGCTTCAGCTATGGGGCGGTATAGAAATGTAATAAATAAATAAATAAAGTGGGTCTCAGCACCTCCGTGAAGGAGCAGGATTGTCTCTTGAAGAGGGGATTCAAATCATTGTAAAACAGGGTGGCTAAAAATTATATATATAATATTCTGAAACATGTAAATTGGACTGGATTTATGGTGTGGTGTAGAGATTGGAGTTCTAGTCCCCACTCGGCCATGGAAACCCACTGGGTGACTTTGGGCCAGTCACAGACTCTCAGCCCAACCTACCTCACAGGGTTGTTGTTCTGAGGATAAAAATGGAGAGGAGGAGGAGGATAATGTATGCAACCCTGGGTCCCTTGGAGGAAAAAAGGTGGGATATAAAGGCAATAAATAATAATAATAATAATAATAATAATAATAATAGTAGTAGGTTTTTAAATCATAAATATTACATTTATCTTTCATCTAAAAGTAACTGTTACAACTAAGTTTCACCATAAATATGCTAAACCTACACTTACAGTCTTGTAAAGATGAATTAAATGTTTTGTCGCATTCACGCACATTGAATTACCTACAAGACAAATATGGGTGCTCATTTCAGTATTTTCCAGCTCATGAAAATAGCTCTGAGCAGCCTAACTACTAGTACTTGCTTCTTGAAAGGTTTGGCCTTTTGATACCAATCCCTTTCATGAATCACAAGTACTTATTAAAAACATTTCAAACTCAGTTAAGGGTCTATGCATGTTATTGGCCCTAGAAATTCTATTCATGCACTTCCTTATTAGGAAGTACTCGAATACTGGAACATGAATATCTCTTTGTACTAAATCCTTATAACTGCTTATTCTCCCGCTCTTCAAGGCCCAAGCCTTCGCAAAGCAGCACACGGTAGAGTACAAGCAAAACAAATATCGTTTGAAAATAGAAATTGGCAACAACAAAATCCCATTGAAAATGAAGGTAATACAGGAACATATAAGGACCAAATAAATGCAGCAAAAAAGTTCTGAGAGAGCCAGAGCAAACATATAATAACTTAGCAATAAAATTAAGGGCTTCCTAAATGTAAGAACATAAGAAGAACCATGCTGGATCAGTTTTTCTGCTGTCATACGTGTGTGAAAAGCAGGACTTGGGGGGCAGCCAGGACCCTGAACACAAGACCCTGCCAGGAGCGCTGGAACTATCCTGTTTATCCCGCTGCCTCCTTCCTTAAGATCAGTCAGCCCAAGCTGAAGGGAATGAATTTCCCAACCTTCTCGGGATGCAGAAAGATACTCAATTCCTCTTCTTGGTTTCTATGGGATTCAACACCCTTCTCTAACAAAGGTGTCACTCATCATAGAGCCAAAGTACACACGCTGGGCCTGTTTAGACAACAATATTAAGCCGCAAATGGTTAGGCCATAAATGGTTAGTGAGCATGTTTAAACCGTGGTTATGTAGCCGCCATGGTTAGGAATGGTTCACACGACATGCCAAGCCATGATTCACAAAACACGCTAAGCCATAATGTTGAGCTCAAAATGCTTAACTGCCGTGGCTTAGCATGTCGTCTCAACAGGGTCGACGCAGGAGATCTGTGATCGGAGCTTCCGGAAGGTCTCCATGTTTCAGTCTGTGGGGGGGTGGGAAAGTGGGGAGAGAAACTTCATTCCCCCACCCACTCCAAAAGGCTCCCAGGGACATGGCTGCTTTTAAATAAAATAGAAAACGGCAGAGGAGCACTTGTGGCTCTCTTTTGCGGGGACATGGCAGAGCCACTGTTTACTAGCCAACATTTTATGGCTCCACTTCCGTGAGCCCGTTTCACAGACTGAGAAAGGTAGGAGAGCAAAACAAAGGCAGCGCTGCAGCCAGGCAGGCTCTGGGAGAGGCGGAAAGGAGCCGGGTGCTATCCCAACAAAGAGGTGCTGAAGAGGCTGGCAACTTCCCGGATACCAAAAAAGGGACACAAAGCAAAGCAAAACGAAAACAACAACAAAAAAAAATTACGCTGGAAAGCTGCAGAAAGCTTGAGCAGCTACGCCAAAATCAATCTCTCTCCAGAGCCCCAGATGTCCTTATCATTGCCTAATGACAATTACACTCTGCCAATTAAAGACTCAGCTATCACTGTTGCATTGTTAGCAAAGCCTTTGGCCCCCAATGTTGATGGCTGTCTAATTAGCGTTCGTGCAAAGTAAAACTGCAAGTTACCGCACGCAAGCTGACACACACAAAAATAAGCCATTAAGAAGAGTCTTCAGTCCTTCCATCCACAGGACCAGCGCTGGCAAAGAGCGACCTTTTACAAAAAACATCTTACTGCTGGAAGAGCAGGGGGGATATTCTGCTCTGGGCAAACAGACAGGCGAGTTGTTCCTTGGTTGACTGGGAAGGCACACAGGGCTTTGGACACTCTGCAGCTGGAAAAGCCAAGATCCGGCAAGCCATAAAGTCAAAACTTCTGCCAGTGGTGTGCAACTCCTTAATTTCCATACCTGTCAGCTTCCTTCTGGAGTGTGCAAGATGCGGGGGGGGGGGGGGGGGTGTGGAATCATCAGAACTGAATAGGGGTCTCGAAAACAAATCCTACTCAGCAGGACTTAAAGAACACAGTAGGTGTAACTACTGGGGTGAAAAAACTAAAAGGAGGAGAGCATCCACTTAGGTCAAAAAAGAAGAGAGAAACGGTTCTCGGAATGCTGAGATACTTTATTCATTCACGCCCAACATGTTTCGGCCTATGTGGTATTTTTAAAAAGGCCTTCTTCAGGGGGTTGATAAGATAAGCCTGCGGAAAACTCTTAACAGAATGATAGTCTCTCGTGGTGTTCCCTGGCGACTGAGGAAATATAATCACTCCCTCGGTCGCCAGTGAACACCACGAGAGACTATCATTCTGTTAAGAGTAACTACTGGGGTGGACAGTTGGGGTGGACAGAAAGAATAAATGACAACAATTCAGAAATGTTGAAAAGGACCAAAGAAAGAAGAGAGCAACTGTCCAGGGAAAGAAGCAACGGTTCAAAATTGCAAGGAAGTTGGGCTTAAGAGAGTGCCGGCTCCAGGTTTTTGAGGGCCATTGGGTAAGTCACCCTTAATAGGTCCCCTCAATCGGTGAATCTACCTTCTCACCAGCTGCTATTGTTCTTCATCCTCTTCCTCATCACTGCCACTGTTTACTTGTTTGACTGGCAGAAAACCATGGAGCAAGCACACATTTGCATCTACCAGTTGCCTGGGCCAGAGCAAGAGACAGGTGAGCAAGCAGGTTGCAATGGGGAAGGATGAGGAGCAATTCCAGGGGGCTCTGGTCAGTGTGGCCCTGTTGGGTGCGGGCCCTCAGCAGGTGCCCAGCCATGCCTACCCTTGAAGCTGGTCCTAGTTTAGCGCAGCCATTAGACAGAACCCTATTTGTTATAACAGATCATCTCAGAACCTGAATGCAATACCATCATTGGAGGTCATATGGCAAAGGGTGGACAGAGACCACCTGGATGAGCAACACAGCATGCTGCACTTCCATGGCCTAAAGACGGGTAGGTGTATAAATAAAGTGGTCTGGGAACATTTGTAGGTCCAGTAGAGCCAATGGAACATTCCTAGAGCATGGCTAGCTGGGAACCATGGGGGTTGAAGTCAAACACACCTGGAAGGGACCAGGTGGGGGAAGGGACCTGCTGTAGGGGTCCCTCTAAATGTAAGAAACTGCTAATTCCCGGCCGCTCCCCCGCCTCCCATAGTACAATTTTGCAACAACATCCTATGAAGTGATCCACTGCAGATTTGCGGACCTGGATAATGTATGCTGCTGAAAGCATGCTGGATGAAAACAACTGCCCGATGGTTGGACCAAGCCGGAGCAAAGAGCGTTCCTTGCATTACTGTTGGCTGATTCATGTGTGAAGCTCCCTTCGTGAGGGCAGCAGAGGAATTAATACACCTGCCACTTCGGGCAATTCTATCCCCTTCCTACATTTTGTAACTTGACCTATCTGAAGTGGTGATGAGGTCATCTGGGTCTATTTTCCTGCTGATAAAGGAGACCTGTCAATGAGAAGTTGGGGTAGGGTGGGGGGGAAGGGGAAAGGAATCAAGCTTATTTATGGAAGTGCACTAAAAAAGACTAATTTCTAATGTAGGAACGTGCATGGGAAATATATTAGCATACACCAATATAAACCAAAGATGGGATGAAACCTTCTAAGTTTTGGCCAGCGTCCAATGGTGCCATTCCACAAACACAACTAGCGTTGTGCAACCAACAGCACCCCCAGTTGCGTAATTGCGCCTGTACAAACGTAACCGCTGTCGGATTCTCTACTTGCGCGCAGCTCGGAACCTAGTTTCCGCTACGGCAACGCCGTTCGCGCAAGCGGAATGACGCAGTTGGATACTGCCCATCGTTTCACATGGAAGCAAGCTGATTGACACGTGCGGCACTGATATCCTCGCTGCAATGTCCACGTTTTTAGAAATAGAAGGTCTTTTAAAAAAAAAAAAACCTGGGAGGAACGACAGCTCAGACTCCATGCGAATCAATGGGCGATTTCAGATTTTACTGAATTAACACGCATTAAAAAAAAAAAGAAACAGCATTAAGAACACATTGTTGCAAGGTGGATTGCATTGAGGGCGCAATAATAATAATAATAATAATAATAATAATAATTTGAATCTGTAAAAGGCAGCATGACTTAGCATGTCCATCTAGAAAAACTGCCATGAGCGAGAAATAGAAATAATGATAATAATAATAATAGGGAAAACAGCCCTGAATGTCTGTTTCATCTCATCCATGAAAAAACCCTCCTATTCTACCTTACTCCCATTCAACCAACCAAAGAGATTGATTGATAGCAACTTGAGCTGCAGGCTGAGAGAGGCAGCTCTCATCTCTCTTTTCTCTGCTGCTTATGGCCTGACATCAGAGAACTCAATCTGGCAGGCGTGTGTTTATCAATAACACTTTGCGCAGCGGTTACGATGCTTGTTTTCTGGGTCAGGCCTTGGATTCCTTTTCATTTGAGACTTGCGATGTTTGCGGTTACCTCACTCCCCAATCAATGCTGTATACAACCCGGCCTTTCTATGGTTACGTGTCTCAGACGAGCGGCTTAAAGTGACAGCGCCACGTCTCTATGGGCGCCTCCGTTTCAAAACAATGCAAAGCCACCCCACCCCACCCCCCCACCCTACCCACCCCGCCCTCACCGCGGCTTAGAAAACGCCAATACGGCGCTGCAAAATGGGAGACTTTCTCAAGGACACTTAGCGATTGTAGACAATTAGCAAGCAGCAGATTTTTTAAAAAAATGTACCTGCAGATGGAAACTCAAATTGTCCCTCTTTTATCTCCATTTGGGAAGGCTAAATTCACTCCTGCTGTAAGTAACTCAGTTTGGATTGCTGAAAAAAAGCTAACTGCCTTGAGAGAGTTTCATTTCCCCTTAGCCCCCCACCCCACCCCACTCCATAATCTCTAGCACAGGAATGGGCAACATGCAGCCTCCTCTGCCCCCGAAATGAATTTAAAAACAAAAAGGCAAACAACCAAAAAGTGTCCATT
This sequence comes from Anniella stebbinsi, assembly GCA_029215795.1. Lineage (NCBI taxonomy): Eukaryota > Metazoa > Chordata > Lepidosauria > Squamata > Anniellidae > Anniella > Anniella stebbinsi. Next base: position 8,784,921 of record JARDYH010000010.1, read on the forward strand.
TTAGTGCTACTGAGCACGATGGAGCAGTTTACCAACAAAACATCAAATTTCAGCAGCAATCCAATGATTTATAAGTGTGTGTGTGTGTGTGTGGTCTCCTCCACCCCCACAAGCCAGCGCAGCCCACAGGAGATGACTGGAGGGCAAAAATGGCACCTAAGAACACAAGAAGAGCCATGCTGGATCAGACCCAGGGTCCATCTAGTCCAGCACTCTGTTCACACAGTGGCCAACCAGCTGTCGACCAGGAACCCACAAGCAGGACACGAGTGCAACAGCACCCTCCCACCCATGTTCCCCAGCAACTGGTGTACATAGGCCCCTGGACTTCCTGCAGTTGCCCAGCACATCTCTAGCCACTTGGGAGACCCTGGATACTCTTCCCCTTTCTTCTCTCTCTCCTCGCCCTCTTTACTTATTGATATACTCTTAAGGCAACCAAGAGATGGGAACGATCGGTGTGGTATTGTTATTTCATTCAAAATATTATTAGAAACAACGTCAGGAGGATCCACAGCTCAGTAGTGGAGCACACGCTTTGCCTGTGGGCAGTCCCACATCCCATACCTAGCTCTTCAATTTAAAGGATCTTAGAGAGTGCACCAAGACCTCTCTCTACCCAAGACCCTGGAGAGTGTCTCCCAAGTCACAGCAGACATTACTAGGCTAGCTAGGCTGGTAATCCAGAAGTTGGCTTCAAATGTTCACTAGGGAATGCAATCAGTATGGGATGGAAGAATCATAGAATAGTAGAGTGGGAAGGGGCCTAAAAGGCCATCTGGTCCAACCCCCTGCTCAATGCAGGAATCTACCTTAAAGCATCCCTGACAGATGGTTGTCCAGCTGCCTCTTGAAGGCCTCTAAGAGACCCAAGCAGCAAGAATCCTTTTAAAAAGAAGTGCCTGGTCCTGATCAGAGCCATTTCTCGATGCAACTCTATCAAATAAATTGGTGCTTTATGCTCATCATTATAGGTGGTTGTGTTGCGTGTCAAGTCAACAAGGCAGCTAGCATTTGTAATACACCTGGGGGGACCTATCCTCTCAGGACGAAGTTCTAAAATTAGTACTATTGATTCTCCAAACTCATGCATATCTTTGCAGTCACTCCTTCCCTTGCTGCTAAAATAATCCCTTATTAGGTCATTTTTTTAAAATCCAGCCTACATTTCTCACGCCTAAAGTCAACAGAGCAGCAATCCTGGCAAGAACAACTCTTGATGCCAAAGGCAAGAGCTGGGTAAATAAAGCCAAGGAAGTGAGCCAATTCCTGGGGGATACGTTTATCAATAGCTATTCGGTTAGCTGTTAAGGGAACCTCCGGCTTCAAAGGTAGTGTACCTGTGAGAGAGGCCATAGCTCACGAGTAACCCATGTGGTTTAAATGGAGAACTCCGACTCAGTCCTTGGCATCACCAGTTAAACAAAGGACCAGGTAGGAGGTGACAGAAAGACCTCTGCCCAAGTCCCTGGACAGCTGCTGCCAGTCAGAGCAGACAATACAGGGCTGGATGGTAGAAGGCAGCTTCCTAATGTTCCTACTGCTAGAGCACGGCTGGGGACCAGGCAGGGGTTGTGGCTTTCATGCCTTGCTTATAAGCTTCCAGTAGGCATCTAGCTGGCCAGGGCTGGATACTAGTGCAGAAGGCAGCAGCTCAGCTGTTGTTGCGAGCTGACCCTTTTCAGCACTCAACTCCTTTGCTGAGGGAACTGCGCTGGCTGCCTATTCGTTACTGGACCAGGTTTAAGGTTTTGATACTAGTGTTCAAAGCTCTAAACAATTTGGGACCAGGATATCTGAGAGAGTGCCTTCTCCTGTACCAACCTGCCATGTCACTGAGGTCATCAGAGGGCATGCTCCTGGTGGTTCCACATGGACCTATGGTCCGATTGGAGTCCCCCAGAAGAAGAGCCTTCGGTGTGGTGGCCCCCTTCCTTTGGAGATTAATCAAGCGCCAACGTTGCGTTGCTTCTGGCACCTCTTGAATACATTGTTGTTTCAGTAAGCTTTCCTTGAGTCACCGGTTGCTGTTTTACAAGAACTCGGGTTTTATCAGAATTCTGTTTCTTTAATTCTTTTATTCTATCTGTTGTTCACTGCTCTGAAAACTTTTGGATCTGGAGTGGCAAATAAATATTGTAAATAAAATAAGTAAGTATTATACCTCCGTTGTGTTAAAGAACACATTTGGATAGGAGGAGCTTGTTAAGCAATTTATTTATTTTCTTTTTTAAGGCTGCATTTGCTCAAATTTCCTTTTCTACCCAGGTATTAAAGATTCAGGGCTCCTGCGAAGGACTCGTCTTTCTCTGCATCTCACCTAGCAACATTTGGAGCCCAAATGGAAAGCCAGTGTGGTGTTGTGGTTAGACTGTTGGTCTGGGACCAGGGAGACCCGGGATCAAATCTCTCAGCCTGAAGCTCACTGGGCAACTCTGGGCCAGTCATTGACTCTCAGACTAACCTATGTTATAAGGGTAACATGGAGAGGAGGATTGCAAGACTGTAACAGATTAAGGTTGGACTGTAAGAGCCTTTGATTGTTAGCTGATTGCTCGAGGAATTTGCAGCTTATTTGCACTGCATTAGTTTTATTTTCTTTATTTTATTATTGCATTTATATCCCACCTTTTTTCCCCTCCAAGGAACCCAAGGCGGCGTACATAATCCTCCTCCTCTCCATTTTATCCTCACAACAACAACCCTGTGAGGTAGGTTGGGCTGAGAGTCTGTGACTGGCCCAAAGTCACCCAGTGAGTTTCCATGGCCGAGTGGCGACTGGAACTGGGATCTCCCGACTCCCACTCCAACACTTTAGCCGCTACACCACACCGGCTTTGTTTACTTTAGCTTTGCTTTGTGGAAGAGAGCAAGTCCTATGATCAGACCTAATTCTGCTCGTATGCATCACAGGTAAACTGCTAGGAATGATGTTTGGGTTAGAATGAACCTTCCCAAGGCAGCAAAATATTTGTAACTCACAGGGCAGGGCAGTTCCTGAGGTGAGTGCTCTGCTATCGTGAACATTATTTTCAGAAATCCTTCGTTCCCCCAACAAACATCCGCCTCCCGGGGATCATGAAAATGCCGTTGAGTCCTTCTGCCAAAGATACCTGAACCAGCAGGGTGCACATGGAGGCTACAGTCGAAGGAAAAGAAAAATTAAGTCCCTTAAAGGAGCACAGTCAATACCAACTTAGCTTTTAGCTAGACACAATCAATGCTCGACAGTTCATCCCGCAAAAAAAAGAAAAGAAAGAAAGATCTACTCTGTGAATTTATTTCAAGCAGCCTTTGCCTCCGCCACTCAAAGAACCTGGCATTAATGGCACAGGGGATTTTTTTAAAAAACCCAACAAACGGACAATTGACTCTAATCCCACTCTGCAAAAACATATCATTAAAATGAAGTGTTGCTGTAAAATGCCATACATTGATTTATGAGAAGACTGAACCAATTTCACAGTTCCTATGACATCACCACTTCTATTCGCCGCTCGGCATGGTAGATTGAGAAGGAGCGAGAGGCTGAAAAACGGGGTGGGGGGGATGCTTTAGCCCATGTTTAAACACACACTATACACCGGGCAGGGTCAGGGTAAGTAGATTAGTGATTATCTGGGGACATCCATTCTCGAAAAACCCAACCGTTTTTAGCGATGAAACAAGGTTAATAAGGTTCACGGCTCTAGAAGACCTGCAGGAATGAACCTTTTAAACTCTGCATTGCAGATAAGGCAATTGTGGTGATAAACAGAAAGGACGTGCCATCGTGGGAGTGCAGAAATATCTCTTGGAAGCTCAGAAAACGGAGCATGAGATATATAGAACTACACAATATAACCTCTGCTTCAAGCTCGAGGGGGAGTCAAGTATACTTTAGTCTAAGCTACTTCCAAAACCAGAAAGATTTCTAATAAAAGCCACAATAAGTTTAGCTCTATTAAATAACAGGTTCATTTTACAGGTTGGGGATAAAACCATCAGTATTACATTACTCCAATCCAAAAGGCATATTTTTATTTATTTATTTTATTACGGCATTTAAATCCCACCTTTCTTCCTCCAAGGTGCCCAAAGCAACTTACATGGTCCCCCTCCTCTCCATTTTATCCTCACAACAGCCCTGTGAGGTAGGTTAGGCTGAGAGTCAGTGACTGGGCCAAAGTCACCCAGTGAGCTTCATGGCCGAGTCGGCACTTGAACCCGGATCTCCTGAGTCCCAGTCCTATTCTCTAAGCACTACATCACACTGGCACATAGACACAAGACGGGGAAAAAATGTCACAAATTCCACGGAGTTGAGTTTAGATTTTTTTTTCAGTAGTTAGCCTTGCAAAGGCAAAAAAAAGGTACCAAAAAAAGGGTTCAAACACCTAAGTACCAGTAGCCTCCTTTTACGTGACTGAAAGACCAATTTTATTCCAGTACCCATTTATTTATTTATTTATTTACTGCATTTCTATACCATCCAATAGTATGCAGCTCACAGAAATTAAGATCATCAGTACAATTCAAGGTATAAAACAAGCCACAATATAAAAGCACAACCAGGATAAAACCGAGCATCAACACAGAGATTCATACAGATTTAAAATACAGATTTAAAACAGGAAAGTGAAAAGACTAAAATGGTAAACTGCTAAAATACTAGGGAAACAAAAGAAGGTCTTCACCTGGCATCAAAAAGAGTAAAACGTAGGTGCCAGGCGAACCTCTCTAGGGAGCTCATTCCACAGCCGGGGTGCCATAGCAGAGAAGGCCCTCCTCCTGGTAACCACCTGCCTCACTTCCTTTGGCAGGGGCTCACGGAAAAGGACCCCTGAAGATGATCTTAGGGTCCGGGCAGGTCCATATGGGAGAAGACGTTCTTTCACATAACCTGGCCCCAAGCCGTTTAGGGCTTTATATTGTGGTTTAGGTTTCCATATTTTATATTATACTTATACTTCCATATTATACTTTATGGTTTTAATTTTTGTGAACTGCTCAAAGAGCTTCGGCTATTGGGCAGTATAGAAATGAAATGAAATGATGAAATAAATAAATGGGCCTCTGAGCCCATCCTGATTGCTTACCTTGCTGTGGGCAGGGACAGGAATGGAGAGGCTTGTGGATCAACGTCCTCCCCCCTCCCCATCCACTGACACGCCCCCTTCCCTCATTCCCTGTCCAGATCTGAATTGACTGATCATTCTCCTGGCAATGACTGCACCAATGACATCCCGAAAGCAGGAGCATCGCCCAGGGAAATTCAGGGTGACTCACACTGAACAGCATCACTTTCAGCTCAAAGCACGCCTCCATATAGGGTTCCCTACTGTCATCACCACGTACAAACAGAACCCTTCAAGTAATTAACATCCAATGTCAATCTGTCTAATCACAGTGGTTAAACGCCATGCTGTGAACATTAGGACTTGCGTACCTAACAATTTGTTTCTCATACAAGCCTTGTGAGCTGGTCAGATACACCACTGCAAACGTATGGAACATTTCCTCAGGAGGCGAGCCAAAGTGAGCACAGCAACATTCGTGTTTGGGCTGGCTTTTGATTAACAAGTATATCCTCATCCCCCAAAAAAACAACACAACCCAACATTTGAGGTTTGGGTACTTTTCAGTACTTATTTTAATGTATTATATCTGTTTTCAGAGGGGTAAGCCGCGTCGGTCCACGACAGCAAACACAAGCCAAGTCTTAAAAACCAGCATCTATACTGTGGCATTAGCTTTCATACACTAGAGCCAACTTAATCTGCTCATGCAGCCTTTCCCCCAATCTGGAACCCTCCAGATGTCTAAGACTACCACTCCCCATCATCCCCAGCCAGCAAGTGCCATCGCTGGCTGGGGATAATGAGAGTTCTAGTCCGACATCTGGAGCCCAACAGGTTGGGGAAAGCTGTGCTAGTCTTTAAAGCGCCAAAAGGCCGATTGCCTCTGCCCTGAATTTTGTTTATTCAGATCTCGCTGTCAACCTTGATGTAGAGCTGTAGCTGGAAAGTTCACTTCCCCAAGCAGCCTCAATTAGGCTGTCAATTCAATTCTACTGCCTGAGCCACAAACCATCACAATACCCAATTACGCCATCAACAGGAGACAGGAGAAGAGCTCAGACTGCAAAGAAAGGACAACACTACCGTATGCTTACCCAGCAATGACCACTCCGTCACAGGAATGCACATCGCAGAGAACTTTCCCGAGTTCGTACTGCAGCTGGCTCACAGCGCCAATGCGATTCTGCACAGAAAGACAGGGAAACGTCGTTAGCTCTCAGGACTCCCCCAGGAATCCTTACAATTCTACTCGCCCTTCACTGGAAGGGGCCATAGCTCTTTGCACGCAAAAAGACCCAGGTTCAATCCTCAACATCTCCAGGTAGGGCTGGGCAAAATTCCCTGGTTGAACGTAAGAGCCCTGCTGGATCAAACCAAGAGTTCATCTAGTCCAGCATTCTCTTCATAGAGTCGCCAACCAGCTGTCGACCAGGGACCCACAAGCAGGACACGAGTGCAACAGCACCCTTCCACCCATGTTCCCCAGCAATTGGTGTATATAGGCCTACTGTCTCTGATCCTGGAGGTAACACATGGCCATCAGGACTAGTAGCCATGGATAGCCTTCTCCTCCTCCAGGAATTCATCTAACCCCTTTTTAAAGCCATCCAAGTTGGTGGCCATCACTCCATCTTGTGGTAGCAAATCCCATAGTTTAACTATACGCTGTGTGAAGAAGCCCTTCCTTTGATCTGTCTTGAATCTCCCACCAATCAGCATCATGGATGACCCCACGGAGTTCTAGTAATTCTCCACGGCACTCATAATTTTGTACACCTCAGTCCAGTCTCCCCTTACTTGCTTTTTTCCTAAGCTAAACATGGTTGTTGTTGTTATTATTATTATTATTTTATTTCATTTCTACACCACCCAATAGCTGAAGCTTTCTGGGCGCTTCCCAAAAATTAAAACCATGTTGTACAGCCTAAAATATAAAATAAGGAAGCTTAAACCACAATATAAAAGTACAACCAGAAGATGTTGTAACCTTTCCTCATAGGGGAATCGCTCCAGCCCCTTGATCATTTTAGTTGCCCTTTTCAGCCCTTTTTCCAACTCAACAATATCCTCTTTTTGGGGGGTTGTAGTGAAACCATGGAGAACTGCTGCTGTAGACAATCCTGAGCAAGATGGACCAAAGGTCTGAACTTAGCAGAAGCCAACATTTCTTAGGTCCCTGGATTCAGGGGAAGTGCAGTAGCTGAGTGACAGAGCACCCTATTTTGCATACAGAAGGGCTTGGGTTCAATCGCTGGCATCTCCAGGTAAGGATGGTCAAGAGCCCGGGCTGAAACCCTTGCAAACTGCCGGTCATACTGATCAAGGTGACCAATGGTCTGACTCCATATAAGGCAGCTTCGTGTATTCCTATGTTCCATCCCAAGCACCTCAAGTAGGGTTGAGGTAGTAGATGCTGAGAAAGGCCTCTGTTGGAAACCCTGGCCAGCAAACGCCAGTCTGCGCAAGCAATACTGGGCTAAAATAGACCAAGGATATGGGGCTTAGTATAAGGCAGTTTCATACGTTCAATGCTGCCCAGCGTCATGGGGAAATGGAAAGCCCCACACAGCCAGCAGGGAAAGCCATATCTCTGTGGTCGTGTCCAAAATGGCGGCAACATCCAAGCATCCACTAAAGCAACTTGTGGCCTTTCAGATGTTTTGGCCTACAACTCCCATCAGCCCCCAGTCAGCATAGCCAATGGTGAGGGATGATGGGAGTCGTAGGCTAAAACATCTGGAGGGCTACAAGTTGCTCACCGATGCACTAGAGGTTCAGACAGCCCACACTGGGAAATCCAGAAGAAGTCTAAGTGCTCAGGTGTTTTCACACTTTACGGTTTTTTTTAGGTGTACTCAACACTGTTGATTGAGTACGCCCAAATATGAACACCAGCATTAGCTTGGATGACTTGAAGGCAGGAATGTTCTACACCTGGGGTCTCCAGTGGGGTGTGGTTGGGGCACCAATGTCTCCACACACACCTGTCTTAACACCTGCCATGCTCCCTGCTCCACCTGATTTTTATCTTACTTCTTAAGACTTTTTAAAATTACTCTTTAAAAAAAAAAATAGCTGGGAGTCTGGCACGCTGTGAAATGAAGTGTTAGCCCTGCAGCATCATTTTTATTTGTGCTCAAAAGCCTGGTTTTGTGTTTTGGAGCTCAGGCCCCCCCTCGGCCTTATGAAAGGTTCTAGCGCAAGTTTCTTTTCTTGTAGTCTCATCACTTTACCTTCTGGGAAATCACTGTTTATGGCAAGCATTGCAACTAGGGCAGCTAGTTTATGAATGGGCAAGCTCCTCCCCCATGGCAGCCATTTTGTGAGAGCACCCAAGACACTCTCAAAACTCGAAATGTGCCCACCAATCCAAAAGGCTTCTGTTCTAAGTGGCTTCGGAGGCTGGTTCCAGATATCGCAAGATGACTTCAAAGGAAGCACCCCTGAAACCGATAATTCGGAAGCCCAATGAACTCCCCACAAATGCTCTACACAGTCAATCCAAAGATTTAGCTATTATTATTATTATTATTATTATTATTATTATTATTAATTTATTTGTCACCATCAATGTACATGGTGCTGTACATAGTAAAACAATAAAACAGCAACGCCCTGCCACATCGGCTTACATTCTGATAAAATCACAATAAAACAATAAAAGGAAGGGAATGCACCACACAGGCACAGGCGACAATAAAACTAGCAGTATAAAAGTAAAATAAAAATCAAGTTCTAAAATCTTTAGAAAAAAGAAACATTTTCAATTGAGCTTTAAAGACTGTCACTGAACTCGTGGTCTGCAAATGCTCTGGAAGAGAATTCCAGGCATCGGGGGCAGCGAGAGAAAATGGACGAAGCCGAGCAAGAGAAGTAGAGACTCTTGGGCGGGTAAGAAACATAACATTCGATGAGCGAAGAGTACGAACGGGGCAATAATGTGAAATAAGGGGCAATAATGTGAAATAAGAGATAAAGATAGGAAGGAGCTAGACTGTGACAAGCTTTGAAAGTCAACAGGAGAAGTTTATATTGGGATTCTGAGGTGAACTGGAACCCATTGAAGGGATTTCAGGAATGGAGTGACATGATCAAAGCGATGAGCCAAGAAGATGACCTTAGCAGCAGAATGATGAATGGAAACCAACATACTAAGGTGAGAAGAAGGAAGGCCAGTCAGGAGAAGCGTTTCAAAGAGGAGCAGAATGGCCCTTCCCACTTTAGTTCAGTTATGATGGTCACCAAAAGAATTCCACACAGTTACCTTCCAGTTGGTTCTTAAAGCCTGCTCCTTCCCCCGGCATTCCCGGAGGGTCTCTTTCCAGCAGGGAAAATCAGAGATTTGACTGTCAGTCAGGTAACCTTCGTGTTGGCACAGCCGGAACCAAAGGACTTGGTCTTCTGCAAGCACCTTCCAGGTCCTGCTTACCTAAAGCCAATGAAATAAATATTGAGTGGGAACATATCATCTTTTAGAGCAAACATCTTCATGCATGGAATGAAAAATTGATTTTGCTGCACTGTGTAATATTACACTCTGCACACACCTTTGCGATTTTCTCTTGCACCTTCTGCTGCAGCAGACACAGGAGAAGTAAGATGATAGCCAGGCTTTAGCTCAGTTTAACCCTAAATCTCCCCCTCGTCTGAAATGCAAAGTACTTACAACCACATTTTTACTGCTCTTAAAGCTGCAGTAGCAAAGCTAGCAAAACATAGACGAGTTTGCATGCTATGCTAAGCCATCCTGAGAATAAGCCACCATGGCTTGGTTGCTCTCTCGCTGATCTGACAGACGATCAAGTGCTTTGCGGCTTTCCCCTCAGCCCCCCCACAAGCTCCTGGCATGTATCCCAGACACCTTTGTGGCAGAGCTCTTCGTTTCCTCGGTTCCTGTGTCAGCACCCACTCTACCGTTGGTCCACTGGGGTTGCCGGCTACCAAGGAAAACTCCCCCACCCAGCCCCCCACCTTGCATCAGATCACAAAATGGAATTTTCTGAACCCTTATGAATGCGGTAATGTGTTCACAATTTTTTTTATTGGGGGGGTCCCGTGCAAATGCGCAAGAGCGCCCCGTCCACTATTTAGCCTAGGCTATGAATATTTCCCTCTTGTCAGTGTCCTTGTCAATTTCATCCTCGACTTTAGGCTTGCTAGTAAATACCTTTTTTTAAAAAAACTGTTTCACAGGCTACCAGTTACAACCAGCCCCAAAAGCTCCTTCCCCTACAACCACCAACTGCTTTCGGCTCCCCCCATCCCTTTTCTGCTTGTCGCTTCCTTCCACTGTTTTCCATTGTTAGATGTCAGATATACACATGGGTTACAGAGCAGTGACAGGGATCTGTAAAGATATGCAAATTACAAGACGGAGCAGGGAGTGAGGGGGATCAGTAAGTTGCAATGTGCCCATCCTACGCTTACGACTGCAGAATGACGGAAGACGATAGAATTGGTCACTTCAGACTACAAATGCAAAGGGGTGTGTGCCATTTTAAAATCTTACACACACATTAATATTCTCCCTGAAAGCCAAACAATGACCACACGTCATGGAGAATGGTTCTAACCCAGCCTGTTCCTTGCTGCTCGAATATCTATATGCAGGGAGTTTGGGAGGGGGGATGGCAGCTGAAAGAAAAATAGGGTGCCCCATGCATGTTTGGCTCTAGGCCCTTCCACCCAGACCGTGGCAGTAAAATGAGAGCTCCAAAAATGGGTGGACCCTAGATCACCCTTAAAACAACTTGTGGGGAGACTTGGGGAGGAGTAGAAGGGAAAGGAGACCTCCAAGAATAAATCCCACTTTAAAACTTAAGGATACCTTTTCTAAGGGACCGATCTAGTCCCCTTCTAGCCTATATACAACCCTGTCTTGTCAATTACCTTGTATGTTTCCCAGTACACTTTGTTCCCTTTGACAGCTGAAGCATATAAGGCAATGGACAAGGCAAGGCTATGTATAGTTTGAAAGCCGCAATTGCACACCTCCACCATTGCAAAGAAAGACTCCCACTTATTCATTTTTTCCAAAAAATTACAACGATATTTGCACAAATTCCCCAGGCCAAAACAAAATTAAAAATACACATTTTTCATCCCCGTTTTGCACAAAAAGGAAAGAAAAGGAGAATAAGGGAGGGGGGAAGCTCTGAACACAACCAGGGTTGCAACTGGAGCAGGGAGGGGGACTTGGCAGCTGGAGGACCAAGAGGGAAGGAGAGGGAAAACAACCTATGCTAAGCCTGATTGTCTGTCAGGATCAACGTGGTTTGTTCCGACAATAACCCACATTGTGTATCTTATTTTGCAGGGTGGGTTGTCGTGTCGTGCAAGCTCAGCCACGGAGTTGAATTCTTGGTTCATTAAGCCCAGTAGTGTTGACACTGACTGGCAGCGGCTATCCAGGGTTTCAAGGAGTTATTTTTCCAGCCCTATCTGGAGACGGCAAGGATTGAACCTGGGATCTTCTGCAGGGGTGGAATGGAAGGGGAGGACCTCCAAGGGGCTCTCCCCATACTCTTCTCCACTTGGTTTGAATTGCAGTGTGTTTCCACTGACACTGATGAGGCTTCTGAACAAAAGAGAGATGTAAACATAATGAAGAGTTGGCAACTTTGCCTACCTACGAACTGAGGACACAGAGTGGAGACATTTTCATTTCCCCGGTATTTTCGCATTTTACCATCCTAGTCTTTTAACTCGGCTACTTTAAATCTGTATTTTAAATCTGCAAAATCTCAGCATTGCTGCTCGGTTTTATTCTGGTTGTACTTTTCATATCGAGGTTTTATATTGTGGTTTTGTATTGTGGTTTTAAGTTCCCATTTTTTATATAATTTTTATGTTTTATGGCTTTAATTTTTGCAAACTGCCCAGAGACCTCCGGCTACTGGGCAGTATGGAAATGAAACAAATAAATAAATAAAATAAAGGAGCGAGGAGACAAGGAAGAGGAGAGAAAACCAAGCCTTGCCAACATATAACAAACATTTTGCCAAACTGAAACGAAAGCGGTGCTTTTAAGAGCAGCCTTCTGTGTTGGACAAAAACTCCCATCATCCACACTCAGAATGGCCAACCCATCCGGAAGCCGACAGGTCAGAGAAGGAAAGTAAAGAAAACTCCTTGAAATGTTTAAAAGGGTTCCAGGGTGTTCTTTCAACATTCATTACAGGAGAGATGGGGGGGGGGGGGGGTAAAATCCCACTGTGATTTTAATCAGGTTACCTCTAGCCCTTGCTGGCTTATAAACCTCGCTTTTCCAAGGAGGGATTTGGTAAGCTGAGTCACCCCATTAATGCACCAAAAACTGGCACAGCCAAGTCTAGTAAAAGCTCCGCCGAGCGAGGCACAGCTGCAAGAAACCTCAAATAAAAAGCATCGCAAGCATTCTGCTTTACAACACCACCGTGAGCGGCTCCATTTAACACACACACACAGCATTTGGCTCAAGCTCAAATTTACTAGCTCTGCTTTGAGTTAAGGGTACAGGTGAGCAATTCAATGCCAAAAGATTTAAAAGACAGCCCCTGCCAATCCCCCCCCAAAAGGGGGGGGGAATCTCGCCCATGGCTTTATTGCTACCACCACCCAGTTGTTGAAGGCTAATGAATGCTTAGTGGAGCCACTCAAATGTGTGTCTGGGGTTGTGGAGGGGAGCAAAAATCAATGGGAAGGGTTATTTTTCCAGGTTGCTAACATAAGCTTACCAGCAGCACATCCCAGGACTAAGCCTGTGGGGAGAAAGTAGGGAAATTATTTGGCTCTCCTTCTCTATCCCATTATCTTTGAATTATCTCCCGTTTCTGCCCTTCATCTGAGGCACCATTGCGTCTTCAGTACAAAACAGCTCCCTGAAATCCTAACGCCAAAGGGGGGGACCCGTTACTTACAGGTAAAGCACACCGCTTCGCATGTAGAAAGTCCCAGATTCAATCCCTGGTGTCTCTAAGCAGGGCTAGAAAAACTCCTGCCGGAAATCCTGAAGAGCCGCTGCCAGTCAGTGTCAGCAAGGCTTAGCTTAGATGGACCAATGGTCTGACTCTTCATAAGGCAGCTTCTCATCACCCTATATGATCTCGCTAAAAGATGCTGACCGGAGAGTCACGTGCACACACGATAGTCAACAGTGGGGTAATAATCAACTCGACAGTTCTTTATCTGGGTAGTACTCCCCACAGAACATGACAATAATCAACCGTGGTGTGGATTAGGATCAACGTTGAATCGACTATTAGTTCACACTGAGTTGACTCACTCATCCCCGCCCAATCTCCCCCCTCAGTCCTCCCGCTAGTATCCCATCAGCCACTGCTGCTAAAAATCTATCCTGCCAATACAGCAGCAGCCACCACTTTGACCGCTCTTGCCTTACGACTCTGTGGCTGACGTAATAACCAATGGTGGTTGAGGAAATAACCAATGGTACCCTCCACATAACTCGATAACCAATGCTGGTTCGAACAGCCAACTCTGCACAGCGTTGGTTATTTCGGCCAAATAACCAACCATTGGTTAAAAAACTCCCTCCATAAAATACAATAACCCATGGTGGGTTAAATAATCAACTGTCAATTATTTAAACCACCATTGGTCATCCTGTTGTCTGAACCCAGTCATTTTCTTCTTACTGGATTCTGTATTTGATTAATGCTTTCCTAATAAAATCCATGAAATGTACCTACCCATCCATCTTTTCCTCCCTATTTGCTCCCTTCCGTAAGCTCGCAATGCAGTAGCATGGAGACATCCCTCTAGGCTAAAGAGACCTGAGCAAATGGTGCCCATGCAATGGTGTCCAGTTTAACATTTGGAACTTTTGCAGATGGAGGGCTGAACCTCTTTCAGCCTGAGGCATGGATGCTTTTTTTGGTGAAGCTCCTGGGGGTCTCATTCCATTCGTAGGAGGGACCAAAGGTAAAAGCAGGCAGGCTAATGGCCCCAAAACAACCACAGCAGCATATTTTAGGTTAAAGCTCTTATTACAGGTACATAAGCCTTTAGCAGTAAGCCTTTCTGGAATGGGGAAAAATTGCACAAAAGCCAAACAATCTGTAGTTAGAGGAAAGGAGCATGTCCATCTAGGAACTCTGGATGGCTGGATTTCACCTCAAGGCCCAGATTTCTGCACCCCTGTTTTACAGATTTGCATCCAGGTAATTAAACCTTCGAGAGTTCATTGGGGCTTACTTCCAAGTAAATATGCATAAGATTGCAGCCTTTCATCTTAATGTGTGCTCGTACTGAAGTCTTTGTCAATATCTGCAGAATATCAAAAGCTCAGAAGAATTCTTTTATTAATAAAAGAACTGGCAGGTATCCAGTTTGCCATTCAGTGAGCCTTTTCTTTATAGCCTTCTTCCACTCTGTTGCTAGAGCCCACCATTCTACATATATTGAAAAAGACTTCAGAAGAAAGAAAGATCCGCAACTCTTACCATCGCTCAGATATCGTCAGCTAACACTAGTAAGGTCTCACTGGAAGACTACAATTTCACCAGATTGTCATCCTTGGTACCGTAAGACCTGGAATCATGCCCATCACAGAAAGGAATGTGCATGAGTTGAATCAATTTAAAAGACTGGTGGTCTCAAACTCATTTTGTACTGCAGGGTAGGGACACTGAACTCCTTAGGCAACAACTCTCAACTTAGAGCTCCGCCACTACAATAAAATGATCCCTATTGTTTATAATGCCCAGATCCAACAATATATTATATAATCAAGACTTATTATCCTGGTTTGTTGAGTAAGTACACCAGAATTCCCCTGGTTCAGAAGTAAGAGGGAATTCTGGCTTAATGCAGGCCAGAAACAAAGGGCTAAAGTAATTCATGAGGAGAGAGACGAGTGTTCAGCCCTGACGCTCATTCCCGGCTACTTAAACCATTGCCTGAACTCTACCTATGTCTTCCATACAATTTAGCTTTTGTTTATATCTGCATGAAATTCCTTACCTTCTCCCCTCCCTCCCGCTGCTTTCAGCCTGCCCCCCAATCCTGACTATATTTTTAAAACTTGATTATGTACAGAAAATGTATCTAATCATCAATTAAAAAACCACAAAAAGGATCAAACTTTGAATCCAAGGAGATCTTTGGATCGTGGCCTGTGAAGGATTGCTAGGCGGAATTAGAACTGAAGAATTCGCAAGTGGATTCTGAATTGACTCTAACCAATCTTGGGAGTTAGAGCAGCAATTTCAAGAAAGGGATGGCCCCCGCTAGTTATTCATAGGGCATGTAATCTGGCACTGTCGAACACAGGGGTGGGGAACCACTTTCAGCCCAACAGTCAAACATAATCTGAGAGAAAGGCTCGGTGGGGGGCTCATTGCAATGATAGGTGGGGCCAAAGGCAAAAGGGGTAGGGCTAGATTACAAAGAACATGAGCATATGCTAAGGCAATTTGTGGCAATATGTGGCTCCAGGGTCTGAGCTATGACATGCTGGAGGTTCTGAGCTAATAGAAGAACTTTGTACGCTGAAGGTTCTGAGCTATGGGAAGAACTTTGTGTGGTTAATCAACAGGATATATAAAAACAGCTGGGAGTGGGGTGGAGCGGCTGGGAGTGAGTGAGGAAGAGTGTCTGGGAGGTGGGGAGTCCAATAGACTCCTGGTCGGTCTCATGCCCGGCACTTCTAGGTGCCTGCAGAAAAGCTCAAAAATAAAGTACTAATACGCAGATGGTCTGCACAAATCAAGCTAGTTGTAGCTTACAGCTCTTACTGCCAGTAACTAAGCTTCAGGAGAAGCATTACAACATTTTCAAATAGGGAAAAGATTGCACAAAAGCTGGGAAACAACCAAACAACGGTGGTTGGGGAAAAGGGGGTATGGCCATCTGGAGATCCGGAGGGAGGGCAGATTTGGATTATGGGCGTGAGGTTTCCCACCTCTGGTCTAACGTGACAGAGATTGTTCTTAGCCTTTGATAAAAGCTAATTGAAAACAAATAGTGCAGCTAGGAGGAAAGAAGGAAACAGATGCCTATAGGAGGGTGATGGTGAAAATCTACTTCTTCAGTTCTGCGTAGCAATGCCATCAAAACCAGCTCCACAGTCAAGCTATTCTTTTGTTGTCAGCCTGTTACCAATTTGACAGGAAGACACTCACAAAAAATAGATTCTCTCTCAAGGCACTCACATCACTCATGATGCCAGTTCTACTACCAGGGCAATTTCACTAACTCCCAAAGTGCTTTACTAACAATATTTTTTTTAAAAAAAAAAAAACACTTATAACAATAGCAGTGAAAAAGACAGCAGGGCATTCCATTTAACAGACGAGGTCCTCCATCATTCAAAAATCAAAAGCACCAAGAGAAAAATGAAAATGGTCTTCATTTTTACGGCTTTGCTTTTTACTTGATCACTTTCGATGCGGGCTAAAAGCTTTGGCTAGGCATCTCGTTCCAAAAGCCTTGTAAAGCCCCGTAACTTTGCTCTGCTCTCAGCTGCCTCCTAAATATCCAGGGATTGCTTCTCGAGAACAGTTTCAGAAGCCCACATTTGCCTAATGCCAAGAAAAGAGCATAACAAAGCACTTCCAAAAATTAAAAGCAAAGACTCATGGGCAGACCAATAAGGCTGTTAGCAGCTGCCAAGTGTACTACCCAGGACAGGAAATCTAGCACTACAGGAATATTATTCTAACCTGTAAGCAATCCATTTGGCAATACAGACTAGGAGCAGCCAAAGATATTCTGCCACCTTAGGCGGACATGGAAAGCCCGCAATCCTATGTGCACGTAACTGTCAGTAAGCTCCACCGAACTCAATGACTGGGTTCAGACAACATGATAACCCACACTCAAAGGTTGAGTGTGGGTTGTCATTGAACCGTTGTTACTGAAACGTGGGTTATCAAGTTGTCTGAACCCAGCTACACTAACTATAGCTTGTTAACCACAAACAACCCATGAAGAGAATGCATGGTTTGTTGCAGGGTTGTGAACTGTGGGTTGTTCACCATGGTTTGTTATCATGGCTGGGTTGAGACAACAGACAACCCACGTTTCAACAACAACCCATGGTTCAACAAAAGCCTTGTAAAGCCCTGTAACTTTACAACCCACACTCAACCCTTGAGTGTGAGTTATCATGTTGTCTGAAGACAACATGGATTTTTGCACAATGAATTCTGTGTGGTATTAAGAAGTCCTGAATCGAATGCCAATCAAATTTATTGGCTGATCCCAAATCTTATTAATTCGGCAGGGTTGTACGCACTTTCGATTCTTTCCATCCATGCTTGTTCCTGACTAGAGATGTGAAGGCCTGGGAAATCCCAGGAAATTGAAGGGAAAAACATTTTTCTCCCGGTTTGTTTGCTTTTAGGACTTCCCTCCCCCCTCAATTTTTCCAGCAGATATAAAAAATGTTTGGAATGAGTTAAGGGCTTTATAGGACAAGGTTTTATGCACTTAAAATGTGTAGTGTGAAGGTTTTTATGTAAGATAATTGACAGCATTAGAGAATGATCATTCCTGTGCATGCTGTAGAGTTCAATATTTTCATTGTTATAGTGTTATAAAGTTCAACCTGATATCCAAATATGCTGCTGATCCTTAATATTAACATTTAGACACTAAATAATACACCTTCCAATTTTCAACTCTTTTCCCTTCTCAGATAGTAAAAAAGAAGACACGTGTGCTTAAATAGCATAGGTGATACATTTTGCAGCTCACTCTCTCTAATATTGTTCGCTTGTATAAAACAAAAGCTGCAATCTTAATCATACTTACCTTAGAGCAAGTCGCACTGAACTCAATGAGGCTTACTTCTGAGATATGTACAGGATTTCATTGTAAGACATAAATACTCTCAAGGCTGAAATCCTACATGTGTTTATAAAGGAATAAGCTCCACTAAACTAAGTGGCTCTTACTTTTGAGTAAGCATGCATAGGATTCTGTTTATGTAAGCCACCTTGGAAGGGTTTTTACCCTAAAAGTTGGCTTACTAGTAAAATAAGTTCAGCTTTGATGAGAAAGTAAGTATGGAATGTATTTCAAATTTCCTCCAAATTTCCTCCCCACCCCACCCCACCCCAACAAAGGAAAAAGAAACCCTAGTTTTCTCCATGGTTTCAAACATTTCCGGAAGTGTTTCATCTTTATTTCTGTCCTGATGTCCCAGCTGTTTTCTCTCAAAGGACACAACAGATATCATGCCTCTGCTGGACAGCCTTGCATTCAGGCTTTTGCAATTCTGCCTCCGATAGCAGGAGACGAAAGGTTACACATCTTGCTGAAGCTCTCCAAATTCCATCTCAAAGCACGTTCTGACTTGAGTCCCTTTCAGATTATTGTACCTCTGTTTGGGATGGAGGAGGACACAGAACAGCTGAGCCTGAGAGTGTTTGGGGAAGGGCCCAGCACATGGGTAAGCAGAAGATATCTGCAGCTCAACCCAACTGGCCTCACTCATCCACCAGCCTCTGCATAAAAGACAAGCCTCGAGTCCAGTTCAGGTGCTGGAAGCAATTGTTGTCTATGCTCAACCATAGCAGTAAATGTCTCTGCCAGCTCTCGGACCCGGCTTGGATTATTCTTGAACCCAGAATAGCTCTGATTATTCTTCAGCGTGTTCCTATACATGGCTTTGTTTTCTTTCGCTTCAGATGGATATCTTCAGCTTATTGACATTGGACCATCTCTAGCTGATGCTTATCGCTCAACTCCAGTGATATATGACAGACTGCAAACTTTGTTTTTTTCTTTTCGCATGAAAATCGGTCCGTATTTTCGTACATCCATTTCCAAATGTATGCATCAATTGCCTGCATCTTTGAAATACACACATTCCTCTCCCATTGATTAAAGTGCACGCATACACGTTTTTCAAAAGTATGCTGTTTTTCCTGTACATTTTTCAAATGTACGCATGCCATCAAGCACATATTTTTGGGTCCGAGAATCACATTGCAAGCTTGGAAATGTACAGACTTTGAACGCAGACTGTGACCAAGTCCGGGTTCAGTTCAAAAGGAGCAAACCGGGCAAATCCAGATCAAACCTGAACTGGAACTAATTTCTCATACCTCCCTAGTCACACACGCCAATCCCAAATATATTTACTGAGAAGCAAGTCCTGCCGATTTCAGTGGAAGTTACTTGCAGGCCATGTACACTCAGAAACCGCAAGAGGCAGACAGCACGCTTACAAATTGCTGAGAACTTACCTGCGCGCATCTCCCCAGCTCTGTCCGGCCAAGGAATTGAAAGATCTTTAACGCCAGTTCGTAAGGCAGCTGAACGTCAAAGAATGGAACTTCGTTTATTTCATTCTGAAAAGAAGACAGAGAGGAGAAGGGAGAGACATGTGTTAGGAATACAGTATTTTATTTCCCACCCACCTGACAGGAGAAGTAAGGAGAAATGCAAGCCACTTGTTTGTTAATGCTTGGGGAACACAGCATTTTTATCCTGATAAGGAATCTAAACATGAGAATTGCCATAGGAAGCTTCCTTATACCATGTCAGACCTCGTCCAGTATATTCGTTTCTGACAGGCAGTAGTTCTACAGAGGCTCAGGTAGATAAAGACCTTTCCCTCAACTGGACCATTTTAACTGGAGGTTGGGGAATAAGCCTGGGACTGTCTGCATGCGAAGAAGGCCGGCACTCTTCCATTAAAAAAGGTTTGTTCCCCTCATGTTGGGTCAGACCAATGCTCCATTTAGTCCTTAGCAATGGGTATTACCTATAGAGCCCCATACGACTTGGGATCAGGCTATTTGAGAGACCATACGAGCCTGTCTGGGTTTTAAAGTCTTTGAGGGAAGCCTTTATCCTAGTCACGCAACCATTGGAAGCGCATTTGGTGCGGATGTAAGAGGGGGCCTTCTCAGTGGCTGCTCCAGACCCTGGAACTCCCTGCTGCAGGAGGTTAGGTTGGCTCCTTCTCTGTTGTCCTGCCTTTGGCAGGTAAAGATATTTCTATTCAGACTGGTCTTTGGCATTTGAGCCGAGTTGCTGTCAAACGGGGTTAGAACTGGTTGGATGTTATTTCTTTTTACGGATGTATTTGAACTGTGTTTTTAATCCGTTTTCTATACTTTAACGGTATTTCTGTTTTATTGGAATTTTACTACAGTTAGCAGCCTTGAGTGTCTCTTTTGGCAGGAAGGTGGGATATAAATTAAATAAATAAACAAAATAAAGGTTAACTAAATACTACAGGCAGGTTTTGCACACACACACACACACACACCAGTTACAAGATATACTAATGTACACTCACATACACAAATCTGCCTAGCAGTACCAATTCCGGGTTTTGAGGGTCCATGGGGAAGATTGTGTCTGGACATCAGGAAGAACTTCCTCACGGTTAGAGCAGTACGACAATGGAACCAATGACCTAGGGAGGGATGCTTTAAGGTGGATTCCTGCATGGAGCAGGGTTTTGGACTCAATGGCCTCGTAGGCCAACTCTACTATTCTATGATTCAAAGGGCCCCCTCCCTCAATAAGTCTACCTTCTCATTGTCACCAGCTGCTATTGCTGTCCCACCTCTTTCTCATCATTGCTACCCCTTGCTTGCTTGATAGACAGAGAGCCTGGAGGGGAAATAGACAGTGGCATTTACTGCTCCTCTTTCTCACTACCACCATTGTCTAGAACACAGCAAGAGGCAGGTGAACCAGGATACAAGGATGAAGAGGAGTAGCACTACAGGGGCTTCTTGTTAGTGGGCCCCTGCTGGGGTGTAGGTTGTTGGCAAGTGCCCACCCATGCCTACCCTTGACACCAGTCCTATTGCCTAGCCTGGCTGCCCATGATTACCAACTTAAGTTACTTGTAGCACATCAGCAGCAAAGGTTTTATAGCCGAGGCAGTATAGCCCAATGGCGAGGTCTAAATGGGAACTTTATTAAAAAAAACTGTGGCTCTGAGTTCCATAGACCCAAGCCTCAAACAAAAACAACGGTGGGATGACCCAGATTTGTCGCATGTGGTGGTAGCAGTAGGATAACCTACAGTGTTTCTCTCACACATGAGCTACATTCATTGACTGCTAGAGCGTATAACCAGAACAAGCCCCAAAACACAGGGCTCTATAGACTGAAATTCAAACGATCAAGAATGCATATGATGCCCCCTCCCCACCCCCCCAAAAAAGAACCCAAGGAGCAAGAAAATAAAAGACTCAACTAATTTTAGGCTGGCTCTTCCAAACACACATCCCACTCAGACAAAGTCACAAGTAAAATATCCTGTTCCTTCAATTGAAGGAAAGAAACTATTAGTGATACCTTTCTTACCATTACATATTGTTCCAAATAACCAATCATCAGAAAGCTCACAAAGCACTTTTTAAAAAAAAATCCATCTTGCTAAACTAGCTCCAGCTTTTCTTGAACGTTTGATGGACAGAATCCAAAACACAAACACTGCCGCCCAATCCTTGGAGACACACATTTACACACCAGTGCGCTAATGGAGCTCTAGCTCAGTAAATGGATTAATTTACTGCCATCAGAAATTTAATCTGAGGCTTTAAAAAGAGAAAGAAAAAAAGTGTAATTAACCAGAAGGGAGAGAAGCAAGCTTCTTCTAACCTTTGCATAAATTGCGAAGCTTTTCTATACTAACCAAGCTAGAGGGGACATAGGAGTTTTGAATTCCTTGTGCCATGCAATTATTAGCACTAGACATATTGCTGAAGAACAGTATATAAAATCTTTATCATCAGAAGAGTCATTGCATCCACTGAATCCAAAGCCCTCCTGTTCGCCTAACACTATTTAGGGTCATATGAAAAGCAGGACAGGGCTTCTGCTTCTTTAACCTTTGTATAGAAAAGGGAATTTCAGCAGGTGTCATTTGTATGCATGCAGCACCTGGCAAAATTCCCTCTTCTTCACAACAGTTAAAGCTGCAGGAGCCCTGCCCTCTTTTCTATCTGGTCAGGGCTCCTGCAGCTTTATTCGTATAGTATGTGTGTTCCCCCAAACAAACCTATTTGCATGGACAAAAATTAAAACTGGCCAGTCGCAAACACAGTCTGTTTCAGTTCTCATGATCACAGGTGATGGAACACTGTGGCTGCAACCCACAGTTAAACCACAGACCAGGGTTCACACATAACGACAATCCATGAATCAACAACTCATGATTCAATAGCAACCAATATTCAACCCATATTCTGGGTTGTCGTGACATGTGAACCAGGCCAAAGAGTATGAAGAAGGATTGCTCAAATAGAAGTGGAAAACGTTGTCTGTTTCAGTTCCCATGATCACAGCTGATGGAACACAGTGGCTGCAATCATGGAGATTACTATTAGCTATATCCATTTGTTTGTCCACATGACAAAGAGTAAGACGGAGGTCTACTCAAATAGAAGCGGGAAAATATTGCATGAAACAAGCCTTTGACATAGTGCACTATCACAAAGAAGAAAATATTTCATTTAACATATTAAAAAATGCAGTGTGGCCTTAACATAGAATCAGAGATCAGGGACCTAGTTTTGCACGTAATGACAACCTAGAGTATGGGTTGAGTACAGGTTATCATTGAATCATGGGTTGTTGTTACGTGCGAACCCTACACTATGGTGTAACTAACGGTTGTTAACCACAAACAACCCAGAGTTCACAACCCAACTAGAAACTATGGCTGAATTCGGACAACACGATAGTCAATGGTGAGGTAATAATCAACTTTACAGTTGTTCATCTAGGGGGTACTCCCCACACAAGATGGTAATAAATAATCAACTGTGGTGAGGATTAGGATCAGCATTCAGACGACATGATAGTCAATACAACTGATTGCCCCCCCCCCCCAGTTGCTTATTGTGTCGTCCGAATTCAGCCAATGGGTACTCTTCC
Source organism: Anniella stebbinsi (assembly GCA_029215795.1). Lineage (NCBI taxonomy): Eukaryota > Metazoa > Chordata > Lepidosauria > Squamata > Anniellidae > Anniella > Anniella stebbinsi. Next base: position 8,807,837 of record JARDYH010000010.1, read on the forward strand.
TGGGTTAATAGCGGTTAACAACCCATAGCTAAACAATAGTACAGGGTTCGCTCATAACAACAATCCATGATTCAACAATCCAAGATTCAATAGCAACCCTCTGGGTGTCGTGACATGAGAACCAGGCCAAAGAATAAGCGGGAAGACTGCTCAAATAGAAGTGGGAAACGTCTGTTTCAGTTCCCATGATCACAGCCAATGGAACACTGTGGTTGCAATCAAGGAGATTACTATTAGTTATATCCATTTGTTTGTCCACATGACAAAGAGTAAGGAGGAGGACTGCTCAAATAAAAGGGGAAAATATTGTATGAAACAAGCCTCAGACATTACAAAGAAGAAAATATTTCATTAAAAACAACAACAACAGTGTAGCCTTAACATAAAACCACTGGTCAAAATGTTCAGCTCAGAAGCCCATGAGGTTCATCTGACAATGCCTTGAAACCAAAACTTCCTATCATAGCAAAATCTCCTATGTTAGCCCCATGCAGCAAAAGCAAAGAATCTTGTGGGACTTTAAAGCTTAAAAAATTTGTAATGGCGTATGCTTTTGTGGACTCCAGTCCACTTCATCAGATACTTGAAGTATTATCCTCAGTTGGCAGGTATGTTGCATGGGGGAGGCGGGGTGTAAGCAGTGGAGTGAAATGGCAATAAAACTCTATTAATACAGCCTGTGACAATTTGTGACCATTCACAAGAGAAGTATTTGGCAATAACATAATTCTAAATAAGAGTAGAGGCAAAGAGAAGAAGACTCTCTCACCTCTGCTGAGAGATCAGTTGCTATTCCATCAGGCTACCGAAATTAGGAAGGAGGAGATATAGATTTGAATCCCTCCTCTAATGTCAGGTATCTTAGGGTGACCCTATGGAAAGGAGGACAGGGCTCCTGTACCTTGAACAGTTGCATAGAAAAGGGAATTTCAGCAGGTGTCATTTGTATGCATGCGGCACCTGGCAAAATTCCCTCTTCATCACAACAGTTCAAGCTGCAAGAGCCCTGCCTTCTTTTGTATCTGGTCATTCTAGTATAGCTCCTGCAGCTTTAACTGTTGTGATGAAGAGGGGATTTCACCAGGTGCTGCATGCTTACAAATGGCACCTGCTGAAGTTCCCTTTTCTATACAACTGTTAAAGATACAGGAGCCCTGTCATCCTTTTCAAATGGTCACCCTAAGGTATCTGGTTGGGCACCTACTACTAAATTAGGCTGGTATGCCAAATGTGCCCATTCCTGGACAGGGATAGTCTGGCCACGGTGATCCAGACACTGGTAACCTCAAGAGTGGATGCACACTATGTGGGGCTGCCCTCAAGGGTGGTTCAGAAGTAGCGGCTAGTGCAGAATGCAGCAGCTACATTATTGACTGGGGTGCCTGACTGTGTACATATTACATCTCTGCTAAAGGACTTTCTACATTGGCTGCCAGTCTGTCAACGAACTAAGTTTAAGATTTAGATATCAATATACAAAGCCCTATAGGACTTGGGACCAGGTTACTGCAAGGGACGTCCCCCCCTATGCCAACCTCCCAAGCCCTACGATCTTCAGGGAGTGGGGAGGGGGCTGTTGCCCATATCGGAGCCTCCTGATTTTCATTTTGCGGCATCATGGCAATGGGTCTTTTCTGGAGGGCATCAGGTTAGGGAAGACTGCTGCAGGATCTCAGGCAGGCCCCTTTCCCAGTTATAGAACCATAGAATAGTAGAGTTGGGAGGGGCTTACAGGGCCATTGAGTCCAACCCCCTGCTCAATGCAGGAATCCACCTTAAAGCATCCCTGACAGATGGCTGTCTGGCTGCATTTTGAATGCTTCTAGTGTGGGAGAGCCCACCACCTGCCTAGATCATTGGTTCCATTGTCATACTGCTCTTACAATCAGGAAGTTTTTCCTGATGTCCAGCCAGAATCTGGTTTCCTGTAACTTGAGCCCATTTGATCAAGAAGAGATCCTGGCCCTCCTCTGAGTGACAAAGTCAGGGTTTTGTGTTGTTGTTGTGCTTTGACCCAGAATTGTTGTTTTAAAGGATATTGTAATTATAACTTGTTTTTATGCTTTTTATTCTTTTAAATTTTGTATATTGGTGTTTTTAATGTTTAATGTTTTTAATTTTTGTAAACCGCCCAGAGAGCTTCGGCTATGCGGTGGTATATAAACGAAATAAAATAAATAAATAAATAAAATACCAAGAGATCACAGAAATTGAACCTGGGACTATACAAAGCAGGTACTCTAACCCATCTTTTTCCAACCTGTTGCCCTCCAGATGGACTGCAACTCCAATCAGCCCCAGCCAGTATGGCCAATGGTCAGGAATGTTGGGAGTTGTAATCCAATCTTACTTTCTCTGGAAAGGATTCAAATTCTGATTAAGTTCCCTCCCCCCACATCACTGGCTGGCAAGAGGATTCTGGGAGTTGTAATCCAACACACCTGGATGGTATCAGCTTGGACAACGCTGATTTAGCTTGACATAATTGATTTTTTTCTACTACTACACCTTCCTATCTCTGGAAGAAGTTCAAACATATAATAGGCACTGTATTCAACTTCTGATCTAACACTCCCTCACATGCACACCTTGGCTAGCTAGTGGATGATGGAAGTTGTAGTACAACACACCTGGAAGACACCAGCTTGGAGAAAGCTGCTCCAGCTTGGAGAAAGCTGCTCCAGCTTGACAGAATTTTATTTTATTCTTTCTACTACTACAACTTCCTTTCTCTGGAAGAGGTTTGAACATATAATGAGCCCTGTATTCAAATTCTGCTTTAAGTCCCCACCACCACCCCTTGGTTAGTTGGAGGATGCTGGAAGTCATAGATGGTGTGGAGAATGTGGCTAGGGAGACGTTTTTCTCCTTCTCCCATAATACTAGGACCCAGTGGGGTCATTCCATGAAGCTGATTGGTGGGACATTCAGGACAGATAAAAGGACTTCTTCACACAGCACATAGTTAAACTATGGAATTCACAACCACAAGATGTAGTGATGACCACCAATTTGGATGGCTTTAAAAGGGGGGGGGGGTCGCATAAATTCCTGGAGGAGAAGGCTATCAAGGGCTACTAGTCCTGATGGCTAAGTGCAACCTCCAGTATCAGAGGCAGTAAGCCTGTATCCACACGAAACGATGGGGAACATGGGTCGGAGGGTGCTGTCGCACCATGTCCTGCTTGTGGGCTTCTGGTAGGCAGCTGGCTGGCCACTGTGTGCTGGACTAGATGGACCCTTGGTCTGGCCCGGCATGGCTCATTCTTGCGTTCTTCTTACGTCCAAGAGAACAGAAGGGGACCAGATTGGGGGAGGGCTGCTCTCACCCCTGAGCTATGGAAGGGGAGGGGGGGGGCATCCTGAGCGTTGGAGGAAACTAAAGGCGAAGCCCTTTTCCATACCAAGTCCTGGATGAGCTGCCCCAGGAAGTCTTCCTTTCCTCCTCCTCCTCCTCCTCTTCCTCCTGAAGTCTCAGCGGCGGAGCCAGGCCCAAGGCGGCGGCCCAGCGCGGTGGGGCTGCGGGGGACCCTCGGGGGCTGCTGCTCCTCCTCCTCCTCCTCCTCCGCCTCCCGAAGAGGGATGCCCCCGCAGCCCCCCCAGCCTCGCACGGGCTGCGGCGCTTCGCCCTCCGCCTCCCGCGGCCGCTTCCGGACCCCGCTGCCCCCCGGGCCGCTCCTCCTCCGGCACCCCCGGGCCAGCTCGGCCCGCCAGCGCCGGCGGAAAAGCTCCAGCTCCGCGGCTCCTTCCACCATGGCAGCCGACGGAAGGGAGGAGAGGAGGCCGGTCCGGCCACTTCCGGTCCGCAGGTCCGTCCGCCGTGGCGACCGGAGCGGAAACTGCGGCCGCCGCTCGAAGGTTCCGCCGAGTCCAGGCGCGCGCAACCCCCACCGGCCCTTCGGGACTTCCCAAGCTGCTGGGTTGCAGGTGTTGGGTTACTGCTTCCAGCCAGCCATGTGGGGGAAAGAAACTAAAAGCATATAATCCTATGCATGTTTAGACCGGGGGGGAGGGGGGGGGGGAAGGAACGTCCTACAACTCCCAGCATTCCTCAACCTGGCTGGGGGGACGCTGAGAGTCGAAGAACTTTTCTCTCTCTCTTTCTCTAAATGTGCATAGGATTGCACCCTTAATCAGAGTTTGAATACTCGGCTCATTGTTTGTTTGAACCCTTTCCGCAGAAAGGAAGATTGGACTACCACTCCCAGCATTCCTGACCATTGGCCGTACCGGTTGGGGCTGGTCGGAGTTGTAGTCCGATAGCCCGGAGAGCAACCGGTTGGGACAACATAGATTACAGCTCCTGCTTTGGCTGTCGAAGGTCCCAGGTTCAGTTCCTGGCACCTCTAAGTAAGGAATGGGAAAGAGTCTTGCTTGAAACCGTGGAGCAGCCTTCCCCAACCGGGTGCCCTTGAGATGTGTCAGACCACAACTCCCAGAATCTCCCAGTCGGAGTGAGCAGAAAGTAGATTTCAATATATATATATATATATATATATATATAACTTCATCTCCCAGCATTCCTGGCAGGGGCTTCTGGGGGATGAAATCCAAAACATCTGGAGATCTACCTTCTGCCTACCCTCCTCTGTTGTAGAGGGACAGTAGCCAGATGTTCCTCGTCCACCCTCTCATGCGTGAGCTATGTTGCGGGCAGAAGGGAGATCCCCGAAATTTGGACAGAGGGACCTGCCACAAACAGAACTTTTCTTCTCAAGCAACCTTTTGCTCTTAAATGCAAGCAATCTTACAAAGAAGTGTTGTCCTTTCAGCTGCTGTCCTGAAGTGGGAATCCATCAAAGAAAAGGGCAGTTGTTTCCAGACTCTTTGGGATTATTGTCCTCTGACTTCCTCCGAAACTAATCTGTCACAAACTGTAGTTTACACTGAAAGCCTCATTATCACTCCATTCAGTTGCAAGAGCAGGGAGGATCTGTCAGTTACTCTGGCACTCCAGTGGATGAAGTCAGGGCTCCTGCTCTGACTCAAGTCTGGGACCTGCACCCCTCTGTGTTCCCACTCTAGTACACCACTGGCCACCTCCCTACAAATTCAGTCTCAACCATCTCAATTTGCAAATGAAAGCCATGAGAGAGGAGTGAAGGCTGGTGGCTCCAATTTTGGTAGGGCTGTGAATCCACTCTAGGTTTCAGTCAGAACCAGCCAAAAGCCTAAAGGAGCTATCCTGGGGGTTGGAACTATTTTGGTGGTGGGATTCAGCACCTTGGATATCTCCTTTAGAGTTCTGGCTAGTTGTGACTGAAACCCAGAATGGATTCACAGCCCCACCGAAATCAAAGCTACCAGCCTCCACTGGAAAGGAGGTATCTCAGGCGTGTGTGTGTGAGAGAGAGAGAGATAGAGAGACAGAGAGAGAGAGAGAGAGAGAGAGTAGATCAGAAAGTGAAGCCCTTTGAAAAAAAGCAAACAGAAAAATAAATTACAAAATAATGCTGAACACATTCATTGTCTGCAGGCTTGTGATATCTTGCTGTTTATTTGCCAACTGCAGAAAAGGTTGCCCTGGCTAGCAAATAGCAGGCTAATAATGTCTTTTCTGAGTGTTCAGTAATTAGCTAAAGTTTGGGGACAGGTGTTTTTTTTAACCGAAAAATTGACTCATCAACAATCGGTAGGTTTAGGCAAATGTGAGCCAGAGTCATCGCTTTTGCTTTGTTTTGTGAATTGGGTTTGTACCTCTTGTAGATCAAGTAGACTCTCGTATGGGCTGCAAAGCCATCCACCTCCTCTTGATACAGGGTTGCAGAACCTCAGGCCCAGAGTCAATATCTGCCCCCTGAGGTTCTGCAGATGGCCCTTCCCCCTTCCCATGATCCTGCCCTTGTTCTCTGACTGCTGTTTGTTGGGTGGCTATTCAGCTTTTATGCAATATTTTCCCCATCTAAAAGGCCGAATTGCCTCTCTTAAGGCTTAGTTAATGGCAGATACAGCTTTAAGCTAAAATATGCTGGCATTTTGGGTATATGTGCCCCACCCCTTTGGCCCTGCCCCTTTTGCACCCCCACAAAAGGTTAAATGTCCTGATAGAGAGAGAGAGAGAGAACCATCCATGTGTATGCTGCTTTACAAATCACAAGAAAACAAGCCCCTGCCCCAAAGAGCATACAATCTAATCCAACACAGCATAGCCAACAGAGGAAGGGAAAGGCAGGCTGAACAGGGGAAGATCCCCAAAGACTGCAGGAAAACAAAACAAAACTTTAGGGGTGGGAAACAAAGACCAATAAACAGTCCAATGAAGACTGAGCATGCTCAGTGAGCACAAGATTACTAACTGGGGTGGGGTGGGGGGAGACAGAAATAGAAAAGTGCAAAGAAAATGGAATGCAGTATTCTGGAAAAGGATATGACTGGCTGGTTGGCTGGAACCCTGAACAGGAGCACGCTTACATTTTATGGTGGGCCCCAATTCAGCATTCTAATGCACACGTGTGCACACGACCAACATTTTCAAGGAGGTTTCTCCAACTTCCAAAGAGCCAAAATGGACACAAAATAGGGACAGATATTAATCAGGGATCAGTACGATACGTGGACTATTGGAGCATGTGAAGCATAAGAGAGTATAATGGAAGGAGAGAGAGAGAGAGAGAGAGAGAGAGAGAAAGAAAGGAAGGAAGATGAGTGTAGAAGACAGAAAGAAAGAAAGAAAAAAGAGGACATAAGACAAATAAATTAATAAGTACATTTGGGAGAGAGAATGAGACAGAAAACAGATAAAGGAAGGGAAGGAATGGAGAAAGAGACAGAGAAAGAATACATGCAAGGCAAAGAAAGAAAGAAGTGGAAAGAAAGTAGGCAAGAAAGAAAAGAGAAAGAAGAGAGAAAAAGAAGAGAGAGGATGGAAGAAAAGATGATGGGGAGAAAGAAAGAAAGAAAGAAAGTGTTAGAGAGAGAAAGAGAATGAAAGAAGTGGAAGAAAAAAGGAAAGAAAGGAAAGAAGTGGAAGGAAGGCAGGAAAGAAAGAAAGAAAATAGAAAGAAGAGAGAGGATGGAAGGAAAGATGATGGGGAGAAAGAAAGAAAGTGTTAGAAAGAGAATGAAAGAAGTGGGGGGGGGAAAGGAAAGAAAGAAAGAAAGAAAGAAGAAAGTGGAAGGAAGGAAGGAAGGAAGGAAAGAAAGAAAGAAAATAGAAACAAGAGAGAGAAAAGAGAGAGGAAGGAAGGAAAGATGATGGGGAGAAAGAAAGAAAGAAAGTGTTAGAGAGAGAAAGAGAATGAAAGAAGTGGAAGAAAAAAGGAAAGAAAGGAAAGAAAGAAGTGGAAGGAATAGTTGGGAGAGAGAGTGAGGAAGGAAGGAAGGAAGGAAGGAAGGAAAAAGAAAAGATGATGGGGAGAAAGAAAGAAAAGGAAGGAGTGAAGGAAGGAAGCTAGGAAGGAAGTATTGGCAGAGAGAGAGAGAAAGAGAAAGAGAGAGAGGAAAGAAAGGAAAGAAAGGAGAGAGAGAGAGGGAGGGAGGGAGAAATAAAGAAAGAAACGGAAAGGAGAGAGGAAGACAAGAAAGAGCCCAGGGAGCGAAAGGAAGGCGGCATCGAAAGGGTTACGGCTCCCTCCCTCCCTCCGCTCCGCCCCTCCCTCGCCGCCGTCTTGCGGCCGCCCCGTCGGGGAGGATGATCTCAGCCAGCATGTGACGCCCGAGCGCGGCACGCTTCGCGCCAGACTGACAGCCGCGGCAGGAGGAGGGAGGAAGAGGGAGGAGGAGAAGCTCGCGGAGCGGCGGCGGCGGCGGCGGCGGCGGCGGCGACGGGCGGCGCGTCTCTAGGCTGGCGAGCGGCGCTGGGCTGGCCGGAGGCGGCGGGCCTCGCCATGTGCCCCTGCTCCCTCCCCGGGCGCCCCCCGGCCGCGTGTTTCTGCAGCGGCGGCGGCGACAGCCCGGCCAGGGCGCGCGTCTCGGGGACGCAGCTCACCGCGGCGCGCCTGAAGGCGATCGGCGATGAGCTGCAAGCGCGGACGGCGGCGCGGCGAGCTGCGCGGAGCCGGCGGGCGTCGGCGGGCACCGGCCTGGCCACTTCCTTGGCGCTGCTGGCCGCCTTGGCCTGGCTGAGCCGCCGGGGGCGCATGTAGGGCGGCCGGAGCGACGGCGCCTCGACGGGCGGCCGAGCGAGTCAGCGGCAGCGGCGGCAGGTGAGCGAGGGCGAGAGGGAGGGCGCGGGGCCTGGGGAGGGGGCGGCCGCCGCCGGGGTCTGACGGCTCTCGGGGACAGGTTCCGGGGTCTCCCCCGCAGCCCGAGCGACGCCGATGCCCGCCCTTCTAGCCCGAAAGGAGCCCTGGGTTCAAGGGCCCCCTTTCGCGGCGTGGACGTAGAAAGGAGACCCTCGGGGCCACGTCTTCACATGTGGCGAAAGGAGCAAGGAACACGTGCACCCCTTCACACGTGACAGCTGTATACACTTCTTGGGTGGTGATGCGTGGCACGCCAGCTCCGTCCACCTAGACATCCATGTATGTAGGCGTAGCGGCTACCACAGCCTTCCCCAATCCTTCAGTTCTGTTGGACTACAGCTCCCATCATCCATGTCCACGTTGCCTGGGGGAGATGGTCGGAGTTGTAGTCGGACCACATCTCAAGGGCGCCAGGTTAGGCTAAGGGACTGAGCTGTGAGCCAGGAAGTTCTGAGTTCAAATCTCACCTTTGCTATGAGCTCTTTAGATGGTTTTCCGACAAGCCCCTTTGTCTGGGTTCACCCCCTCCACCCGATATTCCATCTTTAGTACCTTTTGTAAACTGGGCAGAGAGCATCAGCTATGGGAAGGCATAGAAATGCAAATAATAATAATAATAATGATGATAATACTATTGACTTAGTTTAGGACTGTGGTAAGGATTACGACTAGAGCATGCATGTGAAGCTCTCTGAATGCTTGAAAGCACTGCACAAATATTATTGTATTTTTTCCATGAAATTTCATTTCATTTTGAAATAAAGCTAATATAATAAAGGAGACAAAAAGAAGATACATAATAATAAACCAAGCACACTAAAGGAATAAAGGAATTCACTAATTACAATTGTTAGTCTATGATCAATATGCTTATGGGACATCTACAGTAAAACAGCCTAAATAGGAGCTGAATACCCAATGAAAAAGTAAAAAAAATATGTGGCATTAGTCAGAAAAAATACAGGCAACTGTGCTTGGTTGGAACGTGATCAAAAGTTTAAAAAAGCTTCAACCTAGCAGATAATGTTGAAACCGTGATGTCGTAATATCTTAAAGTTAGGATTCTTTGCTCGCTGCACTTGCTGAGTGAATTTATAATAATAACATCCCCAAAATAAATTAGATCTTTTTTCATGCAATGCATAAATAACTTGCGGAACTCCTTGCCACAAGATGTTTCATGGCCACTGGCTTAGATGGCTTGAAAAGGGGATTAGACCAATTCATGGAAGAAAGGTCTATCGGTGGCTACTAGCCATGATGACTAAATGACACATCCATGCGGGCGGGTGGTATGTCTAAGTCCTGGCTGCTGCAGAGCAACAGTGGAAGAAGGCAACTGCTTTCCTGCCTTGCTCATGGACTTGGCCACTTTAGACACCCGGATGCAGGACTGATCTAGCCCGGCTCTTCTTAGGTCCCTGTCCAGCAGGGCTGATATCCTTAAGCTTATGAGTGGTTTGCAAGCATTTGCTGTAACTTCTTCGTTGGGAGGCAGGGATCCGAAATCACACGCCTATGCCTTGCATGGTTTGGAGATCAGCTGCCTCCTGGGCACCCAAAGGAGACCCAGCTGAATCCCAAGCTGGGCACGAAGCGCCACTGGTGGCACAGGAACACCTGTGAGATCTGCCTTCCCGTCCTTTGCTTTCTGTCTTAAAGAGAACAGGTGGCATCTTTAAGCCAGAAGATGCCAATGGCAACTACTGAGGGCGCACCACCCAAGAGGAACGTAAGAAGCTGCCCGACCCTGGTCCATCTATCCCGGTATTGTCGCCACTGACTGGCAGTGGCTCCCCAGGGTTTCAGGTTTTTCCCAGCGCTACCTAGAGATGCCGGGAGTCGAACCTGGGTCCTTCTGCAAGCAAAGCAGGTGCCCTGCCACTGAGCTATTGGTGTGGATGGTGCTTCCAGAAGAGAGAGAAAAGTGAGGGTTTGCTGTCAGGGACTGGCATGACTGGATGCTTCTCGCCCTAAGCCAGGGAAAGGTTCCAGCAATCTTGTCTGCCAGCGGCGGCCCCGCTTAAAGTGCAAATTCCCAGTTGGCTCAGTCGACAGAGTGGGAGGGCACCTGGGCGGGAGATGGCTGCAGTACCCGACCTCTCCCAGACAGGTGCGTCTCTTGGCATCCAGCATCGAGCTGACTGTCATCATCACCATCAGCATCTATAATGCCGTGGGTCCCAAAAATCAATGACATGAGAGATCCATGAACATTTGCATGAGCTAAGGCACATGCGTGTCCAGGAGGTGGTGAAAGGGAAGCTATCAAGCCCACAGATAGAGAGAGAAAGGCTGCCTCTACAAGAGGCATTTAAAGCTATTTGAACTGTCTCATTAAAATTTTTACCTCTACATGAGCGGAGCGTAAATCGGGAGTTGAGGCGCTTTATCTCTCCGATTATGCGCATTATCGAATGCGCGTTAAATAGCGAATTTTATTTTGCTCCGGCCGTTAAAGCGCATTTTGCCTATGTGAACAAGCGATTCTCCGCATTAACTACTTGTAAAGCGCATTTGAAACAACCGGTAAGGTCACCAGTTGAGTGCTCAATTACTTCCTGCATACAAGCATTTACGATAAAGCGCTTCCGAGAAGATGCGCATAATCGGAGAACCAGGCATCAAATGGAATCCATCTAGAGGGGGTCAGATTGGAGATTGGAGCTCAGTTGTAAAGTGCAGGAGATCCCAGGTTCCTGAGCATTTCCTTTAACAAGGACCAGGGAGCAGGTGATGGAAATACGTTCCGCTGTGTGTGAACCTGGAGCGTTGTGACCGTCACTGGGTTAGCAGGACAAAGAATCAGACACAGGTATAAGGCAGCTTCCTAGCATGTGCCTAAACCCAGTGATTCCCTCGAAACCAGACTTCTCAGCTTGAATTCATCTTCACCTGAAGGCTACCAACTGCCTTAAGAGATAGGGTATCCGAATACAAAACAGCACAACTGCGCTGGGAGTTAATAGCTGGAGGGAACAGCATCTGCGGTATTACAAGCTCTTTCCTCTTGGCGTGAAGGCCAAAATAGATGTAATTCAGGAGGCCCCTGATAGGATCTCCCCATGGTTTGCTTTGCTTTTTACTTTAAAACTTCAGGAGGGAGGGTGTGTCCATGCATGGTCCTATTTTTTTTTTTAGCAAAGCAGCAGCATTAAGAGACTGGCTCTTTCCTCCTGAGCTTTTCCCGTACTCTAAATTCCACCCTCCTTTTTCCAAAAGATATAGGCATGATCTTGGTATAATCTTCTCTCTACCGCCATCTTAGGATCTGATAGTAGCTTGGGATGGGATATAGATTGTGGGGAAAAGCACAGTGGCAAAAGGTTAAAATGTTATTCGGTGTTTTTGTATTTTAATGTTTAGTGTTCATTGAAAGGATGGTTTTAATTGTTGCATTTTTAATTGTTTCTTATTATTATCATTGTCGTCATCATCATCTCTCTGTTCTTGCTTGTGGCAGTTTTTCTAGGCAGACATGATGGACTTTGCCAAGTCATGCTGTCTTTTTAATAATAATAATAATAATAATAATAATAATAATAATGTATTCTTATTAACTGGTCCAAACTCCTAGGAGAAAAGACAATGTATAATTGTTTTAAAACAAATAAATTCTCTGTCCCCCAGCAGTGTTGATCCGATTAAAATCACGGTCCTCTGTGGCCGCTCTAAAGTGCAAAAGCAAGGCAGTCAAACGGGCAGGTGATGGTGAATCTCTTATAACATGTCCATTTGGACCCTCCTGTATTGCAAAGCCCATTCCTGTCCATATATGTGCTTCCTTTTCCTTACTTTGGGCTGCCTTTAAAGCGAAGTATTCACATAGATGTCCTGCTTGCATGGATGGCAAAGAGTTTTTGCTCGGTGGTGTACATGCTTGCAGGAGGTCTGAGGTTCAGTCTCCGGCTTCTCCGCTTCAGCGGATCTTTCTTGGGCAGCAAAGCTGGAACCGAGGCCATATCTGAGGTCTTGGAGAGCGGCTGCCATTAGAGTGGACGGTACCAGGTTAGATGATCAAATCCACTAAAAGCAAAGCTCACAGTGGAGAGCTAACGCTCCTGTTGATATCGGTTGGGAATCAGGCATGGCTTCCCGTTATCGGATCGCTTTTCCCCAGAATGGTTTGATTGGATGCTGGTTCTGATCTTTTCCAGCTCAAGTCCCTCTTGGCTGCCTTGATCCAAAAAGCATCCCACTCTTCCATTGGTGTGGCATGGCACATCATCAGAAGCATGAAAGGTTTCTTGGGGGAAAGCAGCAAGCTTTCCTCACAGGATACTCAGGTCACGCATCACCAAAAGGCCGCCATCACAGAACCAGCTGCATGCGACGAAATAGTCAGTTCTTGTGGGTTCTCCATTGCTGGAAGTTTTTCAGAAGAGGCTGGGCAGCCCCCTCTCATGGATGGTTTCATGGGTTTCTCTGCACACTCCAGAGGGTTGGACTAGATGATCCTTGGTGTCCCTTCCAACTCCACAATTCTATGATTCTAAATCAGCCGCTTTATAGGACCGGGTGGAATCCTATTGCCCCCTTTGGTCACCTGGCTGATCCCTCTCTGTGGCCAGTGGTGGTGGGCTAATAATGCACATTGTGGGCTGTAAACTTTGGGGGCCTTATTCTAAGACCTGGCTGTTCCATCATCTGGTGATGGTGATGTGAATGCTTTCTGGTCGTGACCGTACTCTCTCAGTGCCCCACAGCGGTTATAACTACTAGTAATAACTACTGTGGTGTTTGCTTGGGTGTATGATCCCTCCAGGAATTAGGAGCACAGGTGGTATGCTATCAGTCCTGTAATTACTATTTTAGACTTAATGTAAGCTCCAGAACCTCTTCTTCTGAATGCCGGGGGTCACTCCTGGAACACGTGAAATAATTGCACACAGACACACTCGTATTCGCATGAAACTGCCTCAGAATCAGACCACCACTGTCTACACATCAAGCTTAATGCTGCCGTGGGTTGAGCTGCTAGCTGCTCATTTGGATGATGAAGGGGTAGCATGTGAATACCTTACACCAATAAATAAAGAGCTACATTAAAGAAGCTAGTTTTGCAGTGCATTCCAATCAAGATCTATTCAGACATCGGTCCTGCTGAGTTTATTGGGACTTACCCTTGGCGAAGTGTACACAGGATTGCAGGTGCAGTCTTATGCATGTCTAGAAAGGGGGGGGAAAGCTCTACAACTCCCAGCATTTGCCCAAGTATTGGAAGGCATTCTCCTTAGCAAAGTTTAATGTTTTCCCCTCAGAATTATTAGAGGGCAGGTTTAAATCCCAATGAATAGATGCCGCCCTGTAACAACGTCAAGGTGGAGTCCATCTTGCATGTTCTGTTCTACTGCAGTTATTACCAAGAGGCCAGGAAAGACCTAATATGCCCTATTATACAGTTTTTCCCTGGTCGCTCTCCTGGGCCCCTTATGATTCTTTTGCTCCAGGGCACCAATAAGTCTTTTACTGAGCAAGTGGCCAAATTTCCGAATCTGGCTATTCTCACTAAACCACTCATGATAGTTTGATCATTTCTTTTAAATGTACTGGTTACATGCTTTATATCCTTCCTTTTCTATTAACATGTATTTTTATTAACACGGGTGTACATCACATGTTGTGTTAATAGTCTGTTGACTGTAAATATAGATTGATTGATTGATTGATTGATTGATTGATTGATTGAACTCCCAGTGTTCCCCAGCTAGCCATGCTAGGAGCTGTAGAGCTTTTTTCTGTCTAAGCATGCGTAGGATTGTGCCTTCAGGCTGCAGTCCTGTGCACTCTTATTTCTTGTGAGTAAACATGCAAGGATTGGCTGGGAAAGTATAGTGCAGCCATAAAGAATTAGAGGCTCTCTGGAAGATAGGAGGCCAACTTATATTGTCTCAGTCCCTTGGTCCATCTAGACTAGTCTTATCAACACTGACTGGCAGGGGATTTCCAGGATTTTAGCCAGGATTTTTTCTAGCCCTACCTGGTGATGCCGGGGATTGAACCTGGGACCTGATGTATCCAAAGCAGGTGGTCTACCACTGAGCTACAGCTCTTGCCCATCCGGGGGTGAGTGGGGAGCACAATGAGCAGGAGAACCCCCAAATGCATCAGGGAAGTTAAGGCTAACAACAGCTACTAGTCATGATGGCTGTATATTACCTCCAGTATCATAGGCGGTATGCCTTTGAATACCACTTGCTGGTGAACATGAGTGCAATTGCCCATAAGCATTTGTGCGGCCGCTGTGGGAACAACATGCTGCTCTTTGGTTTGATCCAGCAGGGCTCTTCGTATCTTCTTATATTCAGGCCATCTTACCACATTAAGCATACAGTAACTGTAAGGATCGTTCCTTAACCCGTAGAAATGAATAGAGCAAACAAAATGGAATAATCCTCCAGTTACGTCCAACCCATCCCTCCCATTAGATGAAAATACCCATCGCTGCTAAGTCATTTGGTCCAAATTGATTCTGATGCTGGACAACTAATGACCAGTTTCTCGAAAAAGACTTCATTGAATTGGTTCATCCTTCCCAGTGGGAGTCACTTGCACTGATCTTTTCATCAGAACGGTATTCCAATTTTTCCTCCTCCGTAGACCTGGAATACCAGGTGACGGTCAAACTTTTGCAAGCATTATATGGGCAACCATTAACCAATACTACGTGGTCTTTCCTGACAGGCATTTTGTTTTTTGGTCTGATCCAGCAGGGCTCTTCTATTCAGGCTTGCTTACCGCATGTTGATGTAAGTGAATGATGGCACATTACAATGTAAAGCGCTCCCCACTCTGTACGTCCAGACTAAAAATATTTCAAAGCACCACTGCTCACTGGAAATGCAGTAGAGCTGTCTTTTAAAGGCTGCAACCCTATCCATACTTCCCCAGGAGTAACTCCCGTTGAGCAGAAGAAGACTTCCTTTTGAGTAAACGTGTACTGGATTGCAGGGAAGATTGATCTCATGTGCAATTTAATAAGCATTAGAAGGAAAAGGGAGGGTTGGCTCCAAGTTTTGCAGAACCCTGTCCCGCAGTTCCTTAGCCCATCAAAGGTGATAAGGGGAGGGGGAAACTCTGCAGCTCCTTGTCCACCAAGAATTAGGAGGGTCTGGGGTAATCTCCTATGATGATGATGAATGTATATCTGCCTTTCTTCTAAGGAGCCCAAGGCAGCGAGCATGGCCCTCCTCCTTTCCATTTTATACTCACAAGCCTGTGAGGTAGGTTAGGCTAGAGGCAACGACTGGCCCAAAGTCATCCAGTCAGCTTCATGGCAGAGTGGGGACTAGAACCTGGGTCTCCCCAGGCCCAGTACGGCACACCAACCACTACACCACACTAGCTCTGGTAAACTGGGCTGCCTTTGTTCATTTCTGTCTTGGAGCAAAAGCCTCTCCACCCCCCAGCCCACCCACATGCCAGGGCACCTGAAGGCGGCACAAGTCATATGGACGAGGTCAACTTTTCAGGACCTTGGAGAGCAGCACCAGCCCCTTGCTCTAGCAAGGTTTCAATTCCAAATGATGCCTTATATGACTCTCAGCCTGGGTTTCTTCTCTCCATTGGGTCCCTCCAGCTCCTGCCTGCCTAGGAGATGATGGGGACTGTGAGGCCTCCGGGCATGGTTCCTCTGGGACCTCTGGCTCACAGGTAGTGATCTCTGGGGATCTTTGTTCAGGGACCTCTTGGTGGGCAAGTCCTAGTTCAGCAGCTTCATAAATAAGCCCAGCAGAAGCAATCAGGCTGCAAAATGCTCTACCAGCCTGCTTATGAATCATGAGAACATAGGGAGAGCCGTGCTGGATCAGACCAAGGGTCCAATTTGTCCAGTATTCTGTCCATGCAGTGGCAAACCAGCTGCCCATGGGAAACATGCCTCCTCCATGAATTTACCTAACTCCCCTTTAAAGCCATCTAAATTGGTGGCCATCGCCACATCCTACGGCAGCAAATTCCATAGTTCAGTGATGTGCTGTGTGAAGGTGTCCTTCCTTTGATCTGTCCCGAAACTCCCACCAATCAGCTTACGATAGAGGGAGAAAAATTTCTCCCTATCCACTTTTCTCCAAACTAAACAATCCCAGCTGCTGTAACCTGGCCTGAAATTGCCATTCTGAAGCATTGCAGTTTGACCTAACAAGACTGCCCCGTTGTTAACACTCTACACAACCATAGCCGAATGCACGGCTTAGACCACTGGTCTTCTTGACCTCGCTGGTTCTTCCTCAACTCGGTTGGAGTCCAAACTGTGACCCAAGATGGGAGTTAAGACAGCAGTGATGCCATCTACCTATCCATCTCTGTCTAGCTCCCTCCTCCCCTGAAACCACTGATTTTCCTTTTAAGCCCACCAGCCATAGCCAGGCCTAAAAGAATCCTAAACAATTCCCTCTCCCCCAAAATGAGAGCTGTCCCCTAGGTCACTGGTGAAGTGTGCCTAGCTGTGGGCCCCTGCAGGGGCAGAATTTATTCTTTATTTTTATTATTTTTATACCGTCTTTCTGCCAGAGCCACGGAGACGATGTTCAACAATCAAAAACCATAAAAGCAACATCGTGAACACATTAAAAGCAGCAAGCCATCATTAGAAACAGAGCAGCATGACAAATGAAACAATTTAAAAGGCTAAAGGCAGGCCTTTGGCAAACAGTCTGGACCTCTGTGTTGACACATTGGACTTTTTAAAAATTGTTATTTTTATTTTAAATGTTTTAATATTGAAGCATGTTTAATTATATATTTTTTAACTTTTGTAGACTTCGATTTAGATGTTTTCATTGTATATGTTTTCATTTTGTAAGACTCGGTGTTGAGGCTCAGTATTGGGAAAAAGTTGGGACACAAATAAATATAAGAATAAGGGGGGAAAAGCCTTACACCTCACAGCGTTCTAGATTTCAGTCAGAACCAGGCAAAACGAATGGAGCTATCCAAGATGCTGCACCTATTTTGCAGATTGGGTTTAGCACCTTGGATAGCTCCTTCAGAGTTCTGCTAATTCTGACCAAAACCCAGCCTCACTGAAATTGAAGACACCGGTCTCAGCTGTCTTAGTGTTTCCAAGGGGTTCTCAGACATTTCAGAATATTTCATCTTCCCGGCGTGTTCCTTCATTATTGTTGCTAAGGCACAACAGTGTCACTCAAGCCTTGCAATCTGGAGAAATGTGAGTCGTGGTTAAGAAATCGTCAGGTTTGGAAGAGGGCCAATGGTTCCTTGCTCGAGACAGAATATCTCATCCCCAAAGCATCTTCCTTGTCCAGTCTCGCCTTAAAAATCTGCAAGTGATACAGCGGCACTACATCCCTGCCCGGACTTGCAGCAGTTGTTTAACCCCTAAATTGAAATCCCTGTAATTTCAAACCCATAGTTTCTTCATCTTACCCTTTATGAATAACTCTCTTGTTCTCTAAACCTTAAACAGCCTCTTCTCAAATGTCTTGCTTTCAAAAAAAGAAAGAAAGAGAGAGAGAGAGAGAGAGAGAGAGAGAGAGAGAAAGAAAGAAAGAAAGAAAGAAAGAAAGAGGATTTGTGAATGAAGGTGCTGTTTAGGTGGTTAGTACCATGGTGAACATGAGTTTTATAAAATTATAAATAGGGTGAGAAGAGGTGGGATCCCCCCCCCCCATCCAGTCTCTCATCCTATAATTTGGGGTTATTCTGTGAAGTGGAGTGGGAGTAGATTCAGGGACTAAATTCATGGCAGGAACCATAACTTAAGAGTTGTAGGGAACCTAAAATAATCGTGGAGGACATCTGTAGAACTGAAGTGGGTAATATGCGCTTTCCAGATGTCTTGGCCTACAATTCCCATAGCCCTTCACCATTGGTTATGTTGGCTAGGGTGGTTCGGAGTTGTAGGCCAAAAGATCTGGAGGGGATCAGGTTGGCCACCCCTGCTATGGAACCAAAAGTAAGCTTCTATCCAGCTTCTTGTTTATTATACGAAAACAGGGTGCTCTTCAGTTCCACCAGAAAGATTAGATTTGTAGAATGGCCAGTTACTAAAGATGACCAGAACAATCCAAATTGGAATGGGTTGGTGGGTAGCAAAATGGTGGACAGTCCGCTGCATCCAAAGCCCTTCTGGCTTATGCCAGTTGGGGTAGGAGATAGTAGGGTGGATTATTTTTTTCTTCTTCGTTCTAGTGGTTCTTAATTCTTGTTTTTCTTTTTTTTTTTTAATTCCTCTAATGGTTTCAGTGGGGGGCAGGGGTGGGTAGGAGAGGATGAACTGGTGGAGTTGAGGGCCTCTATCCTGTGGCACAATCCTATGCATGTTTGGACAGAAAAAAAGTCCTACAATCCCCAGCATTCCCCAGCCAACCATGCAATCTCACCCTTCGGAGCCTTCTCTGTAGTGGCACCCACCATTTGGAAAACTCTCCCTGGTGTAGTTCGGGAGGCAGAAACTGTGGCATCAATTCAAATGTCTCCTGAAGACACATTTGTTTAGCCAGGTCTTCCCTGGGCCTTAAATAAATTAACTACACCACTCCATTTTACTGCTCTTTTATTGTTGTTGGAAGTGTTTTAATACTGTGTTTTAATGCTGTGTTTTAATATTGTATTTTAACGTTGTGAACTAGTGAGAGATTCTATTATATTCAGCAGTATAGAAATGTTACAAATAAATAAATATAAATAAATTTCCAAAACTGGGATGCAGATGCAAAGAAGACTGTACGACAAGTTAATTAACAAGACCAACCACATAATCCAAGTCCAACCCACCTGCCTCACTATCTATGTTCCTCTATGCCACTCCTTCTCTTGCAGCTTTGTTGCTTCCTCGCCATCCATCTCTTTCTCACTGAATTTTGGTTGATGTGCCGCTCACACCCCATGTGGAGATCACATCTAAAGCAGGGCACTGAGTAACCGTAAAAGGACATAGGAAGCTGCCGCCATATTGAATCAAGCCGTCAATCCACAGCATTGTCTACTTTAGACTCAATATGGGTATGCCACATGTCGCCCGTGGGTGCCTCCACCGTGGCTCGGCAGTGCCCTCTTGCTGCCATTGCAGCTGCTACTAAAATCACACGCCTGCCAGACAGCAGGAGGGAGCTTGATTTAAAGGTGCGCGGGGATGACAGGAGGTGCACCTCCCTTCTCAGCATAATCACGCTCCTGTCAAACATGTTTTGATCGGCCCAGAGATTGCCCGTGGACCATCTTATTTATTTATTTGTTTAGAATATTTATATACCCCTCCGTATCCTAAATTAAATTCCGGAGCAGTTAACAGAGGAACAAAACATTAAAAAGTCTAAAAGATTGTTCAATTGAAAACAGAAGGCCAATATAAACAGTGGCTGGTCAATTGAACAAAGTTTTCTGGAAAAGAGCAATTTTCAGGAGGCGCTGGAAGCAGCCTAGTGTTGGCACCTGGCTGACCTCCAGGGGCAGGGAGTTCCAAAGAGAAGGGACCACCACACTAAAGGGTCTTCCCCTGGTAGACTCCAATCCGGCCATAGGTCCATGTGGAACCACCAGGAGCATGACCTCAGTGACTGGGCAGGTTGGTAAGCATTCTCTCAGAGATCCTGGAGTTTGTCTAGAGATCCTGGAGTTTGTCTAGAGTTTTGTACAATATTAACAAAACCTTAAACCTAGCCCGATAGTCAATCTTGAGTTTCAGTTCTCAGCTGAAAGAACCTCAGGTTCCAGAGTTGGGAAAGAGCCCTGCCTGAAACCTTGAAAAATTCAAGAAAGAGAGAGAGAGACCAATGGTCTGACTCAGGATGGGGCAAAGTCACTCACTGGCTGAAGGGGAACTTGAACCCAAGCCTCCCCTGCTGGGAATGGTGTGAGTTGCCTTCCAACCCAACTGGAGAGCATCAGGTTGAGGAAGGCTGTCCCACCCTAGTGCTCTGAACTGCTACACTACGCTGGCTTTCCAGGGAGGGAATGTGAGAGACTCAGACAACAGTTGGAAAAAGAGTCATGTGTAGCCCAACCCTAGGCACAGCTGGAGTGCTGCTGTTGAACCATGGGTTAGCGTGTTGTCTGAACGCAGGACATTTTCTGAAGGGTGGCTTGTTAACCATGCAGTGTGGCTGGTTATGCAATGTGGCAGATTTGTCCGGAACAAGCCACCTTGAGCACCCATGCTTGATGTTGGGTTGTTCAGGTTGGTTAACAAGCCACCATAGCAGGCCCCCCTGCGGAAAATGCACTGCATTCAGACAGCACGATAAACCCACGGTTCAACAGCGGCCCATGCTCAACCACTGCGTGTGGGTTAGCGTCCCGTGTGAACCCAGCCAAAGACTTTGTGTTGTATGTGGGGGTTTTAAGCATTCTGAACCACCCAGGAAGCTTCGGCTATCGACTTCGCTCGAGTCTTTAAGAGCGCTGTCGCAAAGGCACCATCGTGCCTCCGCCGATTCTTTTATTTTAGTCATGTGCATTCTTGCTCCCTTGCTGAGCCTTTAATGTTAGCTTACCTGCTCTGCAGAAGCTATGTGACTTGTGTCACTGGGCATGTGTGTCATGTCACTGGTCTTTGAAAGAGAGAGAGAAAGAGAGAGAGAGAGAGACCACTCCATGAATTGCAGCTGTCGCAAAGGCACCATCGTGCCTCCGCCGATTCTTTTATTTTAGTCATGTGCATTCTTGCTCCCTTGCTGAGCCTTTAATGTTAGCTTACCTGCTCTGCAGAAGCTATGTGACTTGTGTCACTGGGCATGTGTGTCATGTCACTGGTCTTTGAAAGAGAGAGAGAAAGAGAGAGAGAGAGAGACCACTCCATGAATTGCAGCTGTTAAATATGCAATCTGACATCACCTTGGAAGGCCCGGCCAGGATGGTCCATGCCAGCCTGGCGTGCAGCACCGATTGTATTTTGCTCTATCAGCCCAGACATGGCACAGCATGTTAAATTAAAACCCTGCCTCTCCCAGCCAGCGCCACCACCAGTTTGGTCTGGCGCCATCGGGGCTGCCAGTCGTTTCCCCTGCCATCAGCTGCTGGGCTGGCGCGGGGGCAGTGCCGTCAAAATTTTCAGCAGAGTTAATTATCTGCATTCAGAGTTGGACCGATAACGTTTCCGGAGGCATCTCACGCTGGGCAGCGCAGAAGTCCAAAGAACCGCCCCCCCCCAAAAAAAGGGCGAGGGCTGAAGGCTTTGCCCTAGCAATGGATCTGGGCCAGCTGAGTCAGCAGTAGGCAGTGTTTTTACATGAAAAACCAAAAGGAGGAGAGCATCCCGATCAGGACAGAAAAAAAGGGGAGAGACAGGTTCTCAGGATGCTAAAATACTTCATTTCAAAACCCAACGCATTTCGGCCTGTGTTTTTTTTAAGGCCTTCTTCAGAGGGCTGTAATATTAAAAATACATTAAATTATGTTTGAAAGGATAACACACACACATATAGTTTAGAGGTTAGTTGGGCACATTGCCACAAAGGCCTACGCCCATGTGTATTTTTAATATTACAGCCCCCTGAAGAAGGCCTTAAAAAAACAACACAGGCCGAAACGCGTTGGGCTTTGAAATAAAGTATTTTAGCATCCTGAGAACCTGTTTCTCCGTTTTTTGTCCCAAAGTTTTTACATGATAAATAGCAGAGCGCATAGGAAAGAAGCTGGATCCCTTAGGCAGTATTGTGCTAGTTGTCAGCGGGAGTAAAAGTGTGTTCCTTCTCATGAGTGGGGCTGAGTAAGAGAGAACTCTCCTGTCCTCTAAGTTCCCTGAGCAACCAGCGCCACAAGACACTCCAATATTAACTTTTTCTCATAAACGAGGAATCGTTCATTCCTTCCAACCGCAAGCAGTGGTGATGGAGCGCCTGTCATTTTGGAAACAACTGGGACCACCCAAAAACAGGATAGCGGCTTCTACACATTCACAGGTCACCCTAGTTCCCTGAATAAATAGCCCCGCAAAATGCACTAATAACCTTTCACGCATATGAGGAATCATGAACATCAGCCTTCCCTCCTGCTGTGGACTCTAGTGGTTGAGTGGCGAACAGTTTGGAAGGAGTCACTCAAAAAGATGGTAGCAGTTTCTACACATTTGGGGAGACTCCTTAAGTATGCAAAAGTAAATACATATGTAAATTGAAAGAAAAAATATACGTATATATTTTTTTAAAAAATTGGTTCGCCATTTCAGCTTAAAGAACTTATGCCTTAGGATATGGGGGGGGGGCAGACAATTGCAGTGGGGACTGGACAATTGCACAAAAGGTGGGAAATGGTAAAACGATGGGTGGTTGGGGAAAAGGGGGTGGGCCTTCTCAGCAGTGGCCCCACACCTGTGGAACAAACTCCCACCGACGATCCGCCATGCACCATCCTTACAGGCTTTTAAGGCGGCCTTAAAAGCATTTTACTATGGCCTTCTCTTAAATACTGCTTTGCTGCTGTTACCCTTGCTGTTTTATTACTAGTTCTTAACGCTAGCTTTTATTGTTTTAATTAATATTTTACTTTTTTATGTTTTTATTGCTTTTCATGTGTATACTGTTTTTATATATGGTTGTTTTTATATGTGGCTGTAAGCCGCCTTGGGAGAGCTTCTGTCCTGAAAGGCAGCTAAGAAATGTTTTAAATAAATAATATAATAATTGGGGTGTGGAGTGGATCGAGGGGCCATCTGGGGAAACCCCAGAAGGCCAAATCAGGACTCTGGAGGTTTCAAACCCCTTGTGATAAACCATAGTTTATCATGACAACATAACGGAGCCACCGACTGCTTGATATCCATAATCAACCAAACTATTGCTTGTTGATAAGTATGGATCTTAGGATGCTGCCCCCAAATGTAAATCAAATGTAGATCATATTGCAGTTGTAAGCAATCTTCTTCTTCTTCTTCTCCCCCCCTCCGCAACTTTTCCTTAGGCTGAAGGAAGATCTGGGCGCTTGGGAAGTTTCCCCATGTCCCTGCAGGATTGCAGTCCTTGAGCAGCAGACGTGAAGAACGACACGGAAGAGCGCAGGCAGAAGCTGAGAGGGCGGGGAAGAGAGAGGAGAGAGATCTGAGTGACGTGGACGGAAGGGAACTGCCGTGTAGTCCGACGGTGGAACCAGTGCACACGTGTGTGGGTGTGTTTGTGTGTGTGCTCGTGTGAACACGCGCTTTTGTACAGAAGCTGCAGCAGCAGCAACGGAGGAGGAAGAAAAGGCGTGTAACCCTTTCCGTGTGCAAGCACGCGGAGGCTCCCGCCGTGCCTCGCCTCCGCTTGGGGCGGCGGCTTGCCCGTTTCCTGACAGCAGAGCGGCGCCAGGCCGCGTTGGGCGCAAACGGAAGGCTTGCTGGTCGTGGGGACGGGGTTTTTTCGCGGTCCCTGCGGAGACGCGGCCGTGCGTTGGGGGGGTGGGGGTGGGTCTGTATCTGTATCTCTTTCCATAGGGGTGGGGTGTACATATCTCTGTCTGAAGGTCTAGGCGGGAGGGCAAGAGGAGATTTCTCTATACCTTTAGTTTTCTGGTGCTACGCATTAAGGTTTGCCTGGAGCCGAGTTGTCTCCGTGGTGCTATGTCGTCGTTGTTTTTTCAAAATAAAATAATAATAATAATTTTTTTAAAAAAAAACCAAGTGACCGTTCTTAATGACACGTGAAACCGGGAGACGTGCGTTTTGGTCGTTTGTATTTTAGGAAAGGAAGGGCTAGGGGCGCTGTCCTGGTTATTTCCAGCCTCCCTGCCCATTTTATAGCTTTAACGGAGCCTCGTCCGGACGCTGTGCGAAGCCCGGATTTGACGGGGCTTCTTGAAACTCGCTTACCATGAAATAGTTACCCCCTTAAAAGGGGGGGGGGCAGTCCTATACATTAGAAAGAATAGTCCTACAACTCCCAGCATTCCCCAGCCTCCATGCCGGCTGGGGAATGCTGGGAGTTGCAGGCCTTTTTTCCCTGGCTAAGCATGCATGGGGTTGCAGCCTCGGTACTCTTAAAAGTCTCGGCGTCGTGTTTGGAGTCGGTGGTACACGTGGCGGCTTTCCTTGCACGTTTTTCTCTCGTTGGGTGCATGCTTACAGGTGAAAGACGTCCGCTTTCGTAACTGGGAGACTGGGCTGAATTATTTGGCTGGATGAGCGCAAAGTAGAAATCGTGGTTTTTGTTTACGGGTGGCAAAGAGAAAGCTCTTCCTGCGATCGCCTTTCACCTGGCACCGGGATGACTTGTACAGGGAGACGAATCATATGTGGAGGTAAAAATAATAATATATTTTTTAAAAAATCACAGTAATGCAGTGTATGGAGCTGGCAGTTATGGTTTAATCAAGGTAAAAGTTATTTAAAAAGAGAGAGAGAGAGTGGAAGATTCTATTATTACCTGTGAAAAAACAGCTGGCTCTTCTAGTTACTTTAGAGTTTGTTCTCTAAGCACTTAAAGTCTAGGCCTCTGTTCAGTGAAACAAGGATTTAAGAAATCACCCCCTTTTAACCTCCATTTACTTGGATGTTTGACTGCCAAGCACCGTTTTCCAAATCACATAAAAGCAGCAACTATACAAATACACACCTGTACTAGATTGAGCCCCAACTGAGTTTACAGTCATTCTTAAGAATGAATTTCTGGAATTGCATTGGGGTTTGCTCAGGTTTAGCTTTCGGATCTGTTTATGGCACCAAGGCTCAGTTGTATACTGTCAAGGGTGCCTCTGAGCATGCACCGAGTGCCTTTCCTCTTCTACCACCACCCCTCGCAACCGTAAGAAGCCGCTACACACCTGTGGGGCAGGAATGGTTTCCAGTCATGGTTGTGTCTTCACAGCCCTCTATGTGTGTGTATGTGTGTGTGTGTTTAAAAAGAAATTAGCTTCCAAACTGCTACTGAGGTGTAACTCGAACTCAGAATCCACACATACGAGTGAGAAAATTGTGAAATGGACACTATGTCCCCCTTTCACTTATCCAGGAATGTATTTGTGTCACATGGGGGGCACTTTCAAGGAATAAAGATGAAGGGGACCTCTGCAAAAATTGGATTTGTTAGCACTAATTCTGTTACCCTTGGGGCACCGTAAAATAGCTGTTCACTGTGGCTTTGTAAAACAAAAAGAACCCCCCCCCCTTATGAATTATATAAACTGTAGGTATTTGTATAACAAACCATATTAAGAACTACGGCAACCAAGCACATCTGTGTATTCTATGATCCACAAGCCCAACCTTTGTCAAGTGTCTGCAACCATTTAAATTCTGCACAACCCACAGGTTGAAGAGCATTTCCACCTCGGTTCCTTTGTTCAGTTAGTGCACCAGTGTGGGCGAATCGTAGGATTGCAGAGTTGCAAGGGACCATGAAGGTCATCTAGTCTGACCCCTGGCTGAACAATGCAGGATGCAACTATAGCATCCCTGGCAAACGGCCATCCAGCCTCTGCTTAAATCCTCCAGCGAAGGAGACCTCACCACCTCCCGAGGCAATCAGTTCCATTCCTGAACACCTCCCACTGTTAGGAAATTCCTCCTAATGTCGAGCTGATATCTACTTCCTTGCAATTTCCACACATTTGTTCTACTTGTGCCCTTTGGGGCATCAAGGCAACTCTCCAGATATCTCAAGACAGCTACGTCTCCCCTTAATTTTGCTGGACCATTTGCCGGAGGGACAAGTGAGGCTTTTGCACGGTCTCTAAAGCAATCTATTCCACAAGGAATCACAACTTTGAAATGTATCTCCCCCATGGACGGTGAGAGACATAGAATGTGCTGTTTGACAAACAGGTCCTACTGACCACTTGTCAGATCCGGGCTGTATTTATTTGTTTCTATAGCATTCTCGGCATGCACTGCGTTTGGCTAGCATGCAAGAGGACAGGTCTGTGCCCTGAGGAGCTTACACCGTAAAGTTCGACCTCGGGGGTGACGACAGGGGAAGGGGGAGGCAAAAACGAAGGCCAAGCCATTTGTAGCGGCATTGAATGAATTACTATCCTGCAACATGAGCTGATTTTTCGTCATAAAGATGCACGACAGCCAAGCCTGCTCCTGATGCTTTTTGGTTGCGCATGGGCATGTGCAGAATTTTGTAAGTTTTGGCTGAGAGGGGCATTTGAGGGGGAAGAGTAAACCTGAGGGGGATACAACCGGTAGCTGTGGACCGGCAATCACCCCAAAGACAAGTGGCTCAAGCAGAGAACAGATGTTTTGCCCGCATGCTTTCAATTAGAATAGCGAAGGCTTAGCTGTTTGCTTTTGGTGGGGGAAATAAAGAATTGGAGAGTCTCCTGAATGCAATTTCTACGTTAGTTAATTGATACGGTACAGGACACTGCATGTATAGAATTAGGGAAGACGACAGAAGACCAAGAGGGCGTGCCACTGAATACGAGAATAACCTTTCTCTCTTTTTACTCATGTACATGTTTTGGGGGGTTGGGGTGCCTTTATGTCCTGCTTGTGGCTTTCTAGATGTGTCTGTCTGCAAACCGAATGCTGGACTAGATGGACTTTTGCTATGATCCAGCAGGGCTCACCTTAGGTTCTTAAACTGCCCATCCTTAGGGCCAAACTTGACACGCTGTCATTTCTGCAATTAGGAATGACAAGCGGTGCGGTGCAGATAGGGAATTTTCAACCCTGGGCTTAAAGGTCTTATTGGGGGCCATTAGACGGGCATGTACAGGATTTCAATTGTAAAGCACACAACTGACATTTCCCTTACCTCCATCCAAATACCATGCTGTGCTTTAAAATGCGTCTACGTTCCTGATAGGTTAGAACAACAGCCAGATAGTTCACCAAGCCTGACTTTTTTAAAAAAGAAAAAAAAATCTCTGACCATACGCAGTTTTGCATTTGAAACTCACTTAACTCACAGAACCGCCATGACTACAGGGACAAAATGGGGTTTGCTTCAGCGACCCCGATGCCCTCATCACCCGCCACTCTCCTTTGGAAGACCCCAGAGCTGCGGGTTCCTGGACTTCAGCCCCTACACTGATTCCAAAAACGTTCTTTTTAAAAGTTAATAACAAGTGTGGATTGCTAATGCAGATGGGGACCCTGGCAGGGGTTGAGTACAAGGGACTTTATTTCTTATGCTATCCACTGTAGTCCTGATCTCTTTTAGGGATCTGCATCTGCACTTTGCATTGGAAGGGAAGCTTCCATTGGAGCAGATGGATAAAATCCAACGAAAGTCCTACTTAGAATAGACCCATTGAAATGAATGGGTCATAAATCAGCCATGACTAACATCATCCCATTTCATTTCAGTATGTCTTGTCTAAGTGGGTCTTGTGTTGGATTTTACCCAATGGGAGCTTTCCTTCCAAGGGAAACAACAGGTGCAGGGCTTCTGATCTGGATCAGGGCCACTGTGGGGTGTGTGAAGGATTAAAGTCTCCCGACACACACACTTGCTATTTATCTTTAAAAATCCATTCAATGGTGCTATGTCTCTTCCCAAGTCTCAATATTCTGTACTTTTCTTCTGTGACGTGAGCATAAAGCGCATACATGCCCCATCAAGTCTGACAGGCTAGTGCATGAATTGACGTCTCTTCTAGAAACAAAAGTCTTGGAAGCATCAACCCTGAAAGGATCTCCCAATAAAATACCATATTAAGGTGTATTTCATAAATCCTGTTGACTGGTGGAAAGATATTTAGGATCTAATGCTATGCATGTTTAGACAGAAAAAAAGTCCTACAACTCCCAGCATTCCCCAGCCAGCATAGACAGGGAGGGGAAAGGCCTACAATTCCCAGCATTCCCCAACCAGCATGGCTGGTGGGGAATGCTGGGAGTAGCAGGACTTTTTTCTGTCTAAACATGCATAGGATTGTGCGCTTAATTGATTGACAGCCCTAATTCATCTTCCATTGTTAGCCATAAATAAACAGACAATCTATGAGTCAGTCAACAGATTTCATGGCCTTGATGCTCACCAGGGCTGTAGTTAGGCTCTGAAAAGATTTGGGGCCCACGCCTATAGGACATAAATCTGCATAAAGTTTGTATGAGTTCATTTATATCTCTATATGCAATAATCACTAGGATTTATTTAAACTTTAATTTTTTTTCAAAAGTTGAGTGTGGGTATTCGCTGAACTGTGCGTTGTTGGGTTGTCTGAACGTAGCCGTGCTAACAAACCATGGTTTGTTGCTGGGTTGTGAATTGTGGGTTGTTCACGGTTTAACAAACTATGGTTTGTTAGCACAGCTGAGTTCAGGCAACACAACAACCCACGGTTCAACCCGTACTCAACCTTGAGTGTGGCTTATCGTGTTGTGTGAACCCAGCCACCGTTTTTCTTTTGTTTGCCTTTCAGCAGGGATGTAAAAAAAGGAGGGTTGTAGCTCAGCAGTAAATCAGCTGCTTTGCATGCAGAAGATCACAGATTCAGTTCCTGTTATCTGCTGTTAAAAGGGTCAGGCAGCAAGAGGTGGAAAAAACCTGTGCTGAGCCCTTTAGAGACCCGCTACCAGTTGGAACAAACAATATTGGATTAGATGGACAAATCATTTGACCTAGTATAAGGCAATCCCTTCTGTTCCTATTTCATTAGGTCTTTGGGATGTTGCCATATAGCATTGTTTTCTGGCTGCTTGATTACTTTCTCATTATTTATGCTTTCTTAAAAAAACATTTTCATTGTTTTTACATTATTGTGATTTTCACTACCCCTGTTTAAAGCTGTTTTGAACACATGCTGGAAAAGCATGATATATAAATATATATATTTCAAATAAATAAAGGTGGAAGGAGCAATGGTTTAATTGTAGCTTCCGGGTGCTATCTTTGGAATAGGGTGCAAACGGCTGTCTTTGGAATATGGTGATCTGCACATGATTTTTTGTGTCGCTCCCTACGCAGAAGTGAGTTCCGCGTAGGGAATCAGAAATGTGGAGTTGATCTAAGGGGGCAGGCAACCTGGCGCCCTGTAGATGTTTTGGACCACAACTTCCAGATGTCCCTTCTTAACCTTTGTTTAGAGTCGGATGGGGCTTTCTCCCACCCTTTTGTAAGAGGATTTTCCTATGTCAGAGACTTTGTACATATTTATAATGACTTTATTAAAAAAAAAAACATTAAGTACGAGGATTCAAGTTGTCTGTGTGTGTTCGTTTGCCTGTTGTTCATTCTTCAAAATGTTTTAATTTCCGTCACTGCAAACCTCCTCTCAACCTGCCCCTGTGCAGATCAGAAGATTTATGTGTGGAACTACACTTGGGCAAACGTATCACTTCCTAGATCTGGAAATGGCCGCAAAAATTGGATGTACGGCCTGCGTGGATGCTGCCTACCTGCTCTGCATTGCTGTAAGGGACTTGTGTGGGTGGCTACACATGTGCATGTGTGTTGAACTGGGTCTTCTCAACACCAAGTTCCTCCTGAACAACCCAGTTTCACCGCAAGTTAAGCAGACGGTGCTTCGAGGGCGCCACCTAGGCTGCAATACCAGCCTGTCTGGGCATTCCGTCAGCTGACCCCCAAGAGCCAATGCCTGTCCACCAGGCCCTATATAGCCGAAGCCTCATAGTTCGCTCCTCAGTCTGAGCAACTCATCTCCACTGTGAGGACACTGCCTAAGCCCCCTGCTTCCTGGGATCTTATCCTTTGCCTTTTAACATTTAGTACATCTGGCCCTTCTAATCTTCCCTTGCTCCCTTGGAGAATGACTATTTTATCCCTATACATCAGGGCTATGGAACCTCAGGCCTACGGACCAAAGATGGCCGTGCACAAAAACTGGGGAACCACGAATCCTGGGGAAGGGCGTGAGGCCATCTGGGGAATTCGAGAGGGCCAGGAGTTCTGCATGCCCGCAGTCAAGCCTACATAAAGTGATAGCTGGAGGGAAAGGGGTGCCATCCAATCCATTGGGAACAGCAGGGGACTGAGGACCTAGGATCTGGCTTCTGGAAGTAGCTCCAATCTAGTTTTACCAGGTGCAATTAAAATAAGACGGCCATGTGCTATTAGTTGCTGGTGAGAAATGTTACTGAGGATGTGCGTGTCAGTGAACGTCTCATTGGAAAGGACGCAGTGCACACAAAAGACTACGTACGCCTGGGGATACGCCTCCAAACCCACAGCCGGTTCTGTTCCTGCAGCACCTATGCAAATGCAAGCCCTGTTCACACGCGTACCCTGGTTTACAGACACGGACCGCCTTCGGTGGATCTGGAAGTCTATTTCAGGTACCGTCGCAGTGAAGGGAGCAGTTAACAAGCTTTTCTCCGTATTTCCCCCCTGTCCTGCCCTCTCCTCCAACCAAGGACTTTCAGAGAGGCAGCGATGCGTGCCAATCTAGCGGAGGCTGGTGGCTCTGGTGTTGGAGGGGCAGTGATTCCACTCTGGGTTCTAGTGACAACCAGCCAGAACTCTAAAGGTGCTATTCAAGGTGCTGAACCCGTTTTGGGGAAAGAGTTCAGCACTTTGGATAGCACCTTTTAGATTTCTGGCTGCTGACGGCCCTTGTGGTGGCCACTACATATTTTGGATGGGTTTTCATTTTATTATTATATTCTTTTAATTCAGTTAAGGTTTTCTATTAGGATTATTGCATTTTTGTAAACTGCTATTTTATTTTATGTACAGCGCTTTGTAATAAAGCGCTATATAAATAAATTTTATTGTGCTGTTATTATTATTATTATTATTATTATTATTCAAAACCCAGAATGGAATCACCGCCAGTCCGAAGTTGGAGCCACCAGCCTCCACTGTACCAATCCCAAACAAAATTCACTCCGCCATTTTGCATCAGGGAAATTAGATGTCACACATGGCAAAACCAGGCGAAACTCTCCAAATTGTGTCTTCTTCCCTTCGAACTGTGAATCTTTTGGACATCGTTTAAGTATTTTAAACACTTCCAAGAAAGGAAGAGAATTTACGACTCAGGTTTATTGGCCTTTAGATTTTGTAAACCTAAATGTAAAATGAAACCCGGCATTTAAAAGAATAAAGATACAAACCAAGAACAGCCAGGACACAGGGCAAGGATGGGGAACCTCAGCTCGAGGGCCATATTCAGTTACGGAAAAGCCCTTGGGGGCCGCATTCCAGTGATGGGCGTGGCCAAAAGCAAAGGGGTATGGCCAAAAATACAAAAAATGACAGCACTTTTGTAACTCAAAGCCCTTACTGCATTTCAATCTTTTGAAAGCTGCACAGAAGTTGAGAATCCATCAAATCATTGGCAGTAGGAGAAAAGGAGGCGTGGGTGTCTGGGGAATCTTGAAGGGCCGGATATAAACCCCATGTGGGCCAGGCTTGGCTTGCGAGCCTGAGGTTCCCCGCCCCAGAAATAGACACTCTTTCTGCATTGAGAAGAAACAGTACAAACCAATACCATTTATTTATTTTGCATAAATAAAGCTTCGGCCATTGGGCAGTATAGAAATGCAATAAATGAATCAATAAATTTGTAGGCTTTATTCTGAGCCCTGCGTGTGTATGGTTTCTTTTCAAAGAATTACATTTGTCTCCAGAAGGAGAGGTACCGTGGAAAGAAAAAGGCTAGATAAATAATAGGCAATGGCTGCATTCGGATGATCACCCATAAATAAAATAAATAAATAAATTAAAGAAACCATGGTTTATGAGACTGTGGCCAGGTACCATTCCTTTCTTACCCTACCTTTCCTCCTACCATGCACTGGTTTCAGCGTGAAGGACCTGGCTTGCGCTATGCCAAGGTTCCCCATAATATCCATACCAGGAAACCCTGGCTCAGTATCACTTAACAAATCAGGAAAATAAACGAAACAGGAAACTCTGGTTTCATGCAAGCCAGGATTTTTGCACTGAGGCCGTGATGCGCAATGGGAGAGGAAGGAGCATGAAGTATCTGAACTCAGGCTGTATAGCAGTATATGGAGACACACGGAGACCGTTTATGCTACGATACACACATGGAGGTAGCATGTAGTACAGTGGCCGCGTTTGCACGTCATGCTAGGCCATGGTTTATGTTAACCATGTTTAGCTGCTTTAGCCTTGAATCATTTTGCAGAATGCAGCTTGTTTTCCCTATTTCTGGTTTGTTTCCCTCCCATCCGTTTTGTCAACCTCCAGAGCGGTTTCATTTTCAGGCTGCTGTTTCTGGGTGCCTCTGTTTCAGGGGTCAACAGCAGCACAACTGAGATAACCCACAGTTCTGGGTTCAGACATCACAAGCCATGGTTTAAACAAACCAGACTCCATAAGCCAACAGTAAACCATGGATTCTATTTGTGGTTTATAGTTGGCCGATAAACTATGGCTTGTTTGTGGGGATGGGTTCAGGCACAACAACAAGCCAAATTTCGACAAACCACACTGTGGTTTAGCATGATGTGCGAACGAGGCCAGTGTGTCTTCATTCAACGGGGTAAGCTCCATTCAATGTGGATGGGAGAGCTCCATGGAAATAGTGCTGGTTAAAATAAATACATATTTAAAACAACAAGAGCAACAACGCACCCTACTGATTAATGCAGAGCAAACAGTCATTTAGGGAGGCGCATACTATGGCATAGGCAGCAAATGAAACTGTATTCATTAAACACTTCCAAGATGCGCCGCATCAACATAGGGACACGTGAACACCATCAACATGCAGGCCGATGGGTCATTTGTGAGCAGCCCTTCCGCGAATCCACCAAAGTCTGCTCATCTGGGCGCATAAAATAAGAAACACAGATTTCTCTAAGAATATACTAAGAGCCCTGCTGGATCAGACCCAAGTCCATCTCATCCCAAAATGGCCAACCAAGTACCTCTAGGAAGTCCTCTACCGTCATTGCCTGCCCCCTTCACTGCCCAGCAGCTCATATTTGGTGGTACACTGCCTCTGAACATGGAGGTTCCACTTCACCAGCATGAACAGATTGTGGAATTTCTCCAACCACTTTTAAAGCCATCTAAGTTAGTGACCGTTGTCACATCCTGTGGCAGGGAGTTCCATCAATTAATGGCGTGCCCTGTAAAGAAGGGGAAGGAGCTATGGTGACTTCTGGTAAGTATGCAGGCAAATGCTCCTCCTCCCCCCTCCCCCCTCCAAGCAGGCCCTTTTGCTTCGTAAAACCTGGACGTTAATACACCTGGAAATGAGCGGAGGTGGTGCCATCTTTCCAACATCGAAGTGTTTCCACAGCCACGGAGCGGCAGAGTGGGCAATTCTTCTCCCGATCAAACCAAAGACAGAGGCATTCTTCGCAAAAGACGTGCTGTACAGACAGAAGGGACACAAGACAGGCCTCTGGGTAATCTCTGCAGTTGTCTCTGCACAGAAGGAGATGAAAGCGGAAACGGGCCGTTCCACCAGATCTTCTGAAAGTAAGGGGTGTTCCGAGCGCTCGACTCGGTACGGGAGTCCAGTGGATTCCCCCGCACCCGGCTCCCTGGCCCCGCTTGCCGAGCCGCTCACATACCCCCAAGGCCAAGTGGATCCGGCAGATGCCCGCCCCCAAAGCGAGCTGCCCTTTGCGTAGAAATGGAGGCTTGGAGATTTCCGTAAAAGTAATGTTGCAAAAATGGCTTCTTTATAGCCGCGACTTCCACCGCTTTCCTTTTACGGAAACCCCGAGCTGCCGTTTCTATGCAAATAGCAGCTCGCTATGGGGACGGTTGGCCGATGGACCCACTCGGCGGGAGAGACCACAGGGGCTGGGTGGAGGTCAGTCCATCCACCCCTAGCTGGATCAGTTGAGCCGCTTGCCCGAGCTGCCTGGACTCTGAAAACAAAAGCAAACAAAACCATCCGTAGCGCTTACCTGGCACAAGAGGACCAGGGGTTCCCGGAATTTGGCCTGGCAGATGGCACAGATGTCCCCTGCCTCGCTGCACTGCTGATTAGTTGCCCGGACTCCATAGCCCTGTCAGGGAAAGTGCGTGGTCAAGCCCCGGAATTCGCCGGCAGTTTAGATTTCAGAAGGGGATTGGATGAATCCGCGGGGAAAGAAGGCTACAAGTTGTGATGGCAACTGAGTGCCGCCAGGGTCAGAGGCAGGAGGGGGAACATCAGGAAAGGGCCCTTGCCCTGCCTGTGGATTTCCTGCGGGCGTCTGGTTGGCCACTGTGGGAACAGAATGCTGGGCCAGATGGATCCGCGGTGTGATCCAGCTGGGCTCTTCCTGCGTTCTGATGTTCTTCGTAATTTATGGAAGGGCATCACATAGTCAGGATGCTGAGAGAGGTGCTCAGTGGCTCATCGGGCAGTTCAGGGACCCAGCACCGGTTTCTTGCTCTGGGCCCAGAGAAACCTGCGCCTTTCAAAATGCCCTTTCTATATCTGAAACATAAAGGATCCCTGACTTTCATTACCTCCAGTCACCCTAGGAGTCAATGGGAAACATCACCCAACAGGCGCTGTGCTGAAGACCTGGCAGCAGTTGCGTGGTTCCCAGCTTGGCGCAAAGATGTTTTGGAACAATTGGGTTACTTCCAGGGGTACACCTGCTTCGCTGGACTTCTCGGATCAAAGCTCAACTCGCCATTGTGATGTGAGCAGTGGTACAGCTTGCGAGTCCCCATAAGACTGAATAGCCTTATGGGGACTCACCTTCAGATGGCTGTGGCTGGGTTCACACAACACACTAACCCACCCTCAGCGGTTGAGTGTGGGCTCTTGTAGGTTGTTTGTTGGACTGTGGGTTAGCGTGTGATCCAAAGCCAGGACATTTTCTGCAGGGTGGCTTGTTAACCATCCTGAACAACCCAACCACAAAACATGGGTTCTCAAGGTGGCTTGTTTGAGAAAAATAAACCACAACGGACGGTTAACAAGGTTCAGACAAGACGCCAACTCATGGTTCAACAAACAACCCACAGTTCAACAAACAACCCGCACTCAACCACTGAGTATGGGTTAGCGTGTTGTGTGAACCCAGCCATTAGGTAGTACTTCCATTGCGAAGCAGACAACTAACGTTTCTCTTCTACCCTCCCCACACTTATTCCATGCTTTACAACTGCTTCTAAACATCTGATATTAGAGCAAAAAAAAACAAACCAGAAGTTTGTACGGCACCACAACCATGGGTGGGTGGCTGGGCAATGAGTGCCTGACCAAGCCAGGCGCGGGTGAGTCCGTC
Organism: Anniella stebbinsi; assembly: GCA_029215795.1. Classification (NCBI taxonomy): domain Eukaryota; kingdom Metazoa; phylum Chordata; class Lepidosauria; order Squamata; family Anniellidae; genus Anniella; species Anniella stebbinsi. The sequence goes on from JARDYH010000010.1 coordinate 8,843,021, forward strand.
CATCCCTGCTGTTACCTTAATCACAGAAAGCAAAGCAGCGGCCTACTCACCTGAGGAGCGCAAAGGACCTTCAACGCTTTCCGCACACTTCCCACCCGGCCACAGATGTCGAAGGACTGGGACAAAAGACACAGAGGTTCCTTGTAAGTGGGACGCATTAATGCTGCCTTCTCAAGGAAAGGAACATCATTTTCTTAGAAGTGAGAAAAAAGCTTTGCCTGTGGAATTTCAGCCTGCCGTGCGGCTGGTAAAAACACTATTGGTGACGAAGGCTGCACCCTCGTGCAGAGTAAGCTGGGATTCGTTTGCACATGGCAGAACATAGAAAGAGGCCTTCTAGCAGGTCCGGATTATTGGCTCATTCAGTCTGCAAGGATGGGCAACTTGTGGCCCTCCAGATGTTTTGGCCTAGAACTCCCATGATCCCTCACTTTTGGCTATAGACGTTGTAGGCCAAAACATTTGATGGGCCGTACCTGAGTAGCAGAACCCCTGCTTTGCATGCAAGAGATCCCAGGTTCGATCCCTGGCGTCTCCAGGTAGGGCTAGGAAAGAATCCTGCCTGAATACCTGGCGAGAGGCTGCCAGTCGGTGTCGACGATACTGGGCTAGGTGGACCAAGGGCCTGATTAGGTACATGGTGTCCTCTGACGTTCGCAGCGTCAGCTGGAGCCGAGTGTTCTTTCGTGCAGGGAGAGGGCAGAAACCCCCTGCAGCCGCTACGGCCGATGGATAAGCCCTGTAGAGAGGGGTGCCGCTCGGAGGGCGAAACCATCCCTTGCCCCTCTCCCTAGTTCCAAAGCCTGGAGCTGGAAATGGGCACAGGGATTGTCCCTGCAGTTGCTCTGGGCTCCCAAGTTCCTTCCGAATGCCTCTGAAGTGGGACACACGCCGGGTGGGGTCCTTGCCCTCCTCTCCAGTCCCAGACTTGGGGCAAGACGTCCCAGGATGTTGGCTGGCAAGCAGGTTACGGCAGCATTAGCCGTTTCTTCTCGCTTGCCCCCCTCCCTTGCATCTGGCATCTGGAGGGCCACACCTACTGGCTATGTTATACCCCAGGGTTTTGCGACGCTGCATCCCCCGAGCACCTCCAAGTCAGCCCCTGAAGTTCTCTCCACTCACTGTCCCCTGTCAAAAAAATTACTTTAATAAAAACTTTGCAAAACATCAGGGCAGTCTTCTTTCTCTCCCTTTCTAGACACACCCGCCCCATCTCTTCAGCCCACTGTTTCTCCCCCTCTTAGCCTCTAGCTCTTTCTGTACCCATTTGCCTTCTTGTTTCCTCTCCCTCCCAGCCGCTGGCTTTGCTCTTTCTCTCCCTTCTATTTATATTTCCTCCCCACTCCTGACCCCCAGCCTCACTATTTAGCTCCCAGAACCACCCTGTTAGCTCACTTTTGACAGGCCAGACCCAGGGAAATCGGAGAAATCCACAACGGAATTAAATGAGTTCAGATTTCTCTGAATCCAACCCACGGATTCTGCAATGGACCAGCCTCAGAGGTGTTAATTTTACATCTTAGGGTAGTAGTAATAATAATAATACTGGCCATGGAAGTCAAAGAACTATGGCAACAGGGAAAGGTCACAATTATTCCATTAGTCACATCAGTTACCGGCATCACATCAGGAAAATGTACAGAAAACCTCCAGAAACTGGGCCCACCAGAATACATCCACACTAACATCCAGAAAGCAGTCATAATTAAAACATGCTCAATCGTCAGGAAATTCCCGAATCTCTAAAAGACAGCATGACTTGGCAAAGCCCGTCATGTCCGTCTAGAAAAACTGCCATGAGTAGGAAAGAGATAATCATTAAAAAGTACCAGTGAGGTTTGAAAGCCATGCTGTAATCCTGGCAGCTGCGGCATTCTGCGCTATATACCTAGAGTTAGAATCATAGAATAGCAGAGTTGGAAGGGGCCTGTAAGGCCATCAGGTCCAGCCTCCTGCTCAATGCAGGAATCCACCTTAAAGCATACCTGACAGATGGCTGTCCAGCTGCCTCTTGAAGGCCTCTAGGGTGGGAGAGCCCACCACCTCCTAGGTCACTGGTTCCGTTGTCGTACTGCTCTAACAGTCAGGAAGTTTTTCCCGATTTCAAGAAGTCTGAACATTTCAAAGGAGAAACGGTTGCAAGAGAAACGGGGTAACCAGACCTCGGGCCGACAACTTACTTTGCAGAGGCTGTACGTGATCAGGAGAATCCCGCCGAGGAAATAGCTGCTGGATGGATCGTCCCCCATGATGTATTTGTACCACAGCTGGATGGGGACCAGGGAGCGGAACAGCTGGCTCAACTCTTCGATGACCAGGTAGAACTTCCCCTGCAAGGCATAACGGGAGACTCTGAGGCACCCTGCTGGCTGCCATAGATCCAAGGAGAATCACAAGTATTTGGGGCCTGCTGTGTCTATTCTCCAGGGAGTTCATCCCCTTGTGAGCAGATCTCTGCGGTTTTAGGCAGGAGTCCTTCCCAGCCTGCTTGGAGATGCTGTGAACGGAACCTGGGAACCTTTGAATCCAAAACATGACCTACATCTCTTCCCCCAAATAAAAATGCAGCCAATAAATCAGTGGCACAGGAAGCGAAGAATCTGAATGTTTTAAAAAAAATACAAGGTGTAAAGTGCAAATGTATAAAAATGCAGAGGAGCAAGACTAAAAGATTTATTTATAATATTTATATACTGCTCCATATCTAAAATAGATTCTGGAGTGGTGAACACAGGAATAAAAGATTAAAAGATTAAAGCAGCATATTATTATTTTTTTCAATTTAAAAACAGAATATCAACAAAGCAGGTGGCTGGTCAGTTCAGGAATGCTTCCTGGAATAGAGTTGTTTTTCAGGAGGCGCCGGAAGCAGCACAGCGTTGGCACCTGCCAGACCTCCAGGGGCAGGGAGTTCCAAAGAGAAGGGGCCACCACACTGAAGGCTCTTCTCCTGGTGGATTCCAAATGGGCCATAGGTCCATGTGGTACCACCAGGAGCATGCCCTTTAATGTCCTCAGTGACCAGGGAGGTTGGTAAGGGAGAAGGCGCTCTCTCAGGTATCCTGGTCCCAAGTTGTTTAGGGCTTTGTACGTTACTACCAAAACCTTAAACCTGGCCTGGCAGCCAATAGGCAGGCAGTGCAGTTCCCTCAGCAGAGGAGTTGCATGCTGAAAAGGGGCAGCTCCTGACAACAGCATTCAACATTCAACAAAGAACCAACGTATCTCCAACAACTATTTGCCCTTGCTCTGCCCAGACCGTAAATGGGGGGCAGAGATAACTAAATAAACAAAACAAAAACAAACAAAAAATCCCTGCGTATAGAAGACTAGAGAGTCAAGGAGAAGGAGAGGGTCTGATCAGACTTCTCCCTGAGTTACTAGTTTTCTATGAACATTATTATTATTATTATTATTATTATTATTATTATTATTATTATTATTACAATCTGTATGTCAAAGCATTCTGTCATGTGAGGCTCCCCCCGAACCTGAATGTCCTCATAAGGTTGGTGGGAGGTTCAGGACAGATAAAAGGGAAGGACTTCTTCACACAGCACATAGTTAAACTATGGAATTCACTACAAGAAGATGCAGCGATGGCCACCAATTTTGATGGCTTTAAAAGAGGGTTGGATAAATCCCTGGAGGAGAAGGCTATCAATGGCTCCTAGTCCTGATGGCTAAGTGCTACCTCCAGTATCCAAAGCAGTAAGCCTATATGCACCAGTTGCTGGGGAACATGGGTGGGAGGGTGCTGTTGCACCATGTCCTGCTTGTGGTTCTCTAGTCGACAGCTGATTGGCCACTGTGTGAACAGAGTGCGGTACCAGATGGACTTTAGGTCTGATCCTGCATGGCACTTTTTATGTTCTTCGATTCTTTAACAGGTTTGCCTCTTCATCCGACGTTTGACCAGATTCACAGTGCAATCCTATGCATCTCTCCTCCCATGACACTCCCAGGTGAGGAGGGACAGGATTGCAGCCTTAAAGCATGTTTTGTATTAGGGAAAGGGAAACTGGGTGGGTGGGTGCGTGTACTCAGTTTTGGTCAAGCGGTGTCTGTTTTGCTTGAAATGGATCCTATCCAAAGAGCTGAGCGCTTACGACAGGTGGCTGAGGCTCTTCGTAGAACAGGGTCACGGGCCTTTTTCGTACACTTACACACCAGACAGCCTGGCTTCACTGAGCAAACCAATTTTGATCAGTGTTGACCTCCTGGCTGGCTGCACCCCTGAGGCCGGAAGGACAGCTTGAAAATACAGTCATTACAACTTCCATCCCTAGGAGATGTTGTCTCTCTTAATTTTATCCTCACCCATCGTGCCCCACTTAAAAGAATCGCGGCCTCCTTTTCCCCAGTGTTTTTGTTTTGCTGGGGTGGGCGGAAGGTAGATCAGATCTCCCGGTCGATCTCTGGGCCATCTGTAGCCGATCGGCAAGGATTTCCGGCTCCCAATTGTTTAACGATACCAAGAAGGAAATGACTCTCCCTGGGCCTTAAATTATACTGCTGAAATGAGGAGAGCGTGCGGGAACGAGGAGAGGATGTTTGTGTGGAAAGGCGGCAAGTTCCATAGACAACCGAGACGCAGAGGAAACAAGGGCAACCTTGCTCTTGCCCTGAAAGGCGGCCTAGACATATTTTTAAAACAAATATAAATAAAGCTGCAACAAAAAGTTGTAGTATGAAGTGCTGCTACTCAGGGCTATTCACTCCATCCCGGTCCACTCCCTTCCCTCCAAATCGCTGAGCGTTCTCAGTCTGCATTGGGTCCACCCACTTTTTTAGGGTCTCTCTTCTCCGAACGTGTTTTGTACTTCTAAAATCTTCTGTGCTTCCATTTCGATTACATAAGCAACGGCACTCAAAAGCCTGGACATGAGAAATAGAGAGAATGGTGGTGACTAATAGAGGGCATCGAATTTTGGGTCACCCTCTCCTACTGTAGTTGAACTGGGAACATACGTTTAAAGGGTAATCCTACGGGCCCTACACAGCATCTAGGGGGGCATAGGATAGTTCGGGTTCCTGGATCCGAGGTTGGAGACAGAAAAGGGCAACTAAAATGATCCAGGGGCTGGAGCATCTCCCCTATGAAGGAAGGTTACAACAGCCGGGATTGTTTAGCTTGGAAAAAAGGAGGCTGAGGGGAAACATGATAGGTGTACAAAATGATGCCTGGTGTGGAGAATGTGAACAGGAGACATTTTTCTCCCTCTCCCATAATACTAGAACCCAATGGGGTCACATCCCACAAAGCTGATTTGGTAGGAGATTCAGGACAGATAAAAGGAAGGACTTCTTCATACAGCGCAGAGTTAAATGATGGAATTCGCTACCACAAGATGTAACGACGGCCGGCAATTTGGATGGCTTTAAAAGGGGGTTGGATCAATTCCTGGAGGAGGAGAAGGCTCTCAGTGGCTACTAGTCCTGATGGCTATGTGCTACTGGCAGAGGGGGTAAGTCTAAGTACACCAATTGCTGGGGAACATGGGCGGGACGGTGCTGTTGCACCCGTGTCCTGCTTATGGGTTCCTGGTCGACAGCTTGTTGGTCCCTGTGTGAACAGAATGCTGGATTAGATGGACCCTGAATCTGATCCAGCAGGGCTCTTCTTATATTATCCCCAACCCATCCCCTCGCAGCTGGCACAGAGAGATCAGCGCTGGCTACCTCTCCCAAAAGCGACCTTGGAGAAGACAGAAAGGGGGCATACAAGGGGAAGCTGGCTTATACCATATGCAGAGGCCTCCCCAGTCTCCTCCCCTCCCCTCCCTCTCACCCTCCCCAATGCCTCAGCTAGATGGGTGAAAATGCCCGTCTAGCTAAAACGCACAATGGGGAGAGTGTGGAGGCATAGATTGACTCCGCCTCTCCTCCAGCTTTGCATAGGATCCCTGTCAGCCTCCAAGTTCGCAGTCTGACAGGAATCCCGATAGGATCGTGCCCTGATATTCTTTGCCCAGCCTTCCTCCAGGGAATTCAAGATGGTGTTCCCCTCTGCACCCCTTTTTTTTAATCATTGCAACAACCTTGTAAAATAGGTTAGGTTGACATTGACTCCAGATCACCCCCCGAGTTAGAAGGCTGAGATGAGATTTGAATCCACATCTTCCCAGTCTTTCTCTGACCACTACATCAGTGAAAAGTCTGGCAGGTGGGCAGCTGTTAAAAGCAATGGAGCCCCACCACAAAGAAAGTTGGCAACCCTGTAACCAATCACCATCAGTTGCCCAGCAGATGAACAGTCACAAATAACTGTGACAGTCCACGGTTTCGGACTATCTCAGTAATATAAGAATCCTTACAATTGTATATTGCTTCCGGGTATTGAAAACACGTCAGGTGCCACTGACTGGGTGCATGGAGAATTCACCTAAGCACCAGCGACCAGGCATGTGGAGAACGCATTTAAGCCTCAGCAAGTAGACACATGAATGCACACAAGCACCCCCGGTGCATTGAGCAGGGGGTTGGACTAGATGGCCTTATAGGCCCCTTCCAACACTACTATTCTAGGATTCTATGAATACGCAATGCTGGGCAGCATAAAGCAGTGATCTTTGCTCACTGCCCCATCGCCACCCCTGGGATGCGAATTCATTCATCAGAAGGATTTCGCGTATCGCTCAACCACAGGCAGCTGGTAGACCGAGAATTGTATTACATGCACCCTGTTTACGCTGCCCGTCTCACGCACTCACCAGCGCTGCTTCCTTGCTGCTGGCGAGAACCGTGGGGACTTGGCACATTAGTGTCCAGGAGGAGAGTGGCAGGCGCGGCCCGCTCCCCCCTGGGTCCCTCAGGATGAGATCACTCGGCAGGCTGTCCTTGTGCGCGGAACAAATGGAAGCCCGCGGAGAGCTCCGGCATTCTCATGATCTCATATCCCTTGGGATGCTGAATGAGGTCACGCCCGCGTTTACTCAAGGACCTGGACTCTCCATCCCCCTCCTCCTCTGTTCTAATCCCAGGGGGGGCATCACGGAGCATATCTGTAATGGCAACGATGATCGCAGAGCCCAAAGGCAGGCCATTTAACAGATTAGCACGGAGGCTCTGGAGCAACCTCAGCTCATGGAGGAGGGTTGTCGTTTTGCTAATGACGAGGCTGTCACCAGCTTTTCGAGGTGGGGGGGCTTGAAACTCCCCTCCCCGGTGAAAGCAAGCTAGCAAGCAAAGTCTCACAGGGCTCGCAGATTCAAAGCATCTCTCTGTGCGGTATCTCATGGCTGGTCCAGCCTGTTCAGCATCCACTGTGGATACTCCTACTCCTACTAATATATTTATTTCTAACCCGCCTCTCCCTCTGGATCGAGGCGGGGAACAACAATAAATATAAATACAAAGACCATAAAATAGATAAAACATTAAAAACAAATAAAACGAATGCATTATTAAAAACATTTTAAAATCCAACTGGGTAGGCCTGACGGAAGAGATCAGTCTTCACGGCTCTCTTAAATTCTGACCCAGAATTGTTGTTTTAAAGGATATTGTAATTATAACTTGTTTTTATGCTTCATGGTTTTAAATTTTGTACGTCGGTTTTTTAATGTTCAATGTTTTTCATTTTTGTAAACTGCCCAGAGAGCTTCGGCTATGGGGCGGTATATAAATGGAATAAAATAAATAAATATAAGACTGCTAATTTGTCGAATATCTTCCGGCAGGCCATTCCACAGTGTGGGAGCAGCAGAAGAGAAGGTCCTCTGGGTAACGCATGTCAGCTTATTTCTGGCTGATTAAATAAATTCTTCCCAGAAGACCTGAGCGTGCGGGGTGGATTAGATGGGAGAAGGCGATCCCGCAAGTAACCTGGACCCAAACCATGTAGGGCTTTAAAGGTAATAACCAACACTTTATACCTTGCCTGGAAACTAATTGGCAGCCAGTGGAGTGATTTTGGTGTAATGTGGTCACCCCTAGCTGTGCCGGTGACCAACCTGGCTGCCATATTTTGAACAAGTTGAAGTTTCCGGACTAGGCACAAAGGTAGCCCTATGTACAGCGCATTGCAGAAGTCGAGCCTCGAAGTTACCAGCACATGCACTACCATCTTTAGGTCTTCCAACTCTAGGAAGGGGCGCAGCTGGCGTATCAGCCGAAGCTGATAGTAGGCACTCCTGGCCGTTGCATCTATCTGGGCTGTGATTTGGAGCGACGGACCCAGGAGTACCCCCAAGCTGCGAACACAGTCTTTCAGGGTTGAGTGTAGCCCCAGCCAGAGCTGGCTGACACACCTCCAAACCCAGGTTGGGGCCTTTGACAGCAAGCACCTCCGTCTTGTCGGGATTCAGCTTCAGTTTGTTTTTCCTCATCCAGCCCATTACCGCCTCCGGGCATTCATTCAGAGGAGACACACTATCCTTTGCTGACAATGTTGTCTAAGGCATAGAGGAATATATTTGGGTGTCATCAGCGTACTGATAGCACAGCCAGCAGTGTAGAAGTGAGGAGACCCAAGGGCTAAACCTGCCCCTCTGCGTTTCCTAGGTGGCCCACAGCCCTTTACCTGACCCACCTTTCCCCTAAGCACTGGTCATTTGCTGACTTCCCAGCTTTTGTGCAGTTTTTCCCCCATCCTGAAAGCTTGAACTGTCCGTCCTAAAGCTCTTACTGGCAGTTAGAGCTTTAAGATCTTATATGCTTAGGGTGACCCTATGAAAAGGAGAGCAGGGCTCCTGCATCTTTAACAGTTGTGTAGAAAAGGGAATTTCAGCAGGTGTCATTTGTATGCATGCAGCACCTGGTGAAATCCCCTCTTCATCACAACAGTTAAAGCTGTAGGAGCCCTGCCCCCTGACCAGATACAAAAGAGGGCAGGGCTCCTGCATCTTTCACTGTAGTGATGAAGAGGGAATTTCACCAGGTGCTGCATGCATACAAATGACACCTGCTGAAATTCCCTTTTCAATACAACTGCTAAAGATACAGAAGCCCTGTCCTCCGTTTTATATAATCACCCTATATATGCTGGCATTTTGGCCCCACCCCATTGGCTTCTGCCACACCTACCACAGGAATGCCCCCCCAGCTTCTGTTAAATTGAATTCAGCCCTCCAGCTGAAAGAGGTTCCTCTTGAGTGTGCGGGGGCAGGCGGGTGAGGGTGCATGGATAACGCTGGAATTGGAGAGAGTTGGGTTCAGATCCTGAGGCAGGTAAAAGCTCACTACTCTACCGTGGGCCCATCTCCCCCGCCCCAAATTGCCTATAACTGAAAAATCAGGCAGGCAGCATGAACCTCCGACTTCTCAGAGATAGCATGAAATCCAAGGCTTTGACCCTAAGCATGCTTACCCAGGAAGTAGCACGTAACACATTCAAACAATAGTACAGACAGCTCTGCTACCCTTCAGTAAGTTTTTCCAACTTCCAACGACAAAACTAACTGCAGCAGCAGCATAAAAACATCATGTATATCGAACAGCATTCCAGACAAGTTTGTTCTGGATCTCAAAAAGATGCAGTCAATCTATAACGGCCACCTGGGCTATAGGGCACTTTGATTCATGTCAGAGCAGCTGAAGAAGGCGGCAGCTGAAACGTTTTGCTTTAAGATGGCATTTTTTCTGTTTCGTTGGGGCATAAACCTAGGCATGTTTAGACAAAAAAAAAGTCCTATGATTCCCAGCATGCTAGGAGTTCTAGGACTTTTTTCTTTCTAAATATATTTAGGATTGCACCCTTACTCTGTGTGTGTGTGTGTGTGTGTTGTATTGCTTTTGAATTTGTGACCCTGTTTAGACAACACGCTAAGCCATGGTGGTTAAGCATTTTGAACTAAGCATTATGGCCTAGCGTGTCATGGGACCCGTTCCTAACCGTGGCGGCTACATAACCATGCTCACTGACCATTTGCTGCAAAGAGGTTACCTGCTTAACCACGGTTTAGTGTGTTGTCTGAACAGGCCCGCTGTGAGCTGTCTTGTGAGGAATTTGACCCCAAAAGACCTTATATATAACTCTATTCTCAACATTTTTACCTTGTCTTTCCAGAGAAAATCCTCCCAAGTTGGCTTACAATCAGCAATTTTAAGAACAACACACACATCTTTAAGGAGCAACCCTAGCTCAAAAAAGCGAGAGCCCTGCTTTGCGTTCAGGAGGTCCCAGGTTCAATCCTCGGGCATCTCCAGTTAAAAAGATCATGGATCAGGTGAAAGGGAAGCTCAACCAGAAACCCTGGAGAGCAGTTGCCAGCCCAAATAGTCAATAGTAGGTAAGAGGAGCAAATACTCTCATCTGGCAAGAGGCACTCTTACCTACAAGGATGGCACTCCATGCATCCAACGAAGCTGGCTCAGGACCATTAAAGTTTGTGCCGCAATACATTTTTAAGGTGGTACTAGGTCCTGTCCTTCGCACTGCAACACACCAGCGCAGTTACGCTCTCTGTATCCTGGAGAGTTACGCATACGTATTGATTGGACAATAACTGAAATTATACTAATTCATATTCTTTACCGTCACTTGGAAATCAAGCTTACGGTGTAGTGCTGCCCAGGGGCACCAATGTGTTTCAAACACTGCTCCCGGCCCGTCCTGATTTTTATTTTATTTTTAAAGGTGTTTTAAATTAGTATTTTTCAAAGAACCATACTTTTGGGGAGACTGGCATGCTATGTAGGAACCCTCCAGCGCCATTTGGATTTGGGTTCAAACACGTGGCACTGTGTTTTGGAGCACAGTTACCACCTCTGCCTTGTGCTTAGGTTCTTGGACAACTGGTTTTTCTGTTAGTTTCATCAGTTCTGAATAGTGCATGAATGTCCACGCCCACCATGGTAGCCATTTTGTGAGAGCACCCAAGGCACTCTCTCAAAATTCTAAATGTGCCCGAGAAGGTTGGGTTCTCCTCCGTTAAGGGATTTGCAGCACAGGATCATCAACGTGTTGACATTTATCCAGTTTTGTTTAGGTTCTTGACCAAATTACTTGTCTTTTCATCTCACTGGCTTGCCTTCTAGGAAACGGATGATCTGCATCTGGGCATGCCCACTATGTCAACCATTTTATGAATGGGTCATCCCCTCCCCAATGTCAGCCATTTTGTGAGAGCACCAAAAACGGCAAAGGTGGGCCCAAAAGCGTAGGAACCCTTGGATGTACACAATCTCCTGTTGATGATCACTAACGAGCGGAGGCATGTAGGTTACACAACTCCTGGCGCCAGTGACCCCCGTCCATCAAAACTGCCATTTGCCTGAATCTGAAAAGCCCAAAGGATGCCAGACAAGCAGAACTGCAACACAGCACGACAGCTGCGCTCTGCCTTTCCTCAAGAGGGCCTTGGCTACGCCTCCGGTGTGCTGAACGCCCTCCATTAGAAACAAACAACAAGCAGTTACCATTAGGTTCAATCGAAAACGAATTAAAGTAAATTAAAACGGCCCATGCCATGTGGCTCTGGGAGGCGGCCCATTGTTATCCACGGGGCAAATGGGAGAGTCTCATTTACTCTGCTAAGGAGCGACAGCTTGAGGGGTGTGGAGCTAAAAAAAAAAACGTGGGGGGGGGGGGGAGAGCAACAAACAGGAATATCCTTGGTGGAAATTTCGGGAACGGCTGGTGCTTGACTCCTTCCTCTTCCCCCACGCACGCAAGCCGGGGACAGTGCTTGCTAACCTCATGTAGGTACAGGTGCTGGAAACCTCAAGGCTGGATTACTACAACCTGCTCTATGTGGGGCTGCCCTTAAGGTTGGCCCAGAAGCTGCAGCTAGTGCAGAACGCAGCTGCTCAGCTGTTGTTGGAGGCTGCCCCCTTTTAACACCTTTACTAACGGAAGCGCACGGGCTTCCCATTCGCAACCGGCCCAGGCTTACGGTTTTCCTACTGGTGTATAAAGCCCTAAGCAACCTGGGACCAGGGGATTTGAGCGAGCATCTTCTCCCTTATCAGCCTGCCCAGTCAACAGGCCTGTTCAAAAGACACCTTAAACTCTGCTGGTTAAAGCTTTTGGTCCAGCAGCCTGGTTTAAGGCGTTGTGTGCAATGCGTTCGGCTAAACCCTAGTCACTTTCTAACCCCAGCCGGACCGTCTGCAGCAGGGTTAGCGGCTCTAACCGTGGCTTAAAGTGTTGTGACTGACAGCATGGCTTACGGTTCATGCTAACCTCAGAGAACCACAGTTAAGCTAACCACAGAGCCTGAAGTGTCGTCTGAACAGGGCCGATGAGGTCATTGCATGAGTGGCTCCTGGCGGTTCTGCGCGGACCAGAGTATCCCTGCCAAACGAGATGAGGCGGGTGGCTATTAAAGAGAGGGTCTGGGGGCATCCCAAGAGCATCTGGCACCGACTCTGTGGTCTTTTTGGCACCAGGTGAAGATCTTATTCTCCCAGGCATTAGTTTTGGTTGTTTTTAAAACCTGTTATTGTATTTTTAAACCTTTCATTATTTATTTATTTATTTATTTATTACATTTGTATACTGCCCCATAGCCAAAGCTCTCTGGGCGGTTTACATAGGATTAAAAACAATTAAAAACAATATACAAAAATTAAAACAGCAAAACATACAACAAACCACACAATCTGTACATTTAAAACAACTACAACATTTCAAAAAGCTACAAAAACAAAACAAAACAAACCCAGGCTTCTCAGATATTGCCAAATGCCTGAGAGAAGAGGAAAGTCTTGAATGGCGCCGAAAAGATAACAATGTTGGCGCCAGGCGGGCCTCGTCATGTCAGGGAGATCATTCCACAATTGGGGGGCCACCACAGAGAAGGCTGTTGGGTTTTACTTTGGTTTTATACTCTACTTTATACCACTGCGGTTGGGTTTTACTTAGGTTTTATACTCTAGTTTTAGATGTGTTGTTGCCCAGCATTTTATGGGTTTCATCACCGTGAACTGACCAGACAGCTTTGGCTAATGGGCAGTACAAAAATAAATAAATAAATAAATAAATAAATAAATAAATAAATAAAGAGCCTCATAGGCGGGGCACTGCCACTTGAGAAGGCCCGCTCCCTCACGATTCAAGAACGCCCTTCTGACAAAGGAGGCGCCAGGGGAAGGGCTCCAGCGGAGGACCATAAAGCTCCGAATCCCAGATGCAAGGTGGGGGGGGGGGGCAAGCGAGAAGGAACGGCTAATGCTGCCGTAACCTGCTTGCCAGCCAACATCCTGGGACATCTTGCCCCAAGTCTGGGACTGGAGAGGAGGGCAAGGACCCCACCCGGCGTGTGTCCCACTTCAGAGGCATTCGGAAGGAACTTGGGAGCCCAGAGCAACTGCAGGGACAATCCCTGTGCCCATTTCCAGCTCCAGGCTTTGGAACTAGGGAGAGGGGCAAGGGATGGTTTCGCCCTCCGAGCGGCACCCCTCTCTACAGGGCTTATCCATCGGCCGTAGCGGCTGCAGGGGGTTTCTGCCCTCTCCCTGCACGAAAGAACACTCAGCTCCAGCTGACGGTGCGAACGTCAGAGGACACCATGTACCTAATCAGGCCCTTGGTCCACCTAGCCCAGTATCGTCGACACCGACTGGCAGCCTCTCGCCAGGTATTCAGGCAGGATTCTTTCTGAGCCCTACCTCAGATAGACGTGACAGCCAGGAGTGCCTACTATCAGCTTCGGCTGATACGCCAGCTGCGCCCCTTCCTAGAGTTGGAAGACCTAAAAACGGTAGTGCACGCGCTGGTAACTTCGAGGCTCGACTTCTGCAATGTGCTGTACATAGGACTACCTCTGTGCTTAGTCTGGAAACTTCAACTAGTTCAAAATATGGCGTCCAGGTTGGTCACCAAGACACCTAGCGGTGACCATATCACAAGAATTTTAAAATCACTCCACCGGCTGCCAATTAGTTTCCAGGCAAAGTACAAAATGTTGGTTATTACCTTTAAAGCCCTACATGGTTTGGGTCCAGGTTACCCGCACAATCACCTTCTCCCATACAATCCGCCCCGCACGCTCAGGTCCTCTGGGAAGAATTTGCTACAGTCAGCCAAGACTAGGCTGACCCAGAGGACCTTCTCTTCTGCCGCTCCCAGACTATGGAACGACCTGCCGGAAGAGATCCGCCAACTTACCAGTCTTCTAGAATTCAAGAGAGCTATAAAGACTGATCTCTTCCGGCAGGCCTACCCAGTCAAATTTTAAGAGTTGGTTGATTTTAATAATGTATTAATTTTATATGTTTTTAACCAGTTTTATATATCTTATATTGCTTGTACTGATGTTGTTCCCTGCCTCGATCCACAGGGAGAGGCGGGCAAGAAATAAATATATTATTATTATTATTATTATTATTATTATTATTATTATTATTATTACCTGGAGATGTCGGGGATTGAACCTGGGATCTCTTGCATGCAAGGCAGAGGCTCTACCTCTGGGACTGCAGCAGCAAGGGGAAAGAATGCTCTGGCCCCATCTGTCGGCCAAAGGAACAAGAGTCGCCGATGGCTATTTGAGCAGGCTCACCAGCGTGGGGAGATCAGCCTGGTCTGAAGCGCATTGAAATGCCCACCTAGTGTTGTACTTCCCAACGCCCCTCGCTTTATTGGGGGGCAATACAGAGGTCTGCCACATCATCCACAAAGCTGTTTTCGGGCAATAAAGATCTCCTCCCACCTGAAGGGACTCTAATTTTCTAGGCAAGATTATGCAAACTAATCTTGTATAATTGTCCTTTCAAGAAAAAGGGAAAGTCCTTTCCCAGAACGCTTTAATTTCAGGGAGGCTGGTTCTGAAGAAGCCTTTGGCGAGAAGCTAGCCGGGCCAACCTTCTCTCGCCTTCCTTTAGCTCCGCCCGTTTCAGTCTGCGGCGGATTCTAGGATCAGCTAGTCTTGAAGTGACCTCCCCCTCGGAAGAACATTGATTCCCAGCTTGTGGGTTGTTTACACGCTCAGAGGTAAGGGCTCGCGAAAGTTCATTCCCAGCTGGTGAAAAGCCCGTGAGAGTCACCTCCTCCACTACCCGTACAGGCTGGTACGTTTCTGAAGCCGACTCTTCTGCATCAGAATCTGACTCTGATTGATTGCCTGAAACTCCTTCTCTCAGCCCAAGAGGCACAGGCCCAGTCTTAACACCTGCTTCTGGCCTTGGAAAACAGATCTCCCATCTATTCCAGGTGTGATGCTATGCACTAAAAAGATATGGGCCCCAAGCCCATAGGACACAAATCTGCCTACGTAAATGTAGACATATTTACTAAGATTTAGGGTGCAATCCTCTGGGGATGGCCGTAAGCCTCCGAACTCCAATGAAGAGCGGAAGGTGTGGTGGTGGCCATCTTTGCCCCCGTGCTCCTCCTGCTCTGCATCTCTGCTAGATGGGCTTTTTTGCCCATCTAGCTGAAGCATCAGGAGGGAAGGAGGCTGGGAAGGCCAGAGGATTCCTCGCGAGCCATCCCTACCAGTTACCTCTCCTCCCTGTGCATGGGAACGCCCCTTTTACCTTCCCTCCGAGGCTCCTTTTGCAACCTCAGAAAGGCAGCCAGCGCATTTCTCCATGTGCCAAATGCAAGGGAGAAGGAGCAGGGAGCTTGGACTCCTGGGTCCGTGGTCAGAGCTTTGACTCCGACCTCGGATCCAGGAATCCAAACTATCCTATGGCCTTCCAGAAACTGTCTAGGGGCCATGGGATTTCTCTTCCCTTCACATTTACCAGCCAATTCATTTCTTACCCGAATGATCTCAAATACAATACATTCTTCAATCATTTGCGCCCTGCGCCAGATCATCCCGAACCAAGCTGGAAAGGATGATGAGAGTCTTCCCCCTCGTCGCCCGGCATTCCACGCCCGGCGCAAGCAGAAGGACGAATCCTACCAACCTTCTCATTGCCCAGCTGAAGGCTGGGACTCCTCTCCCCACGCTTGCCGGAGAAGGGTGGAATCTTCCCCAGAGCAAGCGGGGCAAATGGAACGGCGGGCCCCAAAATACAAAAGCTTATCTTGTGACCGCTGCATGTACAGGGGCCAGTGAATTGCCTGCCTGACCTGAGCAGTGGCTGGGAAAAAGGCAGCTTCCCATGGCACCCCGTTTCAGATACGGTTAGCGCACATGCGCGGCTTGTGGATGTAGGTCAGAGAGTGGGGAACCTTTCTCAGCCTGAGGGCCAAATGCTATTTCGGAGACACTCTTGGGGAATGCATCCCATTGGTGGGTGGGGGCCAGTGCAAAATGGGCGGGGCCAAAATATTAGCACGCTTTCACTTAACGCGCGTGCTGCCAGGAACTATGCCTTTTAGAATGGGGGAAAGACTGATC
This sequence comes from Anniella stebbinsi, assembly GCA_029215795.1. Lineage (NCBI taxonomy): Eukaryota > Metazoa > Chordata > Lepidosauria > Squamata > Anniellidae > Anniella > Anniella stebbinsi. The sequence continues at coordinate 8,859,259 of JARDYH010000010.1, forward strand.
GCTTCCGGCAGGCCCGCCTGGTTGAATTTTAAGATGTTCCGTTATTTTAATAATGTATTCGTTTTATATGTTCTTAATAATTCATTAGTTTTAAACGCTTTTAATCAGTTTTATGTATTTTATGCTGTTTTGTATTTAATGCCGGTCCCCGCCTCGATCCAGAGGGAGAGGCGGGTAAGAAATAAATATATTATTATTATTGTAATTATGATGAAGATGATGATGATGATTAACACTAAGCAAAGGCCTAGAAAACCAATGAAAAATTGGCAGCCTGGGAGAAAGGAGGTAGCGTCAAGCGGTGGAGTCTGGTGGCTCTAATTTCAGTGGGTTGTGAATCTTTTCTGGGTTTCAGTCAGAACTCTAAAGGAGCTATCCAAGGCGCTGAAGCCCCAACCTTGGACCGCTCCTTTAGAGTTCAGGCTGGTTCTAAGTGACACGCAGAATGAAATCACAGCCCCACTGAAATCAGAGTCACCAGCCTCCACTGGCACCATGGGAAAAGGCGTGGCCATCCGCTGACCCCTGGAGGGCAACACTGGGAACCCAGGTGAGTCAGGTTTGCCCCGCAGGTTTAAGGTTCCCCACTCCTGACATAGAGTATCTCCGTTTCCATGGAGAAAGATAGGCGCAAAGGACTCCACTGCTGGGTATCACTTGCAAGTTTCCAGGCTTTTTTCAGCCACTACAAGGCGCACAACCGTAAAATTAAAAAAAAACCTATGTAGAAAGCTGAGATACTTGGAAGGTCAAATTCAGTTCAGGACACACAAGCACGATGTGGGGTGCAAGCACCCACGACTTAGTGCCCAGAGCCTCCAGGACGGCTTTGTTTGCAAGGTCTCTAAAAAACAAAACCAAAAAAACCCCGTTTGTGACTCGAGATGGATCAGCGTCCCAACAAAGAGGTATTTTCAGAATGAGGCATCTGTGCTGTGAACCATTAGAGGGCCCCTGACAGATGCAATCTTACCAGCCTCCTGGTGGGGTTGAAAATACAGACGCAGCCCCTTTCTTCTTTTGGACAAGGATTAATGAGAACCCGGGATAGCTCTTAGACAAGCAAGCAAAGGCTGTGAACTTCTTCCAGCGCCGCCATTTGTCTTGGGCTGACTGTTTGCGTCGCTCGCACATCAGATTGCTTCCCCTTCCCCCGCAAAGCTGAATGACGCTGTGACCCATCCCATTAATCTCCCCCAAATAAAATCATCATAATCATCATCATCATCAGAGGAGGAGGAGAGGAAAATCGTTGGACCACCGCCAGAGATAAATTAATAGCCCTTCCGAGCGCCCCGGTACACAGGAACAAACCGTTCCTGCCCTGCCTGCTTGCACAAACCCCCATTTAGAATCGCTTCTGATCCCAGCTTGAAATTTCAGCACAGGCTCGATAACAATAAGAGCGTGTGCTTGATACGGACGGGCCCATCCATCTTCATCACAAAAGGGCTTCGGTGCAAATGGGACGGAGGAAAATAAAGGCAAACCGGGAAGGGGTGGTATGGGGGAGGGGGGGTGGGAGAAGACCACGAGGATTTTGCCCAAGCGATCACCCGTGTTTCTTCTGAAGTCAGTCAAAAGTTCCTCTAACTGTGTGCTCAGCATTTCACTGACATGTGTGGATCTATGAAGCTGCTTTAGATCAAGTGGGACGGTTGGTTCAACTAGCGCACTGGTATTTACTACGGGAGTGGGTAATGTTTCAGTCGCGGGCCACATGTGGCTCCCCCAGGTCCACAGTACAGCCCTGCTACCCCTCTGCCACACACACACACACACACACACACACACACAAATTGTTGTTTTAGCATCTGTGCCCGAAGTTTCTATGGATCTTCTACACCTTATTCAGCAAAAAAATCTTGCTTTGGGTTTATTGGACTCAACGCCTTTCTAATAAGGGCTTGTCTACTTTGCACACCTAATGATTCTTTTATTTGCATGTTTTGGCAATGCCCAATAGTCGCCTCCTTTTGGGAGGAGGTCATAATACGGATAAACTTTGTATTGGAGTAGTCTTTACTACTGAATGATGTGCATGTCCTCCTGAACTATTTACTGTTTTACTGTCCTTTTCACATCTAGTCTCATATTTAATTTTTAATTGTGTTTTATCATTTCTGTATCTCTTGTAACCCTCTCCAAAAACTATCGAGAAATGGGGGGAAAAGTAAATCCAACTGGTAGAAAACTAGCATGTCAGGAAAGAAAAGCATTTGCTACTTTTCTGTGTGCAAGGATTTATTATTACTATTATATTTTTGTATAGAAGAGCGTTCCGTTATGTGAGACCTCCCTCCCTGGCCCGAAGGGGTATAGCTCAGACAGAGGGTGACCAGCTCAGCAAGAACTAGGCCTGAAATGAACAGGCAATGTGCAATTCCTGATTTTTTTTCAGTGAGACCTGCTAAATAACAGCCTGTAGTAGACCGCATGTTCGAAAGCATGTGTTATAAGATCAGTAGTTTTTTTCACACCATTACCATTTGTCTGTTAACACACAGGAGGAGGGTGGTCTGTTCACTAAGGACTAGAACCTTCCTTTAGGTGAGAGCCAGTGTGATGTAGTGGTTAGAGTGTTGGACTAGGAGTCCGGAGATCGGGGTTCTAGTCCCCATTCGGCCATGGAAGCTCACTGGGTGATTTTGGGCCAATCCTTGAATCTCAGCCTGACCACAGGGTTGTTGTGAGGATAAAATGGAGAGGAGAAGGACCATGCCAGCTGCCTCGGGATCCTTGCGAAAGGGGAAAAGTTGGGCATATAAACATCATGATCAATCTGTAACTGACTGTGAACAATCAACTGAAATTGAAATAACCCACTACTGTCGGACCAGCCCACGGAAATTGATCTTGAGCGTTTTCATTGAATAATACTTTAGATTCTGGTTGGGACTGTTGTGTCTAATATAATGATTGTATTATGTATTTTACCAATATGTTTTTATTGCTGTTGCCTGTTATGCTGGTCTGTGACTGAAATAAACAATTCATTCATTCAATGTCATAATAAATAAATAGGCCGCAGGATGCTTGTACAGAACATACAGTGAGAGCCAGTTGTGGTGTAGTGGTTACAATGTTGGACTGAGAGTCGGGAGATAAGGGTTCTAGTCCCCACTTGGCCGTGGAAACCCACTGGGTGACTTTGGGCCAGTTACAGACTCTCAGCCCAAACTACCTCACAGAGTTGTTGTGAGGATAAAATGGAGAGGAGGATTATGTACGCCACCTTGGGTTTCTTGGAGCAAAGAAAGGCGGGATATAAATTATAATTATGGAATGATCTCCCCGATGAGGCCCGCCTGGCGCCAACGCTGTTATCTTTTCGGCGCCAGGTCAAAACTTTTCTCCCAGGCATTTTAACAGCTCAAGTTGAGGTTTTGATTGACTTTGTGGCCAGGCTTAACAGTTTAAAATGTTTTAAATAACAGCTGTTTTATATTTATGGTTTTAAATTTGGTATATTGTCTTTTTAGTGTTCAGTCTTTTAATTTTTGTAAACCGCCAGAGAGCTTCGGCTATGGGGCGGTATATAAATGTAATAATTATAAATAATAATAATAATAATAATGATGATGTAATGAATAAATCAATACAGTGGCACCTTCTCTTTCTCATCCCTTCTCTGGATCAAAGAGGTGCCATCCTGAACGAAGGTTTCTCAAGGAAGGACTGAGCGCCATCCTGCTCCACAGAACCATCAGAGGTGCTCCTTTCTCCCATTTCATGTGTCAAGACGACAAAGGAAATGGAATTTCCAGCCCTTAAAATACAGTCAGAAGAAAGGGTGATGGAAGTTGTTCCATCACCGCCAGGGCGAGATCACAACTCTTTTACCTTGGATTTAACAGCCAGGATGATTTTTGGCAGGGCGACAACCAGGCACTTCAAAGCGATGGTGAGGTATTTGAGGATGAAGTCGGTGATCCCCACTATCCACACCAGATCGAAGAAATCCAGCTTCTCCAGGTTAGGCTTCAGGAAGATGAGGCTGGGAAAGCAGGCGGGGAAGAGGTGAACACGGCTGGCCGGAAACGTGGTCGAAGCCTTGGCGGCTCCCCCCAGAGAAAAGTCAACCAGCGAGCGCACCGGGTACCATCAATGACCCATGATGCTCCTTCTGAGAAAAGGGGACAGGTTCAAGGTGGACCCAAGGACCTACATCAGGGTGCATGGCCCACAGCCCACGGACCCAATCTGGCCAGAAGAGCCAATCTCGGATCTCAGGTTGGAGATAACGGTGAGGATCAATGGAGGCTGGTGGCTCCGACGTTAGAGGGGCGGCGAATCCACTCCAGGTTTCAGTCAGAACTCTAAAGGAGCTACCCAAGCGGCTTCCTCACCCCACTGACATCGGAGCCACCAGCCTCCACTGGTAAGGGTTTCCCCTGAGGGTTACAGCAGGGATTCCCAAGGGGAGGGGCAGAGGCCTGCAGGGGAATCTCCCCTGTTATCTCTGCTCTGAGATTGGGTCGTAACACCAGGAATGCGGGCGGCGGGGTACACGGGCAGTATCCAACTGTGTCATTCTGTTCATGCAAACGACGTTGCGCTAGCGGAAACTAGGTTCGGAACTACGCCCACAAGAAGTATCCCATCAAAAGTTACCCTTGCGCATTATGCACATCGTGCTTGGGTTCCACAACGCTCGCAAGCGGTAGTGTGAGCGGTTGCACGGACAGTTGCCGAAGGGAAATGGGCAGCCGCTCGCACAACAGAAAGATTCAACAGCGCTCCGCTACCGCTAATTGAGTTTGCGGAACGTCGCGGCTGGATACTGCCCGCAGCTGGCACAGAGATGCTTTCCCCAGCACGGCCACGGCACTTCATGTAGTGCGCAGCGCCCCCACAGGGATGCTGGGCAAAGCTAGGGATTCGGCCGGCGGCTTAGCCCCTTTCTCATTTTCAGGCATTGGGAGGACCACAACCGAAATCTTGGAGCTGCAGCCAAAAGCATGTCAGGGTGCAAACCTAGGCATGTTTAGTCAGAAAAAAACCAAGAACTTCTTTTCTGTTTAAACATGCATAGGTCTGCCCCTTAAGCGACATTCCCATCCACAGAACTTCTAAAGCGCCGCCTATGGCTCCAGATGTGGCCATCGCGGGATATTTTCCCACGATCCTCTGGAAGTGGTGGTGGGCAATCTCGTTAAATAAATGAATAAAAACGAAAGGGAGGGGCAGGGAACCCAAATTAAAATACTCACAAGATGAGCACAGTGGAACGGGTAAAATTAAATCCTAGAAGCAAAAAACAGAACGACAAAAACGAAAACACAACAGAGACAAAACAGAATTGATGAGAATGGGCTGTGGGGGGGGGGGAACGGTGAACAGAATTGACAAGCAAAATCGAAAAGGAAAATTGTAAGAAAACGGAACAGAAGAACCAAAGTGAGCAGTAAGGCAAGACAATGGCTGAATTCGGACAACACATTAAGCAACTGAGGGGGGGAGGAACAATCATCAGTTGTGTTGCTTATTGTGTTGTATGGAGGGTAACACGCCGCTCACAAACTACTGACGGTATGCTATTCTGCCCAAATAAGCAACGGAGAGAAACAACTGGCTTGCAAGTTGTTTAGCTCGAAGCCAGTTGTTTAAAGTGTTGTGTGGAGGTGTGAGTGGGTTAATGGCGTGTGGTGAGTGGGTTAAAACACAAGCCCGTAGAGGCAGGTGGCAAGAGCGACCAAAGTGGTAGCTGCCACTCTGCTACAACTGGTGCAACTTGCAGAGGCTGCTGGGATAGAACTGGGAGGACTAAGGGAAGAGGGAGGTTGGGGAGAGCGGCGGGAGCTGTGTCAGTCAAATGCTGGGTTGACTATTAGTCCACTCAACGCCAGTCCCAACCACCCACAGTTGTGTAGGAACATGTTGTGTGGGGAATACCCACAAAATAACCAACTGTGAGTTGGCTATTCAACCCACCATTGACTAATGTGTTGTCTGAATTTAGCCAATATTTGAGCTGATTTTGGTGGGTGATCCACCACCACCACCAGGCAAAAAACCAGTTCCTATATAAAACCAAACACCCCTCCCTCTCTCTTGCAAAACACAGACCGTGTTCAGATGGCACACTAAGCCACGGTGGTTGAGCATTTTGAGCTAAACATTATGGCTTAGTGTGTCATGTGAACCATGACTTAGCGTGTCGTGTGAACCATTCCTAACCATGGTGGCTACATAACCAAAGTTTAAACACGCTCACTAACCCCTTTTGCTGCAAAAGGATTAAAGGCCGAACCATGGCTTAGCGTGTTGTCTAATCTAGCCATGGATTTTCATCAGGCAGTCCAGCATTCCCAGGCTGAGCTGACATTGCACAATTCTAATATAACCTCGGGTGCAGAACCTCTTTTGGTCAAAGGGCCGAATTCTATTTCAGAGACGCTTCTGGGGAGTGTGTTCCAGTGATGGGTGGGACCGAAAGCAAATGGGGGTGGGGCAAAAGGGCAGGCCAGCAAAAACCCCAAATACCCATATCTTTTAGCTTACAGTTTTTCCTGCCAGAAACTACGCTTTAGGAAAGGCATTATAACCTTTTATCCTGTGGGGCAGGAAGAAACGCACAACCCCACCAAGCTACCAGTGGTTACGGAAAATGGGGAGTGACCTTCTGGGGAACCCTGGGGCGGGGGGTCAACAAATTGAGACCCCTAAAGGACCAGATTTACAAAAACACCATTCCCTGCCAGGTATCGTGTACCCCAAACGATATGGTTGTAAATTGCTGCTATTTTCAATCTTAGCACATTTTGCACCCACCACGTTAGAATTTGGAATGCCACTAAATGCAAATCCCAGTCATGCCTGGTCTATGTGAAATTTAAGCTCTGAGTGGCCTGCAGGTTCAAGAAACCCACAAGGAGAGCCAGTGTGGTGTAGCGGTTAGGGTGCTGGACTGGGAGTCAGGAGATCCAGGTTCTAGTCCCACTCAGCCATGAAGCTCCCTGGACCCGTCACCAACTCTCAGCCTAACGTACCTCACAGGGTTGTTGTGAGCACAAATTAGAGAGGAGGAGGACCATGTAAGCCACATTGAGTTCCTTGCAAGAGGGGAAAAGGTGGGATGTAAATAATAATAATAAAAATGTTGCACCCTACATAGAAATGCAGTGTTCTACTGGTAGAGGGTAGACTAGTATTTTTTGTTTATTTCTTCTTTGCAGGCTAGTATCGTTGGTGGGCTTATTTACAAGGCTGCATAAAGATGAGCTGTGCCAAGGCTCATTCACAGTAAAAGACAGAAATGAATATTCTGGGAAGGAAAACCCAGCAAGGATCAATACTGCCCCAGCTAGTCCTCTGATATCTCTTTGGCTTTTCTCCAACAGAAGAAGGCATCTCTACCACCAGTCACCTCCAGTCTCACTGCAGAAGATGACACTCACATGCATAAATAAATTTATCCCAACCACCCCTCCCATGAGCTCAAGAGAGCAGTCCCTCTCTGCTCCTCTGATGGGAGTGGCCTGCTTCTTCCAGGGACACAATCCATTTGCTCACCTGTTGTACAACTGCTGGGAGCTGAAAGTATAGAGCAAGTACAGGGTGTTCCCTGCGAGGAAGGCCAGGATCCAGAATACCATCAGCACCGACCTCTTCTCCTGAGAAGGAAAGAAAGACCAGCACATGACCTCTTTCGCTTCTAAAAATTTCAGCATAGCTTTGCAGCCATGAGGGCTAATGGCTTGCTTTCAAAAAAAGAAAAGAAATCTAAAATTGCTGACCCTGATCGTTTACTCCTGCCTCTATTTCTCTGCTGCTGTACCAATGTTAGATTGTAAGCACCTCAGAATAAGGACTTGTCCTCTTCATGTCTAAGGAAGTTTATCATCTAGCTTTCTATCTCTCTATAATTCAAAGTCAGGGTAAGTTGGTCATCCCCTTTTGACTGCTTTTCCATTGACTGATTCTCATGAAGCATGCTTCCTTGGAAAGCTCCTGAAACACAGATACCATGAATAACAATCCTCCACTCCCAAAGTGCAAACAAGTGACAATACTCAGCCGATCCTTCTACTGCTGGCTCCTAAATGTCTGTTTGTTTCAAACCCCTCTTAGCCCCTTGAGCTACATGACTTGGGCAGTCGTCTGTCCTTTCCAGAGCGACCCTTTAGGAATCTCTGCTCTGTACGCACCTTCAAGGAGATTTGTTCTCGGAGAGTTGAGTTTGCATATGCAAAAGTGCTGGCCATACCGACACACAGAGCAATTCCTAGAAGGAGGAGAGGAGAGAGACCTGTAAGCCAAACCTGCAACAGCCACATCATCCCATGCTTACATACCTGGGCACCAAAGAATCCAAATCTCAGCCTCAGTCCCACACATCTGTGAAATGGTACCATTAGTGAGCCATTTTTAATTTTTTTTATTTGATTTTATTTGTACCCTGCCTTTCTACCCAAAAATGACACTCATGGCGGTTTACAGAGCCAATTAATATGGATTAACACAATACATTAAAATGCAACAAAATCATAACAATTATTAGAGAAAAAAATATTATTCAAAAAAGACGCCCAAACCAACAGACCTACTTAGAGGCTAAAGGCCTTCTTGAATATAGTGGTTTTTGCCTGCTGGTGGAAAAAAATCAAAGCAGGAGCAAACCTAGCCTGGGAGTTCCAAAGGCTGGGAGCAGCCACTGAAAAGGCCCTGTCTCAGATCGCCACCAAAAGTGCTCTGAAGGTGGCTGTCTCGAAAGAAGGGCCTCTGCAGAAGATCATAAGACTTGGGCAGGGTTGAATGGGAGAAGCCAGTTTTTCCAGAAGCCTGGTCCCAAGCCATATAGGGCTTTATAGTTCAGAACCAGCGGTTTGAATTGTGTTGGGAAACAGACCAGTAGTGGGGTGCCCTCTGTTGTATCTGGTCACTCTGGTATAGCTCCTCCAGCTTTAACTGTTGTGATGGAGAGGGGATTTCACCAGGTGCTGCATGCCTACAAATGACACCTGCAGAAATTCCCTTTTCTAGACAACTGTTAAAGATACAGGAGCCCTGTCCTCTTTTTCATATGGACACCCTAACCAGTAGCCAATGAAGCGGTTGTAACAAGGGAACCGTGTGCTCCTTGTAACCGGCCCAGAGTCAACAGCCTGGCTGCAGCATTCTGGACCAGCTGAAATTTCTAAACAGTTTTATTTATTTATGTATTAAAACATTTGCATCCCGCCCTATATCGCTGGGATCTCAGGGCAGCACACAGATAAAATCGGAACAATCTAAAACAACACATAATGTACACGGCTAAAAATATATATTAAATCGTTAACAAATTAAAACCAGTAGAAATTTTCTTACAGCAACAGAAACAATTAAAAACGATGAAAACTATGTGCAGCCATGGAGAATTTAGCCCTCAAAGGCTTTGATAAAAAGCCGTGTTTTAACTTGGCGCCGAAATGAAGCCAGTGTCGGCGCCAGTCGGGCCTCCAAGACAGCCCCACATAGGATGCATTACAGTAGCGCATGGGTGGCCATGGCCATATCAGACATCTCCAGGAATGGGGTCAGTTGGTGAACTAGCCTCAGCTGTGCGAAAGCGCTCTTTGTTCACTACCGAGACCTGGTTCGGGCCCAAATCCAAGAGTACATCCAAACTGCGAGCCTGAGTCTTCATGATGTAATCTGGACGTCCTTGGATCTGATACACTCCAGATCTGTTGGATTACATCTCCCATCATCCCCAGCCAGCTAGGCCCAGTTCCAGGTTTTAGGAGGCCCTTGGGAAAGGTACCATCAAGGCCCCCACTCTCTCAGGGAGTCTACTTTCTCATTCTCCTTGTCACCAGTTTCTCTTGACCCTCATCCACTTGCTTGCTTGACAGGCAGAGAGCCAGGGAACAAGCAAGCTTGGGCTGCTCCTGCTCCTGCTCCTCCTTCTCATCCCTACCGTCACCTGGGCCAGAGTAAGAGGCAGGTAAACCAGCAGGTTGCCATGGTGAAGAGGAGGAGCAACTCCAGGGGACTTGTCTGTGGGCCCCTGCTGGGATGTGGACCCTTGGCAGGTGCCCAACCATGCCTACTCTTGATGCTGGACCAGTGGCCAGCTATTTTTGTAAATGGTTTTATGTTGGCATCAGAAGGGGGATGAGGAAGTGAGACAGGTGGCTACCAGGAGGAGGGCCTTCTCTGGTGTGGCACCCCGGCTGTGGAATTAACTCCCCAGCGAGGTTCGTCTGGCACCTACATTGTACTCTTTTAGATGCCAGGTGAAGACCTTTTTATTTTCTCAGTATTTTCACAGTTCATCAGTTTAATTTTTAACCTTGCTGTTTGAAATTTGTATTTTAAATTTGTATTAATTTCTGCATTCCTGCTCGGCTTTATCCTGGTTGTGATTTTATACTGTTGTTTTTATATTTTGAATGGTTGTCATGGTTTAAATTTTGTAAACTCCCCAGAGAATTTCAGCTATTGGGAGGCATAGAAATGCAATAAATAAATAAATAAATAAAGGGTGGGATATACATTTTCTTAATAAATCCATAAAATAACCTCAGCACGGGCCAAACGTTTTCCGGTAGCCAAGTCAAGTTTATTGGAATTAGCAACCAGCCATTACACAGATTCGCATCGATGTGTTACATTTATTCATCCCCTTGGCCTTTGCTCGCAAGAGCAGGGCCAGCACAGGAATTTTAGCTGTTCTAAAAGTTGCATATTTATTTCAATTGTTCAATAAGAAACACAACTTTTCAAGGGATGACTTTCCTTTCATCTGAACTGGCAAAGAAAGGATAGATTTCGCATTCTAAAATAAAGTGAGCGATGTCTTGTAAAATTAAATGGTTGCAAGGACAACCTCTAGCTTCCTTGGGGGATTCCTTGGAGACACCCCGTACAATCTGCCAAGCGGAGTACATTTAAACTTGCAGCAACACACCGACAGGGTCAACTCGGCCCTAAGTCAACCTGCTCTCTGACCTAGAATGTTTGGATGAAGAAACCCTGATTGGCTAGGCCCACTGACCATCAGCCAAATGGATACAGCATCATAAAATCCCAAGACCTGGAAGAAAACCAAAGGCCTTGCTCAAACCTTTCTTAGAGCATTTGGCTGACCCCTGTTGGAGAAAGTGCGCTGGTCTGGACAGATATTTTTTTCTTCCAATCCAGCGTAGCAATAAAAAAAAATCTTAAAACCATGGGACTTACCAAGCTTGTGCTGGAAACAGACTTTAGCCAAGAGAATCATGATGAAAGGGAGCCCCTTCTGCAGCCAGGAGATCACAGCTTTCAGCTCCGAAAGGGCAGGGGCCGGAGTCCCTGGCTGGTCCTCCAGGCCTTCCTCAGAATGCCCATGACGGTCGCCACCAGCCATGTGGAGCAGGGAGGAACCTCGCTGGTGGCTGTGATGGTAATGGTGAGGTGGCTGCCGGTGGTGATACGGACCTCCTTCCGTCCGGCTGGCTCCCTCGTCTCGCGGGGCAGGCATCTGGATGAACACCTCCCCACCTCCTGCCGAGGACCCCAGGACCAAACTTGACTGGAAAGGGGTGGCTGTGATGGTACCCGACGGGATGCCACCCAGCCCTGAGAAAAGCTGCTGTGGAGAAGGTGCTTCCGTCTTGAGGCCTTCAAAAACGCCGCCTTCTTCCACGCTTGTTTCGGAGGTGATGACTTGACTCCGGCTCCTGGCGTGCACAGGTAAAGATGAAAGCATCTACTCTCCTATCACCCAGCTCATCAGTTTACCTACACAAAGCTTGCCTCTACCTTCCTAGCCAAAGGCTGAAGGGAATGCAGCATCTCAAACGCTAGCATGCCCAGGTAAAAGAAACTTCAGTAAATATACCCATAAGGCAGAGGCGCAGAACTAGGGCTGTGTTTCAACTCAATCCTGAAGCTGAGTCGAAGCAGGCCGATTCGGCCTGTCTTGGCCCGAATCTGCTTTGGGACCAGAATGGGCCACCCTGGCTAGGATGACCTGATAAAATCCAGGTCAGGGCTCATGTAACTTTAACAGTTGTAGAGAAAAGGGAATTTCAGCCTGTGTCATTTGTATGCAATTAGTTCCTGGTGAAATTCCCTCTTCATCACAACAGTTAAAGTTGCAGGGGCCCTGCCTTCTTTTGTATCTGGTCATTCTAGTATAGTGCATGCACCTTTAACTGTTGTGATGAAGAGGGAGTTTCACCAGGAACTAACTGCATACAAATGACACTGGCTGAAATTCCCTTTTCTCTACAAGTGTTAAAGTTACATGAGCCCTGACCTGGATTTTATCTGGTCACCCTAACCCTGGCTCAAAGCAGCCAAACCACTTTGGGCTGATTTGGCCCAATGGCCAAATCATTGGCCATTGGGCCAAATCATTGGCCATTGGGCTGCCCCCTGCCCACTTGTCTGCGGGACTTACCCGAGGCCTCCATGTGAGCCCATGATCTGCCCTGCCTCCTCCCTGGGCTGCCGCAGATTTAGTGTTGTAAATTAGGGCAGCCGGAAATGGTGTTGCCCTTTAAAAGCTCAAGCATTTCCCAACTTGGCTCAATCCAAAAGTGCTAGGCTAGAACTGCCATCATCCCAAACAAGGATAATGGGAGTTGTAATCCAATACATCTGGAGAGTACCAGGCTGGGTATGATCTCAGTCCAAGAAGATAGCTAGAGGACTGCCTGGAAATTGGGGCTACCAAAGGAGGTGGAATAGAGCCTTCTGCATTTCTGCATTGGTTACAGAGGAAAGGGCTTTCCTTCTTTCGCAGAGTGATCCTATTCACTCACCTCTATGGAAGTTCTGGTCACCTATGTATGGTGAGTTGCGAAATAAATAAGAAAAAATAAATTTAAAAATATTACATTTCTATACCTCCTAATAGCTAAAGCTCTCTGCATGCTTCACAAAAATTAAAACCATAACATACAACACGATAAAACATAGTACAAACCCTTTGAAAGTTTAAAACAGGACGAAACCAGTGTGAAAACCATCAGCAGTGGAAGGATCTAAAAACAGACCAGCACATTTAAGGTACAATCCCATGCATGTTTAGCAGTAAAAAAGAAGACCTACAATTCCCAGCATTCCCCATGGTTGGCTGGGGAATGCTGGGAATTGTAGGACTGGTTAAAAATCTAAACATGCATAGGACTGCATCCTTAAAAACAAAACAGAAGGACTAAAATGCCTAGGATTTTTTTTTTAAGTCTTCACCTACCACTGAAAAAGGTCACAATGTAGGTGCTAGGCAAGCCTCCTGGTGCGGGTATTTGACAACCAGGGTGCCACCACTGAAAAAGCCCTCCCTTTAGTGCAGGAACTTAAATGCAAGCCTGCATTTCATTAAAGGAGATTTGCTTACCTTTCCGGAGGAAGGTTGTCTGTGATGCTGCTGTGCCGTCTCTGCATCTTTCTTAGCACTTTAAAACACAACACGCTCAACATTAATGTTGCCAACCAACCCTGCCTGATCGTTGAGGACTAGTGTCAAGGGCTAAGGATGTATGGGAGGCACAGACGCCCATCCACTCAGTAACATCGTGCACAGAATGCTCTTTGGAAGACCGGCCCAAGACCATGTCACAAATCAATGGATGGAAAGCAGAGCTCCAAAGTTCCACCACGAGCGAGTTAGCATCCAACAGAAAATGGGTGTCCTGGAAGGACAGGAAAGAGTAGGGTTTCCTCTTCGTGCAGTACCCGCATTAAAAGCTGACGGTCACATGAAGTTTACGCATTCGGGGAAGAGACATTGGTTACGTGATGGAGAAAGGCTGGCTGCAACTGGAAATTCAAGCCTTCGGATTTCTCACTCCTGAGAAGAGATAGCAAGGTCAAAAGAAAGAAAAAGATAGGAAAATGGGAAATGGGTGGGAGGGGCACAGAAAACTCAAAACAAATTAGAAAAGCAAACAGGCTTCTTAATATACTGTGCACTCCTGGCCATGCATCCTCAGGGAATTTATCATTGGAAATTCCCTGAGGACCCACGGCCTGGAGCGCACTGCAAATTGAGAAGGGGAAGAAATATGATAAAGGTGCATAAAATTCTGCATGGCGTAGAGAAAATCTCTCCCTCTCTCACAGTACTAGAACACGGTCACGGTGTAGAAAAAGGAAGTACCTCTTCAATAGCTAGTGGAAATGTCTGCCACAAGTCGTATCGATGGCTACCAACTTACTTAGAGAGCTTGAAGTATATACCAGTTACTGGGAATGGGAGGGTAATATCAACCTGTTATGTTGCCTGCTGTGGGAAATGCCATTGATCTGTGGGAATATGCCATTGATCTGATACAGCACAGTTTCACACGAAGATGTATAACCAGAATATCCATGGAACAACTCTACGCCATGAGCTTAGCCTGGCCTAAAATTATCCACTCCACCCCCGGGAATCCTGGGAACTGTAGTTCAGTGATGAAGAATACGGCACTCCAACGAAGTATTTTCAGCATCCTCACCAAACAATCCCCAGGATTCTTTGAGAGAACCACATACTAACTTCCGGCCCAACTGAATTAGAGGCTGGTGGCTCCAATACTCTGGGTTTCAGTCAGAACTCGAAAGGAGCTGTCTCCTTTAAAGTTTTAGCTGGTTTTGCTTTGAAGCAGGATTCTTCAAGGGAACCACACACTTGCTTCTGGCCCAGCTGAATTCACAAATAACAGCTCCCTCAGTGGAGGCCGGTGGTTGCGACATCAGTGGGCCCATGAATCTACTCTGGGTTTCGCTCAGAACCAGTCAGAACTCTGGTTTTGCTTTGCACCTTGGATAGCTCCTTTCGAGTTCTGACTGGTTCTGACCAAAACCCAGAGCGGATTCATTGCCCCTCTGAAATTGGGGCCACCAGCCTCCACTGGCTCCCCCACCTCCAGGTTGCACTGTCTGACCCATCCCAAGCTTTGCCTGTATTGCTTATTCGACATCCTACATTTCCACAAGACATATCCACAGAGGTACAGAATTTTTCCATTCAAAACAAGAATAAACCAAAGTAAAAAATAAAATGCATATGGTTCTTTTAGCCCCACTTTCTCACAGGATAGGGGCCAGTGTGGTGTAGTGGCTAGAGTGTTGGACTGGGAATCTGGAGATCCGGGTTCTAGTCCCCATTCAGCTATAGAAGCTCACAGGGTGACTTTGGGCCACTCACAGACTCTCAGCCCAACCTACCTGGCAGGGTTGTTGTTGCGAAGGTAAAATGGAGAGGAGGACCTTCCCTTCCTTAAGGAAGAAAAAAGGCAGGGTATAAATGGAATACATGATGCATACATAGGATCAGGTGAATAAACTGGTTCTAACGAGGAACAAATCCAGGAGCTCTTGTCTGCCGGCCCCTGCTGGAGCGTGGGCCGTCAGCAAGTGCCCAACCATGCCTGCCCTTGACACCAGCACTAATAGTAAGCAAGCCCCCACCTGCAGCAAGAAGGGACACAGCCCAAACCATGATTTATCATCTCAGTGAGAACTAGGCCCATGATCTCAGAATTGTTTACTGCAGGATCTCTCTCCCCCCCCCTCTCTCTGGGCTCACAGGGGGACCGTGCAGTGTGTATGATTGGAGGGGGGGCAGATTAATTTAAGTCAGCCCTGCCCCACCTCCCTTAGTTCTGGCTTTTCCTGCAAGGAAGATGGTGTGGAACCGGTGGGGTGTCTGCCTTGTGCCCCCAATTACCATAAAACCACCACTAGAAGCGCATTACAAAGAGCATCCGCTCCTCCCACCCACCCCAAGTGATCATGATTACCTGATCCCGGGGTAACAGCAGATCCAGGACCCCCCCTCCTCCTCCTCCCCCTCCACTTGGCTGCTCTTTTCCCCCCTCCCCCTCCGGCCCGGCACGTGACTTCCGACTCCGCCCCTCCCGAGTGTTCTCCACTGGACACAAAGTAACCCTCTCGCTGCCTTTGGCCTGGGCAGGTGTGGATCCGGGAGGGAGGATCGGGCGCCGCGATTCGCAGGGAGGGAGCTGTCTTCATTTGGATCAGCGCGCCCTCCTGAATCCGGACCGTCTGCCCCCTCCCCTTTAATTCGGATCGGGTTTTCTCCCTCCGGCTGCCCCCCCCCCCCAATTCGGATCGGCCGCGGGTCCCGCGCAGGCAAGGAGAGCGGGTTTGCTTCCGATCTGAGACGGGAGGAGGCCGATGTGGCCGGGGATCGAGCCCCTGAAGTGACCCCCTTCCCCCTCGGCATGTCGGCCCCGCGGATCCCCCCCGGAGGCCTGCCTTGGGGTGGGGTGAGGGTCTCCCCTTCTCACCCACCCACCCCAGATCCCCAGATGGGCTAGCGAGGCCAGAGAAGGGCCCGATCCGCCAGGCAGCCCCTGCCCGGGCCTTCTTCCCGCTCTCATTCTCGCAGCGGCGGGCAGGCGGGCGCTTGAACCCTCCGCCTCCTTCGACTCCTCCATGGTGCAGCTCTTCGCTCTGGTGTGGCGGAGGCTGCTCCGCAAACGCTGGGTGCTGGGAGTCGTTTTCGGGCTGTCCCTCATCTACTTCCTCAGTAGCACCTTCAAGCAGGTGAGTCGAGCCCTTCGACTCCTATTATTATTATTATTATTATTATTATTTGTTCATGTGTTACATTTCCTCCAAGGAGCCGAAAACGGCATACGTTCCCCTGCTCTTCCTCTCCAGTTTATCCTCACAACAATCCTGTGAGGTAGGTTAGGCTGAGCTGCAGGTGTGCTGCGCTCTTGACCAGATGCAAAAGAGGGCAGGGCTCCTGCAGCTTTAACTGTTGTGATGAAGAGGGGATTTCACCAGGTGCTGCAGGCATAAGAATGGCACCTGCTGAAATTACCTTTTCTACGCAACTGTTACAGATACAGGAACTCTGTCCTCCTTTCCACAGGGTCACTCTACCTGATGTTGTATTTGCATTTGGCAACTATTCGTCAGAGCCAGTGTGGTGTAGTGGCTAGAGTGTTGGACTGGGAGTCAGGAGATCCGGGTTCTAGTCCCCACTCAGTCACAGAAGCTCACAGGGTGACTTTGGGCCCATCACAGACTCTTAGCCCAACCTACCTCAGAGGATTGTTGTTGTGAGGATAAAATGGAGAAGAGGAGGATTATGTATGTCGCCTTGGGTTCTTTGGAGGAAAAAAGGCAGGATATAAATGCAATAAATAAATAAATTGTTACTAATGAAATGGGAAAGTAAAGCAATGGGAAAATTTCTACCCCAAAGCACAGATCTGATTATCCCAAATACAAGCTGATTGGTGGGGATTCCTTTTTCACACAACACATAGTTAAACTCTGGAGTTTAGTGAAGGCCACCAACTTGGATGGCTTTAAAAGGGGGTAGGATAAATTCCCAGAGGAGAAGGCAATCAATGGTCACCAGTCCTGATGCCTATGTGCTACCTCCAGTATCAGAGGCAGTAAGCCTGTGTGCACCAGTTGCTGGGGAATATGGGTGGGAGGGTGCTATTGCACTCATGTCCTGCTTGTGGATTTCCCTTTGGAGCAGCTGGTTGACCACTGTGTGAACAGAGTGCTGGACTAGCTGGACCCTTGATCTGATCCAGCAGAGCTCTTATGTTCATAGGTTACTTATAATAATCTTGGATGGAAATGGACAAGTACTGTGTCACCAAGGTTAAAGCAAGTTGCAATGTTTCTGAATTAGAAGGTGGCAGATTTCAGTTAATTGTTAGCAGCAGAATCCTGTACTTAGGTATTTGTTTATTACTGACATTTATATCCTGCCTTGTCTGCTAAAAGTGTCCCTGCTAATCAAAAAGCGTTGGGTGGCTCTACTCCAACGCAGTCTGTTTTGTTTCAGGAAGAGCGGGCGTCACAGGATCGAAACCTCCCCCAAGCGCAAGACGAAGACCATCCAATTGCGTGGAAAGTCCAGTTCAGCTCAGGGAATGGCAGTCAGCCAAGTACTCAGTGCCGGAACTCCATCCAGGGGAAGCTGCTGATCACAGATGAGCTCGGTAAAGCTCTCTTCCTGAGGCAGTGTGGTGTAGCAGTTAGAGCGGCCTTCCCCAGCCTGGTGCTCGCTGGATGTCTTGGATGACAACTCCCATCAGCTCTAGCCAGCATGGGCAATGGTCAGGGTTTATGGTGTTTGTTGCCCCAAACATCTGGAGGATGCCAGGTTGGAGACGGCTGGGTTGGAGTGATCCAGCTTCAAGTCTCTGCTCAGCTGTGAAGCTCATTGGCTGAGCTGGGCCAGCCATTTCGTGCCTGGCCTACCTCCCAGGGTTGTTGTGGAGATGAATGGTGTGGGGAGGAAGGATATAAAAGTAATGCACTGCTGCAAGACCTATTGTTTTAAAAATTGTATATACTGGGCGCATCTGTAACCCATGTTAAAGCACAATACTTTCAATATGGCATTCAGCAGATCCGTTTTGGACAGAGGTACTGAGATTTGAATCATCTCTGCTGATATTTAAGTGCATATGTTTACTTTCCTACACTGTGGCTATACGTCGTGGGGCTGGGGGTGTTTATCTGTGAAGCCCAAACCTTTTTCAATAAAAATTAGAATTTTTAGAAACACATATACAAATTGAAACAACTAAAATCAGTACTAAATTGATCATAGAAACGGTAGAATGAAACATCCTCATAAGTCAACTGCCCTTTACATATTGGGGGAGGCAGGGAATATTTTTTAAGAAAAAGCAAAAAAAGCTAGAGTGATATAGATCTCGAGCAGGGATGGGGAACCTCCGGCGCATAGGCCACATGCTGTTCATTATGTTAGCACATACGGCCCCTGGATTAACACATGTTGCCCCCAGGAGTTCCACTGCCTTGCCTTGAGCTCCTTGGAGTTAGGATGAAATAGGTTAGGCCAGAGATGTAGTGTCATTACCCAGGGAGCACCGTGGCTGAGTGGGGATTTGAAGTTGGATCTCTGGAGTCCAAGTCCAGCACTCAAACCACTACACCACAGTACTTCTCGTGAGTAAATCGTAGTGCCTTTCCCATCCCTCCCCCGATACACAGACAGACACAAGGCGAATGCCTGGAGAAACAAATGATTTCTCACCTCTTCTATTAAATCTCTGGTGGGCTTCTTCTTGCAGGTTACATCTGTGAAAGAAAGGACGTGTTGGTCAATGGCTGTTGCAACGTCGAGGCGCCCAGCGCGAAGTTGTACAGCTGCGAGACCTGCCTGCGCAACGGGTGCTGCAGCGTGTATGAGGCCTGCGTTTCCTGCTGCCTGCAGCCCAACAAGGTAAGGAGGACTCCGTGCCAGGGACGAACAAGCTGAAACTGCAGCAAAATGTTGCAGTGTGTCCTTGGGCCAGTTTCCCCCAATTTGGTGCCCTCCGGGTGTGTTGGACTGCAGTGCCCATCATTCCGAGCTAGTGTGGCCATTTTGTACTTCTGCATACTTTGGGGTTCGTTGGAGCATGTTAACACCTCCCCCTCTGGTTTGGCTCCGGTTGTGTCGGCACAGGGGCACCGGGGTCTGCTATTAGAGAGAATGATAGAATGACGTTACTAAGTAATCAGTAGTACAGAAAACAAGCAAGAGACAGTGCCTAACAAAAAACTTCAATCAGCTTTGTAGAGCTACACCATTTAGCAGATCTACAAAGATAGATTAATTGTAAAACGTTTGATCAATTAAAAAACTGCCCCTGATTATTCAGGTGCAGACTTCTTAATTGTGTTGATTGATTATTTTTTTTTAGTATTCTCCACTCTTAAGAGCATTTATTCAAAAATTAGCTCGTCTTCCAAAGAGTTTCCACTGATATATATATTTTCCCAGCAACGACTCCTGGAAAATTTTCTGAATCGAGCAGCAGTGGCTTTCCGGAACCTCTTCATGGCTGTGGAAGATCAGTTTGAGTTGTGCCTGGCCAAGTGCAGGACCTCATCACAGGTAGGGGGAGCTTAGTGATTGGGACACCGCTCCCGCCTGCGCATCACTCTGAATGTTCATAGGATCATAGAGTTGGAAGAGGCCTATAAGGCCATCGTGCCCAGCACCCTGCTCAAGAGGCAGCTGGACAGCCATCTGTCAGGGATGCTTTAAGGTGGATTCCTGCATTGAGCAGGGGTTTGCACCTGATGGCCTTATAGGTCTCGTCCAACTCTACCATTCTATGATTCAATACGGGAATAAGGCATTGAGGCATCCCAAAGATGAATCACTCTATTTCCTATCTGTATTTATTTTTCATGGGTTCCATCATAAGTCCATTCTATTTAGCTTCCACATCACTCTGCAATATATATATATATATATACACACACACACACATTTTAAAAAATAAAATATACTATTTTTTTTGTACACAACCTTCCCTAATACACACATTTTTGTATGCAAGTTCCCTAATTGTTAATTAGAATCATATAATAGTAGAATTGGAAGGGGCCTCTAAGGCCATCGAGTCCAACCCCCTGCTCAGGAATCCACCTTAAACCATCCCTGACACATGGCTGTCCAGCTGACTCTTGAATGCCTCTTGTGTGGGAGAGCCCACAACCTCCCTGGGTAATTGGTTCCATTGTCATACTGCTCTAACGGTCAGGAAGTTTTTCCTGATGTCCAGCCGGAATCTGGCTTCCTGTAACTTGAGCCCATTATTCCGTGTCCTGCATTCTGGGTTGATCAAGAAGAGATCCTGGCCCTCCTCTATGTGACAGCCTTTCAAGTATTTGAAGATAGTTTATGATGGTTTTAATCATGAACTGTCTAGAGAGTCTTGGCTATTGGGCAGTATAAACATGTAATTAATTAATTAAATGTATAAAGATGTTTAAAGCACGATCTGCACAATCTGAAGGATAACTCTGTCCCAATCAGCATGTTAATCCAGGAAGTGCAAATTAGGTTGGTTTGCTTAAAAAGGTGGACCAAATGAAATCCACCACCCCCATTCCTAATCTGGGAGAATGAATTCCCCTGCCCTGATTTTAAATGAAATACTAGGTGTCCCCTAACCTTTGTGGGTGCATTTTGAAATTTAGGAGACTGCTGTGAACGCTACTACAAAATGGCTGCCATAGGTGGAGTGAGTGGTCTTAAAATGGCTGCCATGGGGAGCACGGCTCATCAAATGACAAGTAACTTGTCCAAGAAGCTGAACACAAGGCTCCAATCCTGTGCATGCTTTTGTGGGTGTAAATCCCATCAAATGCAATAGTACATGTTTCTGAGTAGACCTGCATAGGATTGCTCTGCATTTCCCTTCGACCGGTCTCTCCCACTAGGTGTAGAAGAGGAGTCCTCTCTATCATGTTTTGCGTCTAGTCACAGATGCTGGGGATTGGATGTGAGATCTGTGGGCATGCAAAGTATGGACTTTACTGCTGAGCTACAGTCCCTCCCCATAACTTCTCTGATGATCAGTTTTCCTCTCTGTGCGGGCTTGGTTTTCCCTAAGAGGTCTTCTCTGTCTTTCTCCCTTGCCCAGAGCGTGCAGCATGAAAACACCTACCGCAACCCCATTGCAAAATATTGCTATGGCGAGTACCCCCCGGATCTCCTGTCTGTGTGAAAGCAGCGAGGAAGCCGGCAGAAGCGACCCATGAGCAAGAGGCTGAAGTTGCTCTTCCCTTCCTCACATCATAATTGTGGGGGGGGGTTCGTTTCGACCCGCTTCGGACCGCAACATCCACCTTAACCTCGTGAAAGAGCCTCCCTTGAATCGTTGGCCTGTTGCTGTCTCCCTGCACTTGAAAAGTGGGGCTAAAGCTATGCCGATCCTCCCCACAGCTAGAGACATAGGACCGTGCTCAGGCATTGCATTGTGGATCTGGTTGGTCAAGACCCATGTTGAAATATGTCCTTGGAAATTTAGAGAGCCTCGTAGCTCGTGGCCATTTGGGGTGGGGGGGGATTGATGGACAAGAACAGCAATGAAGGGAGATTGCAAACCCATTCAATGAGAGAAAAATGCCAAGCACCTTACCTTGGGGGGGGGGGGCATATCTGGCATCCTTCATGCACTGTTTTATGTAAATATGAAGTATTTATTGGGATTGTATAGAGAGGGTTGTGCCGGCTCGAAATGTATTGATTCCGGAAGGGCGTCAACGTTGGTCTTAAGATTAATTTTTCCAAGCTTTACTTGTACACTTTGTCTTGCATGGGCTCCGTTCCATGATACGATTGCGTGTTTGCTGGCCTGCAAAGTACCTTTGGCGCCCTAACCCACGCCCATTTTCAGATATCACAGAGCTGCTCTGCAAATAGACCAATTGAGCTGTCATGATTAGATGGTGGGTTGTGCCGGGTGGGTTGGAGGAGGGAGAAGCAGGTCCCGAGAATGTCTGGTCTGTAAATGCACTTGGTTCATACGAGGCGTGCGCTTGCGGCTTTCCGTTCAATGTGGCGCCGCAGTGGCAGCTCTGTGCGGGAAGCCGTAAATGGCCCATGATGCTTTGCTGATCCCTGTAACAGGAGAGTGGCAGATCAATCCATCCACATTTTGCAACGCCTCTCCTGTTTTATCAGGCTGCCACGGGTGCCGGGCTAGCTGATGAAATCTCTCTCTAGCCAAGGAGTACTTTAATGCTGGTTTAGGGCTGATCATGGAAGACTTGTCTGTTCGGTGCGTCCTATGCATACTTGCAAGGAGCTTCTGATCAGTGCTGATGCAAACTCCTGCTATGGCCGCTCTGCCAATCTGCATCCCCCACTCCGCCACTGCATCTGTCTCCCTACTCACCACCCCATCCATCAGTCAAGCTGTCTCCTTCCCTGCCCTACGGCCATCCCTGCCCCCCCTCTGTGGATCTCGAGCAGTGGGCAATGAATAGGGTGACCAGATAAAATCCAGGTCAGGGCTCCTGTAACTTTAACAGTCGTAGAGAAAAGGGAATGTCAGCAGGTGTCCTTTGTATGCATGCAGTACCTGGTGAAATTCCCTCTTCATCACAACAGTTAAAGTTGCAGAGGTCCTGCCTTCTTTTGTATATGGTCACTCTAGTACAGTGCCTGCACCTTTAACTGTTGTGATGAAGAGGGAATTTCACCAGGAACTAATTGCATACGAATGATACTGGCTGAAATTCCCTTTTCTCTACAACTGTTAAAGTTACAGGAGCCCTGTCCTCCTTTTCATAGGGTCAGCCTACTCTATGGGAGTTTGGGCCATTGGGAGGTGCCCAGCCATGCCTACTGTTGACACCAGGCCTGTCTTCTGGGGGGCCCAGAGGCCAGATCTGGCCTCAGGTTCTGCACCCCTGGGCTACATGGAGTTTCTCATTGGCACAGCTGGCATTCTTCGGTGTTGGACTGCCCTTCCTGACATCCGTTCCTAAATCCCCTTCCAAGTAGCTCCAGGCAGTTGGCTCTAGCTGCCATTTTAATTTCCCACAATGCTAAGTAAATGTAAATAGTGACTTGCACATGACACACACTGGAGGCTGTTTGGACCACTGCTAAGGGCCAATGCTGTTAGATAAGCACCATGATCAACCAATACAGGAAGAGGCCTAGCAGAGGGCCCTCTCAAACCTAGAGCTAGCCCTGTTCCTTGAGGGGGTTTCTCGTCTTTTATTACGCTGCTTCTTATTCTGAGCAGCTGGGATACTAGTTCCCTCCAAAAAGAAGGGGGGGGGGAAATCCCATTGATTTGGTAATGGAAGCTTTGCAAGAGACTGCTAGGCCTTCAAAAGAGATTAAGCTGTTTATCACGAAGGGCAGATGAGAAGTTGCTCTGTAGGTTGCCAAGCTGTGCTCTGTTTTGTCGCCCTCTGGCCCATCAAGGTGAGAGGGGCTTGTCAAGCACTTCATCAAATGGCGATGTTGATTTTTCCTGTTAACCCAGCTGAGATGACGCCTCCATGGGCCATGACTACGGATAACAAATAGCTTTCCAGAATCCCATTTCTTTTCTCAGCGGCAGCAGGATATGCTCCAGAAAAGGGAGATAGAAGAGGCTGACCAGATAAAATCCAAGTCAGGGCTCCTGTAACTTTAACAGTTGTAGAGAAAAGGGAATTTCAGCCAGTGTCATTCGTATGCAATTAGTTCCTGGTGAAATTCCCTCTTCATCACAACAGTTAAAGGTGCAGGCACTATACTAGAGTGACCAGATAAAAAAGAAGGCAACTTTAACTGTTGTGATGAAGAGGGAATATCACCAGGAACTAATTGCATACAAATGACATTGGCTGAAATTCCCTTTTCTCTACAACTGTTAAAGTTACATGAGCCCTGACCTGGATGTTATCTGGTCAGCCTACTTTGAGGGCCACATGGATGGGTAGAGAAGCAGGTGTATTGGGATTGCTGGGAGGGACAGGTGATGGAAGACGTGAAAGCATCACCTGCCCTGCAACACCGGTGCAGCTAGGTAATTTTAGACCAGGATGTAGCAGAGGCAGCTGTGGAAGACCTGACTACAGCAAAGGGCGAGCAGAGAGCAGCTTTCTACGAAGTGTACTGACGGTAAAACAGTGTGTGACTGGGTGTCAAGCAGCGATCGTTACAGCCAACCGAAAGGCTATGCTAAATGCTTTACTGGTTTAGAAGAAAACTGGGTCCTTGTTCTTTTGGGTAGACACATCCTGGGGGTGGGGGTGGGGGTGGGGGTGGGGGTGGGGGGAATGGTAGCACTGTCCTGTTTATATGTAATGACCAATAGTTCAAAATGAACCTCACTAGCTGCAAATCGGTAGGTTGTTCATTTCATGTTGCTTTTGTGTCCGTCATGTTGCACCTGCGATGAAATTATTATGTTCTTCCATTTAAGATGGACTTGGGGATTTTGTAGGAAGGAACGTGTAGGCCAGGGGTGGGGAACCCCAAGCCCGGGGTCTCAATCTGGCCCTACGAGGTTCCCCAGATGGCCCACATTCCCTTTCTGCAACCCCATCTTCTTTCCCCCCCCCCCCCCAAAACCACTGACCATTTGGTGGTTTCAGACTTCAATGAAGTTCTTTCCCCATTCTTAAAGGTTGAAATGCTTCTCCTAAGGCTCAGTTACGGACAGTAAGAGCTTTAAGCGAAAATGTGTTTCTAACAGAGGTTTGTACATAATAATCTTTGTCATTGGACGAGGCACTTTGTACAGTTGCTGTGGTCTTCTCTAGGAAGTCCTCTCAATTAAATTCAAACAAAACAGCCGCCTTGTTAGATGCCAGCTGAATTTCTTTTTCTGTGCATCTTCACTTCCCCTTAAGGGCCAGGCTGAGTGAGCTCTGCCATAAATCAAAATGTTGTGACTTAGCTGGCCAAAGTTATTTCATTAATGTGCCATGCCATCGCCCACCTGATTGCTAATCGACCGTTGTCAGCAGGAGCAATGAGATGGGGTCCCTCTTCCTACCACCACCCAGGAAAAATGGATGGCAATGGAGGTTAATTGCGGTGGCACAGAAAGGCCTAATCTGTATCGTCTTGACAAGCCAAGAACAACGGGTACTTTAACTGCATTGCTACAAACGTCCCCTTGGGTGCTGCTTGAAATAATTTGCCTTGTGCAGCTTGACGAAATCTCACACCTACATCTGCCCGTGAGCTGGGGACACAAAATGGAACGGATACATCAAGGTGATTCAGAATCGGATCCAGTTGTGAAGTGACTCCTCCTCCTGGCCATTTACTAGAACAGCATCTCTTGAAGGTAGTTTGAGAACATACCCAAATAGAGTTCTGGCACGTTCCACTCTGATTCATCACTAAGCTTAGAGGGCCATTATAATATTATGGGAGTTACGAATAAATCCTACATGTAACCCACTTGCGGCACTAACAGCTAAGATTTAAGAACCAACCGTTTGGTTTTCCTTGCTTTGATCTGCAAAATACAGCTCTATGGATGTGAGTCAAACGCTGGCTTCATGGGTCTACATTTAGGTGGTAACTCTGCTTCTTGAACAGATTATTCTGGTTGCCAATGAAATAATTAACATAACTGATAATAAGTAGGGTGTGGAACAAGATTCTACCTGTCTTGCTAGGCAACACTGTTGAGTCTTTTCACCCCTGATCCTGTTCCAAGCAGCTTGAAATGTTTTTGGATAGGAAAAAGTCCTCAGGTGCTGGCTTTTCCATGTCAATGCCATGTTGTTAAACGTTTTGGGGAAGTTCATCAGTGGTTACCTTCAAATTGAGAGGCACATGGTCTCATACTTCTGGGATCATGCACTTTCTACTCCTTCCCTCTTCATCTCATATGTGGGGTGTGGTCCAGTTATTCAGAAATGGGGGGATGCACTTTATATATGCTCAGAGGCATTGTTCTTTATTATCTCCAATCTCTCCCAATCCCAGGTGTTCCTGGTGCCACCTTTGTACTCCTGCTGTCTTCACTGGGTCTCGGTGAGTACAGGAGAAATACTCCATCTCCCATATATCAGCTGAAATTTGGCAACGTGAACAACTTGACAGCATTCTTAACAGTGCAATGTGTCTACTCAGAATTAAGTCTCACTGAGATCCCCACCTAACACAACCGTGGCCATAGAATACTAACACAGATTTTTAAAAATTGCAAACCTAAGGGCCCCCTATTATACTGACAACCAAAAACCTTTAATTATCTACAGATGCTTCTAGAAAAGGTGTAGGGACAGTTTTGATGCAAAGATATGGAAAACATTGGGAACTTGTGGCCTCTGCTTCAAAGGGCTCCTCACCTAATGCAACTACATGCAAGTTTCTCTGTGTGTTCTAACAGGATGCAAAAGAATTCACATGTTTATCTATGGGAGTCCAGTAGTGGCTGAAACAGATTACATGCCTCTCTCTGGTCACCACTGCAAAAACGGCTTTGTCAACATGCCCTTAAGGATTCAAAGGCTGTTTTTTCCCACCTGCATTTGCCTGGAGTTCATACAACAATGGGATCTAGTTGTGCCTGATGTGCTGTCCAGAGCACTTAGGAAAATTATGAACATGTCCCATTGAACATTATGAGACTTCTGACTAAGTATATATAGGATTGCACTGGGAGTCTATCTATCTATCTATCTATCTATCTATCTATCTATCTATCTATCTGATTTATACCCTGCCTTCCTACACTAGGCATTAAAAAATTGCTAACAAAGTAACTAAACAATACAATACAAAAACAATGATAAAGAGTAGCCAAATACTGATAATAAATAAAACAAAGTAGGATATAAACAGGCATTGATAAAATACCAACATTTTATTAGTGGAACTGCAGATGATTCTGTTGATGCCGGTGGACTATTGAAAAGAACACCTTCTACCTTCTCAGAGGGTACATTGAGGCCAAAGGTAAAAGATTGCACCTTTCTTCAACCTGTCATTTTTACTCTCGTCATTACTGCACGTGATAAGAGTAAAAGAACACAGCCGATGGAGTTAGACTTTCGTCAATGTGGGGTGTTGCATCCTCTTCGTGTTCACGTCAGAAATAATTAAGAGTATGCCGGGACAGGCTATTGCCGAGAAAATGAGTACACCAGGTAAGAACTTCCTGAAATGTGTAACGTAGAGGGATCTCAGGTAGCGACCCTTGCTGTGATGCGATAGGGGTGTTAACGAGTACACAAGCTTCCCTGTTTTGATCTGTGAACTGTCTAGCGCTATCTTTGTTAATAGCTTCTGGGTTAGTTGTTGGGGTGCAATTATCCCTCACAGTCAGAAGGTGTCGCTGTCGATGTGGCTTAGAAACTGTATGTGTGTGAGAGAGCCAGGGTAGAGACATGGGAAGGGGGGCGGGGGGCGCACACAAGTCGGAAGGAACAATTTGTTCCAAAACATTTGGCGTTGTAATGGGGTCATCGGTACATTCCGGGATTTCCTGTTTTCTGAACAGCTAGCCTCAGACAGCAACTGTGGACTCTCTCTGCAACCCATCTCAAACACCTTCCTCGCTCTAAACATTGCCGGCTGCCCTCAGGAACTAACCAAGCCACCAACCCCATCTCCTGTGGGGTTTATAGGAGATCTCGTAACATGCACACACCACTCCTAGTTGTCTCAAAGCCAGGCTTTCATTTCCTCTAGGCTTTGTAATGAGATCATTGGATTTCTGCGGCTTTCCATGCCTCTGCGTGGAACCCATCTACAAAACAAGTTTAAAAGAAGTGCTTCACCATCAAAAGCTTGAACGTGTATTCCTAGCATCTCCAGGGAGTACACGAACTCTGGTGGGAACTTGGTGTTTACTTGACAACTAGCATAGTGATGGGACCGACACTTCTCTTACCCCTCACTTGCTGAACTACTACTGACAAGGCTGCTCTTCTGGCCTCAACACACCTTGGGCTGTGCGTTTCTCCAGGGCAGTTAAACTCACATCCAACCCACTTCTGTAGAATTCAGATCTTTCTTGGAACATAAGGTAAACAATAAGCAATTAATAAATGCAGGATCAATATTTCGTAGTAGAAGGATGAGGGAGGAATGAGCTGGGTGGATGAACTATGGAAGAAATGGTTGGGTGAGGTGGAAAAAGCAACGCAAGGCCAAGCCTTCAGCTGCAAGCCAGAGGAGTCGCAAAGAACCTGACCCAAGGGAAGTTTTTGCCAAACCGAGGAAGAGCTGGTGCAAAGCTGGTAGAAATTCTTTGTAAGGATATTTACTCAATGTATGGCATCAAGGGCTGATAAATTACTAGCAGATCCATGCGGGTGGGGATGAACCAGAGCAATTACAAATGCAAAGCCTACAGGGCAGCATATCATAATTTAATTGGGACAGAACACTCCTCACCTGGAATCTGTAGATTCCACTATCCACATAATTTGCTGACTACACAAAATAATCGCTGCATTATTAGCTAATTAAACCACATTAACTATGTGTGTGCCTCATCACAGGACTATATATATATATATATACACACACACATACACAGTACTTGCTTTGTTGACTTGATTTCAGCATTGTGGAGGGTGTCTTTGCTCTGGTAGAAGCTGCTGGGTGGTACTTCTGGTGATTAGTGAAAGGTGTTTTCTGTGTGGATGAAATGTGGTCTAGCTAACAGGAGCAGTTTATGGAGAAGTGGTTTAAACAATGAGCAGTCAAGTGACCTGTATGTGTGTTGCTGTTCTCAAGGCTGGTCACTGGTGGGTGAAGTTCTGCATCTGGGTTCACAAATTCAACGGAGCCTTCTACGAGTTGGGGAGACAATATTCTGGTCCAGGAGGAACTCCGGTCCCTTTTGCTACATAGACTGCTTTAAATGAACTGAAAGAATGGGCTTAGTAGTATGGTTTGCAGGATTCTGATCTGTGGGAACATAGCACCAGTGTTCTGGTTGCACTGATCTTGTACTGTGCTCTATTCTGTTGCTTGGGAGGCATGGTTGGGCACTTCCCAATGTCGGTGGGGAGCAGGTATCCAAACAGGATGGGGACCATGGCATATAGAGGAGTTTAACCTTTTCTTCCCACTGTGAAATCTCTCCCCAACACCCCACTTTCATTGGCACTAATGGGAACTTCCCTCTGAGGGCTAATAGCAGGTCGGGGCAATAAATTCACTCAGACCATGGAAAGGATCCCGGCTAAGGGGTTAATACACACCCTTCCCTGCAAGCCTTGGTCCTTCTGCCCCCCCCCCCAGCTATTTTTTAAACTGTGCATGTTAACTGTTTACATGCAATTAATGTGTTGTCCAGTTTAGCCCGGATACATATATCACTGGCTACTGGTCATGATGGCTATACAGAACTCTAGTGCAGATGCAACATTGCTCTGAATACCCATTGCTCGGAAACACTGCCTCTCAACCCAACCTCTCTCATAGGGATGCTGTGAGAATAAAAGTGGGGGGGGGGGAGTATGTCACCCTGTAATCCTTGGAGGAACGGTGGGGTAAAATATGTAATTGAAAGTATTTTAATCCCCTCCTACCACGTTAGCTACGATCACATAAATTTACTTGGAAAGCATTGGCCAAGTTTGGACAATCACGGGGGGAAAGAAGCCACCCTGCCCTGCGTGCGCTGCGCGTGTGACCGCTATATCCCTAATTATCCATGACATGGTGCAGGTTATTGTGTGGTCCAAAGCCAGCAAGGTGCAGTGTGGGTGTGGCTTCTAAACCACCCCACAACCCCTACAATGACCCATCGGTTTTGGGTTGGTTCAGAAGCCACCCCAGCTAGGTTCAGGCAACACGATAACGCCCACCGCATCACAGGTAATTAGGGAAATGGGAGCCGCACAAATGAGGGCAGGGCATAGAAGTCATGGTGGCTTCTCTGCCATCCCCAATGCCCCCACCATGATTGTCTGAACCCAGTCGTTGTTTTTAGTAGAGTTTATGTCCAAGCAAGCATGCTAAGCATCACAGTGACTCAATTTGGAGACACATTAGGCAACAGGGGGGGGGGGGCAATCGTCAGTTGTGTTGCTTATTGTGTCGTTTGGAGGGCAACACACAACGCACACACAACTAACAGTACGTTAATCAGGCACTTTAAACAATGGAGCGAAACAATGGGCTTGCACATTGTTTAGCCCGAAGCCCCATTGTTTAAAGTGTCGTCTGAATTCTGCCCCCCCTCTCTCCGTGGACTATTCCATTTCGGAAAAGAGTTCTGCTGCCTAGAGCAGCCAAAAAACCCCGGCCGCTCTATGCAGCCGGCAGAACTCACGGTGCCTGCTGGGATATGGCTGGAGGACACAGGGAGGAGAGGCTGCAACCAAAATGGCCGCCGCAAGTTCGTAGCAGCCGGGGCGTTTGTCGGTACCGAGCAGCGCCGGCTGCAGCATGTTGTCTGTGGAGCTCCTCCTGCCTAACGCATGGTCAGTACATTATTTACCACTCTGTTGCCTAATATGTCATCCGAATTGAGCCAGTGTTTCATCAGTTTCAAGTGGATTAAGTGGTTGATCACTGCCTGTTATCGAAGGAAGGACGAAAGCAGAGAAAGTGATTTTGACTACAAGTTACAAACTTATTAAAACAAAATGAAAGATGCAATGGCATTAAGATATAAATCTCACAAATATTTTAATAAATAAGGTGTTTTAGTACAAACATTAAGAAATGCATTTAAATTGTAGATTCCGAAGCTGGCTTTCAATATGGCTTTGATCCAAATAGTAGCAGTCTACTTTTCAAATCCTGTAGATAGAACCTAAATGACACAAAAATAAGTAAGCATCAGAAAGTCATATATATATATATATATATATATATGGATAAAGTGAACCCGTTACAAGAAAAATATTACATTGCTCTACTACTTCAAATAAATCAGCAATGAAAATGCAAACAGGACAAAATTCAAGCTTTCCATCTGAATGCAAACTAAGGCACACTCCTGGAACTAATTCTCATTGGTTGTCAACAACCATATCTGTATTATTATAAAATCACTTTAAAACCATGCTTTGTAAAGAGAAAAAATCTTCCCATTACTGATTTTTGCACTGAAAATTAGAAACCCAGTGTTATCTAAGTATTCACACTCTCTGGAACAAATAGAACAAAATAAATTAATTGCTACACAATACATTGTGGGTTTGGTACCTCTCTGAAAACAAATTTGTATTTCCCATGCAAACGTCTCATTAATATAATTCATCATCACATTTATTTCTAAATGTTTCTGGATTGTATGCCCTTAAATCAAAGTTCTTAGGACAAACAGTAAGCGTCACCAAGTGCTAAGAAAAACCTTCTACGCTGAAAAGCTTCCATTACCTTCAGAGGTAGCAAGTCATTTTTCCACCTACAACTGTGCAAGTTAAACATTCCAATCTGAAGTTAGAAAGCTAGAATAAGAAACACACACTATAATATTAAAGTATTGCTAGCTTATACAGTGAGGAAGAATTCTCTTTTGGCTAGAGAAAACTCAGGCTGCCTCTACAAGAGAGGTTTAAAGCTCTTTCAAGGCGCTTAAAAAAATTTACCTCTACAAGAATGGAGCGCAAATCGGGCGTAGAGGCGCATTATCTCTCCGATTATGCGCATTATCGAATGCACGTTAAATCGCGAGTTTTATTTTGCTCCTGCCGTTAAAGTGCATTTTGACTATGTGAACAAGCGCTTATGCGCATTAACTACTTGTAAAGCGCATTTTGGTCATCCGTTAATGCGCTTCGCCGCCTCTCGCCGCCTCTCGTGCAGAGGTATTAGGTGTAAATGCGCTTCAGCGATTATGCGCATAATCGCCTAACCGGGCGCAAAAGCGAATCCTTGTAGAGGGGACCTCAGAAGCGTGAAATCAGAAGAGTGTGTAAATCAATACACATGTGTTTCAGAGTTGTGTCTACCCTTTTCCCAGCAACCTTCACTCCACTGATATCTCAGCTCAGGTCTGCTATTTTATACACACAGACTTGTGCACACCCACAACAGGTTTCATTGGATTACCGACAAGATTTTTCTTCCAATCAAGAATTAAAACAGATATGAACCTAAGCCAACAAAATCTGGGGGGAAATTTACTACATGAGCTATGTGCATGTCTTCAATCAGTGGAGCACAATTTACAATAAACTGATATTAAGATCGTGCCTAAAAATAGACTCTGCCTAATGCAAAAAATAAGACTTCTCACAGGCTCAATTCGGACAACACGCTGAGCCTCGGTTGTTGAATGAACAACTCACGGTTGTTGGAAAAGTGGGTGATCTACAGACAACACACTGCAGCAGGGGCTGCAAGGAATCGGCTACCACCCCGGTTGCAGATTGCCTACTCGGCCCTGACTGAGAGCTCGGCCGCCATTTTCCCTGCCTCCCAAACTCCGTTAGTCCTCCAGCAGGTATCCCAGCACACACTGCGGCCGAAAACTATGGGCGCCGTCATTGTAGCCTATGCAGGACACGCCTCCCAAACCCCATTGGCTGCCTCAGTCAGTGGGCGGAACTCAGCAGCCTCGGGCAAAGAGGCTGCTAGGAGGAACGGCCGCACCAATACAACAGTTGCACCCCACGCCCAGCGCTGCAATTCCAACATTGGCACCCACGCCCCAGCCCCCAACCCCCCCACCTCCCTCCTAGAGCATCTTCCACACACACAGGAAATAAGGCGAGAGTGGGGTGGCGTAGAAAACTTTATTCAGCAGGGAGACCAGACATGGGCAATAAGGCACATGGGCACCACTATGCCAGGGCAGAACCTACAGAAAGGACAGTTGCCCCCGGGAAGGGAGGAAGCGGCTGGAAGGCACAGCGGTGAAGAGGGGACGGCTGAGACCACACCCCCAGGGAGCCAAGCACAGAACGTGCCAAGGGGAGGTGGTGGAGAGGGGCGGCATGCCAGGGAGGGATGCCAGTCCAGAGATGGAACTCCACAGCCGACACTCACACGGGGTGGGGGTAGCGCAACCAGATCCAGGCACTGATGCTTTCACGCACCCGGGACGCCTCCGCATGGGCGCGACGCTCCCTAATGGGATTCTCGGGGCCCGGCAATGGCTCGCTGTCCAGCCGTGTTGGGCAGATGAGGGGGGGCTCTCTGGTCGCCGCTTCCCCTGCCCTCGTCCTTCTGGGTGATGCAAGGGTGGAGGTGGCGGTGCAGTGGGGGTCTACTTTGGATGGGGTGTTGTTCCCCTCTTGGTGTGGGGGGAGGCTGCCCCCTGCTCCAGGGCGCCTGGGGTTGTTGCTTATTCCATCTCCCCCTCCCCCCCTTTGCCGTAGTGCCCTTCTGGTGCGCTTCCCTGTCCGTTTGGGTAGCTGACTGGGCACCCTGCATGAGTGCTTGCAGGAGTTAGCCCCTTGTTGAGCTCCGTGCTGGCTGTCTGGTGGGGGAGGCAGGCGTCCTGGTTGCTATGGCGGCGAAGCCGGGTCTCTGTTGCGAGTGTGCTTGAGCGGCCACCCGTTTTCTGCCTCTCTTGCCGCTCCGCTCTCTGATTTTCCTTGCTCAACAACTCACGGTTGTTGCTTCAACAACGCCCCAATTCGGACAACACGTTTGTCAGTTGTAAAATCCCTCAACTACTCACAAATGAGTTGTTCATCTCAGTTGTTCCTCTAACAACTGTGGGTTGTTACTTTAACAACTGTGGGTTGTGTGGCTGAATTCGGACAACACGGTTAACAACGCAGTGGGTTGTTGCTTCAGCAACCCACAGTTGTTCAGCGTGTTGTCCGAATTCAGCCACAGAATACTTACAACATGGAAGTAAGTTCTACTGAGGTCAATAGGACAGTATTTTAACTTAGGGTGTAAAGTTCATATTCTATGGCTGCAATCTATGCATACTTACCTAGGTATCCCACCTCCCCCGCCATGAACAAAGAACAATGTGTTTCAGGTAAACACACATAGGATTGCTCTAATGTTTGCTTGCTTGGAAGTTATGTTCCACTGATGCTGTATCGTAAACAGGGATATTGTCAACATTTCACCCACCCACACACTCACAAAACACACATGGCAAATTATTCTGTGCAAGACTGCCTTGCAACTGATTTGATGGTTTACAAATATTATGCTAACAGCTGATCTTTCTACTGAAAAATAATAAAGATGCCACATTCCATTTTTTTATGCCTATTGTTCACTTTCCTTTAATACTTTTCAAACCATCCTTTTTCATTAAGAAGGAACGGCTTCCAGAAAAACGAACATGTGCAGTGCCTTTTAATTAGCCAGAACAGAGTCTCATCCTTATCTGTATGCCTTAGTATAATAGTATCTCCAGTTCTACATGAAAACTAATTTTCCATACCCTTTCAACAACCCTTTCCCTTAAATCAACCTTCCCCAACCTGGTGCTGTTTTGAAATTCAGCTCCCATCAGCCCCAGCCAGCATGGGTAATGGTCAGTGACTTTAGGGGTTGTAGTCCGAAACGACTGGAGGGTATGAGCTTCAGGAAGGCTGCCTTAAACAGAAAGTGTTCCTTTTCGTTATTATACTGTCCATCTATATTATTATTATTATTATTATTATTATTATTATTATTATTATTCTGCCTTTTCCCCTCAAGGTGGTTTCTAAGATTAAAACATGTATAATTAAAACATATAAATATAAGTTTACAAAAGTTAAAATAGAATTAAACCTACAGTAAAATTAAAAGCATTTACAATTTTTTCAAAACAGTAACAAATTTAACAAATCAAAACCATACATTAACACAGGTCCAGAATATTTCCAAAAGCCTGCTGGAATAAAAAAAGTGTTTGCCTGCCTCCGGAAGTGTAGCACAGAGGGAGCCAGTCTGGCTTCCTTAGGGAGTTCCAGAGCCTTGGAGCAGCCACGGAGAAGGCACCTCTCCTGTGTACCCATCAGCGTGCCTGGGATGTTGGTGGGTCTGAAAGAAGGGCCTCCCCAGAAGATCTGGGGATTATACTCTGTATACTAACCTGTTCATAAGTTTTCATCTTCAATGTAACTTCTCTTTAACAGATGCTCTTTGACTTCCTTACTCTCAATGTACATTTCAGACACCATATTGCATGGAATATATCCTTCCTTTCCTTCACATTCACCTCTGTAAAAGCCATCGACAACTTTGTCACCAATCACCTTTAGAATTTGTCCCTCTTTAAAAGATATTTCCTCCTCAGCTCCATCAGAATTAAGCGACATCGTTATGGGATCATAGTCATAAAGAGCTACAAATAATCTTGCTGAGCCATCTGAAATAGGCACTAAAGATGTCATTGTTTGGTCAGCTCTCAAAGTCATGGTTATAATTGTATCTTTTGACAATTCTACAGGAGTTATTGCCCTTCCCTGTGATCTAGAATCTTCCTGGCCATAAATACTGGTTTTATACTCTTGGTTCTCCTCTTCTATATCTGAAAGATCAGAAATATGGTTGTGGTCACCGATAGGAGTCTGCCAACTGTCAGTTATTAATATTTGCTCTTCAACTTTTTCAGCTTTAGACACACTAAGGTTGGATAGTTCTTTGCATAACTGTTTAATCTGCTTGTCAGAGGAAGCACCCATTTCTTCCTGAAGAGAGTTATGTGTTCTTGCATCTCTGTTACTGCTCTTCTCTAGTTCAAGTTCTAGAGAAGAAACACTAGGCTCAGGACTCGAGCAGTTTGCACCAGAATTCTCAATATAGTGCTGGAAGGATGAATATTTTACAGTCATATCAGTACTCTGGATCAGTGCATGCACCTTGATCTTAGTATTGCTTGGCTGACTTTTAGACACAGCTTTTTTAGTTAGAGAACACTCTTCTAACCATTCCCTTAGAGTATCTTTAGCAAATAAGTTTGTTTGTTTAGAATTGGCTAATCGTTCACACCTTAATGAAGGAAAAGCACGTTCTGAAGATTGCTTCCCATCAGATGTGCATAGAATAGAATCACTCTCATCTTTATTTCTTGTATTGTGAGAAGTTATCAGTGTAGACAAGGACACATGATTCTGAGAAATATTCACTACTTTAGGAGCTACTGATTCTTTGTAATTAGAAGTGAAGTGAATGGAGAAATTAGTGCCTGCATTGGCCATGTCTATGTGGGGGGAAATGGATGGAGATGTTCTGGTTGTTGTATGGATGTGACCACCTTCAGACTCTAAGAATTCTTTGAAAGTCAACTCAGAAGATTGGGTGGAAGCAACAGACTCTGACAATAAAGAACTAGGAACTTTCAACAGATTGGATGGAATTAAAGTTGGCACAGAATCCTCAGACTCTCCAAAGGGAGAGACAGTTCTTACAGAAACCTTCCAAGACTCTTGGAACATATGTAGTTGAGACACTGGTAATAATACATTCCCAGATATTGGCGACATAATTTCTGTTACTTTCTGTCCATTGATATAAACAGCATAACCAGTTACTTTGACCCCATTGGATGTTCCTACTGTATCAATTGTTACTGGTAACCAACTAATATTAAGGAACTCTGCAGAAGAACTAGGTTGCACTTGGACATCAAGGGGAGCTTCAGGTGGTCCTGCTGATGGTGTAGTAAATGTAATTGCTGTTGATATCTGCTCCAAATTACCCTGAGGAAACTCGAACACTTCGTTAAAGGCCCGAGTTTCTACTTTTACCCTATATTGGCTGCTGGGTTTAAGGTTTTGGAGAGTACACCAGTAGACCCCTGTGTTTATTACACTATATTCTTTCTCATTAAGATACACCGTATGGGTATAGTTACTGTTGCTTGGCAACCAAGTGATTTTTGCTGATGTTCCAGTGATGCTCTGAAGCTCCAGGAATGTTGGTGCAACATGGAAACTATTTCCTATAAGAAAAGTACATTGCATCTTGTCGGAATTTCCTTTGTCTGTCACACTCTGTACTGAGATTCGATAAGAGTGCAACTTTAAATCCAGGTTCTCAATCATTGCTTTCATCTGACTGCTGTGCTTCACATTGTGACATAAATCTGCGTTGACACAGATGTTATAGCTATGCAATTCTCCCCAGGTATCTACCATTTGTGGTGGATCCCAGCTTATAATGATGGATCTAGCAAATTGTTTAATTAGAGTTAGATTCCGGGGATAAGGCACTACTGTCTGATCATCACATAGTTTTCTTCCCAATCTGTTAGACTGCAGATTGACACTCATATCTTCGTCCAGGCTGTCACTTTTTTCTCCACTACTAGTACTTTGGCAGGGAAAATCTATTTCGTGGTATAAATTATATGTAACGTCACTTGGCTCTGAAGGATGAAAACTTATTAGATCATTACCAGAAACTTCTTCCACCAAATTTGAGGGTACCTTTCCTCTTCTGCCATCCATCAATTCCCCTTCATAGAAGCCGTCTTCATCCATTTCGCCATAGGTGTAAACATATTCTCCAGCTGTAAGCGGAAGCTCCACCTCAGGATTCTCATTAAGACCATCAAAAGGATCATAGCTGTATCGCACTAAAAAGGCGTGAAGTTTCGAAGGACTTTGATTTTCTGGCTGAAGATTTATACAAACGTTATCTGTCTCCTGTGGTATTTTACCTACTGTGTCTTCTTCTGGATCAAGACAAGATTTAGAGC
Source organism: Anniella stebbinsi (assembly GCA_029215795.1). Lineage (NCBI taxonomy): Eukaryota > Metazoa > Chordata > Lepidosauria > Squamata > Anniellidae > Anniella > Anniella stebbinsi. Next base: position 8,897,016 of record JARDYH010000010.1, read on the forward strand.
TGTTCTGTATGGATTCAGATCCAAATGAATTTGATTGGGATACTAATTCTTTAGCCTTTTTGAGCAAACCAACAGAATCTACGGGTGCAGAGTCTTCATCATTGATGTTCTTACTGTAATGGAAATTGTGGTGGGTATCTTGTTCCAGTTTTTCTGGACAGATTATTGCTGTGGAATTGCATGTTGAATGTGATAATTCTGATTCCAAGAGTCCAGATTTTGTAATTTGTAATCGCTCAAGTTCTTGAGATAAAAAGTTAAAGTGTTCAGCCTGGCTATGATATTGACTTTCGAACTCTCTCACTTGAGATTCAAGTAGCTGTACTGATCCTTCATGTTCTCTTTTTATTTCCACCTGTATTAGCTTCAGCTGTTGTATTTCTTCTTCTTTCTTTTGCAACACTAATAAAGTTTCCTTATGTTCAGATTCTAACCGCTGCCATCTGTCTGCGATCTCTTTCATCTTCCTAATTACTTGTTCTAAATTCTCCACTTTGATTTCAAGTCCCTTAGTGAACTGAAGAGCAGAATTGCGATCATCAGTTGCCCGCATGAGTTTTACCTTTATCTCAGCATTTTCATGTTCAATCTTTTCTGTCCTCTCCGTTTTCTTATGGAGTTGAGAGTTCTCCTTGGCAATCCTGACATTTTCGCTTAAGACTTCGTTAAGTTGCCGTTCTAAATGATCACATCCCTTCTGCTTTTCCTCGGCTTCGCGTTTAAGGTTTTCACATAGTTTGAATTTTTCAGCAAGCTTCTTTGTCAAAACCTGTAAGCGATGCTCGCTATCTGAATCTGCTTTTGAAGTGCTGTTTTCATTGTTCTTAGAACGATTTCCTAATGGCGGTGCTTCAGATCCTACATTTTTTACCAGTGCGTTCAATGCTTTTGGCAACTTCTTTGGTAAAGATGAACCCTCTAAACGTGTATCTGTAGTTGATGTTTCCTGCATAACTAATGAAGACGCATGCTTTAAACCAGTTTTGGAGGGCTGAAGAGATCCCCTCAAGTTCTTAAGCATTATCTGCCTTTGTAATCGTAACACTTCTCTCTGAGACTCTCGCAGCATGCGATCAAAATCGGCAATGTTGAGGAAGCAGGCGCCCTCCTTGCCTGCAGCTACTTTGGCCTGCAGCTCCCAACACTCCCTCTGCAAGACTTCTATTTGCTGATCCTTAGCTAGCAGAGCGCTGGCTTGCTCGCTCAGGTCTTTCGCTCGCTGCCGAGCAAACGTGGCCTTGTACAGATCCACATCCGAGCAAGTCAGGGTCGACGGTATCGGGGTACTGCCAACTTTGAAGCCGGACTCTTGGAGTTCCTGGGCTCTTTCCTGGAGGCGCCGGGCAATACCAGCCAGCTCACCATTCTTCCTCTTCAGCCGCTTCAGTTTCTCTTTCATCTCTGGGAAGCTACCTTTCCTCAGCAAGGTGTTCTCATCCTTGAGATGAGTGCACCTTCGCTCTAGGTCCACCAGAGCTTTCAACAGGTCCCTGTTCTGCTTCACCAGCTGGTTATAACTGCTGCTAGACAGCCAGTCTGGCGGCGGCTGGGCTGCTGGAGGCCCACCTTCTCCCGCAGACCTCCAGCCGCCCACTTTCCCTTCCGGAGGCGCATCCACAGACTCCTGCGGCTTGGCTCCATCTTCCAAGCCCGTCTCTTTTTCCAACGCCTTCGGGGGCGCCGACGGCGGCTGGGGACAGCCGCTGTCCTCGGGGCTCCCTCCTCCTCCGGCGGCGGGTGCATGGTCCGGGAGAGACCCGCGTCTGCCCAGGCTGCTGTCCAGCGAGCGGGACTTGGAGGCCGCTCCGGGCTCCCGGGAGCCCTCGGCCACGAGGCTTTCCAACGAGCGTGGTCTGCCCTCGCCCACTTTGGGCTGCTGAGGGGCGGCCTGCCGACTTCTCTGCGGAGAGCCAGGCGGGGCGCCCTCCGCCTCGAAGCGCTCCAGGATATACTTCAGGAAGAGGCTCCGCTCCAGCTCGAGCTCGGCCTTGAGGTGGCGGATGCGCACGGCCTGGTCGCCGTCGACCTCCCAGCGGAGCTTGCCCAGCACCTCCTGGAGCTTGGCGCGGCTCTCGCTGCTCGGCCCGGCCCCGCCGCCGCCGCCGCCGCCGCCGCCGCCTTTGCCGCTGCGGCTCACCAGCTCCTCGGCCAACTGGCGCTGCAGGTCGCGCGCCTGCCGCATGGCGGCGTCCCGCTCCCGCTGCAGCAGCTCCTGCGCCTCGCGCAACTCCGCCTCCTTCCAGCGCAGCAGCTGCCGGATCTCGGCCTCGCGCTGCCGGCGGCTGGTCTCCTTCAGCTGGTGGCGCTCGCGGGCCCGCTGCTGCTCCCACTTGGAGCGGAGCTGGTCGGCCAGCAGCTGCCGGTCGCGCTCGGCCGCTTCGCGCAGCTCCCGGGCCTCGAGGGCGAAGCGGCGGCGCGCCTCCTGCGAGCGCAAGCGCTCCGCCTCCAGCTCCGCCCGCAGCGCCTCCAGCTCCCGCCGGTGGTCCTCGTGGAAGGGCGGCGGCGGCGGCGGCGGCGGGCAGCCCCCGCCGCCCCCTCCTCCAGCGGCGCCTGAGCCTCCGGGGGTTTGGGAGGGGGCTTTGCGTGGCGACGGGCGGGGGCTGCCCGGAGGCGGCCCCCCGCCTGAGGGACTGTCTTTGGTCATGGAGCGGGGGGGGGGGGGGTTAGAGGGCGCGCGGCCTGTGGAGAACGGCGCGAGCGCAAATGGCCAGAAGAAGGGGGCAGGCTGACCGTTTCCAGCCGCCGCCTCCATTCGAGCGCCCCCTCCCTCCCTCCCTCCCTCCCGCCACTGTCCCGTCACAATCCCGCCATGAGTCCCACGGGCCATTCTCCCCTCGCTGCCCGCCTCCCATCCCGTCGCCATAGGATCCAGACTGGATCAGACCGACGAAGGCCTGCTTGGCCCGCCGTTTTGTTCCTCGCAAAGGCCAACCAGGTGCCCCTAGGGAGCCCCACCTGTTTTTGTGTGTACATTGCTGAAGACGTTTAAAAAAAACAAAACAAAACCCCAGATTTATTCATTGCATTTAAATAATGCCCAAGAACAGAAAATGTAACATTAAGCAGTGCAGAAGTTACAAGAAAGAAGGGCCCAAGGTCTCCCCCACTTCAGTAGCCGCAGGAATATCTGGTGGATTCTGGGATAGGAGCCTGAAGAACATTTGCCCCCCCTCCCCAGGTACGCCTCCTTTTCCTGCCACTCCTTTTTCAGGGGAGCAGAAGTTGGAGTTGTGTGGTATCTGAGGTACGTGGTTACTCAAATCTCCCCCCACACGCTACAATGCTAAAAACCCTATACCTAGCCGTGATGGACTGAACCTCTGAAAACTTGGGTACCACCAGGAGGAGATCCTGATGAGCACTGGAACTGAACAGGCCGGTAGGGGATCAGACAATCTCAAGTATCCTGGTCCTGTGTTGTACTTATGGAGCGAGCAAGTACTTTCCCAGCAGTCTCTTGCACTTTTCTGCACTAGTGTAACCTCATTTATACAAGACCAAAGCCCTTTACCCTTTAAATGTTCCATGCATGCCCCATTACAGATAAAGGTGCTTTCCGTTCCCATATAATGTTCGCACGCCAGCATTGCCTCCACCCAGCCACTCTGGACCTGCTAACATTACAGTGGCTGAATTCGGACAACACGATAGTCAATGGTGGGGTAATAACCAACCTTACAGTTGTTCATCTAGGGGGTACTCCCCACACAACATGATAATAAATAATCAACTCTGGTGTGGATTAGGATCAGCGCTGAGTTGACTATGGCAGCATTCGGACGACACGATAGTCAATACAACTGACGATTGTTTCCCCCCCCCCCCCCAGTTGCTTATTGTGTCGTCCGAATTCAGCCAGTAAGTGTATTTCAGCAAGATGGCTCAGCACAAGCGGAGCACATTCTGGCTGGGAAACCCTCGCAGCCCACATGGTTATGGCATATTCCTTATATCTTATGTCCAAATATTTGCCCAAAGAGTCCAATTTAAAGACGAACCATATAGTAACCCACCCACCCTTTTTACAAACTGCTGCCTTATAGCCTCATGTTGGTGCAACTTGATGGAAATTGCATGTGTTTGAATCACTTAAGATTCATTCTAAGCAGTATTTGGATAAATATGTACAATTCCAGTTGCAAGCAGATGTATGGGTATTTAATAGACCAAAAGGTTACAAAGGGTGAAACATCTCTGAATCCAGAGGTGAAGGATGAAGCCATCATAGTTGAGATAACACTCTTGGGCTGAGGCCTGATCCAGGCACAGGGATAGATGCAGGAGTGTTAAATTGGATGTTTTCAAATGAGATCGCAGAAATCCTGAGGGGTGAGAGGGAAAGTGATTTTTTAAATGTCTTTTTGGGTTACATGGGAAACCTCTGGTTAGTTTTCTCTTTCCCTCAACAGGAACAATTAGAGCTATGTGGATGTAAAGCATCTTTACCACACCTCCCGCCTTTCATCTCTCTATTCTTCTTTAAGACTCCTTAGGTGCCTGGAAAAAAGCCAAGAAGCATTAAGAAAAAGTCCCAAGGGGAAGTGCTTTGGCCTCTTCTGAACCTAGAGTTTCTGTTTAAATAGAATTATAACTGGATGTCAGCACTAAGGAGAAGGTGCTTTGCAGGGCAAGGCCATTTGCCGGAGCTTTGATAAAATATACGTGTATAATTTATGCAGCTGTTCTGTTAATCACACACTGTACTTAAGACAGCGATTAAAGCCCATCACATTAATTTAATTGAAAGAAAAAACTCAGGGAATTGTACTAGATTTTCCCCATTAAATTAAAATAACAGCCCTCGGTTGGATGTCCTAGGTATCCATTGTTGTTAGCAGATAATGGAATTATTATGCAAATTGGGAACTGCCCTTAATTGATCCGGCCACTGATGCCTTCTCTCACTCCCTGTCTCACAAATTCTTTTTTCCCCAAGCCTAACTGTAATTATATTCTTCCTTTATTTCCCCCACCCCAGGCGTATTGATGCAAGCTGGGATCCAAAGTGGTACTTTCAGCACACCCAATGGCTTGCATCCACCAGGCAAGATTTCTGATTTTTTCCCCCTTTGAATAGCAGAACCATTCTGCCCCGCTCCCATTCAAGACATTTTAGAATAATCTGCCTTTGAAACTCAGCCCTCAGTTTTAAAAGCGCTGTGCCATACAACATGGTGCGTCTTGTCTTCAAGAGACTCCAGTCAGATTCCTGCTTCTGTTCCTCCTAATTCTCACCACAAATACAGCACAGGTGTGGTTAAAAATGTGGCAGCCACCATGCTAGTTGTGGCAAGACACTGGCTAACAAATATTCCGCCAATCTTGCACCAGTTAACACTGGCTACCAATGTGTTTCCAAGTCTTCTGGATTCTTTATCTGGGAGCCTATCTACACTACTGCTTTAAAACAGTTTATAGCAGTTTTAAACAGCTTAATAATGGTTATTAACCAGTTTAAAACTATTATAAACCGTTTTAAAGAAGTAGTGTAGATAGGCTCTCTGTCAGATTAGGAGCCTTGGTGTTATGGTGGTTCCAATCCTTCCTGGTGGAGTGGTCTCAGAAGGTGGGGCTCGTGGACTTGTATTTCACCCCCTGGCCACAAGATTTCATCTTCTCCCCCATGCTTTTCAATATAGATATGAAATCACTTGGGGGAAATCATCTGGAGGTTTGGGTTGAATTATCAATATGTAGATGTTACTCAGCTCTACCTCATGTTTCCATGTACTGATCTCAGAGAGGCACTTGAACTGTTGTTTGGAAGTAATTTTGGGATGGATGAGGGCAAGCAAACTGATACTTAATCCAGACAAGATGGAGATGCTGTAAGTAGGAAAATTGTCCACTCTGGATGAAAGATGGGGTCGAAGATGGGATGCTGGTTGGGCTTCAAAACTATCAAACAAAGCTGGCAAGGCAGTGTAGCTACTAAAGGTTTTTCTACATGAGACTTTTAAACTGTCACTACCAAGGCTTCTGTTTCTGAATTCTTTGCAGTATTAAGATCAGCTCCTTTATAAGTGTCCCCCTCCCCCCGGGGATTTTCTTTCCCTTCCTTCCTTTGTGTTCCATTACCTGGGCACTAGGTGGTGTTGTGGTATAGCAGAATTGCACAATTACACTAAGGTTTATCCTACCATTCACAAAAGATACCAGACTTTCCTTATTAGAAAAAGGCCCTTTAAAATGGTTGCAAAACATGGGACAGGACCCAGACATTTATACGACATTGTATAAAGAACTCGCAAATTACCCAAAGTGAAGAATCATGAGTGTACAATGAAATCTCATGTAGAAAGGTGGTAATATACTGCTAGCCAGGCCCCCATTGGCTCCTCAGGAAACGTTGTTGTAAACCGCCCAGAGAGCTTCAGCTATGGGGTGGTATTGAAATGAAATAAATAATGATTGTTCAACTAGCTGGTGTGTTGTAGTAGCCTAGGGTGACCAGATAAAATCCAGGTCAGGGCTCATGTAACTTTAACAGTTGTAGAGAAAAGGGAATTTCATCCAGTGTCGTTTGTATGCAATTAGTTCCTGGTGAAATTCCCTCTTCATCACAACAGTTAAAGATGCAGGGGCCCTGCCTTCTTTTGTATATGGTCACTCTAGTATAGTGCATGCACCTTTAACTGTTGTGATGAAGAGCCCTGACCTGGATTTTTATCCGATCAGCCAATAGTAGCCACTCTAAGGAAGGCACTGCAGCACAAGAAATATTATGGCAGTACTTTCAGCCTGCAAGCCGCCTTGATGGGGCAGGAAATAAGGTGCCTGTGCCCTGCTGCTTGGGTCCTGGGTTCAAGTGCCCTGCACATTGTAGATAGCTGTAGTGGGCATGCTAAGGTTGAGGCGTGCAGGACTGAAGCAACTCTATCTCTGTTGTCAATTCTTGCATTTTCTGTGCCTTGTTGTTTGAGAGCACTTCTAGATTCAGCTTTTCCAGCAAAGGGAGCTACATCAACCAAGGAGATAAACAATTTCTTGCAGGGACGTTTGCCATCATAGAGCTTCGGAGCCGCTATCCACTGTGTCTCAATTCCTAGGTGTCAGTGTGGTGCAGCGACCTGGAGCCTATGAGACCTCTGTAATTGTAGGCCTCAACGATCCCACTGAGCCCAAGCCAGACCTAAGACCCAGTTTGTGATGGGAATTACTTGGTATTGCTGCCTCCTATTAAAAAGGCAGTTCGCAGAGAAAAATATAAAGGCAGAACGGAATGAGCATTTACCAGCCTCACCCGCACACCAAAGGCATAAAAAGAGACCACATTTTGCTTTAGCGAACAAAAAGTAAAATGGTTTGCTCAGTTTCTTGCATATACAAATGCAAGTACAGTGCAGGGTTTCAAGAGAGTTTGTTCAGTCCGTTTCACTTTCTGGCCGAGAGTCATGTGGAGACCACCCAGCAATGCTGGAATGTACAATTCCAAAGCAGGACTTTGCAGTTTTAAAATTCGGCTAATTCTCAGGGCCAGACTAAGTACCAGAGATGGTGAAAAGCCTCCCATGTTTTTGTTTTAGCATGAAGTAGCATCAGAAACTGATTGGGAGGTTTTTTTTTTTTTTTTTTTTAAAAGACACTGGGAGAGGAGAACTGAACATTGAAGGAGGAAGGATGTGTAGCTCTTTGCTAAAAATTGCCCCTCCCCAACTGTTTTCCCATCTGGGGGTGAAAAGACCCAGGCACCTACATTGTACTCTTTTAGATGCCAGGTGAAGAACTTTTTTTTATTTTCTCAGTATTTTAACAGTTTATCAGTTTAATTTTTAACTTTGCTGTTTTAAATCTGTATTTTAAATTGGTATTAATTTTTGCATTGCTGCTTGGTTTTCTCCTGCTTGTGTTCTTATATTGTATTTTTTTATACTGTTGTTGTTTTGTATTTTGAATGGTTTTTATGGTTTTAACTTTTGTAAACCGCCCAGAGAGCGTCGGCTGTTGGGCAGTATAAAAATGCAATAAATAAATAATAAATAAATCAGTGCAGGTTTTCTCCCAATAGGAGAAAAAGTTTGAGGAGACAATTTTAAGTGGACATTTGATGGGAGGTAAAAGGGTTAAGCACCCTCTCCTATTCATCTCTGCTGAAACAGTCTGAGGAGAGTTTTGCATCTCCTCCATATTGTTTTCTGCCCTCAGTTAAGAGTCAAGACTTGGGCACTGAGCAGACTACTTTGTCATGTTAGTTCTCGGTTGAGCTCAGACCATTACTGAAGCAACATACATCTCTCCCACATCCGGCAGGGCCTGCCCTTGCTACCTGCTTCTTGCTGACTTTTGCTCAAGGTCAGTACTTCCCGTCCTTTCTTGGCACCTCATGGGCTCGTAGCCTGTCTGGAAGAGATGTCGCAGTTGTTTTTGGGGGGCTGGGATGCATGGAACAAGTACCCCAAAGACCTGTCAAAATGCTGCTGATGCAGACGTGTTCTAACGGAGTCTTGAACTCACAATCTTCAGGAGTGTAATCGCTTGGCCTGTTCGCCTCAGCGCTGTTGTTAAATCGTGCTTGTTCCTAAAAGAATACGCAGCCCTTTGAGATATATTCCTTACGTGTGTTATTAACAGCTTCCTAAAGTCAGCCCTCTGTGGAAGATTAAAGACTGCTGCTTGAGTGTCTGTGAGACATGATGTACTCTGTTCTGTCTTTCAGGTTCTGCTAAGAGGCTTAATAGTAGATGTTCTGGAGTTGGTCCTTTTTTTTTCTCCCCCTTTGTAATCATTATTTCCACTGGCAACATTTCCAGCTGGAGGTTTAGCTCTGTTTGTCTTGGTATTTATTCAGTAAGAGTATGAATGACCTTTATAGAGGAAGGAGGTTGTCAGTCGGTTTTTCAAAGAGGCAACATGACTTGTTGGGTATACGTGTGTCTGCATGCATGTGTAATGTATTTATTTTTCACTAACCACTATTCAGGGTTTACCTATGCCTTGAACCCTTTGGATGGCCTTGGACAAATTACTGCGTGTTGGGATGCAATCCTAGGCAAGTTTAGATAGAAAAATGTCCTACTGGTTGCAAAATGTGGGGAGTTATAGGCCTTTTTTGGGGGTCTAAGCATGCATAGGATTCCACCCTTAACCTCCCATCTGCAACATAATTCGTTTCAAACCTTACTTTCAGGACCTATTGATTTCAAACCTTGTATTCTATGTGTGGAAGCTGCTGTGGAATGCTTCTCAAGTGGGGGTGATACTCCATAAGCCATCTGTAAAGATTGAAATCAGCTCACCATGTGATTGATCCAAATTTCATGGGGAAACACTATGCCATACTGGTGTCTGTCAACATACTGGTGTCTGACATTGAGCCGAAATGAATGATATTCTTCCCCTGGATTACCCCCTTATGTGTGTTGAGGCAGGAGAAGGTGCTTTCTCTCCCCATCTATCTGGTGTACACATCACCAGACATCCATGCGTGGGAATAGAGTGTATGTGTGTAAAATACCATGCGGAAACCTAGTGCATTTTATAATTTACCGGGGCTTCTGCTTCCGGATTCCTTTCAGGATTATGATCGGCTTCTTCCCACATGTTTTTTTTTCTTTGTCAGAAAGTTTAATATGTTTTATTTTTAAAGCCATTAGACAACGCTATACCAGTATCTGTGAAAACCCGCCATATCATTAGCACATTTCCCATTCATGTTGAGAGGAGGGAAAATGCTGGACTTTTATCATCATGAAAATCAACGCAATAAAGATTGTAAATAGCAGGAGATGCTTTGGAGGGTGACGATCTCATACACAGTACCTACAAACTTCCATGAATGGCCAATCAAGAGCTCAAAATGAATGCCTTGTGTAGATTTCCTTCTAGACTGCACAATGTGATCCTGGTTTTTCATCTGGGATATCCGCCATATCATGTGGCCTAGATTTTCTGTACATTTGCTCAATTTAAATGTTACATCCATGTGTGGATTGGTGGCATTGGAGGGGAGATGTAAGGGAGGGGAAGTGAATTGGGGCAAATGAGCTAAGCGTATGAGGGAGATAACATGTCTTATTTGAACAACTAGATTCAGTCTTTGAAATGCTGTAAGCAGGCTTCCCGGTGCAACAAAACTCTTCTTGAAAAACAGAGGTGTTATGGAGGAATGCTCCCCACCCCCTCCAGTAGCATTGCACTTCTAGGGTGTTGAAATAACCAATGTTTTCTGCAGATACTAAGTCCACGTGTAACATCGGAAGCAAGCTTGCCAATGCAACAGAACGCTTCTTTAAAAATAGATGTTTAGGGGGAACTTTCCAGCAGCATTGCACTTTTAGGCCGTGGAGAAATCAAGTTTTCTGAAGATGCAAAACCCACTTGATTATAAATAGGCTCGACCTTGCAGCAAAGAAGTTCCAAAAGGCCTTGCAGAAATAAGTCAGTGCGTAAGAAATATACCTGGAATGACACCGCCTCAGTGTTGGTGCACATGAACTCTCTGGGAGTGGTTGCTTCTCCGGGTAGCTGAATCCTTGCTTGTGGTCTCACTTTTTTTAACAGGGGTACAAAAACCTTCTGTGTGCCTTGAACTTGAACAGGTCCTGCGTCTTGCAGATGAATTTGCTGGTGTGCTCGCCATGAGCAGGAAGCCATCACCAATGACAACTGGACTGCTAACAGGGAAATCATAAGTAATCACCCCGTAGGGATGCCCCTTGCTATATCATTTACATCGTATGTACTGAAAATGCCCTTTATTTCTTTCAAGGACAGCAGGATGCTTCCTTTCCAGATACCTCTTTCATGGAGTGGGAAATTTCTGCCTAGCCCCAAGAAGATATAACAGACAAGTGAAAAGAAGGGAATGGTATCTCGGGAAGAGAAGCAGGAGCGTTGCTAGGCCTGGGCCCATATAGCCAAGGGTGACCAGATAAAATCCAGGTCAGGGCTCATGTAATTTTAACAGTTGTAGAGAAAAGGGGATTTCAGCCAGTGTCATTTGTATGCAATTAGTTCCTGGTGAAATTCCCTCTTCATCACAACAGTTAAAGGTGCATGCACTATACTAGAGTGACCATATGCAAAAGAAGGCAGGGCCCCTGCAACTTTAGCTGTTGTGATGAAGAGGGAATTTCACCAGGAACTAACTGCATACAAATGACACCAGCTGAAATTCCCTTTTCTCTACAACTGTTAAAGTTACATGAGCCCTGACCTGGATTTGATCTGGTCACCCTAAGATAGCCCCAGCCCTAAATCTATTCCCCAGGGCTCTGAATATATTTCACAGAGCCCTGAGTGTTCTTTAATGCCAATAGAATGCAGGAGACCATTTTCAAAGTGGATTGCACCCGGGAAGGGAAGCGTCTCCCCCCCCCCCCCCAGGCACACACATATTCTCAAGTATCACAATTAAGCTTAGGTGGGGGGGGGGGGAAGAAATCATTGGTTTGGGATGAACTGGTTCAGAGTGCACGTTAATTGAAGAATTTATTTTCTTTGAGATGATTTGGATGAGGAATTAATTGGCTGGCTTTTCCTCCTGTGGAATTTAAATAAATCCAAGTTGTTATTTCTAAATGTGCATATCTAAATATAAATCAGCATATGCAGATTTTAGCCGTATAGGGTTGCCCCCTGAATCTTTTAAGTGCCTAGCAAACACCCCCGAAGAGGGGCATTTTCCAAGGCGACCCAACAGGCTTTGGCGAACGTGAGGGTAAAGTTCGTGGCAGACGAAGCTGCGGCGGCACATGTTGGTACAGCTGGCACGGAGGAGCTTTGTTTTGGCCCAGGGCTGCTTTGGGAACGGAGACGAAGCGTTCGCCCTTGGAATCCGCTCTCGCTCTCCAAGATCCTCAGCAACTTGGCTTCAAGTGACAGCTTGCACGCATTCAGATTTTTGTAAGCCAGAGTTTGTGTGAAACCAAGTGGAGGTATGCCAACCCTTTTGGGGAGGAGGGAAGTGTGTGTGTGTGTTTGTGCGCACATGGACAATCCATGGAGTCTTGTACAACAAAGAGATGCTTGTGATTCGGCAGGTTCTTCCCTGCCCACCCCCCGTACTATGATATTTTTTCCCCTTGTCAGTGGTGTGTTTTAATTTAAGAGCCAACAAGAAAAGGAACCCCAGGAAAGAAGCCAAAGGCAAAGGGGTGGAACCAGAGAGAAAGATTTAATAATAATAATAATAATAATAATAATAATAATAATAATAATAAATTATACCAACGCATTTCGGACAATATATTGTCCTCCTTCAGGGTAATTTAAATTCACAACACTCTCATCTACATGTAAACCTCCTATGCTCCATAAGCCAGCTGTAATGATTGAAATCAGCTCACCATGTGGTTGATTCGAATTTCATGGGGAAACATTACGCCATACCACTATGCCATTATTATTCTTTTTATCAAACCTTTCTCTCTGATTCCACCCCTTTGCCTTCGGCTTTTTTTTTCTTTTTCTTTTTTTTTGGCTTCCGTGCTTTAATTTAAGCCAGAAATCGCCATGGTTTGAATCTTGCAGTGTGTGAAGTGGGCAGCGGTGCAATTTGGTTATCTTAGACTCTGGGCTCAATGGTCTTGGAGGCTGGGGGACTCCAGATGGTAATGTCCAATGCCTCACTCATTTCAAAATGGGGGTAAGGCAGCCCTGCTGTGTTTGAATCATAGAATCATAGAATTGTTGAGTTGGAAGAGACTACAAGGATCAACTAGTCCAACCCTCTACAATGTGCAGGAGAACCAATGAAACCATCCATGAGAGGTGGCTATTCAGCCTCTTCTTAAAACCCTCCAGAGATGGAGGACCCACAACCTCCGTAGGTAGACTGTTCCACTGTTGTTCAGATCTTACCATCAGGAAGTTTTTCCTTATATTTAATAGGAGTCTAGGTAGCTGTAACTTATACCCATTATTTCTGGCCCTAATTTCTCTGTCAATGGAAAATAGTTCTTGACCATCTTCTCTGTGGCATCCTTTTATGCACCTGAACACTGCTAACATGTATCCCCTCAGTCTTCTTTTCTCCAGACTAAACATCCCAAGTTCCTTCAGCTTGTCTTCATAGGGCATGTCCTCAAGTCCCTTTATCATCTGTGTTACTCTCCTCTGAACCTATTCTAACCTGTCGATGTCCTTCTGGAAATGTGGTGCCCAGAATCATAGACAATACTCCAGGTGTGGTCTCGTTAACGTAGAGTAGAGTGGAAAAAGGACTTCATGCATCCTTGACATGCATTTGAGGGTCCTTCTGTTCATTCTGCTGAGTAGGACTCTTGATTTCTGCCCCAAAGTTCTGGAAGTGGGATACAACCCCCTCCCTCAATAATCAGTATCTTTTGCTAAAACAACCCTCTTAGGCTCCTTTTCAAAATATGGCTCTGCAGGCATATACAAAATGGAAGGCACCTCATATTCTCCAAGGATAGCTGCTTATTCCCTTGTACCTGTCCCTGACAAATCTCTTTCCCTCTTTTGTCCCTCCTTTCACTTTCTGGAATACCTTTTAAAATTCTGGAAGTGTGAGCTGCTGACAGAGTTGCAGTCCTCAGTGTTTCAGCTCCTTTCACGTATCTGTATAAGATACGTTGTTCCGAGACTGTAGTAATAATTTAATTGTTTAGCTCTGAGCCATAACAAAGACAAGGAACATTTGGAGTTGAGCAACACATGTACCTCTCAATTTCCTGGCCACCAGCACAAATAAGGAAACATGCAAGGTAACAATTTATCAAATTATATAAAACATACAAATACACTAGGGTTGCCTCTACAAGAGCGTTTTAAAGCTCTTTCAAAGCGCATTACTGATTTGACCTCCACATGAACAGAGCGCAAATCGGGGGTTGAGGTGCTTTTTCTGTCCGATTATGTACATCTTTGTGTGCGTGTTAAGTAGCGAGTTTTAATTTGCCGCGGGAGCTAAAGCGCCGTATGACCATGTAAACAAGTGATTCTCCGCATTTCAGCAACTTTAAAGTGCGTTTCATACAGCCGATAATGCGCTTCACCGCCTGTCCTTTATAGGAATTAGGCGTAAAGGTGATTGTGAGAAGATGCGCATAATCGGGCAACCGGGCATCAAGCCGAATTCTTGTAGAGGGGACCCCTATGTAACAAAATTCTTCCTGAGCCTAAAATCAGGCAAATATTTTTCATGTGGATCCTTATAAAGACTTTGAGTAACACAACAGATAATATTCTCAGTAACAGTTTTACGAAACACACAAGAATGCTGTTCCAGTGGTAATTTCTTTTAATAGCTTTCTAAGAAAGCAGAGGGCATAACATTAAATCTTAATTCTGTAAAAGCATTTTTATGTGAACCTAAAGTAATAAAATCCAAATAATTGACTTTTGTATCAATTGACTTGATACATGGATTGGATACATCCTAGAAATTCTAGAAGAATGGCTGATTAACAGTCAGAAAGTCTTTTCCAAACACAAAAAGCCTTAACTGAGATTTGGACATTGACTGGTTCTTAGGCAGTCAATGTCTAAGACCTCTAGCATGACTCTGTAACAGATATATTACCTCCAGGATTAACAAGCGGGTTTGAAACCATAGGAAATACTGCTGCATCCCTCAGGGATATTCCAAGCCTTTCCCTGAATTTATTTATTGAAGTATTTTTTTTACTTTTCCCCTCCCCAAAATATAGTCTTACAAAATATAAAAACGAACTACTCATTAAGAGACATTAACAACTTAAAAGCAGCAGTAAACCCCCATCTATCTAAAAACCTCACACACCCAGCAGTCAATAAATAAAATGAAGCAACAGCAGAGTTAAATGCTTGTTTAAAGAGAAATGCCTGAGGAAACATGTAAAGCAGAGGGTGGGGGGAATCTTTTCAACATGTTCAGGAAATTCTCCCAATAGTCTTGGGCAGTAAAACTGGTCTTTGCAAATCTGATAATTCTTCACTAAGGACACCTAACCCATTGATTACCAATCACTCAAAAGCAAAGGCCTGTTCCATCTCTGTGAAATTAACCCTCAAAGAGTATTTGGATTTTCCCTATTGCTAGTCCAGTTTTGTACACTATCTGGGTGTCTGTATGAGAAAACCAGAGATCTGACTGACGTTCCTCTGGATCAGGGCCTGCCTGAGATGGAGAAGGAAATGGGCACTCCGCAAGGTGCAGAGAACCCAAGGCTAGTCGGGTTATTTTGGTACCTGTGGCAGAAAATTCCACAAGCACCTCTCCTATTCCCTGGTGGTGAAATTACGACAATAATATCTTATCTACCTATCTATCCATCTATCCTGTCCAATAGCAGAATCTCCATGTAATCAGATATTTCAGCTGTGATGGTACCGATGCCCCAAACACTGGAGCCTTTAGGGTTGCCTGATTTGTGCATTTTTGGAAGCAGACAGAAGACATCTGGATGAGGCTCATAAGATGTGCCTATGTAGATTTGGTCCTGTACATCTATAGGGAATTCCTCCATCAGTAGAGTAGTCCTTTCTGGTATTACACAATGGGATTTGAGGATAGGACCCTGTAAAATGTGTTGTTGGAGACTTGCCTCTCATAGAATCATAGAATAGTAGAGTTGGAAGGGGCCTATAAGGCCATCGAGTCCAACTACCTGCTCAATGCAGGAATCTACCTTAAAGCATCCCTGACAGATGATTGTCCAGCTACCTCTTGAATGCCTCAATTCTTCTGTATGCAGCCCTCCAACTTGTTCATGATGAGAGCTCCTCCTTTGTTTGTCTCTTTAATTATGTCAATATTGTTTCTCAAATAGGCTGGGGACAGTTTTTCAGTAACAGCTTGATTTTATATTTAAATAACAATTTGCTGCCCTTTCATGATAACCAAAATCAGCTGCTGGTGACCTTGCCAGTAAAACTGTAAATGAAAACAAATATTACACCCTGTTTATCGGTACCTACCAATTAGACTACTGCAATGTGTCATATATGGGGCTGCCCTTGAAGATGATTTGGAAACTTCAACAAGTGCAGAACGCAGCTGTCAGAATTTTAATGGATGTAGTCTCAATTGTGATTACATTGTTATCCTATTGTGTTATTGTATATTCTGCCTTGGGTGACTAATTTTGATCAGTCTTTTGTACTCTGCCCTGGGTGAAGAGCAACTTTAAAATATTTTAATAAATAAATGAATAATGTTAGGGCTGGCTGTGCAATCCAGAACAAGCAATCTGAAAAGACAAAAATACAGACTGCCTCGTCTCCCTGCAGACTGTTAGTTTTTGAAAAGATCACATGCAGAATTGTTTTGTTTATGAATTTTGTGTCAGGATGACTGGAAGGCATTTTAGATTTTTCTGTTCAGAAAAACAGACTGAGCACAAATTGACTTTTTTTCCCCATAAAGGTCAAGATATATACATACATACGGGAACACATGACAGAGTTGGCTGTTTAGTTTGATTATTTTTTTTAATAAAAAAAAATTCTTGGGGAGAAAGCCATCCACTTGACAGATGGCCCAATTGGGATCAGCAAACAGGAGGAGGAGACTGTATTTTCTCAAAATTGTTGGACTGCAGGTAGCATGGTTGTTTCCAACCATTTGTTGGATGAGTCCAAGCATAATATTCAGCAGATAGCATTGTAGCAACATCTGATCCATCCTGCCTCACCTGATTTACCCCAGATTTCTAGAGAACATTGACATTAAATAGGCACCCCTTTAACAGTGTGCTGTCAATTTATTTATTCATTTTTAAAATGTGTATACCTCCTCTTTTTTTTCCACAGCTGGGGTGCTTCCAGGCAGTGCTTTTGTTGTGCAAGCACACTGCCTCATTCATGGAAGTTTACAGTAGGGTGACCAGATAAAATCCAGGTCAGGGCTCATGTAACTTGAACAGTTGAAGAGAAAAAGGAATTTCAGCCAGTGTCATTTGTATGCCATTAGTTCCTGGTGAAATTCCCTCTTCATCACAACAGTTAAAGGTGCAGGCACTGTACTAGAGTGACCATATACAAAAGAAGGCAGGGCCCCTGCAACTTTAACTGTTGTGATGAAGAGGGAACTTCACCAAGTGCTGCATGCATACAAAGGACACCTGCTGACATTCCCTTTTCTCTACAACTGTTAAAGTTACATGTTTAACAGTAAAGTTTAACATTTAACTTTACTGTTAAAGTTACATGGATTTTATCTGGTCACCCTAGTTTACAGGGATCCAGGCAATGCTGTCTTGAAATTGTAGCCCCTCCTGTTTCCTCAATGAATTGTTTGGCCTATTATTGCAATTCTGTGTTATTGCGATTGATGTGTTATTATGCATACTTGCTTTTGTTCTTCTGTTGTGAGGTGTTTTGGGCACATTGTGTGGGAAAACGGCATACGAATTAAGCTGATGATGATAAGTGTGTTTAGGATTGCAATGTAAATGGTTATTATCTTGTTGCCTTTAGCGTTGTTATCTCTGCTTGGGATTGCACATCTTCTTACTATATATATATTTAGTAGGTGACTGCTTATTTTATCAATAAGCTCTGTCAGAATCTTTCCCCCCCCCCTTTGCTTTTGCCTCATAGGATCACAGAGTTGGAGGGGGAGCTTGTACGCCATCTAAGCCAACCCCCTTTGATGAAGAGAATCCAAAGCTAGAGCATCCCTAACAAATGGCTACCCAGTCTCTGCTTGAAGACCTCCAGCCGAGAAGAGTCCACCTGCCCCCAGGTAATTGTTTTCTTTACTGTTGCTCTTATCATTAAGAAGTTCCTCCTATTGTTCATTTAAACTCCACCTTTCTGTAACTGAAGCACATTACAATGTAGTCATGCTTTCTGGGGTAGCAGAGAACAAGTCTTTGCCATCTTCTGGGTGACAGCCCTTTGTAAGAGCCATGCTGAGTTAGACCCAGGGTCCATCTAGTCCAGCATTCTGTTCACACAGTGGTCAACCAGCTGCCCATGGGAAACCCACAAGCAAAACATGAGTGCAACAACACCCTCCCACCCGTGTTCCCCAGCAACTGGTGTACATAGGAATACAGCCTCTGAAACTTAAGGTAGCATATAGCCTTCAGGACTAATAGCCATTGATAGCCTTTTCCAGGAATTTGTCTAACCTAGGCTGACCATCTGAAAAGGAGGACAGGGCTCCTATAACTTTAACTGTTGTAGAGAAAAGGGAATTTCAGCCGGTGTCATTTGTAGGCAGTTAGTTCCTGGTGAAATTCCCTCTTCATCACAACAGTTAAAGTTGCAGGGGCCCTGCCTTCTTTTGTATATGGTCAATCTAGTATAGTGCCTGCAACTTTAACTGTTGTGATGAAGAGGGAATGTCACCAGGAACTAATTGCATACAAATGACACTGGCTGAAATTCCCTTTTCTCTACAACTGTTAAAGTTACAGGAGCCCTGTCCTCCTTTTCAGATGGTCAGCCTATCTAACCCCCTTTTAAAGCCATCCAAATTAGTGGCCATTACCACATCTTGTGGTAGTGAATTCCATAGTTTAACTCTGTGGTGTGCGAAGAAGTCCTTCCTTTTAATTGTCCTGAATCTCCCACCAATCAGCTTCATGGGATGACCCTGTTGGATTCTGTTATTCCGAGAGAGGGAGAAAAACATCTCCCTATCCATATTCCCCACATCTTCAGTTATTTGAAGAATGTGATCATGGCCTCCCCCTCACTCCTCTTTCCAAATCTAACTTTTAAATGTACATATCTAGATGATACAAGGATACTGCATAGGAGCCTCAGAGAAATTTGCCTTGGGTCCCTGAAGAAAGTTGGGACAGTTTGACTAACAAGGGAGAGGGCAGCTCCACACATTTCAATTATTATTATTATTATTATTATTATTATTATTATTATTATTATTATTATTTACACTTATATACCGCCCCATAGCCAAAGCTCTCTGGGCGCTTTACAAAAATTAAAAGATTGAACGCTAAAAAGACAATATACAAAATTTAAAACCATAAACATAAAACAGCTGACATTAAAACACTTTAAACATTTTTAACTGTTAAGCCTGGCCACAATGGGAAACACTGGTGTTACACTGGAGGTTCCAGCAGCAAACACCTAACACAGAGACATAACACAGGAGTGCATCTTTAATTTCCACGTACGTTTACAGAGATCCACATCTGGAATCTCTGGCACGATCAGATGCGTGACCCTTAGTGTACACTTATTGGTAATGTCCACATGTAACGGCGTATCACCGTTGCTTTCGGCTGTGTTTGGAAAAAAGTGTTGCTGCCCTGTGGCACAAAGCGTATGGTGGGCGTACTATCGCTCTACTCGGCATGGAGCAAATGTTGATGTCACGTGTGGCTCAGCCTCTTTCCTTCTGGGGCGTGTATTTTTGGATACTAGCTTGCATGCTTTCCCCTGGCAGCTGCTGCGTGAACATTCCTGTGGACTGCAGTATTTCCAGTAGGAAAATATTAGAGTGGATGAGGTTTACCAAAGAGCTGAAAGCATCCAGGCTGCTGGCGGGCTCAAATTAGCTCAGGGATGAGGAAAACACTCACACACAAGGGAAAAGGCCCTGCATTTTCCTCATTTCATAATATTCCACATTTCTATGGTTATGTCTGAACCCCAACGCTTGAAGCAGGATCCTGAGCTAAGCCCTGCTCAGGTCGTTGGCTTATTTAGCCCCGAGCATACTTCCCCCTCCATCACTACCCGATTCTCCTCTCCTGCATCTCCACTCTTCACTGCCAGCCCCTGATCTCCGTCTTCCTCTTTCCACCATCCTTTCCTTGGCCATGTTTAAGCCTTCTGGATGGCATCTAGCGGTACATTTGTAGAACTGTAGCAACCGTTGTAAACCTTCACCCCAGCTGATTACATTCTTCATGATTAACAGACGAGCATAAGAAGAGCCATGCTGGATGAGGCCAAAGGTCCATCTGGCCCAGTATTCTGCTCACGCAGTGGCCAACCACACAGCGGCTGATGCTTTCACAGCCAGTTGCATGGAGTCAAGCAAGTGGTCAAGGAGTCCAGCAGGAATGGGCTGTTCAAGAGCAGCTCAGCCTTTGCCTATGTGATGAATTGTTCAGGATGAGCCTCTCTCTCTCTCTCTCTCTCTTTCTCTCTCTCAGAATCAGAAGCTTTGTAGGGCCAGGGGGAATCCTATTTCCCACCCACCCACGCTTTGTTACGTGGCACCTGCTGAGCTAGTAGATGCAATGGTGGCGCTACAGTGCAGCATGAACCAGCCCATAATAAGGTTCCTGTCTGCTGCTGGTAGCGACTTCAGTTTGAGATCCCAACACTTTTCACCTCCAAATCTATGAAGAAGACATGGAACTGCCTTATCCTGAGTTAGACCATTGGACTTGCTAGGCTAGTAGTGTCTGCAGTGACAGCAAATGATTGGCTTCCCGTACGCTTGGCTAGGCAAGTGGACACAGCCTTTCCTGTAGTGGCCCCCCAGCTGCGTTTGGCACTAACTTTTCGCTTTAAGCATCAAGTTAGAACCATTTTGTTGTTTGGATAGTTGAAGGGGTGCCTGTTTTTGTGGTCTGTTATTGGCTGTTGCTGCTATGCTGTTCTCTTAAAACACAGGCTTAAAGGACTGTCACTCTTTAGATGGAGAGCGACAACAAAAGCCAGGCAGGGCAGGTGGAACAATGGAAGCCTGGCTGCCTCTACAAGAGAGGTTTAAAGCTCTTTCAAGGCGCTTAATTTTTTTTACCTCTACAAGAACGGAGCGCAAATCAGGCGTAGAGGCGCGTTATCGCTCCGATTATGCGCATTATCGAATGCGCGTTAAATCGCAAGTTTTAGTTTGCTCCGGCCGTTAAAGCGCATTTTGACTATGTGAACAAGCGCTTATGCGCATTAACTACTTGTAAAGCGCATTTTGGTCATCTGCTAATGCACTTCGCCGCCTCTCGCCACCTCTCGTGCAGAGGGATTAGGTGTAAATGCGCTTCAGCGATTATGCGCATAATCGCCTAACTGGGCGCAAAAGCGAATCCTTGTAGAGGGGACCCCTCTTATTTATTCATTTCATTTCTAAACTGCCCAATAGCCGAAGCTCTCTCTGCAGTTCACAAAAATTAAAACTGTAAAGTATAGTGTAAAACATAAAATATGGAAGTTTGAAACCACAATATAAAAGTACAACCAAAATAAATCTCAGCAACGCAGAGATTTAAAATACAGATTTAAAACAACAGAGTTAAAAGACTAAGATGGTAAGATGCTAAAATACCAGGGAAACAAAAAGGTCTTCACCTGGCGCCGAAAGACGTACAATGTAGGTGCCAGGCAAACCTCTCTAGGGAGCTCATTCCACAGCCGGGGAGCCACAGCAGAGAAGGCCCTTCTTCTGGTAGCCACCCACCTCACTTACTTTGGGAGGGGCCTGTGGAGAAGGATTCCTGAGATGATCTTTATATGCTCATTTAATTAGTTATGCATTTGATATATATTGTACTGTTGTATTAATGTTGCTCCATCCAAAGGAAGAGGCAGGTAAGAAATGAATCATCATCGTCGTCTTAGGGTCCAGGCAGGTACATATGGGAGGAGGTGATCCTTCAGATAACCTGGCCCCAAATTGTCTAGGGCTTTGGTCCCACAGCCAGTGCGGCTGAAAAAGTACTGGTGTAATGTGGACTCATTGGCCTTGCTGACCAGTCTTAACCTGTCTAGCTTCCTCACCTCTCAGTGGGTGGAGATGACGATGGAGACGCTCATGGATCAAGCGGATCCACATCTCTCCTCCCCCGCCCACTTGGATTTTCCCCTCCGGTGGTTCTAGTTGTTCCTCCATTTGGGGGAGGGGTGTGAGAATCTGCGATATCCTATGGCCTCCCAAGGAACCTAGGACTCCTCTATCTATGTTTTTTTTAGATTTTGATTTCTGGAGTGCTTATCTGGATTTTATTGCTATGGTGTTTATAGTTTGTCAGCTGCCTTGGAGGCTGGATAATGGAAAGAGTGGGATATAAATGTTCTAGATAAATAATATATATATATAATAGATGAGAGATTTATGAGTGGATACTAGCCATGATGGTTAAGTGTAATCTCCATGTTCAGAGAGACTGTGATGCTGGGTGCGAATCATCTGAGTATCAGATTTGCCTTTCGTCCTGCTTCTGACATCCCAGAAGGCATCTGGCAGCCTACTCTTGGAAACCAAGTCCAGGACAAGATGGGCATTTTATCTGATCCAGCAAAGCAATTCTTACGTTCTTACAGCACATCAGCCTACTGCAGATTTTGCCATCCCTGGCTCCCGGAGAATCCCTGGGGAGCAAGTCATTTCATTTCAGGAAAGCTGTTGATAATCAGCTGAATTGGGTTTTAATGGGGTTCGTGCAGTTAGAAGAGAAATCAAATCAAGACTCTAATTGTCATGCATGAGGAGCTGAGACAAGGACTGTGAAGGGCTGGTTCTGTGATCAGAGAAGGGTCAACAACCCATGCTGCGCAACAGCCACCATTAAGCCTCTCTCTATAATACATGAGGCTCAGGAGCCCAGGGGAATGTAGAGCAAATGGGGTAGAATCCTCCAAACTGCCCTTCAAAAAAATAAAGAGAAAAGAAGACAGCCCAGCTGTCCCAGGAGGGGCGGTTTTGGAGCGTATGCTCAGTAACTAATGGGTTGCTTTGGCACTGGAGGTGATGGGTTTCCAGTGTACTCTGCATGGAGAGAACTGCCTTTACTACACTCAGCTGCTTCCTTGCTAGTCAAGGATCACTTGCAAAGAGGGCGTGGGAGACCAAGACATTTCTGGCTCTGGAATTAAAATAACTGAACAAATGGAGGGAGCAGCATCTCCAAGGGAGACGAAGGATCAAGGCTCAAATTAAAATTTTGGACCAATTCAATTGGGGGGGGGGGGAGTCGGCATTCCAATTTGTCTTTTGGGATTTTGGACATGAGCAATTTGTTTTCTTTCGTTTCCCCCTCTTCGTCTTCCTTTAATCATCATCATCATCATAATAATAATAACAGAAATGGATTTTTAAGAAATCCTTAAAATCCCCTTCTTTCTTTTTTTATAACACTTGTCAAATTGCCGAGTCCACACTTTCCCGCTTTCTTTTAAAAGTAAACATTGAAGAGTATAGGTAATAGCAATTCATTTTAAAAATCGGAATTAAATTAAAGTATGTCCTGCTCTTTCCTGGGGCTCTCAGTGGACTTCTGTGGGGAGGGCCCTATAGCTCAGTGACTGCACGTGCTTTGCCTGCAGAAAGTCTCAGACTCTGTCCCTGATATCTCTAGTTAAAAGGGGTTAGGTAGGAGGAGATGGGAAAGACCTTTGCTCGACACTCTGGAGAATTGCTTTCAGTCAGAATAGACAATACTGAGCTTGATGGATAAACCTGCAGACTCAAAATAAGGAAGCTTCCTCTGTTCCATCCAGAGCTCCACATGTGCAGACTTTGGGTGCCTCTACAAGAGAGATTTAATGCGCTTTGAAGGTTCATTAAAATTTTTACCTCTACAAGAACGGAGCGCAAATCGGGCGTAGAGGCGCGTTATCTCCCCGATAATGGGCATTTTCGAATGCGCGTTAAATCGCGAGTTTTATTTTGCTCCGGCCGTTAAAGCGCATTTTCCCCGTGTGAACAAGCGATTATGCGCATTGACTTCTTGTAAAGCACTTTTTGGACATCTATTAATGTGCTTCGCCGCCTCTCGCCACCTCCCGTGCAGAGGGATTAGGAGTAAATGCGCGTCTGCGATAATGCGCATAATCGCCGAACCGGGCGCAAAAGCGAATCCTTGTAGAGGGAGCCAATATTGCAGTATGAAATGCTCCCAGATCATGCACTCCTCGCTAATTGTGAATGCTTAACAAATTAGGGTTTACGACATTTCAATGGGGATCGAAAAGTGGGCTCGGAGGATGTACTAAATTCAAGCCCATCCTGCTACCCTACTGTGAGCCTTTAAGTGGCAAGGGGGCATTCCTACTGATGAAAGATCCCTTTTGAAGTGGTGGATTTGGAAGACCGACAGCCTCTGAGCTGAAATGGCTCTCTTTCCCCCCTCAATTTTCACAGGTCGGTTTTCTTGATTCCTATGTGATCTGTTTGTGTGAATGTTACTAACTGAGAATAGAAGGTGGAAGAGAGACATTCATTGAAGAATGCAGAAATGATCAACAACAAAATATATGTAAATAGTGATCGCAACAGGAGTGTGCACATCAGGTGCATCATCAGTGATTGGCATAAAATTTTCTTGTGTTTTCTTTTTCTAACACCCCCCACCCCCACCCCGGCCCATTTCGTACATCCATTAGTAACCATCTGCAAAATAATATTAGGCAACATTGACAATTTACAGGTTCTAGATGAGTGGTTATCAGCATATCATGCACAGTTGTTTGGTTTGTTAAAAATGTACTTGTGTGTCAACAGTTTTCTGAACGTTTTGTTTTTCTCGTAGATGTAAGGAAGTACATGTCTTGCCTTTACATTTTTACAAGTAATCCAATAAAAAAAATCTGTGTTTTAATTTCCACCCTCAAATATTTCAGGTCAAATACCTGTGGAATACTGGGATGAAAGAAATTATATGGGGTGCTTTTTCTTAGCCTTGCCATTTACTAAATAAAAGTAAAATAAACATGCTAATTTAGATAACTTTCTAGGACAGAAAATTGTCCCATGCAAATTACCCTATGCAAGGAAACCTAATTTGCATAGGGTAATTTGCATAGGCTGCACCTGTATGACAAATGTTTTCTACGCAAATTAAACTAATTTGCACAGATTCCCCCCCTCCCTGAAAATGTTCCAATTCAAGGTTTACCCAAAAAAGAACCCACATCACTATACATAATCGGGTTACCTCATCCACTGCTGGAAAATTTGACATTCCTGCAAAAGAAATGCAATCCTGATGGGAAAAGCTGCAGCCATGTACAGGAAATGACCGACAAATTGCACGTATTTTGTTCAGAAAATCTGATCATAAATCAAGGTCCCAGATATCAAAAAGCAGATGAGCCCTCTCTTCTTTTGCATCTGGTCTTAATAGAGAAAGAAAAAGATAGGAAGATAGAAGAGGACATATATGGCAACAAAAAAACACAACCCTCCCCAATTAGTTCTTTGTGACCAAGTTTGGTAAAGGTGTATCTCGGCTGGATCCAACAAAGTTAAAGATTAGTGTTCTAGGTTCTACCAAGCTCAGAAAAGAAACATCCGTGATGTGATTCTCAGGAGTGCAGGACCATCTTCCAACAAAAAGCGCTGGTAAGTTCTAGAACAGGAAGAGGCAACCCAATGCTCTCCAGATATTTTGGATTCAAAATTTTGGAGTCCAAAATATCTGGAGGGTACCGGATTGCTCAGCCCTGTCCTAGAGAGCAGGCAAAGCAAGGTGAGGCTGCAAATGTTGGATGACATTAAGGGTGGCAGAATGTGGGGGAAAGAGATCTGGTCCTATGGGCCACAATTCACTGGAATGTAATGCATGAGCCCTCTTGAAATGAACAAGAGGTGTGCAAGTATATGCCTGAGTACCGCAGGTTCATTACAATGCTATCCTAAGCATGTCTAATTCAATGGGTTTTACTCCCAGGTTAGTGTGTATAGCATGGATAGGCAACCTCTTTGGTTATTTGTGAAACTGTCCTGGGCACAACCACAAAATGGCTGCCCCGGGAGCTGTGGCTAGTCTGCTTGTACCTTGATTTGAAGTGATCCCACCTCCTGGTAAGAATATTTTTTTTAATTAAAAAAAAATGTGGGAGAGATAGGGAACTAAGACTGACACAAAGAAAAGATGCAGTGTAGGTGAACTGAAGCTCATAGGT
Source organism: Anniella stebbinsi (assembly GCA_029215795.1). NCBI lineage: Eukaryota > Metazoa > Chordata > Lepidosauria > Squamata > Anniellidae > Anniella > Anniella stebbinsi. Next base: position 8,922,735 of record JARDYH010000010.1, read on the forward strand.
GTATGGGATTGTAAACTTTGTTGTGTGTGGGGAGGGTAGGTGTAGGATGGGGGAGAATTTCATTCGGTTCTCATTTTTAAGCAAGCCAACCTAGTTCACACTTTCTGGAATAATATGTTGATAAGAAAACATTTATCCTTCCGACGCGCACTACTCTGAATTTTCTGATGCATTTCTTGGCTCAAACATTGCGTATATTAGGGAAAGTTCTGTACAAACTTGCAAACATGCATATATTATTGCAAACATGCATATGTTAAGGAAAGTTCTGTACAAAGTTGCGTATGTAAGGGGAAATTGCAAATGAATGTGAATGTTTGTGTATTTGTAAAAAACAAAGCAAAACTGCAGACTTATATAGAAATTGGATAGCACAGACTTATGACTGAGTATGGACCAGTCATAAACTGGTTTGTCCATCCTTAGTGGGCATGGGTGCGATCCATTTGCATTCTAGCAGCAGTGTTTTGGGCTAGCTCTGGCTGGGTGTTCGGGAAAGTGTGAGCAAATGTGCAATATATATATAAAAAGATATGACACTTGGGAGTCAGGCCTATTGGAATCAGTGTTGACTTCTGAGTGAACATTTTTTAAAAAATTATATACTATTATACCACCTCTCGAGGAAAAGTCCTCCCAAAGTGGTTTACAAAAGGTCATTACCTTCATATACATAGCAGATATATTATGTTCCCAAATGGTTTTGGGGCGCGATGATCCTATGTGCATGGTTAGACAGGAATAAACTCCTACAGTTCCCAGTATCCTGGGGTCTGTAGGACGACTTGTATGGCGCCTAGGATGGCAAAATCTGCAGGAGGCTGATGTGCTGTAAGAACGTGAGAATTGCTTCGCTAGATCAGATAAAATGCCCGTCTTATCCTGCACTTGCTTTCCAAGAGTAGCCAGACTGGCAATGACGGCGTCCCCGTCGCACTGTTCTCTCGCCCTGAGCGAGTCCAGCCCTGAAAAAGTGGATCAAAGTCACGGCAAATGTGCATTAAACCTCCGGTGTGATGACGCTCTAGGTTGCCGGATGCCTTTGGGGATGTCAGAAGCAGGACAAAAAGCAAATCTGATACTCAGCTGAGCATCACAGTCTCTCTGAACATGGAGATTACATTTAACTGTCATGGCTAGTAGCCATTCATAAATCTCTCCTCTATTCTATTTTTATGTATTTAAAACCTTAATATGTCACCCTTTCCATTACCAAGCCTCCAAGGCAGCATACGCACCATGAAAACTGTAGCAATAAAATCCAGACAAGCACGCTAGAAATCAAAACCTAAGAATGACATGGGCAGAGGAATCCTGTGATTCCAAGGGAGGGCATGCCTTAGAGCAGAATCCACCTGCAGCGCTTCTAATCCAGGCCCCCAATAATCATCCACTTCTGATCCAATCTGTTGTACATATCCACCAAAGTTGTTCTCAGCCCTTATGCCTTCCCACGCCCTCGCTCTACCCTGCTTCCTTTGATGGTCCGATGCCTCAGGGCACATCTAGATGAGAGGTTAGCCCTGCAGTGGCCTCAGAGTGGCGGCAAAGTATAAAGTGTTGGTTATTACCTTTAAAGCCCTACATGGTTTGGGTCCAGGTTACCTGCGGGATCGCCTTCTCCCATATAATCTGCCCCGCACACTCAGGTCCTCTGGGAAGAATTTACTCCAATCAGCCAGAACTAGGCTGACGAGTGTTACCCAGAGGACCTTCTCTTCTGCCACTCCCAGGCTGTGGAATGGTCTGCCAGATGAGATTCGACAAATTAGCAGTATTCATGAATTTAAGAGAGCCCTGAAGACTGATCTCTTCTGGCAAGCCTACCCAGTTGAATTTTAAGCTGTTTTTAATGATGTATTAGTTTTTATTTGTTTAAATATTTTACCTGTTTTGTGGTTCTTGTGTTTATATTTATTGTTGTTCCCCGCCTCGATCCGGAGGGAGAGGCAGGTTATAAATAAATAAATAAATAATAATAATAATAATAATAATAATAATAATAATAATAATAATGTGACGCTGTCACTATCCCGAAGCCATCCAGGTGCAAGGCCTCAAAGCTCCACTTTAAAAAAGTCAGGCACTTGCCCCAACTTTTTTTTCGCATGGAGCGAGACGACGGGGGCATCTGCCGTCTGTAGCTCTTGCTCCGGAGCGACTGCGAGGCGTGCCACAGCCTATGGTGACCACTGATTGGTCGCCATAGGCTGGGCAGGGAAGGGGGTGGACCAGCAAGCCAAAAGGCCGCTGAACCACCTCTGCACTTCTGCGGATCCTTGTTTTTTTAAAAAAAAAAAATTAAAGGGGACGGGTGGATATTCAGAGAGGGAGGAACCTGTACCTCCCCCCCTTGTTGATCCCCCATTCCTCCCCCCCAGAGGGGGCGTAGATGCTCCCATGCGCCCATGGACTGCAGCGCGTGTGCTCGGGTGGGTGGGTGCAGCAGCGACCGTGGCATCGCCTTCAGGAAAGCCCGCAATTGCGCCCCTTGCCCCAAGTCCCACCACCTCGCTGCCTTCCCGACACCGTCAAGATGAGCCCCCAGTCTGTGAAACTGCTCTAGCAGTGGGAAGATTTTTAGAATTTGAACAGCACTCACTCGCAGGTATGGTTAGACATAGGCTACCTCTACACGAGACATTTAAAGCTCTTTGAAGTCTCATTAAAATTTTTATCTCTACAAGAGCGGAGCGTAAATCGGGAGTTGAGGCGCTTTATCTCTCCGATTATGCGCATTATCGAATGCCTGTTAAATAGTGAGTTTTATTTTCCTCCGGCCGTTAAAGCGCATTTTGCCTATGTGAACAAGTGATTCTCCGCATTAACTACTTGTAAAGCGCATTTCAAACAACCGGTAAGGCCACCAGTTGTGCGCTCAATTACCTCTTGCGTACAAGCATTTACGATAAAGCGCTTCCGCGATTATGCGCACAATCGGCTAACCAGGTGTCAAACAGAATCCATCTAGGGGGTACTAGAAAGGACTGGGCTCAAGTTAGAAAAGGGAAAAACTGATTACCGTACTTAATTCTTCCAAAAGACAGCACATGTTCCATCCTTTTTTTGGCTCCGGTTAAAACGACTTCAGTAAAAGTGATCTAGAGCTGCCTTGTATTATTAGATGGAACTATAGATTTTGCAGCTGACCGCTCTGTCAGGTGATGATTGTCTCTCTAAGTTGCCTTCTCCTCTGCTCATGTGGTGACTTTAGAACTAAATTGTGGCATGACTCAGGAGGGGGTTAGTGACGTTGCGCAAGCAGTCTGGATTCATTGCAAATAGCTGATGCCCTGCAGAGGAAAATTTGAAGGAGTGCTTACAGTGAACTATTGTGAAGAACCATGCTCTTCTTTACACTGTGCATAGGTAAACTGTGGAATTCGCTACCACAAGATGCAGTGTTGGCCACCAATGTGGATGGTTTTAAAAAGGGGCTAGACAAATTCCTGGAGAACACTATCAATGGTTACTAGTCCTGATGGCTATGTGCTACCTCCAGTATCAGAAGCAGTAAGTCTATGTACATCAGTTGCTGGGGAACATGGGTGGATGGGTGCTGTTGCAGTCATGTCCTGCTTGTGGGTTCCTGGTCAACCTCTGTTTGGCCACTGTGTGAACAGACTGCTGGACTAGATGTACTTGTGGTCTGATCCAGCACAGCTCCTCATATGTTCTAACAGAATAATTGACAGGAATGGGTTTAATGGAGAAGGCATATTGGCAACATCAGAGCTCTGCTAGATTGGACCATGACGAGTGGGCTATTAAGCTGTGTTGATATTTTTACTCTTATGCCAGTGACTTTCATATTTCGTACTTTTAGGCTTCCACATGGACTTGTTTGAGGAGCGCAGAAAGTCCTGGACAGGTTCTTGTGTACACCCTCAAGCTGAAATCCTAAGCGGACTTCCTAGGAAGTTAAATCCCATTGAATTCAGTGCTGCCCATGTGGCACTATGACCAAGCCTGTTGGATGTCACCTCTGCCTCGAATGGACATAGCCCAACCTCTTTTGAATATATGAAGCTGTCTTATTCTGCAGGCTGCTGGGAGATAGCGTTTGCCCGAGGACTGAATTAATAACTTGCAGAAGGCTTTTGGAATTAGGCCAAGGGCTGCATAAAATTAGCCTGAGGTCTAAAAGCCATTCTAGGGCCATGTGCTGCCCATCTCTGCTTTACAGTTAAGGCACAATGTATCTGTATTAAGTGATCTTGAGTATGTACTGTTGCTTATAACAAGTGCCTTGTGGGGTTAAATCAAAATTCACCTGGTGCAGCATTCCACAATTGATTGATTTAAAGGATTTTTTATCCTGCTCATCAGCCAGGAAGGCTCCCAGAGCAGCTTACATCTAATCCATAAAACAAGACAGTCCCTGCCTGCAAGCTTGCAAACTCAAAGCCATATCACGCAAGGAAAAAGAAACGAAGAGGGTAAAGGAAGGAAATAAGTATTTCAGCAGGGTTGGTGGAATAGCCCTACTTCCCCCACTCATTTACCACTGGAACGACTGGCAGGTGCTAGGTGGTCCATAGAAATTGACCAAAGGTTAACCAGTAGTCCATGATCTACCTTCTTCCCAGCTCTATACACAGCATACAACTCTCTCTTCTTGAGTAACATAATGTTGGTCCCACTTGCAAGAGCTTCACTCTTCAAATGTTATCAAAGCATTCATGCCACACTGGCTCCCAAACTGCTGTTTGTGACACAGAAATTCGGCCTACACCTGCTGTAGAGGTGAGCTGGTTTTCTAAGGGGAACCTTTGACTTCAGATGGTGTGTGCATCTGTAATTCACCACAGGTTTTGGCATGTTTAACATTTATGGCGGCCATTTCTTCTTTTTATGGAAATCTTGTGTGCCACTCAATGTTGGAACTCCTTTTGGTGACTGCTGGCCACATCACCATCAAATGCTCCAGGACGGGTGGTAGATGTGGCGCAGCATTGTTCCAAGTAGGCTTCTGGGGGAAAATGGTGGTCGTCAAGTCCCAAAGCCTGAGGCAATGTTTGCCTACTCCTCCCCGAAATTAATAAATTCTCCCCTCCACTTTTGCAGCCTCTGAACAGGACTGCAGAAGTGTGTTGAAGAGTCATTTTAGCTGAGTACGTGGAGAAACCCCAGTTGTTCTTATGCAGAAACAAATATAAAGTCTCTGTGGAAGAGATTTCATTGTATAAACGACTGTAACATTCTGTATCAGAAGAACTAAATTTTAAATGAGAGGAGACAGAAGAAAAACAGATGTCTGGATTTTTGTATGCAGATCCAGCCAAAAACATGAAAAGGAACAAATAACTCATCAGCAATGAATGAACCACTTTGTTACTGCAGTTGGCTAGAGGGGGAGACTTGGAATCAGTAAGTATCAGCTCTTCCACAAATTTGTTGTCAACTCTTGGGCAATCACACCTACTCTTTCTTAGCCTCAGTTCCCCAACTGTATTTTTTTTTTTACTGTGAGCTATCTCGCAAGCATGTTGTGAGCATCAACTCCATAAAAATGAAAAGCAGTTTGCAGATTAAGGACTTCTCTACATTAAAGGAAAATCCTGCTTCCTTACCGTGGCTTGCTGCTTCCTCATTCTTTGCGGGATTGTGATCAGCTCCATTACACAGGCGGACATGGGAGACCATTTGGTTTGAATTGAAAACTTCTTTTTCAATTCCCTCCTATGTTTTTTTCATTAGACAGCACCATCTAATGGTTGAAATACCACACTACGCTGACATTACATGCTATGGTTTGTGCACATTTTATTTTAATGCTTCATTATCTCCGTTGTTTTTTGAAGCACGGTAAACCTGAAAAGGCACGGGAGCAGCCCCAGATGCTGACAATATCATGCAATAGACCCACAAACTTCTGTGAGTGGCCAATAACGAGCATGCAACAAATAGTTGGTGTAGTGAAGCTCTAAAAGTAATATATTTACAGTTGCTTCCAAAAGCTCAGGTGAAATCAGAAGAAATTTCTTCGTGTGTACTATATGTTAGTACACACGAACACAAACCAAAAATTTGTAATAAAACCTAGAATCTGCACAACATTTATTTGTAAAATGGGAACCTTCTAAATTCCATAGTTCTTTTTACTGAAGTTATCAGGTCTGTTCAGAAGACACCTTAAACCATGGCTTTAGCCACGGTGAATAAGGCAAAAAGCTTTATTCACCATGGTTAAAGCCGTGGTGTAAGGTGTCTTCTGAACAGGGTCATTAATAGGATACAAAGGTAAAACTGAATCTAAAAGAAAACAATGAATCAGCATACATTAACGAAGCGATCACATTCAGGGGTTTTTTTTTTGGATACGGTATGACTTAAGGGAACAAATAGCATCTTTTAACAATCCTAAATGTGCATCATTTCTTGTGTTTTGTAGTCTGAGAACCAGCAGAGGGAGTACATCAGACCTTATTTATTCTATTTTTAATCTGCTTACTAACTAATGTTCCCTGGTTGGATTATAAACAGTTAAAATAGTACCATGCAATAAAGTACAATCAATGCAATACTGTAAAGACCTAGCAACATTTTCTTGAGTTGGAGCTCAAACACGCAAAAACAAAAGCCATGTGTTCATTTATTCTTTCCTTCTTCAAATTCATTTTTTATTTATCTGCATATCATAGTCAGATATGTTACAGCAACTGCACCCCACCCCCTGCACAGACCTAATCAAGTTTCATGCAAATACAAATGCAAATAAATATTTTTTAAAAAATGCAGATCCTGGTATTTTTTTTTCGTGCTAAGTATCTACATCGGTTCCCCTGGGTTATGGGAAAGCTACTAAACAATAATGGCTAAAGGCCGGGCTTCAATTTCAAATCAGCCATGAACTACTGTTGATCTCAATTCTCCCCTGCTCTCTCCACGCTTGCAATATAGGATAAAAATAACTGACCTGTCTAAGATGACTGTTGTAAGGATGATTCAGATAACGCATTTGAAATATTTAATTCAGCTGATGCCGTCTTCCATTTAGTTAGGCTGACCATATGAAAAGGAGGACAGGGCTCCTGTATCTTTAACAGTTGCAGAGAAAAGGGAATTTCAGCAGGCGTCATTTGTATCCAATTAGTACCTGGTGAAATCCTCTCTTCATCACAACAGTTAAAGTTGCAGGCACTATACTAGAGTGACCAGATACAAAAGAAGGCAGGGCCCCTGCAGCTTTAACTGTTGTAATGAAGAGGGAATTTCACCAGGTACGAATTGCATACAAATGACACTGGCTGAAATTCCCTTTTCTCTACAACTGTTAAAGTTACATGAGCCCTGTCCTCCTTTTCATCTGGTCAACCTACATTTAGTAAACATAGATATATGTTTAAGGCCTTGCTCTCTGGTCATTCCCTTGCAAGGAATGGGGGCAAAGTTGCTTGCTACTGACCAACATGTAGCTGATAGCTAGTCTCCCTCAGCCCCCCCCCCCCTGCTGTTAGCAGGCTCCATACACACCATAAGAAGAGCTGTGCTAGATCAGAGCTCCATCACACCAGCGATTTACTGCACACTCGCCCTGCCTTGTATGTGTTTTTGCCGCGGGGTACTCGCATGACATCGTCCCTGTCCTGCTCGAAGTACTTTGGCGTGGAGAAAGTCAGGAATATCCCCCTCCCTTTTGCTTTTTCCTTTTGTTGGGGGGGCGTGTTTGTTGATGAGGAAAGGGGAGGGCAGGGCGGTTCTCCTCCTCCAGCACACGGGATTCCCCCCTCTTCATCTTTCCCTGCCAGCCCCTTCCTTTTCTGATGCCAGGAACGACCCCCCCCCCATAAGAGACCATAAGTGAAAAGAGAGGCTACGATCGCGAAAGGGAAACGGATATCAAAACTGTGGGTACATACCCATAATAATAAAAAATGTAGGTGTGATGGGGCCCTCAGACCACGTTCTATATAGTCCAGCATTAGGGGTGGTTACAGACAATGTTCTTATTGTGGCCCTGCCCCATTCATGGAATTTTACAGGGGTCTAGATGACAACATGGTCCAAATGGAATCAGCCTGTGTTTTCCCATTGCTGCATCCATCTTTTTTTCTAATCACAAAATATCTGGTAAGGAGGGAAAGAGCAGAACAGCTATGCAATTTTCCTGCAGTGTGTATAGGAAAATGTTCAATTGAGGGGGGGGGGGGCGGGGAGTTGCAGGAAGATGGTTGATGAATTTGTGATGCCCTTTTTAAAAAATCACTTATCATGTATTTCCAATTGCAGAGCCATTTCATGCCCCTCAAAACAAGTCCTTTTCATTCTCCCAAGGCTTCTGTAAGCTTATAAAGCAATAGAATATAGCAGCAGTTACCTCTGATTAAACATGTAGGGCCATTTTTTAAAAATATGAAATATCACCATGATGGAATAGGGACACTGAAATTGTGCAGGATCTCCTGATTTTTTAATTTTTTTTTAAAGGAAGACATGGTGGTGAAACTGATACATATCTTGCCAATTTCAACTGCTGCCTTCCCTTTTCCCATCCAAGAAACACCTTTGGAAGCAATCAAAGGAGTCCCTTCAAATGTGGGAAGAAGAGGGAATATGTGTGTGTGAGAGAGTTTTCTAGCCTGGCTCTGAAACTGACTACAAAAAACAGGAGACTAGGAAAATCAAACAGGCATGTTTCCTAGTTTGGTTGTGAAAGTGACCAGAAAAATCAGGTGATGAGTATGAAATTGACTAGGAAACAAGGGGATGAGTTTCCTAGCCTAGTTGTGAAACTGACCGGGAAAAGTTCAGGATTTATAGCCATGTAATAATCATATTTACTCAGAAGGTACTTTAAAATTAACGAATAAACATGCACACAAAAGGGGGGGGTGCTAAAATGGCACTGAGAAGCACCCACTTCGAGATTTCAGGAGAAGGTGTGTGTGGCGACCTGGAGAGAAAATGACCTCCTCCAGCTCTGTTTGCGTAATCCCAAGGCAAAGCTGACACAGAATTGTAAAGAAAATATTGTACTTCTTTCCGGCTATGTTAAGAAAGAATGGGAATGGGGTGACTTCTTTCCCTAGGAAGGAATGTACACTGTTCCCTCTCCTTTAATTTCCTTTTGATTAAAAAAAAAAACAGCAGACCATCTGAAATACATGCAGTGTCTTTCCCTTGTGCTGCAGAAGAAGAGAAAATAAAAAGTAAAAATGAGCAATACAGGTGAACTTGTCAAAGTCAGTGGAAGCTTTTTGCAATATCTGTGCAGTCTGATGCGATTGACCGGGAAACTGAAGTGGATGCTTAAGCCACTACAGATACATCACCTGTACAAAACACTCTTAAGCTCATCATCAACCTCAGGAGATCACCTTGGATGTGGGCTTTTAAGTCCCCTCCATTCAAACCAGGTTACTTCTGTGGTGCTGAATGAGAAGTGGGGGCTTGATGAGGAAAAATGAGCTTCTCCCTTTTTCTTCCCCAGCAGAAGTCGCAGATCCAAGCCTGTCCTACATCCCACCGCCATCTGTGTGATGCACAGAGACTACGATGAAGAACCGATTGATTTTGGTTCTCTCAGCCTTGTTAATAATAATAATAATAATAATAATAATAATAATAATTTATTTCTTACCCGCCTCTTTGTTTGGATTGAGGCGGGGAACAACAATTTAATAAAATACATAAAACTGATTAAAACATGACACACATTATTAAAACTGCATTAAAACATCCTAAAACATCTATGGATGGGACCTACTAGTCTAGCCTTCCACAACCTTGGTTCCCCAGAGGGTGAATTACAATTCTCATCAACCCCGCCCAGTCTGGCCAATGATCGGGGCGATGGGAGTTGTAGTACAACAACATCTAGGCTGCAACCGCTGAGCTAGATTGTGGACCAAGTCTCTCAAGTTCCAATCTGAACTGTAAGCTTCATCGAGTGCATAAGCAGCTGGCTCCTAGAGGCTGCTCCTCTGACTTGGGGCCAAATGAGATCTGATGTTCATTGCATCTTTACATTTGACATGAACTTTTAAAAAATGCATATAGCAGGGTGGTGAGGAGTAGGAGGTCTGATAATTATTGGGATCACAACAGGCAAAGAAGGAGAAGTTTAACTCTTTCCTTCACTGTTGCAGTCTTGATGGAAATTGCCAGTGGAAATAGCAGCTTCAATAGCAGCTTCCTCCCAGGGCACAAACAAACAAACAGTTTCAGAGGATTGATTTTTGTCAGGTCTGAAGCAGAGGAGAAAAGGATGAAGTTCCCCCTGCTGTGATTCCAATAATTATCAGAGCCTCCCCTGCAGCTGCTGTTTTTAAAAACACACATGTTAAATGCAAAGACACATTTATAATCAAGTCTGGTTCTTTTTTCTTTTTTTTGGTGGTCTCTATGCACCATACATATGAGCTGTGCGCCTGAACATAGCTTCAGTTGAGAACCTTCTAGAGCTGAGAAGTTCCCCTCTCAGTTTCTCTTCAACCGGTACTGCAAAAGCAACATTGAGAACCTTCTGCATCTCTTCATACTTGAGGAGACTGCACTGAGTTGTAATCGTTTTGTTTTATTCCACTCCCTGTTTTTAATTTGGTCTTCCTTCAGTTTCGTGGGGGGGGGGGGCGTTCCTCTTTGCTGCATTAGTTTGCCTGTGGGCATTCTGTGGTGAGTGTTCCTATGGCCTTGAGGGCTATAACTCACCAGCCTGTGACCTCGTCATCCTCAGGGCTGGCTTTAGGGGTGGGCGAGCTGGGTGTTTGCTTGGGGCACCAAGCTGAGCTCAGTGGCTGTGTCTTTTGGATGTACTGTCAGCTAGGGTGGCAAAAAACATGCGTCCGTGACCTTTCTTTCAAGGTTTTACAGGTTGTTTGGGTCCTAACTACAAAAGTGATCTTCCCTCAGTTAGCTTAAAGGAGGGTTTTTTTTCAGTGTCTACTTTGAGGTCATTTGCACCAGGTAAAAATCAGTGGAACGCACTGCTTTACTTTGAGTCAATGGCTGAATTCGGACAACACGTTAAGCAATGGTTGTTTAATTAAACAACCGTCAGTTGAGTTGTTTAACGTGTTGTCTGGAGGGAGGCACACAACCCTCAGTACGCTAATCGGGAGAATTAAACAACTGAGATAAACGACTCACTTGCGAGTTGTTTAGGGATTAGTCAATTGACTAAAATGTTGTCTGGAGGGGAGCGTGGGTTAAACAACCATGATGAGTACGTTATCACAAAAGACCATAGAAGAGACCAGCAAGAGTGGCAGAACGTGGGCAGCCACTCAGCAACACCCACAGTAGATCACCGGCACTGCCGCCATAGCAACCAAGGACGCCCCCCCCCCACCAGGCAGCCGGCACGGAGCGCAACAAGGGGCTGGCCCCTGCAAGCACTCACATCGGTCACCCATGCTGCCACCCAAATGGAAAGAGAAGTGCACCAGAAGAGAACCACATCCAAGGGGGGGGGGGAGAGGATGCCGACGCCATCCCTGTGGACAGGCGGGACATTGAACCATTGCTGGGCCCCATGAATCCCGTTGGGGAGTGCCACACTTGTTTGGAGGCGTCCCGGGTGCGAGAGAGCATCAGTGCCTGGATCTGGCAGTGCTACCCCCACCCCCTGTGAGAGTCAGCTGTGGGGTTTCATCTGTAGACTGGCATCTCCTCCCTGGCGTTCTGCCCCTCTCCGCCTCTTCTCCATCGCCTATTCCATGGCTAGCTCCCAGGGGGTGCTCGTTCAGCTTCCCCCTCCTCACCACTGTGCCTTCCAGTCGCCTTCTCCCTTCCCGGGGGCGCCTGTCCTTTCCGTGGGCTCTGCCCTTGCTTCGTAGTGACCATATGCCTTACTGCCCATGTCTGAGGTCCCTGCTGAATAAAGTTTTCCAAACCGCCCCACTCTTGCCTCCTTTCCTGTGTGTGTGTTTGGATGCTTAGGGAGGGTGATGTTTGTGGCTGGGGGCTGGGGGACGTGGGTCACCCTCGCAACTGCCTGTCCCCCGTGTAGGGTGGGCGGGGGTCTCTCCCTGGGGAGTGGGTGCCAACGTTTGCTGCATGGTGCTGGGTGCGGGGTGGGGACGTTGCTTTGGTGCGGCCGTTCCTCTTGGCTGCCTCTTCGCCGGAGGCTGCTGAGTTCCGCCCATTGCCTACAACAGCCAATGGGGTTTGGGAGGCGTGTCCTGCATTGGCTTCAATGGTGGCGCCCATGGATTTTCGGCCGCAGTGTGTTCTGGGATACCTGCTGGAGGACTAACGGAGGTCGGTGAGCAGAGAACATGGCGGCCAAGCTGTCAGTCAGAGCCGAGTACGTTATTAACCACCAGGGTGTTTGCTGGTTCCCTGCAGCGCCTGCTGCAGAGTGTTGTCTGTGGAGCTCCACCTCTTTAACACACCGTCAGTATGCTATTAACCCACCATTGACTAAAGTGTTGTCCGAATTGAGCCAATGTTACCGAGCACTTAGCACTTCAATACTGTGAACTTTATAAGCACTATAATAATAATAATAATAATAATAATAATAATAATAATAATAATAGAAAGCCATAAACTGTAAGAGGTCAGTTGGCTACCTATTTATTTATAACTGTTCTTAAAGATAAAACTAATGAATATTCTAAAATAAAGAATGCTTACCAAAAGACAGGAACTGCTACAAAACATTGCAAATAAAACTTGTGATAGTTCTGGTGTGTTGCATAGAGCGCTGCCACTGCTTAGAATGTGTCTTTTCGAACTTATGCAATCTGTAGCCTAGTGCTGAGAGATCCAGGTTTTGAGCAGTGTCGTTCTTGATAGAAGTTCACACCATCGCCATGCCCCATAAATCCTCTGGGGGCCCCTGCAAAACTGATGGCGGGTGTATCAAAGGGACTCCTGCAAATTATTGTAGCACCAACTCTGGTCGTTCTCATCAGTTCCTAAGGAATCAGAAGTATTATTCTAGCTTTGAGGAGTTCAGCTTTCTTAGGAACGTGAAGGTGACCAATCTGACCTGGCCTTGCCGGCTTTGGTAGACCCTTCCTTACTGCCACCGAATCAAGTAGTAGAGGACCATTCTCCAGCCTCACCTCTGAAAAATAACAGGCGATATCCAGAACAGATCATCTGTATGGCAAAATCATTGGGACTTGACACTCATGACGTATCCAGTCTTCGACTTTGTCCATTTGGAGGTGGCTACTTCAGTCATCCTTGCAATGTTTCTGGTGTTGCTCTGGGTGGCTTTGCAGAAACCATTATCTACCCTGCCAGGAATATCGTTATTGGGTACCGAAAGAAACCTGTTCTTGTTTTTCCCCAGAACCCAGCCCCAAATGTGATAGTTGAGTCAGCGCAGGACAAATCTTTGGGCAAGATCCACACAGCACTGATAGTTGGGAAGGTTGTAAACTGGATGCTACGGGACAGATTTGCTACTCCAGTGCAGCATTATCCATGGTCGTAGAGCAAACTACCAGGCCTGCATGGTGCAATACCATTTTTTTTCCATCAGGGAGAAGACTGCCTCTTTCCTTGACGGCTAACCTGAGACAAAAAGGAAGGTCGCCTGAGCCTTTCAAAATGAAGTGTCAACTTACAAACCAACAAGTCAGTACCGCTAGGCATGCAGTGGGCTGAAGTTCCAAAACTTTAGCAGGTGCCATTGCCTTATGCTGCCATGCTTGACTCAGATCTGTGGGCCTCACTAAAGAAGCAAGATCCTATGTAGATTATGTCCCTTTTGACGAGGAAGGCTTATTCAGTTCGAAACTGGATGACACCCTTAATCAGGTACGAAGAATGAAGATGACTGTGCAGAAGATGAGGGTAGGAGTAGCCCAGTAATCCTTCTAGTCTTATTCCTAGAATGCTCCACTGAAGCAATGGGTCTCTCATTCTTCTGGCAGTCGATCTTCCCCACAGACGTCAACGCAAGGATCCAAGAGATCTTTCCCTTCCTCAATATACCACCAGAAAACTAAAGTGGCAACTTTGACTGGTCTCAACTCTCCCTTGCTTCGAATCAAGGCTAGCTCGTTCTGTAGACTCTTGGAAGCTTATCACCACCAATACATCAGTCCTCTCTATCATAAGAATCACCCCCCCCCACACACACACACACTTCCTATGCCACTGGAAAAGGAAGTGGTCTTCTTACTGCAGAAAGGGACCATAGAACCATTTTCTCTATTCCCTATCGAGGCTTTCAAAGCTGTTCCTCCTACTATTTCACAGGGAAAGAATGAGAGTCTCCAACGCATCCTAGATCTCCAAGACCTCAAGTCCTTTGTTTGTACTCTAAAGTTTCATAAGGTAACTCTGCCCAGCATCACCCCACTGATAGGTCAGGATACTGGTTTGCATCAGTTGACATTAAAAAAAAATGCATATTTTCACAGTCCTTTGTTAACACAAAACATTTGCGCAGCTTATATTACTTTATAGTATTAAGACATTAAAGTGCTACTTTGCATTAAAATGCTATTAGCAATATTGCACATCACAACATCTAATAGCCCCCTCATAGACGCAGGACCAAAACTCAACTTCATATTACCGAACAGAGAGAATGCAGATGAACATTGTCTTAGAATTTATAGTTCTAAAATGTAACGAATGTTACCCATTTTTCAACAGTCTTATTCGCCAATACACGATGGAGGGGAACGAATAAATGAGGGGGCTGGCAGTGAAAAAAGGAATTTGCCTTCTGCGAAACAGATTTCTGTCGGTACTGAAAACTTTGGGTTCAAAGAAATTGTTTGGTGTGTCGGCTCAGGGAAGAATCCAACGGGAGTCCTACTTAGAGAAGACCCATTGAAATGAACTGGACTTGTTAGTCATGACTAACTTACATCCCATTGATTTTCCCACAGACTCCGCCTCTGCCTTGTACTCAGTCTTTTGGGCAGGTTACTTGTCTTCTGTCACTAGCCACACCTCTTATGGCAGCCATTTTATGGTGGTACCAAGATAGTACTTCAGATTTAGTTGCCTGCCCTGAGCACCATGCACACTTAAATTTGTACCATTGTCTGGCTCCCCCCCACACACACACACACACTGGTAGAGTCCACATTGAGAGCCATTGGGCTCAACTGAGAATAGAAACCTTTCCACAGATTGTCCCTAGCTTTTACTTCTCTCTTTTTTTTCCTCTCTCCTTTTTAAAAGCTTCTGGTGCCCCTCCATTCCCGTTCTGAAATGCATCAGTTACTATAGTAACATGTTGCAATTGGTGTGTGGAAAAAAAAAATCTTCATGAACTCTGGCAGTGTTGTATAAAGTCATGTTATATAATGGGCTGGGAATTTATATCACAGTCTCGTAAACACAGGCATTTTCTGTGGTGGTTACCATGACCACGTATGTTGAATATGTGTACGTATCGTAGACTTAGGTCATCGTTGGTAATTATCCACTACATACGGTGGCAACACCCTGATGTGTAATTCTTATCCCAAAACAACAGTGATTTTGGATAGGTAAATAAATATACACATGATCCTGGACTAGGTTTAGCTCGCTGTAGGCAGTTCGTTACTGAAAAATGATCGACTCGGCATTCCTGCGTCACAGCTAATTACTCCAACCATTCATCTTCATTTCAAAGGTATGGCTAAATTGCAGATTCATTTCACACATATTCGTGCGGTTGTCCTTTGCAACAATCCTGTAAGGCAGGCCAGGGCACTGTTCTCTTCATTACTCCTGAGCTACACACCCTTCCAATATTTCATAGATACCAGGAGGAACATTTTCATGCCGTCCCTTTTCTCACACCAAGGATCACTCAATTCCATTTCCACATACGCATGCACGCACCATGCTGACTATTATACATTGGTCAGGGGTCTTTTCCGGCTGATATATGATATATGCCTTTGCCTTGCAGTAATCTGTACTGCAATGATTTATAAGCAAAGAGGTGAAAGATACGTTAGGAAAGATACATTGTTCTGTTGGTGAAAGATAAGTTAGGAAAAATGTCAACCGATCTCTTCCGACAGGCCTACCCCGTTGAATTTTAAGAGTTTTATTGGTATTTTAATGATGTATTCATTTTATGTGCTTTTAATCAGTTTTATGTATTTTATATTTGATGTTGTACCCCACCTCAATCCAGAGGGAGAGGCGGGTAATAAATAATTAAATTATTATTATTATTATTATTATTATTATTATTATTATATTAGTTTAATACTTTCTTTAGGCCAACCAAAACATCCACAAAAATGTGCAAGCTTTGAGAGCTCCAGATCTCTTTATCAGGCAAGATATATATAAAAGAAGGTGGGGCTGGGCATTGGGAGGGGGGGGGAAACCTAACTTGATAATGAAGTCAGAGTGTCTGCATGTTCAGAGTCCCAAGATTAAGTGGGGGGGTGTCTGTAGTCATTCAAATTTGGCATCTTCAGGTGATGATATGGTTACAGGGTTTTACCTGGAACTGCCTCTAAGGTTGTTCAGAATAAGAAAGGGGAAAATGTTGAATCCTCCATTTTAGAACTAAAATCCATCTCAGATCTGTTTTTATCCTGGAATTAGTGTGATTCATGTAATAGTCTTATAAAACGTTAGTGGTTCAGAATGAACCTCACCAGGGATAGCATATAAAATAGTTGACCACGCCATGTACCTGTATTCGTTATTTTATTTTACAGTTTTTAAATATTTATGTATTCATTCATTCAACAGTATTAAATTTATTTTATTTTATTCATGCATTCTTTCTATATCTATATTGCCCAATAGCCATAATACCAAAAAAATATAATAACATAGTAAAATGTAATAAAAAAAGCTTTAAGTTTAAAACAGATTAAAACCAAAGCAGTGCTTCTCAAAATTAATTCATGTAGTGGGTTACAATAGAAGAGCATAATAATACAACAGTGCAAACAACAAGTACAGTGACTAAATAATAATAATAATAATAATAATAATAATACAAGATGTATTTCCCTTGTGTCTCCCTCCCACCTCACTTTAGCTTCCGGAGCTATACGAAAATGGGGTTTGAAATTGGAGTGTATGAACTTCTGTAGGCAGTTTGTGCGTGGGGTGGGGGTGGGGGTTGAAAGAACCAGCAGGATTTGTTTTTGGAGCCCAAACTTAAAGGATGAACCTGTCCCCAAAATAGATTCATCACCTTGGCTAGTTCCTTTAGATTTCTGGCAGGTTCTAACTGAAACCGAGAATGGATTCGCAGCCCTACCCATATCAGAGCCATCAGCCTCCACTAGACCAAGGGTCTGATGTGGTATAAAGGCAGGTTCCAATGCTCCCATGTTTTATTGTGTTGGGCCCTTAGCTCAGTAGTAAGAGCACCTGCTTTGCATGCAGAGGGTCCCAGGTTCAATCCTTGGCAACTCCGAGTAGACTTGTCTGAAATCCTGTGGAGCGGCTGCCTATCAGTGACAACACTGAGCTGGATAAAACAAGGGCCTGATTCTGTACCAGATCATGCCCTCTGCACGCTTGCTCAGAAATGTGCATAGGATGTATTGCCTGTCTTTTGCGCGAGGATAAGTGGTCATGACTGCATTGAGTGGAGGCTGTTGGCTCCGAATTCAGTGGTACTGTGAATCCATTCTGGATTTCAGTCAGAATCAGCCAGAACTGCAAAGAAGCTCTCTGAGGTGATGGATATGTTTTTGGGATATGGGTTGGCACCTTGGAGAGCTCCTTTAAAATTCTGGCTAGTTTTGATGGAAACCCAGAATGGATTTACAGCACCACCGAATTCGGAGCCACCAGCCTCCACTTGATGCATTCTGAGTTTCTGCTAAGTCTCGTTGAGTTTGGTGGGCTTGTTTCTCCCCAAAAGGAAACAAGAATGGGGATGTTGTTTTGCCCAGGGCAGACGTCAGAGAATAAGTAAGTACAACTTCCCATTATAGATAGGGGCAGTTGAAACACATATGTTGTACAGCAGCTTTCCCCAACCTGGTACTCTCCAGATGGTTTGGACTACAGCTCCCAGAATTCCTGACTATTAGCTATGCTAGCTGTGGCTGATGGGAATCGAAGTTCAAAACATTTGGAGGGCACCTGGTGAGGGAAGGCTGCTGTGTCTTTGTAGCCTTGGGGCTTGCCTGCTACACTGTGCGGTACAGGGGTCTTCCCTTGAAGAATGTTTGGAAGGTGCTGCTCTTGAAAATGTTGGAGTCTTGTCTGTAAATTCCTTAACTGACAAGATGCCAAATCAGTTCAGGATGTGGTGTCCTCTGCACTAGTGCTAAGGTACTTCGATTTCTGCACCCAGAAAAAAGTCCGTGGGTCAATATCTGAGCTCCTATCACGTGCCCCACTACAACCAATTGAAATTCAGCAGGAACATATGAAAGCCAGGGCCTTCTTGGTTTTGAAATGCTCTCCTGCCTGGCACATCATCATTTTATAGCTCTCAGAGTTGGGCTATATGGATCGCACTCTGGGGGGGTGGGGGGGAGCCGGGAGACGAAGACAGTAGTCAAGACTGAAGAGCATCTAGTGAGTTTCTGTTACATCTAGCCTATCTACACTACTGCTTTAAAACGGGTTTAAAAGGTTTAAAACGGTTTATAACAGTTTGGACAACAGCTGGGGCTCAGGACACACTCCGTAGACAGTTTTATCCTGCGTGTGTAGATAGGCTCACTGTCACTCATTCCACAACAGGCCAGGAGCACATAGCCTTTCCATTTTTCTAGGCACAAACTATCGCACCTTAAATGCTCAGAAAATGCACGGTGCCTGCTACACAATGGCAGCTTAGAGGGAGGATGTGTGAATGGGATCGAACACGTGGAAATGAGTGTGCGTTTATTTGCAATGAGTTGATTGTGCAAAAAAACACCATTTTTATACACACACACACACACACACACACCATACTGAGGGATTCCTCCCCTGGTGTATAATCTGTAAGAAGTGAGAATATTTTAGACCTAAACCACTCCAAAGTATCTGTCATTTCCAGCACAGCAGAAGGGGGATTTAAGATGCTTTCTTGAAGTAGCCTTGGGAGAAGCCTGCTTTGTTTGCGTTATTGTTGGCATTTGCAGCTTCCTGGATTTCCACCAGTAGGAAATTCCTGGGACAAATTTTTCCATTGTGCTCTAATGTTTACCTCCCCCACCCCCCACCCCCCACCCCAAAAAACAAGAAAAAAGAGAAGGTCAGGGTGGGGGTGGGGTGGGGCATCGGAATATCAGAACAGATATTGCCCTGTTGCCCACGAAGGCCTTAAAGGCATGTTGAATTCCATAGTACACCAATCCCCGTGGTTGTTGTTTTTTGGTTTGTTTTGGTTTTCCCTGAACGATTTATGACCTCACTCTCCTCCTTTCTGTGACATCACACAGTGTTGCCAAGGGTACCACTTTTGTTGTTCCAAACAAAGAGATACTGAAGCATTTCGAGCAGTACAAGACGTTGAGTGTGGAATGAAAACACAACCCATGGAAACCATTGGTTCCAAAATGATAAATCTGCGTTATTGAGTTCGTGATTTCTTAAAAGGTTGATTGGTAAAGTGCCGGCCTTTAATGCTGGTGAGAGCCATGATCTCGTGGCAGGATCTCATCTCTCTCTTTCACTTAAAACTTTAGGGGCCTTTTCCTGTTCAAGCACCTAAAATATTTGTCAAGGTTATTCTGTGTTTTAGGGCCTGTTGTTGCTCTCCAGTTATTTTATGAATGCCCAAGCGCTGCCCTTGACAACCATTTTGTGAGAGTGCCCACAACACGCTGGCTCAGAAAGGTTGGGTATTCCAGACTTATGTCCTTCTCTGGGTGCCCTCACCGTCAGATATTGGCAGGTAGCTAACTTTTTAAATTGTGGAATATGTTGTTGCAAAGAGGTTTGCCTGGTTCCAAATCATCAGTGAAGTGCAGGATTACTGAATGAAAAATAAGTCTATCCAGGCAACAATTGAACCACAGTCAGCAAGTTGTAGCTATTAAGCAGATAGTTTTAGAACACGACCCAAGCTATATACTCAGGTCAAGTCACCCATAAACAACATTCAGTTAAGGCCCAGCACTGGGCAAAAGGCGGGATATAAATAAAGGTAATAATAATAAATAATAACTTATAGAAGACAGTCTATAAATGTTTATCACATTGGTTCACCTTTCCTGGGGCATAGTTTGTTTTTTCTGACTTAGATCTAGAGGTGCTGTAATTTCCATCCTGTAAACCAAGGTTTCTCCTCCAAACTAGTGTCCAGTATGGTGACTTCATTTGTCAAGACACATTTTACCCCTCTTGTGGTATTGCTAGTATGCTGTGGTGTACCCCACAGTCGTGAAATTAGAGCCCTAAACTCTAGGCCTTATTCTTCTTACAAGAAGAATCAGGAGACAATCTCTCCTTCTCGTTCCCCCATTCCAGCAAATGGATATATAAAAAAAGAGCATTCTCCTTACCACATATTTGCAAGAATAATATACCTCTGGGAATAGCTGAGTAAAATGCCATATTGTTAACTATTTTAAATGCTATCCCCTGGGCAGGTGCACATGAGCTTCCTTGCTGTGTTCCCCCCCCCCCCCCGATCCTTTCTTTTGTAATTATTTATTAATTATTTTATTACGCATATATACTGCCCCATAGCCGAAGCTCTCTGGGAGGTTTACAAAGATTAAAACATTAAAAACAGATATACAAAATTTAAAACTATAGAAACAGAGTGCATATCACTATTCTGGGGGCAGATAAAACTCAACTTATGTTGTTAAATGCCTGGGAGAAGAGAAAAGTCTTAACCTGGTGCCGAAAAGGTAACAATGTTGGCGCCAGGCAAGCCTTGTCGGTGAGATCGTTCCATAATTGGGGGGCCACCGCTGAAAAGGCCCTCTCCCTTGTTGCTGGGGATGGGGGAAGCAGTTTTAATTAATTTTCCTCTTGCATCTGCTTTCTACCCAATCCATATTTTCAAATGTCTTCCCTGAAAGCCTATCCAGCTTAGAAGCAGGTCGAGGGAATACTCGTACACGCCCGGAGTCCTGCCACAGTAAGAGGAAATGTGACTTGCAGACTTGTCATGTTGGGCATAATCGATCCCAACGACCCGGGAGAAGTAGTCCAAGAAGAAGGAGCGGTTGGAGGGGCTAGTCAATGAAATGGGATCAGTGGGGAAAGGGTAAAGGAGTGGAGGTTCGGACTTTGCTCTGAGGGTTGGGCCGGTTCCCCCCCCCTGAAGAGTTCTAAAATAATTGGGACCAGTGCCCAGAGGTCTGGTGAGCAGGGGGGTAAAAGGAGGGTAAGTGTAGGGGGAGGGAAGGGAGGGGGGGTGGGGGGGGATACTGAGGGTCTGTGTGGGGGGAGGGAGGGGAAGGGGGGTATGGGGTTCACCGACCGAGATCAATGGATACATATGGTTGAAATTAAGAGATGGAAAATAAATTGAGATGGGCAACTTTAAATGTTAAGGGGCTAGGAACGGTGGTTAAAAGACGAAGAATTGAAACAATGTTGAAAAGGGAAAAAATTGATATAATCTTCTTGCAGGAAACTCATCAGACAAAGGAGGGGGTTAATGAGTTGCGAATGAGGGAAATAGGAGTGTATGAAAAGTCATGTGGTACTTCTAAAGCGAGAGGTGTGGCAACCATAATCTCGAAGAAATGTGGTATTGACATTCAAAGTGTAAAGAAAGATAAGAATGGAAGGATCCTTATAATCTACTGTACGATGGAAGGGGAAGAATTTGTGTTGATTAATGTCTATGCTCCAAATGGGAATCAAATGGAATTCTTTAAAGAAGTGTTTGATATGGGGGGAGATTTAGGGAACAAAAATATTGTGATGGCAGGAGATTTTAATATGGTAATTCATAAAGGGAAAGATAGGGATAATATTATTAGAGATGCTAGAGGTGGGGGGAAGACGGAATTAGCTAAATTAATGGAGGGGAAAGAATTAATGGATGTATGGAGAGTATTAAAAGGAGAAGAGAGGAAATATACCTTTTACTCACCTAGATTTAAGAGTTATTCAAGGATTGATTATATATTTATATCAAAGAATATGCTATCAAATTTAATAGATTGCGATATAGGAGTAATAAAGATCACTGACCATGCATTAATGTCGATGGAGATGAAGAGGAAGAAGGATTATAAACAAGCAAAGAGATGGAGAATGGATGGAAGAATTTTTAAAAATAAAAATATAGTAGAGAAATTTAAAAAGGAAGTACAGGAAATATGGCAGATAAATGAAAAAGGAGTTAATGCGCAAGGATTATTATGGGATACAATGAAAGCAGTAATAAGAGGGATGTGTATTAGGGAAATGTCCACACTTAAAAAGCAACAGGAAGTACGTAATAAAAACGTTGAAGTAGAGATAAGGAGACTAGAGGAGAGATTAAGGGAGACTAAAGATAAGCGGTTATATGCCTTAATTCAAGCTAAGAAAAAGGAATTGGAGACAGAAGAATTAGAACAGGTTCAGAAGAACTTGTTGTATTTAAAGAGAGATTTTTTTGAATATAATAACAGAAATTCCAAAATGCTGGCTAGATCCACGCGGTCAGAGAAGGCTAAGAATATGATAGGGACAATTAGAGATAAATTAGGGAATAGATGTAATTTAATGAAAGATAAATTAAAAATTTTTCAGGAATTTTATAAAGAATTATATGCATCAGAGGCGGTTACAAATGATAAGATACAGGAATATGTAGAAAGAAATTGGAAAATAAGACTGGATGATCAAGATAAAGAGAGTATGGAAGCCTTGGTTACTGAGAAAGAAATTGAGGGAATTATTGCAAAACTAAAAGGAGGTAAGTCTCCGGGGATTGATGGACTGGGGCCGGAATTTTATAAAATATTTAAGGATATTTTAATACCTAGATTATTAAAATTATATAATAATATAATAGAAGGAGGAAGGACCCCGCCATCTTGGGATCAGTCCATGGTTATTTTAATACAGAAGCCAGGCAAGGATATGACGGATCCAGCATCTTATAGACCAATATCTTTAATAAATCAGGATGCAAAAATATTTTCAGCAATAATGGCTAAAAGAATGGGTTCATTTATTTTTAAATATATAAAAAATGATCAATGTGGATTTATTGTTGGTAGGAAAATGCCAAATTTAATTGGGAGGGTTATAAATACAATAAATATTATAAAAAGAAGAAAGTTAAAAGCAGGATTAGTAGCTTTGGATATTTTCAAAGCCTTTGATTGCGTGGAATGGCCAGCGTTAAAAATAATAATAAAAACGTTTGGGTTTGGAAATAAATTTATGGGAGTGATTAATCAGATGTATAAAAATAATAAAGCGGAAATAATGGTTAATGATGGGTTAACGCAACAAATAAATCTAGCTCGAGGAACTAGGCAAGGATGTCCACTATCGCCGATTTTATTTGCAGTAGTTATAGAAATTTTAGCAAATGTAATTAGGGAAGATGATAGATTAAAGGGGATAGGTAGTAATGATAAGATTAAAGTAAATATGTTTGCGGATGATACGTTGCTGACATTAGAAGATCCCCTTGAAAGCGGGGATCTGATTCAGAAACATCTGAGAGAATTTGGGGAAATTACAGGATTACAAGTTAATTGGGGAAAGTCAGAAATGATGTTGTATAATTATAACAAGGAAGAGATGGAGAAATGTAAAGCTAATTTAGGATTAGGATATAAAAACATAATACGATATTTAGGAGTTAATATAGATAGAGAATTAAATAGACTAGAGGAACTTAACTTAGTAAGGTTAAGAAAAGAGGTAGGGGAGAAGTTACAGATATATAGAAAATTAAAACATTCTTGGTTTGGTAGAATAGCGGTTATTAAAATGAATATATTACCTAAGATTAATTTTTTGTTTAGAATGTTACCTATTAGAATATCAGCGGCTGAGATTAAAAGTTGGCAAAATATGATTAATGCTTATTGTAATGGGGATAAAAGAGCTAGGATAAATAAGGGGTTATGGTATAAGGCTCAAAAGAAAGGAGGTCTAGGACTTCCGAATATTAAGAATTATTATATTGCGAACCAGTTAAGATATGTTATTCATGCTATTTTAGGGGAACAAGACATGGAATGGTTAGAATCGCAAACAGTAAAGGTGGAGTATAAATTACGAAATATATTTTTTACTAAAATGCAAAAGAAAGAATTCAAAGTACTGGACAACCCATTGTTGGAAAATATATTAATGATCTGGGAGAAGTATAGAGGGAAGTTGATACCAGGGGAGTCTCCGCTTGCCCCAGTTGTAGTAGTGGGTAACTTCCCAAGTGTATTAAAATCAGAGATAGAAGGGAGTCTGAAAGAACTAGATATTATTAAATTAAGGAATTGGATGGAAAAGATGAAGGATAGTGAGCATATTAAAAATTTATTTAAAGGACAAAAGCTAGCGTGGTTCAAGTGTTTGCAGCTGTTAAAATGGACACAGGATTGGACCACAAAGAATAAGGAATGTAGAAACAATACTAGATTTGAAGATTTAATTGAACAATCGTGGGATAAAGAAGAAGCTAGAGCTAAGAAAGGACTCACTAGTGAGATATATAAAATATTAATAGAGGAAGAATTTCAGGACTCACTTAAGGTCATAAAAGAGGTTTGGGAAGAAGATATAAGGGGGAAAATTAATGAAGATAATTGGGGGAGGATATGGAATGGAAGAATGTTAAAGGTATTGTCGATTAGAATTAAGGAGAATTATTATAAGACAGTTTGGAGATGGTATTTAACACCTGTTAGATTTCACCAGATTGATAAAAAATTGCCCAAGAATTGCTGGAGGGGGTGTCAGGAGGTTGGGACATATTTTCATATGTGGTGGAGCTGTGAACAAGTACAAAAATTTTGGGTAAGGGTTTGTAAAGAAATAAGTGATATAATTGGAAGTAGGTTGGAATTAAACCCGAAGCTAGCTCTACTAGCAATATGGGATAGTAGGAATAAGGATGTAATAAATAAAGAATTGGTAAACAACCTCCTGGCACCTGTTAGAATACTGATTGCTAAAAATTGGAAAGGGCAACGAAGTTATACAATAGAAGAGTGGTATAAAGAAATTTGGGATTTAGCTTTGAATGATATGTTGACGTGTAAAATGAAAATAAAGAGGGGAATGTCCAGGAAGAGTGATTTTGGGGAAATATGGACGCCCCTTTTGAATTACGTTTTAAGATCGGGGAAGGGACAATTGCCTTCAAAAGAATCATTAAAATTTTGGAAAGAGGATGAAGGATAATGAGACGGTCTCGGATGGGGGGGGAGCACGGGGGGTAGTTGAGGGGGGAATTGGTTTTATGTTATTGTATGTTATATTATTGTTTATTTGTGTATGTGTTTGTTGGAAAAATTAATAAAAATATTAATCAAAAAAAAAAAAAAAGACTTGTCATGTTGCCAAATGTAGTGGTTTTTTTCACACTGGCAAGGGCCTGTTCACACCCGTCAAATCACACTGTTTGCTAATGCTGCATTTTCATAGAATACTTTGGCCTTCTCCATCTCTTTTGGCACATTTTTCTTTATTCTCTTGTTCTTTCGCTTTATTATTTTGGGATGTTTCCCCCCCCCCCCAACCCTTCCTATCCCTTTTTCTTTCTTTACCTCCGTTGCCTTCTGAACTTCTGCCTCCCCGCATAGCTCCCCTGCAAACACACACTATGCCTCCACCTTTTGAAGACTTCAATCTGCCTTAATCTGCACTTTGCAAAACACAGAGAAGTTCAGGCAGGTGCCTCCCTGGAGGGGCTTACAGTCTAAATTTGATTAACACAGCAGAAGCCGTAAAAGCCAGCTGTGCATAGGTGGGAGCAGTTAGCTGCAAATAGCAAAGAAAGGCACTTTGAAAGAAGTGAGCCTGCTCTTGACAGGAGAGCTCCAGAGGAACAGGCTGCCTAGTGGGAGGAGGAGTCTGCCCTGGAACACATAATCAGGAACAGTTGTCTTTGCGGACTCGTTGTTTAAAAACATGAGGCAGGTCCTGCTGGATGAGCCCCAAACGGCCATCTAGGGTTGGGTGGGAATTGAGTTCCATTGTTTTTTTAAAATATGAATTGACCAAAATTGGCCAATTTCTTCTTTAAAAGGACAGAATAAACGGGTGGGGGGGGGGAACGTGAATGTGGGGATGAACTGAAAGGGACAGATTCATCTATGCAGGTCCAAGGCCTTGAGTGCTTAACTAAAAAAAAGTCTTGGGGCTGAAAAGATTGGATACCCTTGTTCCTCAAGGAACGGCCCTTTCTTCTTGTTACTGTGTAAAGTGCCATGTACCTTGATGGTGCTACGTAAGGAACAATAAGCAATCAGATGACAATTTCTGGATCGTAATTGTACATGGATATAGATATGGGAAACAGGTGTGTTTAATTCATCTCCGAAGACTGGGTCTTCAGCAATAGTTTTCAGAACCCCATCGTCCAACCCAACCCATTCTGACTCTTCTATAGGAGTCACTGCACAACCAGCCTTGCATGTCTCCGTTGTTAAGTGGCAGAAGGAGAACAAAGCCCCCCCTCCATCCTCTCAGGGGGGGGAATCCACCTTGAATGGTTCTCAGCTGGCAGTCCCTGCAGAGCATTGATTGGTTCTTTTGTTTTGAACAATGTGAAGAGGGCGCTTCTTGCCTGAGGTCCCCTCTACAAGGATTCACTTTTGTTCCTGGTTAGGCGATTATGCGCATAATCGCGGAAGCGCATTTACGCCTAATCCCTCTGCACGAGAGGCGGCGAGAGGCGGCGAAGCGCATTAACAGATGTCCAAAATGCGCTTTACAAGTAGTTAATGCGCATAAGCGCTTATTCACACAGTCAAAATGCGCTTTAACGGCCGGAGCAAAATAAAACTCGCGATTTAACGCGCATTCGATAATGCGCATAATTGGGGAGATAACGCGCCTCTACGCCCGATTTGCGCTCCGTTCTTGTAGAGGTTAATTTTTAATGCACTTTGAAAGAGCTTTAAATGCCTCTTGTAGAGGCCCCCTGAGAAAGTGATCCATGTTGGCTGTTTGCTAAAAAGCTAAGGACTGATGCTCAGGTCTTCTTCCTAGGGATTCTCCTGACAGCTTGAGCAGCTCCAAGACTACCTCGTTGGGTTTGTTACTGTTGGATCAATCCAAATTGATCACCAGTACCTGTCAACACTTATTGTCATATGATACACGCAGCCTAGATGATGTGGCAGGATAGAAAACTGGGCTTGGAAGTTATTGAGTCTGCAGCCATCTCTCAGAGGCAACAGGAACTCTTCTCTGCTTCAACAATTGTTATTTCAAGAACGGCCAATGAGTATAACTGAGTAGCGCAATCCCCACCTTTGTTCCCATGTATTCCTGCAGGCATTTATATCAAATCAAACAAATAATTGATTCGTGCTTTCAAAAGCACTTCTCTAAGATACGGCTACAAAAATATGTATTTATTGATTAGATCTGTTTTACCACCCAACTGGCAAATGGCTTCAGAGTGAGCAATCATAGAGCTTTTCTACATGAGGTATTTATTGTGCGCTCATGATTCCTTACGGTTGTTTACAGGGTCTTTAGACAACGATGTGTTCCTCCAGTTTCACTTCTGTTTTTTAAGAGCACTTTCCCGTTGTTGTCTTTCTTACAGCGAGGAAAATGGAGCATAATTTCTGAAAGCAAAAAAAAACCCTGCTTGTGTATTTATGCTATTCCTCTATAGCACAGTGCCACCTAGGGGCTATGTAGTGGAAAAGTAGAAAGGAAATCCTCTTTGTGTAGAACTCGATCTCAAGTCTGCGATAAAACTGGAAGTAGATACAGCGCTCAACAGCATCATGTAGAAAAGCTCAAAAACCACACAGCATAGAATTATAAAAATAATACAATATTAAACATTTAAAACATTGAGAACGCAGCAGTGAAATTAATAATCAGAGCAAAACATTAAAGATCAAATACCTGTTTAAAGAGGAGGGTTTTAATCTGGTATCTCAAAGTGTACAATGAACAGGTGGAACACACCTGGGAAGGACATCCTACAAAGAAGGCTGCCAAGTAAAGCATTTCTGAAGAGCGTATTCATTGTCCAGCAAAATTATTATTATTATTTTTTAAATCCCAACAGGAAAATAATGGATCATTAGCCACACAGTATCTGCTCCAGCTTTGGAAAGGTTGGTCTAGGTAAGATGCCTGCAGTGAGACCCACTCCTTGCTACTGTCACTGTTGCCCATTCCCATGGCCTCTGGACCCCATCCACATCACTGTCCAGAAGAAGATGGCAACAGAATTGGAAGCTCCCTTTTCCTTGCTCTTGTCACTGCTTGCGCATTTGCAATACCTGCTTGTTTACACATGTACACGTTCGAGCCTGGGATGGGTAAAGCTCCTCAAGCTCCACCCAAAGCAAAGCAAAACCAATAAACCAACAAACACAACCTCACTTTCCAATTTCCTGGCTTTGTGGAGCTTGAGCTAACGTGAGTTAGATTTAACTATGGTCTTAAACCAGCAGGTTTTTTAAATCACCGAATTATGATTTAACTCTAAACGGCAGAGTGAAAAGACGTTTGCAATCCCTACAACTGCCGTCCTCCCCCTTTCTTTTTCTTCTCTTCTCTTACAATTGAGGAACTGCGATTGAGGGGAAAAAGAATATGCCAGAGGGACTGTTTCCATTACCTGTTGCTGCTCAAAGAACTTAACCTGGCCCCAGATTTAACAAGCCAATGCAGGTTTCCCAGAAGGATGACCTGTGCCAACAGCCTGTTTGATCTCCTCAGTCCTCACCCATGAGCCTTGCTTAGATAAGTGTGGGAGCATCACACAGCTCTACCGGGGAGAATGCAGAGCAATCTTTTGCCGAAGCCAGAGTCCACTCTGGTTATCTGAGATGCAGACCTCCAAGGTTGACATTCTCTGTGGCAACCCAACGATGGAGGCCTTGTTTCACTAGAGTGATAAAAATAATAATAATAATAATAATAATCCTGTGTCTGGGTTGCACCACTTTAGATTGCGGATGGGCATGTGCCTGAATCCAATCCCCGCCCTCCCAAATGTTGTGCAAGTCAAATAATAGATGTGAGATGCTCAGCTTTGTAAGCGCGGAGAATTGTTTTGTATAGAGCAGGGATTTGGTCATGTGGACCCCAACTTGCAGTTTAAAGTGGCGCAACCTGAAGGTTTTATCACGTTTGCGTTACGAAGGGAAGCCATGGCCTTGGCAAATGTGTGACCCCACCACCACCACCACCAGTAGACCATGGGCAGATCTACACCAAGCAGGACATAGCGGTATCAAAGCGGTATATAAAAGGCAGGAGCCACATGACTGCTTTATAGAAGTACTGAAGTGCACTGACAACTGTTGGAGCCCATTGACACATACCATATATGGCTATATCCTGCTTGGTGTGGCTCCTACCTTTTACATAATAATAATAATAATAATAATAATAATAATAATAATAATAATTTATTTATTACCAGCCTCTCCTTCAGGATCGAGGCGGGGAACAACATTGATACAAATGACATAAAATACATAAAACTGATTAAAACATATAAAACATATAAAATTAATTATCTGTATTATTAAAATACAGATAAAACTCTTAAAATTCGACTGGGTAGGCCTGCTGAAAGAGATCGGTTTTTATGGCTTTCTTAAAGTCAAAAGGACTATGACGAATCTCTCCTGTCAGGCCATTCCACAGTCTGGGAGCGGCAGAAGAGAAGGTCCTCTGGGTTGTCAGCCTAGTCTTGGCTGACTGTAGCAAATTCTTCCCAGAGGACCTGAGCGTGCAGGGCAGATTGTACGGGAGAAGGCGATCCTGCAGGTAACCTGGACCCAAACCATGTAGGGCTTTAAAGGTAATAACCAACACTTTATACATCTCCCGGAAACTAATTGGCAGCCAGTGGAGCGATTTTAAAGCTGGTGTAATATGGTCACCCTTAGGTGTACCGGTGACCAACCTGGCTGCCATATTTTGCACTAGTTGAAGTTTCCGTACTAGGCACCGAGGTAGCTCCATGTACAGCGCATTGCAGAAGTCAAGTCTCCAAGTTACCAGCGTGTGCACTACCGTCTTTAGGTCTTCCAACTCTAGGAAGGGGCGCTATATCCTGCTTGGTGTAGATCTGGCCCAAGAGTTCCCTGGAGCACCTGAGCTCCCTTACAATATGGCCAGATGTTTTGTTGTTGCTCCAGCTTGTTTAAAAAGAAGTTGTAAGAGTCATTCACACTTTCAAATGTTCAGCATTATATCACTGCCAGCTATATCATCTAATCAAGGGGGACTTCCTTTTTCGAAAACGACTTGGATTCAACAGAGTTCTTCACCAGACTCTCACATTAGCGGTGCTTGAAAGACAAACTATACACTTCAAGCACATATAGCACGGTGCTGATGAGCCCCTTGCCTTTCCAAAGCAACCTCAGGAGGGAGGCAGTTTGCTTCACAGGAGGGACAGGGGGTGAATTTTAAAGATGCATTATATATATTAAAAAGTTTCTTTTTTGTGTATGTGGACGCTTGGGGAAAAAAGATGCCTAAGAGGCCGGTGAATCGTGATTTGATTTACTGATTTGTACTGTAGTTCTGTGATTGTCGTAGCTACTGTTCTGTTTTGTTTCATGTTTTTACTTTGTTGGTGAGGCATTTCGATGGTCCAGATTGGGATTTGTAGCTGTTGACACTGAGCACCGCTGATTGCTGTTAGAGGGAATCCACGGGTCAGGTACATAGAAATACTACAAACTCATTTGATTCCGTTGCGGATTTCTCTACGCTCATGTAGGATGACATGCTGTCCGGTGGACCACACTACTTTCCCTACTCTTAATGCAAAGCAGATATTAAAGCTTCTACCATCACAACTTTAACATTTACAAGTGGGACCTGCAACAAAGTCTTGCAGTGCAGGGTGCTCCTGTTAAGGCTTCCAGATAACCATTCATGCTCTGTTCCACTCTGTGCCCCCTAGTTTTCCATTCCCTGCTCCCGAGCAGATAATCATCATTTTGTGACACGGAGCATGCTCAGTCCTCATTCGGCTTTGTGTGTTTCCCCCCCCCCTTATTTATGGCTACCTAAGGGGTCTTTCCCTAAAGATTTCTTATAATTCTGCAAACTTTGGGGTTCCTTCTGCAAACTTTGGGGATACCTCCTTCTTATTTCTCAATGGCCTGGTTTTGTCGGTGTAGCTGTTGGCACTCAGCACCACCAACTGCTGTTAGAGGGAGGTCTATATTGCTAGTGAAAGTTGCCCTGTGCTGTACGGAATACAGAAGAAACCCACTCCCTTCTTGAGAGTGCTAATGGGACTCCTTATTTGGGCAATTTCTTTTTCTTTTTCTCTTTTTTAAAGAACAGGGCAAAAGGGGAACTATGAAATAATTCTATTCCTGAGAATTTTTGCTTTTGCTTTTTTAAGAAACATTCACTTCTCTTTGTCCCTACCCACTACTGTAATGAGTCCCCCCAAGAGCTTCTCTGGAATTGAATTCAGCCCTTGGGCTGAAAGACGTTTTCCCCTGATGTATGTTCATTCAATTTCATTTTTTTAAATCATCAGAACACAAGAAGGGCCATGCTGGATCAGACCAAGGGTCCAGCTAGCTCAGCATTCTGTTCACACAGTGGCCAACAAACTGCCCCAATGGGAAACCCATAAACAAGACATGGGTAAAACAGAACCCTCCCGCCCTTGTCCCCCAGCAACTGGAGTATATTGGCTTACTGCCTCTGAAATTGGAGGTAGCACATAACCATCAGGACTAGCAGCCATTGATAGCCTTCTCCTCCAGGAATGATCCAACCCCCTTTTAAAGCCAACTTTGTCCTTTCTTAAAAAAAATAGTGAACACTTTCTTTCTTTCTTTTTTAGTGGAGAAACTGTTCTAGTGAGGGAGAGATACATGTCTGCATGACATCACTGAAAGCCAGCCAATCAGCCCTGTGCACAGATGCAAACTGGGAAAACAGGGATCTCCTGAAGTTAGTCCTTAAGAAAATTGTACATTTGAACAAGACATGAATGTACTTCTCCTGGGAGTTCTTTTCTTAAATTATCTATTTCTGAACACAGCCAAATTTCCCCCAAGTTCCAAACTCCGTCATAGCCGGTGGCTTTTCTGCTGCTGCTGCTGTCTCCCCCTCCCCCCCCCCCCGAATACCTTGGAAAGTGTCAGAATCAGAGTAATAACTTTGAACATTCCTGTGCTGAAAATCTAGCCCGTTGGGGCCTGCTGATGGAAAATGCCAAGTTGCGCCTGTCGAATTCCACAGGCTGGGAGGTGAAAGTACTCAGCAGATGTTTATGGGATTGGATCCAAAGCCTGAGCTGCTTCCCAGACAACCACAAGATGCTTTCCGTTTGTGTGCAAACGTGATCCTGGGACCTGAAATTGACCAGGGTTCACCCAAACACCGCCTCTTGTGTTCACATTTCCCTTGTGCGTGGATGGATTTGAGGGTGCATGCGTCATTCGTGCAAGTTGGGATAGAGAAGCTGCCTTGGCAACTGCACACTGCTTACCAGAGTGCCAAGGTAAATAATGACAAAAACGCCGCACACACATTATTATTATTCTCATAATTTCCTGCTGCCCTGAGGCTATAATAACTTACACACCCTGTTTCCCAAATGTTTCTAATTTATTTCTCAGGAATAGGATTATCTCATAGTTCCCCTTTTGCCATGTTCTTTTTTTTTTTTTTTAAAGGAATTCTCCATTAGCACTCTTGAGAAGGGAGTGGGTTACTTCTGTATTCTGTACAGCACAGGGCACCTTTCACTAGCAATATAGAATTCCCTCTAACAGCAATCAGTGGTGCCGAGTGCCAACAACTACACCGACAAAACCAGGCCACTGAGAAATAAGAAGGAGGTATCCCCAAAGTTTGCAGAAGGAACCCCAAAGTTTGCAGAATTATAAGAAATCTTTCGGGAAAAGACCTTTAGGGAAAGGTAGCCAAAAATAGGGGGAAAACACACAGAGTTGAATGAGGACTGAGCATGCTCCGTGTCACAAAATGATGATTATCTGCTCGGGGGCAGGGAATGGAAAAACTAGGGGGCACAGAGTGGAATACAGCATGAATGATTATCTGGAAGCCTCAACAGGAGCACCCTGCACTGCAAGATTTTGTTGCAGGTCCCACTTGTAAATGTTAAAGTTGTAATAGTAGAAGCTGTAATATCTGGTATG
This sequence comes from Anniella stebbinsi, assembly GCA_029215795.1. NCBI lineage: Eukaryota > Metazoa > Chordata > Lepidosauria > Squamata > Anniellidae > Anniella > Anniella stebbinsi. Next base: position 8,955,839 of record JARDYH010000010.1, read on the forward strand.
CATTAGAGTAGGGAAAGCGGTGTGGTCCACCGGACAGCATGTCATCATCCTTGAGCGTAGGGATGTCAGGGAAACCTGCAATGGAACCCAATGAGTTCGGATTTCTATGAATCTGACCTGTGGATTTCACAACGGACTGATTTGTTCCGGGTTGCACGCGTTCCATGGACTCGTGAACCGTTTTTTTTTTTTTGCTTTCTGAAATTTTGTGCAAATATAGTCGTAGAAAAATACGTATAACAAAAGAAAACACCACCAGCTGAAAATGCACATTTCCCCCATAGACTGAAGCATGAAAAAGCTCTTTCTCTCTCTCTGGTGTTTATCACACGTGCGGCTGGATGCACACCTGCCGAGACTTTGATCCACTTCTTCAGTGTTGGACTCTCGTGACATCATCCCCGTCATGCTGTTCTCCCGCCCTGAGCCCGCAGTTGCTCATTTCTCTTTCGATTTATCCCTGAACGGGCAAAGTCCGAAACGCAAATTTGGAACAGGCTAAGCTGAGGTACCACAGCAATACCGACCACATGTGATTCAAAACGCTAGACACGCATAGGTAAATGGAAGGGGAACCAGCAGAAGATAACTGGGGGGGGGGGAAGTAGGTGTGATGAAGCTCTCTCTCTCTCTCTCTCTCTAATTAGGGCTTGATTGAAGCCAACTCCCTCAAATTCCAGCCAAGACTCCTTTAGTATATCATATACACATATATATGAGACACACTTATGTACAGTGGTCTAATTTAGGATTTGGGCCACTTCCTCTTTGCTAAATATAGCACTGATTAATAATTCAGAACATGCCTTTTGTGACAGAGCAGTTTCTCTCATAGCTGTTGAGCCTCAAGACATATTTCTCTTTTCAGTATTTTTTATTTCATAAGCATATAGTAAAATATCTTGCAGGGAAGGGGAGGAAGTTTAATCTTGAGGGCAAAATGCTGATAGGCCTGAGGTCATGGTACGGGACAGGGTTTCCATGTGCATGGCCTTGTTTCTGCCTCTGGGCTTCTAGTACTTGTTATTGTTTTTGATCTTTCTGTACAATCAATCAATCAATCAAGGCTTAGTTCCAGACTTTGCTCCTGCTGATGGGAACATCCCATGTGTGGAACATCTGCTCCTGCCAGCATAAGGCAGGAGGTGACTTTTGCCAATCTCCCGTTCCACCTTAAGCTTTCCAAATATCTGCCCTCTAGTACAGTGTGAGAGATGACTCGGGGGTGGTGGAAGGTGAAATCTGGATCCAACAGCATCAGGAACCATGATGGGCCTGTTCAGACAATACACTAAGCCATGGTTAAGCCACTAACCCTTTTACAGCAAATGGTTAGTGAGCATGTTTAAGCCATAGTTATGTAGCCACCATTAAGAATGGTTCACACGACATGCTAAGTCATGGTTCACACGACATGCTAAGCCAGAATGCGTTACTCAAAATGCGTAACCACCATGGCTTAGCGTGTTGTCTGAACAGGGTCAATGTGTGGTATAGAGGGGTGGAGCCCTAGATTGAGGAGATAGGGATTCGGATATGATAGGCTGACCAGATAAAATCCAGGTCAGGGCTCATGTGACTTTAACAGTTGTAGAGAAAAGGGAATTTCATCCATTGCCATTTGTATGCAATTAGTTCCTGGTGAAATTCCCTCTTCATCACAACAGTTAAAGTTGCAGGCACTATACAAGAGTGACCCTATACAAAAGAAGGCAGGACCCCCTGCACCTTTAACTGTTGTGATGAAGAGGGGAATTTCACCAGGAACTAATTGCATACAAATGACCCTGGCTGAAATTCCCTTTTCTCTACAACTGTTAGTTACATGAGCCCTGACCTGGATTTTATCTGGTCACCCTACCTTGGGGTCCCAGTACAAAGACCAGTATACCAGAGTGACCAGATACAAAAGAGGGCAGGGCTCCTGCAACTTTAACTGTTGTGATGAAGAGGGAATTTCACCAGCTGCTGTATGCATACAAATGACACTTGCTGAAATTAGGGTGACCAGATAAAATCCAGGTCAGGGCTCCTGTAACTTTAACAGTTGTAGAGAAAAGGGAATTTCAGCCAGTGTCGTTTGTATGCAATTAGTTCCTGGTGAAATTCCCTCTTCATCACACCAGTTAAAAGTTGCAGGCACTATACTAGAGTGACCATATACAAAAGAAGGCAGGGCCCCTGCAACTTTAGCTGTTGTGATGAAGAGGGAATTTCACCAGGAACTAATTGCATACAAATGACACCTGCTGAAATTCCCTTTTCTCTACAACTGTTAAAGTCACATGAGCCCTGACCTGGATTTTATCTGGTCAGCCTAGGATATGAGTTTAAAACAGTTGCTCAGTTGCTCTCCCCTCCCTTCTTTCTCAGCCTAATCTACCTCGTAGGATTGTTGTGAGGACAAATATTTTGTGTGTGTGACCATGAGATCTTTGGGTGAATAATCCTTAGGATCTATATAACACTTCCACTGTCCAAAGCGCTTTACTCACATTGTCATGTAACCACTATGCTGCATCATGGCTCATGGTTCTTCTCATTATATGTTGGTCCCAAACATACCACTTTGTGCATTTCCCATATGTCCATATTAGGGTTGCCAACTCTTGATTTCAAACTCTTTGGTTCCTGGGACCAGGAAGTGCTGCCAAGATCCATCTGGATCTGGCCCCCAATTTGGAGAAGACCAGGACTCTGTAGCTGCCCCAAGTAGAGAGGGAACCCCAAGGAGACCACAGCCCCCCAAAGACCCACCAGAACGTGTAACTCCAAGGGAACCAGAAGAGCTCACACTCCTCACCTGGTCCTTCTCCCTTGTCCTGGAGACCCCTTGTTGCCATGAGTTTCATGGCCGATTGGAGACTATAACCCAGATCCCCCAAGTCCCAGTCCAGCACTCTAAACACTACACCACACTGGCTCTTGGTTGGGTGTGTGAGGATTGTGTTCTTGGTGTGCATGCACACATATGGGTTTACTAAGCACAGCTATTGTGTGAAAATGACGGTGCCGATTCTGCTTTAAAAAAACAAACACTTTGTAGCTTTACTCAAATAAAAATGCTGGCAAACAGCCCCTAATTCTGGGCGTCCACACACAAAATCCTGGCAGCTAGCCCAGAGGCCACTGCTTGGTCAATTGTCAGCTATAATACCTTCCCTCCCAGGACTGTGGGCTCCTCTTTAAGTCGAGTCAATTTAAAACAAAGCGAAAAAGCACCGGACGTGTACACAAGACACCATTGTGTGGTATTGACATTGCTGTATGAGCACCCTGCATGCCTGGGCAGCATGTAAGCAGGCCCAAAGTTGAATATGAGCAGATGAAGATACTTTAGGCTGAATCAAAACATTGGCTTATCTATTGCATTGTCTGCTCCATGGGTGTGAAACCTCAAACCTGTGGGTCAAATCGGGTTCTTCGGGGTTCTTCGGATGGCCATAACCCCTTTCCCCGAACTGCTGGTCCACTGCCATTTCTCAGCTTTTGTGCATATTCCCTTTCATCCTAAAGGGTTGAAATCCTTCTCCTAAGGTTTAGTTACTAGCAGTCAGAGCTTTAAGTCAAAATAGGATGGGGTGGTTTCCCCCCGGTATTTTCAGCCCTTTTACCTTTGGCTCTGCCCCTTTTGTGTTAGCCTCACCCACCCACCACGGGAGTGCAGCCCCCAAGAGCCTCTACAAATTTGAACTTGGCCCCTCAGGCTTCAAGAGGTTCAACAACCCTTGTCTACTGTGACAGGCAACAGCTAGGCTAGGGGTGCCTCTACAAGAGGCATTTAAAGCTCTTTCAAGGTGCATTAAAAAAATTACCTCTACAAGAACGGAGCGCAAATCGGGCGTAGGGGCGCGTTAAATCGCGAGTTTTATCGAATGCGCGTTAAATCGCGAGTTTTATTTTGCTCCGTCCATTAAAGCGCATTTTGACTGTGTGAATAAGCGCTTATGCGCATTAACTACTTGTAAAGCGCATTTTGGACATATGTTAATGCGCTTTGCCGCCTCTCGCCGCCTCTCGTGCAGAGGGATTAGGCGTAAATGCGCTTCTGCGATTATGCGCATAATTGCCTAACCAGGTGCAAAAGCGAATCCTTGTAGAGGGGATCTAGGTCTTAAGCAGAGTTATCTCTCAACTCAGCTCCTTGAGAGCCTTGTAACTGGAGTTCTCAGGGATTGAACCCGGGACCTTCTGCATGCGAAGCAGATGATCCGCCACTGAGAGGTGTACAGCCCCTCCTCAATTTTCTTTTTCATTCGTCTGCAGTCTTCTTTTTCGTCCGGATAGTACATCACATCGAAGCTCCTGGATTCATCTGCAGCAATTTCATGAATGGATTGCGGATAATGTGTAGCCCCGGGTGTGGGATCAGTGTTCGTTTTGCTTAAAACGTTTTCTCTTGAAAGCTACAGAGCCATCTAACCTCCCCAGATATTTCTATGGACTGAGCCTCCACGGCTTTGTACTACGTGAAAACGGGTTCTTTTTGCCAGTTGATCTTTCCTTAAGGTTTAAATGAGACCCCCAAGCTCTGGCGAAAAGAGGACATTTCTTCTTTGGACAAATCCTGATGCGCCAGAGGCTCTCTGTAAACTGGCGGTGCCCCGAGCTCTAGCCTCACGTTATTTGCTGTGTTTAGTGCAGAACAGAATTGTCCCAATTTACTTTTCTATAAATGCGGCTTCTCTGTTTCCCAAAACAGTAGCGCTGGAGTCCTGCTTTCTGGGCTGAAACTACACCGAGCAGGGTAGATGGGGTGGGGACATCTCCAGACGTTCGAACTCCCCAAATCCCCTGCCAGCATGGCCAATGGCCAGGAATGCTGGTAGTTGAACATAAGAAAAGCCGTGCTGGATCAGACTGAGAGTCCATCAAGTCCAGCATTCTGTTCATACAGTGCCCAACCAGGTGCCCATAAGAAACCCACAAGCAGGACACAAGTGCAACAGCACCCTCCCATCCATGTTCCCCAGCAGCTGGTGTAGATAGCCCTGATGGTAGAATCTTCCCCAGAGGCTCTTCTGCAGGTCTCACTGCTCCCAGAGACAAGGCGGGTGGTGACCCCCAAAAGGGAGGATAAGGCTATCAATACTTACTCATCAATATGCCTCCGAATACCAGTAGCTAACGTGAGAGGGAGGATGCTATTGCACTTATGTCCTGTTTGTAAGCTTCCTGTTGGAAAATCTGGTGTGACGTACAGCGGAGTTGCTTTATATAGAGAAAACGTGGCAACACAGCATTTAGTCTTGGCTACAATAAGTGCAGGTTACGGCCAGCTTAAAATAATTTCAGATCAACGTCCTGTATTAATACTTTTATACTATCTTACCCTGTTTAATTACAAGTACTTCCTAAGGCTGGGTGTGTGAGTGTAAGGCCTCCTCCACACGGGGCGTTTAATGAGCCTTGAAGGCTCATTATAAATTTTACCTACACACGAGCGGAGCGCAAAATGGGCGTAGAGGCGCGTTATCTCCCCGATAATGTGCATTTTCGAATGCGCGTTAAATAGCGACTTTTATTTTGCGGCGGGATGTAAAGCGCGTTATGACCATGTGTACAGTTTTTCAGTGAAGCGCATTTTCGGAGAGGTGTGAGCAGGTAGAGGGCGGGTTTTGACGAGATGGGCGGGGAGAGGGAAGGTATTTCCGGCGGGAGATTTGAAAAAAAGCCCTCAGGTTATGCGCAGCCGCGCGGGTGTGCTCACCCAACGGTTTGGCTGGAGGCGCAGGTGTGGTCGCGCGCCTATGCATATAAGCGCGTGCGCGCGATCCGACCGTTGACCTCATTTAACTTCGCGACGCCAGAGAGACTGCATCCTGATTTATTTCCTCTACACCTTTTCCACCTACCGAAATGGCTGCTCCAGGAAGGGGAGTTTCTTGGAAAAAGGCAGAGATTCTCGACCTTCTGGACATTTTTGGGGAGCAGAAAGTTCAAGCTCAACTGAATGCCAGCCATAGGAACCTCGATGCCTATGAATCCATTGCTCAGGAAATGCAAAGAAGGGGCCATATCCGTACAGCGAAGGAGTGCAGGACCAAGGCAAAGGCAATGAGGCAGGAATATCGCAGGGTCGTGAATCATAATTCACGATCAGGAAATGATGCTGCCACCTGCCCCTTTTTTGAGGAGCTTCATAGCATTTTTCGGGGGGATGCTACTATTCAACCAAATCGCGTGGGCAGGAGTCTGAACATCCATCGTGTCCAAGCACCTGCTGCTGCTCCCCCAGTAAGTTCCCCCCTGGCTTTCCCGCTCTCAGAAGGCTCAGAAGAACTGTTCAGCAGTGAACTTCAAACAATAGATGTGGAGGACTACCTTGGAACGCCCTACTCTCCCGGAGGTACATTGATTGTAATTGCCATTTTTAAAAAAATCTCGTTCTTCCTTCTATTTCATGCCTATAGCTCACATCTGATGTTTTCCCCTTTTAGAATTGGAGACACCAGAAGATATTGGAAACGAAGAACCTGAAGGTATAGACTGTTTCTTTTGTTGGGTTGGGAAGACTCTTAACTTTACAACTTAATATTGTGTTCCATGGAATAAAAAATTGTATTCTAAAATGGGGCAGGCAGATGCGGGTGAGCGGGTGGGGCAGGAGAGGGCAGGAGAGATCTCCTCTAGCTACCCAGCGTTTCTCTGGTCTCTCCAGGGCGGGGGGGGGAAAAAGGATAAGGGGCAGGCAGCCATTTTGAACAACCACCCCCATTTCAAAAGGAGGGAGGTTTGTGATTGTGCCTATTGATGAAACCTCCTAATAGCTCTTCTTTTTCTTCCACGGCAGCCTACAGAAGCAGCGGTTACACCAGTGCGTCGGAAACCAGTGACCACGCAGATTTGAGGGCCAGAAATCTCCACCATCCTGCAGCAGGAGCGAGTAAGTACAGCCGATGTTATTTGCTTGATAAAGTTTCAGTCCTGCAATTCTTATAAATGTGTGAAAGGACATTCTCATCTTCAGGATGAGGGTGCGAGAGAACCCATGGTACAGGCTGGACATGTAATAAATGATTTTTAAACACACTAAACTTTGCCCTTTCCCTTCAGGTACAGATGAAGGAAGGAGACATCCCATCCAAAAGTCAGCACTCTCGCCTGCAACGCGCCTGGAAATGGCCAGAAACAGAAGACCCCCACGCAGCAGGGACACAGACCGCATTCTGGAGCATGCCTCTGCACACAACGCAAACCTCTTGCAGATGCATGAGCAGATGTTGCAGAAAAATGACCAGAAGTTGGACTATTTGAAAACAGAAGATGCAAGGGACCAAAGAAATCAAGATGCCCTTCTCAGAATTCTAGAAAGACAATGTGTCACGATGGAGAAGCTGGTGACGGTGGTGCAACAGGAAGAACCGGGAAGATCAACCGATACAGCCAACCCATCATCTACTAGCCATGGAAAACGCCAGCCAATAAAAAGACGGTTGGCTATTGACAGTATGGAGGGGACCAGCTCTAAGCCAAATGACTTAGGTGGGAACTCAGGAGAGGGTGAGGGGAGAAAATGCCTGGCTAAGAAGAAACATAAAGTCAGGGTGCAACACCCCCAGTCTGCCCAGTTGCAAAATCCCCAGAATGACATTTTAACCAAAGACTTGGACGAATCACTGCTCCCGTGCTCCCATACAGTACCCCCACAGCGCTCATCATCACCACTTCAAGGTGAGCCAAGCATAAAGCGCACGGCACGGGAGGTAAAAAAACCCTTAAAGTTCTCCCCTTAGAATACATGATTTATGTTATTGTTAATAATTTGCTGTTAATTATGGTTTTTTTTGCTGTTATTTATGTAATTGTTATTTGATGTTATTTATGTAATTGTTATGTTATTTGCTGTTAATTATGGTATTTTTTGCTGTTATTTATGTAATTGTTATGTTATTTGCTGTTAATTATGGTATTTTTGCTGTTATTTATGTAATTGTTATGTTATTTGCTGTTAATTATGGTTTTTTTTGCTGTTATTTATGTAATTGTTATGTTATTTGCTGTTAATTATGGTATTTTTTGCTGTTATTTATGTTGTATTTAACCATTAAAATATAGTTTTCATATCTCACTGTGTGGTTGGGACTGTGCTTCCTATCTATTATTAAAACAGTTAGGCATCCCTCCTTAATACTGCACCAACCTGAAAATGCTAAGGAAAACCAAAACAATGTTTTAGTAACAAAAATAAAGATTTAGTTTTTTAAACAAATATTATTTTCAACTATTTACAATATTTTTTTCAACTATTTACAATTTATTGAGGATCTTGTCCAACTTTTCCTCCATTGAGGACATGCGATTCTGCATGCCTCCAACGGCTGCCTCAAGCCTCTCCAGCCGCTCCTGAGTGGGAACTGCATGGGATGGTAAGAAAAAAAAATGTTTAAAATCATATAATATAACCAACAGAAAAACAGTTCAAGATGTACTACTCAATGACATTGGCTATTCAATGCGATTCAATTTACAGGAATGTAAATATAGTTTTTCATTTTTTAATTAAAAATTTAAACCATTAGTCCTGTACTGTACAATAGGGTGACCACATAAAATCCAGGTCGGTTAAACTGTTGTGATGAAGAGGGGATTTCACCAGGAACTAATTGCATACAAATGACACTGGCTGAAATTCCCTTTTCTCTACAACTGTTACAGATACAGGAGCCCTGACCTGGATTTTATATGCTCAATGTACTCTACATTATACAAAGCAATGGAACTTCTATTACCTGCTGGAGACACAGCAGCAGGTGAGACAGGTGGGGGTGCATTCTCCTCTTCCTCCTCTTCCTGCACCTCCTCCTCCACCTCCTCCGCAGACGGCGATGGCGATGGACTGAGTATCCCTTCAAAATTGGAAAAAAAATGTTATTTTAAGTTTCTATCATGGTGTTCCCCGCCTCGATCCGTTGGGAGAGTCTATTAATTAATAAATAAATACATATATCATTACAATTATTAATATTAATAATATTATTAAAGTACGCTGGGCAAAAATAGTATTCCTAATTAATCTGGCTTGCATTTAACTTACGTGCCCTTCTGCGGAGGGTCATCCGAGGAGGAGAAGGAGGAGAAGGAGGAGGAGGAGAAGTCCCCCCAACCTCCTCCACTTCGGGAGACGGAGCCGCCTCTTCCGCCCTCCTGTTTTGGGCTAAGAAAAAGAGGGAAGGGAAAAAGGGAAATAACATTAAAATGTGGAAGGGTCCCTGAAGGGCATCTAGTCCCACCCCACCCAAGATGTATGCTGGAATCCACCTTAAAGCCTCATTGTGTCAGGGGTCATAGTTTTTGGGGCTTCCCCCCCCCCCAACCTGCACATCCACCAGAGAATACACAATGAGCAGTGGGCAGAATGGTAATGCACTCACTCACCTGCGGTCAGCCTCTCCTCAGGGGTTGGTCTCCCCGCCTTCCGCCACAGCTCGCGGAATTCCACGAAGTAGGGTGGACGCTGTCGGAAGGGGGGATGCTCCCCATGGGCACTAATGGCCCGGAAAAAATGGGCCTTCATATATTTAAACTTCGTCCTGCACTGCAGGGCAGTGCGGACGAAGTTTTGCTGGCGCAGAGCAGCAGCCGCCCTCCTAAACAGCCTCATAGTCGGGAGGCTGCTGCTCCTGACAATCCTTCCAACGAGGGAGGATTGGAGGAGGAAGGCCAATAATATGCGGACCTCCGCATCCCCCCAATACCTCCCTCTAGGCATCTTGAAGGATTGTGAGGAAGTCTAGGCCTCACTTCCGGTTTGCGATGTTTCCGCGGACCGGTTTAGCGGTTGCGCGCATGCGCGCGGAACCGTCAAACCACCATTCCCGAACAGCGCGTAAGTGATTAAACACTGTCGCGTTTATTCGGAGCAGTGGGAAAGTTACCAGATGTGTTTTGGGTGTCCTGAACTGAAAACCTGAGAATGTTAGTGACTATATTGTACTATGTTATTCTCAAAAAAACAACCCTGTGAGGTAGGCATGGATGGGCTGTGGTCCTGTTACTTGCCCTTCTGCAATGTTCACTGTACTGCATATGTGTGTTGGGTTACCTGAAGTCTTATTGTCTAGGAATACTACTATCAACATTGTCAAGTTGTAGGAACATATTTTATTTAGGATAAGCATTTTTAAAATAAGCACTTTTTAATATGGCAACAACAATTTTGGGTGTCCTGAATGTACCTTTGGGTGTCCTGAACTGAAAACCTGAGAATGTTAGTGACTAGATGGTACTATGTTATTCTCAAAAAAACAACCCTGTGAGGTAGGCATGGATGGGCTGTGGTCCTGTTACTTGCCCTTCTGCAATGTTCACTGTACTGCATATGTGTGTTGGGTTACCTGAAGTCTTATTGTCTAGGAATACTACTATCAACATTGTCAAGTTGTAGGAACATATTTTATTTAGGATAAGCATTTTTAAAATAAGCACTTTTTAATATGGCAACAACAATTTTGGGTGTCCTGAATGTACCTTTGGGTGTCCTGAACTGAAAACCTGAGAATGTTAGTGACTAGATGGTACTATGTTATTCTCAAAAAAACAACCCTGTGAGGTAGACATGGATGGGTTGTGGTCCTGTTACTTGCCCTTCTGCAATGTTCACTGTACTGCATATGTGTGTTGGGTTACCTGAAGTCTTATTGTCTAGGAATTGTAGGAACATATTTTATTTAGGATAAGCATTTTTAAAATAAGCATTTTTTAATATGGCAACAACAATATGGCAATATGGCAACAACAATTTCAGCATAGAAAATAAAATTAACAGCATTTACAACAGCATTTAATTTGACATTGAAAGAAACATAGTTGAAAGTCACATTATTATGAACATACATCTCATAACAATATCTAATTACTAACAGCAATGTAAAAGAAAAATCAGCAAAGAAAATAAAATTAACAGCATTTGCAACAGCATTGCATTACACATTGAAAGAAACATACGTTTACTTTGAAGTCACTGAACATCTCAAAACAGCAATGTAAAAGCGAAATCAACATAGAAAATAAAATTCACATATTCTAAAGGGATTGTCTATAAGTAGTCTCATTTCCTAATGCAGCTTCTTCTTGATGAAAAAAGAATAAACACAGTCAGTGCTGCCTGGAGCGGGACTTGGCTTTTGCTTGAAGAATGGAATGAATGATCCAGAAAAAGGAAGCGGTTGCCTTCTGGTCTGGTCACATCACAGAGGTTCCACACGACACCGTCTTTGATCCCCTGCAGTTCTCTCTATGCTATGTTCTAAGGGAAATTTAGAGATGGATTGTTTTAGCATAGGATGTAATAACAATATCCCACCCTCTACACATTCATTCATTCATTCATTCTCAGGCCATGAAGCCTTTATGCGGAAACTTTCCTTATTTGTTTATGCACTTTCCTTATTGGTTTATGCTTCTAGCAGGTCTTGACACATGCTTCCTTCCTGTGACTTGCTGAAATAGAGCAAATAGAGTAAAGTTAGGGAAAACATGGCTTACACAAGTTTGGCACAGGGGTTTGGCACTGAACACTCACCTCCCTAGGGGTTCTGCCCACGCAGAGACCAAAGCATGCCTCTTAAGGCATCTCTGACCTTTTCCCCAGCAGCCTTTTCTTGAATTTCCTCATGCCCCATTGGCAGCGGGGCACCCAGGGTTGCCAGTTCAATTTGCCTTGCTTCGTGGAGATCCAATGCAACATCATGTCCTTGACTTTCACAAATGTTGTGTAGAATGACACAGGCAGATATCACAGAAATGACGTTTTCTTCAGCGAGTTCTATCCTGGACGACAGGCATCTCCACCGTGCTTTTAACCTTCCAAAGGCACATTCAACAACATTCCTCGCCCGTGACAGACAGTGGTTGAAATGTTGCTTTTGCTGGTCCAGGGCTCCGCCGTAAGGTTTCATCAGCCACTTCCGAATGGGGTAAGCGGAATCAGCCACCACCAGTGGAGGAATCTGCACGTCATTAACAGTAATGGTAGGGTTCCCTGGGATGAAGACACCAGCTTCCATGGCCTCAAAGAACGCAGAGTTCCTGAAGACATGGGCATCGTGATTTCTCCCACTCCAACCTATTTCCACATCCATGAATCGCCCACGGTGGTCCACTGTGCCTTGAAGGAGCATGGAAAAAAAGCGTTTCCGGTTTATGTAGTCAGGGCCTTGCCTAGGAGGACAGGCAATTTCAATGTGACATCCATCTGTGGCTGCAACACAATGAAAGAAGCCCAGTTTGGAAAATCCACTCATGATCTGAGAGAGAAAACATAAATAATGGAAAATAAATCATTACTGCTTCATCGGCTGGCATGCTTGAGATACAATGATCAAGTTCCATTTGGCCACCTATATAACAGCCTAGCCCATCTTTTCCTATCCCAAATAATAAAAAACAAGACTCACCTCTGGAACATTGCCAAGGCAAACTGTTTTTCTCAGAAGCGCATGCTCCATGGCTAGGCAGACCTCCACAACGATCATGGCTGCCGTTGTTCTACCGATCCCAAATTGCTGAGCCACCACCCGGTAACCACCAGGATTTGCTAGCCTCCATATACAGATGGCCACGCGCTTCACCATTGGAATGGCTTCCCTCATGTTCGTATTGCGACGTTCTAGAAATGGCCGAAGATGGTCTGCAATCTGGAAAAGGGTTGCTCTGGTCATCCTAAAGTTCTCTAGCCACTGCTCATCACCCCAGAGGGCTAGAACATCGTTTTCCCACCAGTCACGACTCCTGGGGAAGCACCACCATCTTCTTGGTCTCTGTTTTTTCATCAAAGGAACATATAATAAATTCTCTTGGAGTCTATCTTGTTGGAGTCTTAAAAGATAAGAGTTGTTCTCTTGGAGCCTTCTCATGATGATTCGTCTTCTTCTTCTTCTCCGTTGAATCGTTCTCCTTAGGCAAGTCAATGTAACGTGCATATTTGCGATCAGAAGTTGAATCGCATAAATGAGGGAACGAGAAATCGAGGTAGGAGCCATCTCGCCTTCTCTTCCCGTCCAGCTCAAAATGGCGTTTCAGAAAGAGAAAAGGGGAACCAAACTTGCTTCTCTGGTGTCGCCTAGGTAAATGAACTCAACGGTCGACGAAACTCAGATCACGTGCTTGTATGCATATGCTCGCGCGCGAAGGTGCGCGTAACCTGAAGGCATTTTTTCCCCCCGCTCAGCTCTGCCCTCTCCCCCCCTCCCATCTCGTTGCCAGGTAACCCGAAATTACGTAGGCAGGCAGGTACATTCCTGTGGGTGGGGTACAGGAAGGGAGGGCTGGGAAAGGGGTTGGCTCTGATCACGTGCTTGTATGCATATGCACGCGCGCGAAGGTGCGCGTAACCTGAAGGCATTTTTTTCCCCCCGCTCAGCTCTGCCCTCTCCCCCCTCCCATCTCGTTGCCAGGCAACCCGAAATTACGTAGGCAGGCAGGTACATTCCTGTGGGTGGAGTACAGGAAGGGAGGGCTGGGAAAGGGGTTGGCTCTGATCACGTGCTTGTATGCATATGCACGCGCGCGAAGGTGCGCGTAACCTGAAGGCATTTTTTTCCCCCCGCTCAGCTCTGCCCTCTCCCCCCCTCCCATCTCGTTGCCAGGCAACCCGAAATTACGTAGGCAGGCAGGTACATTCCTGTGGGTGGAGTACAGGAAGGGAGGGCTGGGAAAGGGGTTGGCTTTAGGCAAAAAGCGAATTAAAATGTCTGTTTCCTCCTCCCGAAGCCCCGCATGTGAACAATTAAAACGCGCGTCGGAGAAAAGCGATAATGCGCTTCAACGCCTCTCACTGCCTCCCGTGCAGAGGGATGAGGCGTAAATGCGCCTCCGCGATAGTGCGCATAATACCACAAACGGGCGCAAAAGCGCATCCTTGTGGAGGGGGCCTAAGTAAGTGAAGGCATCAGCTATGGTTACCTGCTGTCTTCCCGGAGAGACCGCATGGTGCTGGCTGAAGAGGCAAGAGGAGGAAGAAAGAAGAAGGAAGAGGAAAGGGAGGGAGCAGGAAATAGGAACTGATCAAGCTACAGGACATTCTCTATCGCCCCCTAGTGCCTGGAAGCATGCAGAGTTGTTCCTATTATCTAACACTTCCCATAGGCATCTTATTGGCCACTGTAGATTGGACAAGGTAGGTCTTTGGTCAAGTACCGTAGGGCTTTTCCTATATTCTTATAGGATCCTTTCAGCTGAGGTTTGCCGGGCACCCATTTTATTGTCTTTTCAGCATCAGATAAAGACCATTTCATTTATTTTCCCAGGCTTATTAGACGTCATTTAAAGAAATGGTTTCAATCTACCAGTCCCTGTTTTCACAACTGGTTTTGTTGTTCTGTCGGTTTATAATCATTTATAATTATAATCATTTGTGGTGGTTTTATTGCGTGTTTTTAATTCCCCCCCCCTTGATTTGTGAGCCACTCTGGGACAGACATGTCGAAAAATCAAAGTAACTAAATAAATAACAATGATGCCGCATGGAAAGATCAGTAACCGGGTAGGTAGGCAAGGCTTGGCCCAGTTTCAGAAGCAGTATCTCTAGAAACCTCACTGTGGAAGAGCAAGTGATCTCTCCGCTCCTCGTTGCCCTCCAGTTAGCTTCATACAGCTCAAGAGCAAAGCAAAGAATCTCAAGGAAAGAGAGGATGGGACGGCATGTGGGGAATGTTCAGGGAAAAGCAGGAGGAGCAGCTGCTCTTAGCTGGCAATACGAGAACGAAATGAGTGTCGACAACCTGCTGGCTAAATTCCAGCAGCACAATTAATGCTAATTTCACCTCACTCTTCCAAGAGAACAGCCTGCCCAGCTAACTCTGCAATTTTTTTTCTAAAGTAAAAAAATAAAAACAACAACAACTTGATTATCCAAGAACTTCTGGCAACTGAAAATAGGAATAGTTGAAACCTCCTCCACCCCCGCATGAAATCTTGGACTTTCTTTTGGGTTATGTGTTGGAAGGAAGCGAAGCAAGCAGGAAGATGCCTTATACCGGGTCAAATTATTTCTCCGTATAGCCTGATATTGTCTACTCTCGTTGGAAGTGTCTCTCCAAGGCTGAGGTTGTTCCTATCTCCAACTCTCTGATCTTTGATCCTCGGGATAGAACCTGGGACTTTCTGCATGTGTTCTAGGGTCCCTTCCCCAAAGGAGGCCTTTGGAGAAGGAGGCCCATTCTGGACAGCCTGCAACTCCCAAGGGAAGGCCTATAGGTCAGCGACAAAGCATATGTCTTGCCTGCAAGATTCCCCGGATTTAATCTCCAGCAGTTCCAGCCAAAAGGAATCTTAAGTGGCAGCATCGGGAGAGATGTTCTCTGGATTTTGGGAGCTGAAGCCAGTCAAAAGAGACAAGGATGGACTAGAGATGAATCAATGGTTAAATTGGGTATAAGGCTTCTTTCCGGAATTTTATGCAAATTTAGTCTTAGAAAAATACATAAAATAAAAGAAACACCAACTGTAAATGCACACACACACACCCATAAACTAAAGCATGAAAATGCACATGGAGGGGATTTGCACATTTTGGGGGATTTGCGCATTTTCGCAAGTGCGGATTCACACAAATTTACACAATCCGATTCCATCAATGAGCAGACAGTGAAACGATAGGCACTTGACAATTCGAGAAATGCAGATGGAATGGATTGTAAAAAAATCCTTACATCCCTATCCATATCCCTACTCCATGGAATTTACAATCTAAAATAGACCAAGGGAAATAATGGCAGGGGTGTGGGGGGGAATTAAAGCATGTTAAGGGATTGGGACTACAACTAGGAAGACTGAGATTCAAATCCTCCGCCATGAAGCTTGCTGGGTTATCTTGGGTCAGTCATCATCTCTCAGCCTGACCTACCTCACAGGGTTGTTGTGAGCATAACATGAGGGTGGGAAACTATGTAGGGTGCCTTTTGCTCCTTGGAGGAATGGTAGGATATAAATGAAATTCATTAATAATATTTCAATTATGCGTACTTTGGCTTAGTTACAAATGTTTTGTACTAAATGTACCAAATTAGCTTTGGAGAGCCAGAGGTATTAATGAGACAATTATTATTTAATATTATTATTATTATTAATTACATTTATATACCATCCCATAGCCAAAGCCCTCTGGGCAGTTTACAAAAATTAAAACTTTGGACATTAAAAACCGATATACAAAAATTTAAAACCATAAATGCATACAAACAGATAACATATAAAAACAGTATACACTTGAAACAACTGTGGACTCTCAGCCAGGCCTAAATATAGTTCTGGGGTCAATTAAAAACTCAGTACATGCTGTTAAATGTTAAATGCCTGGGAGAAGAGGAAAGTCTTGAACTGGCACCAAAAAGATAACAATGTTGGCACCAGGCGAGCCTCATCGGGAAGATCATTCCATAATTTGGGGGCCACCACTGAGAAGGCCCTCTCCCTTGTTGCCATCCTCCGAGCTTCCCTCGGAATAGGCACCTGGAGGAGAGCCTTAGAAGTTGAGCGTAGTGGCACAGGAAGAAATGCCTTAGATGTTGAGAATGGCCCGGGAAGAAATGCAAAAGAGAGAGGTAAACCTTAAGCAGGTGCCAAAGGAGGATGTATTAATACAATGGAATTGCCCAACGCATTTCAACAAATGCCTTCCTCGGGAGTACCTGTAAATATTACAAGACACAAATAAAAGATAACAAGTTAACGTAAGAACAATGTTCTATAAAAACTTGAACCGTCATGAGTAAAACCATCAGCAGAAAACTTGAACAATTTCAGATCAAACCCTCACAGACTTACTGTGCCAACCCTATACATGACTTTCCAAAATGAGCCCCACTGAGTGTATTGGGACTTACTCCCAGGTACGTAAATGTGTATAGGATTGCAGAGAAGGCCCAAAAGTACACATGTGACTGAAAGATGTATGTCTTCAAACATGGGTCTGACCCAGTTATGTCTAAAGCAGGAGGTAGTGGCAGGGTTTAAAGTGCTAAAGGCTATGTGAATGAGTGGGTGGAAGCCCCCCCCCCCAGCCGCTGCTCTTCTCCTTGCAGACCAAAACATAGGGTGTAAGGACTAGGATTCAGGAGATCAGTGTTCAAATCCTTACTTAGCCATGAAGTCCAGTGGGTGAAAGCTATTATCAAACTAGTTTACCTCACAGGATTGTGTGAGGATAAAATGGGAATCGCACACATCACCCTGAGCTCTTTCAAGGAAGGATGGGATTAAATAAGAATACGGTAATGCAAGGCTGATCACTCGAGAGTTACCAGACTGATTTTACTCATTCTTGTTTTAAAATGAAACTGGAGCACTGTAGACGTTCAGAAAATTGTGAAAGCTTGAAAAAGTTCAAAGCTCAAAGCTCAGGCATCCACAGCAATTAATTTCCTCCGTGGCAAATAGGCAGGGCAACCCCTCCGCTGGCGGGATGACGGACAGCTGTGCCTGGCCAATCAGTGTGGCGCGAAGGCCAGCCCTGGGCACAGCTGCGTAAATAGGCTGTCACTGCCAGTGGGGAGGGGGAAGGGAACAGAGGTGGCCAATTGGGGCATGCGAAGGAGAGGGCGGGGATGCAGTGCATGCAAATTTCAGGTGGGGGATTCACTATGCATGGACCATAGTTGCATTACTCATGAGCCCCTCTGTGGTGAGGGGACTGAAGGGCGAAACAACAACAACAAAAACACGAAAGGAGCAGGAGTACTAGGTAGTGCCCATGGCGTAGGCTGACCCTATGGAACGGAGGGCAGGGCTCCTGTATCTTTAGCAGTTGTATTGAAAAGGGAATTTCAGCAGGTGTCATTTGTATGCATGCAGCCCCTGGTGAAATGCCCTCTTCATCACAGCCGTTAAAGCTGCAGGAGCCCTGCCCTCTCTTGAATCTGGTCACTCTAGTAGAGCTCCTGCAGCTTTAACTGTTGTGATGAAGAGGGGATTTCACCAGGTGCTGCGTCTGTACAAATGACACCTGCTGAAATGACCTTTTCAATTTGACTGTTAAAGATACAGAAGCCCGGTCCTCCTTTCCATAGGGTCACCCTACCATGGGGACATGGTCTTTACATTAGTAATCTGCTTCATCATCATCATCATCATCATTAGCAGCAGCAGCAAAGCACTAGAATCAAATTAGTCTTGAAAACCTCTTTCATTTTTAGCCATTGGATTAAAATTTCCCTCACCAGACAAAATGGATTCCCAACTAATAATCAGTGGCAATGCTCATTGAGTAATCTACCCATTACACTTTGCACCCTGTGTCTGTCTGTCTGTCTGTCTGTCTGTCTGTCTGTCTGTCTATCTATCTATCTATCTATCTAATCTATCTGCTATACTGCCATGTAATTCAAAGATTACCATGGCAGTATGTAGCTTAACACCATAAAGCAACAAACAATGTCAGCAGAGTAAAACCAAAACTAAAACTAAAACTTCACTATAGATGAACAATGGCTGTTTGGGGCTGTTCACACAATACGTGTACACAGACTCAGTGGTTGAGTGTGGGTTGTTTGTTGAACTGTGGGTTAGCATGTTGTCTGATCCCAGGACATTTTCTGAACCCAGGTTTGTGAACTGTGCAGCGTGGCTCGTTAACCACTGTGAACAACCCAACAACAAAACATGGGTTTTCAAGGTGGCTTTTTCAAGAAAAATAAGCCACACTGCATGGTTAACAAGCCATCCTACGTGGGTTCAGCCAGCATGCTGACCCACAGTTCAACAAACAACCCATGATTCAACAACAACTCACACTCAATGACAGATGTGGGTTAGCATGTTATGTTCACACAACATGCTAAGCCATGATGGTTTATTTTCTGGAAGAACACATGGTGGGTTTGCGTGTCATCTGTGGGATGTTTAGCCACCCATGATTGGTTAATCCACCCAAACACCCCACTCTGAGAACCCAGGCTCTACAGAATGAACATAGTGGGCTGTTTGTATACAATGCATAGTGGTTAGCAACCCATCATGGCTTAGTGTGTTGTGTGAACCCAGCCATTGGCTGCATTCAGACAACACAATAATCAACTGGGGGGGAGGGAAATAATAGTCAGTTGTATTGACTATCATGTCGTCCGAATGCTGCCATAGTCATCAGCGCTGATCCTAATCCACACCACAGTTGATTATTTATTACCATGTTGTGTGGGGAGTACCCCCTAGATGAACAACTGTAAAGTTGATTATTACCCCACCATTGACTATCGTGTTGTCCGAATGCAGCCATTGTCTTGTACCACCATGTTTCTATCCCTCTTCCCTGCAAGTTCCTAGTTATGGGCCTGCCTGGAAAGCAACTTTCAAGTAATGTGGAAATTGCTATTGTCGGGAGTTAGAACATTTAGCTAAAGAAACACTTTCCCGAAATGAGACGTTTGAGCACGTTGACTGGCTGCATTTGCCCTCCCCCACTGTCTCCCGGCTGCCTTTCTCTGGCGGATTCCATTAAACAGTGTCACCGAGAATAAAAGGAGGGAGGCTGGGTCAGACTGCCTGCTAGAGAGGGTCAGACAAGGTTAAGCAGGTCAGGTCGCGTTCCTCTTGTCTTCCCTGGTTCCCCAAGCCTCTGGATCATTGCATAGAAATTATGCTATTTAATCAGCTGTTAGCAATCTGAGCTCAGGGAAAGGAAAGGAAGTATCATAAAAGATAATAAAGAGAGGAACGGACAAGAACAGTTACACTCAAAGACGATAAGTCCTTAATGTAACTCAATGCTGGCTCCAGGTTTCAGAGGGTGTTCAGGCAAGACACCCTCCATGGACCCCCCTCCCTCAGTGAGTCTACCTTCTCACCACCATTGTTAGCAGCTGCGATTGGTCCTCATCTCCTTGTTTCTCATAGAATCATAGAATGGTAGAATTGGAAGGGGCCTATGAGGCCATCTAGTCCAACCCCCTGCCCATTGGTACCACTTGCTCGCTTGTCAGGCAGAGAGCCAGCGAACGAACAGGTCGTGGCACCTGTGGCTTCTCCATCTCACCGCCACAATCTCTGGGCTGAAGTAGGAGGCAAGCAAAGAAGCGGGTTGCAATGGCGAAGGGGTGGGCAAATCCACTGGGCTCTTTTCAGTGGGCCCCAGCCGGGGTGTGGGCCCTCAGCAGGCGCCATTTGGAGGGCACCAAGTTGGAGAAGGCTGGTGTAGACATTGCTAAGCTAGATGGACCAATGGTGTGAAATAGAATCATAGAATCGTAGAGTTGGAAGGGGCCTATAAGGCTACTGAGTCCAACCCCCTGCTCAATGCAGGAATCCACCTTAAAGCATCCCTGACAGATGGCTGTCCAGCTGCCTCTTGAAGGCCTCTAGGGTGGGAGAGACCACCACCTCCCTAAGTCATGGGTTCCATTGATGTACTGCTCTAACAGTCAGGAAGTTTTTCCTGACGTCCATTTTCCTGATGTCCTGATGAGGCGACTTCCTATGCTTAATTGGAATGTTTAGCTCAGTGGTAGATCACATGCTTTGCATGCAGAAGGTCCCAGATTCATTTCTTGCCATCTCCGTGTAGAGCTGGCAAAGACCCCTGAGGCTGAGACCCCAAACAAGCTGTTGCCTAGACAATACTGAGCTAGATGGACCAACAGGCACCTTCCTGGGCTCCTTTATTCAAAGGAAGGGCTGTTAATTCAAAGGCAGAGCACCTGCTTTGCATGTGTGTAGACGGTCCCAGGTTCAATCCCGGCATCTCCAGGTAGGGCTCGGAAACAATCCTGCCTGGAACCCTGGAGAGCTGCTGCCAGTCAGTGTAGGCGGTACTAGATGGCCCAATAGGCAGCTTCCTTTGTGTTTTAGGGTGCAATCAAATGCATGTTTAGACAGAAATCCTACGACTCCCAGCACCTCCCCAGCCAGAAATGCTGGGAGTGTTTCTCTCTTAACATGCATAGGATTGCACCCTTAGCTGCTCAATACACTGGATGGGAACTTCCTTCTGTGAAGGTGGCAGCATCAGCTTTTCCTAGAAAACTAACGGCTAGGTTTTACTAGGTTGGATACACATTCTCCATTAAAGAATAGACAAAAAGACAGCCCAGGAAAGCAGAGCCAATTTCAGCCTTGGCCCTGTTGAAGCCGTAAGCTCCAGCAGGGTCTTGTCCAAGGAGTTGGATGTATGTTGAGCTGTGCCAGATGGATGCCAGGAGAATGCAGCCATAGGGAGGATCTAGAGCAACCATAGAATCATAGAATTTTAAAGCTGGAAGGGGTCTTGCGGGTCATCTAGTCCAACCCCCAGATCAAGGCAGGATTCTTGCAATTACATACAGCACCCATCAGATGTCTGCCCAGCTTCTTCTTAAATACATTCAATATAATATAGTCAGGGCTGCCCTACCATTAGGCAGATGCTGGGAGATGGCATAGATGACCCAATGTATTCCAGCTAGTATCTTTGTAAGGGCAACGGCTTCACCAGGCCAGCCCTGCCATGAGACTCAGTGAGTCCTTTGCCTCAGGCAGCAGATTGAGAGGGGTGCTGAAATGACCGTGGCCACTTGTCTAAACTCCTACTGCCACTGCCATGTTGGTAAGAAAAGTGCTAGGCAATGCAGCTGCAATCATCTTATTTTCCCCATCTTATTTGCCCTATGTGAAGACCTAGAGGCATCTGGGGAAATTAAAATGTGCGGCCTTCAGCTGCTTTACTAAGCACTTTTCTCTTACACACACACACACACACACTAGTGGCCGGTGGCTCTGATGTTGACCGGGGCTGGTTACAGGGAGCATACAACTCCCCTGTTACAACAGCTCCACTAGCTTCTGGTCTGTTTCCGGGCACAATTCAAAGTGCTGGTTATCACCTATAAAGCCCTATACTGCTCAGGTCCAGGTTATCTGAAAGACCGTATTCTCCCATATGAGCCTGCCCGTGCTCTGAGATCTTCTGGGGAGGCCTTTCTCTCAGTCTCACCAACATCCCAGGCATGCCTGATGGGTACATGGAGAGGGCCTTCTCGGTGGCTGCTCCAAGGCTCTGGAACTCCCTTCCCAGGGAAGCTAGACTGGCTCCCTCCTTGATATGTTTTCGGAGGCAGGCAAAAACGTTCTTATTCCTGCAGGCCTTTGGTGAATAATGTGGACCTCTATCTACGTTAAGATTTTTAAAATTTAATATGTGTTTTAAATGTGGAAATGTTTTAATATTGAAATCTATTGAATTATATTTTTAACTTTTGTATATTTTTATTTATAGCTTTTAACTGTATATGTTTTAATTTTGTAAAGCCGCCTTGAGGCTCAGCATTGGGCAAAAGGCGGGATACAAATAAAGATAATAATAATAATAATAATAATAATAATAATAATGTCAGTGGGGTGATGAATCCGCTCCGGGTTTCAGTCAGAACTCTAAAGGAGCTATCCAGCGTGCTTCGCCTGTGATCCTTGGCGTTTGTCCTACCATGCCAGGAGATTAAGCTAGGTCTGTCCACTGGAGAGGATTCTGAAACAAGTTTGTTTTTATTTCTTCTTGCTTGTTCATTATTGAAGGCACCAGCTGATAAGACAGAGGGACCTCCTGCGATGGAAAGTCAGGTCTGTCTCTGGTTTTACAGTCCTGTCATGCAACAATAATGCAGATAAACTGCTGAGCGAAGGCCGCTCCGTCAAGTAATTAAAACTTATGTTGAGAATTAGACCAATGACAACAACAATATTTCCCTATCTTGATGGCAGACAGAAACACTGTGAAATAATTAAAGGAGATCAGGGCAGCCTAGCTAGCCAAACGGCACCATTCGGACTCGTAGAGAGCTTTGCCCATCGGACGTGCTTGGAGGTCCTTGCAAAGAAACGTAAGAATAGAAGAAGAGCCCAGCTGGATTGGATCAAATGTTCATCTCTAGCTCAGCATCCTATTTTCCACAGTGGCTATCCAGGAAGCCCACAAGCAGGACATGATGACGCAGGGCCAGCATCAAGAGTAGGCATGGCTGGGCACCTGCCGAGGGCCCGCACCCCAGCAGGGGCTGACTGATAAGGGCCCCATGGACATTCTCCTCCTCGTCTCCATTGCAGCTTTCATGTTCACCTGCCTCTCGCTCTGATGAGAAGGAGGAGGAGCAGCAGATGCCACGCCTACATGCTCCCTGGCTCTCTGCCTGTCATGCAGGCAAGCGATACGAAGGACGAGGAAGAGGATGAGGCATACTAGCAGCTGATGACAATGGCATTGAGCAAATAGACTCACTGATTTCGGGGGCCCATTGAGAGTTTCCTGCCCAAGGGCCCTACTAAACCTGAAGCCAGCAGAGTGTGGGGTCAATAGCTGTCTCCCAATAGCTGTTCATATGAGCCCGTATGAACGTGCCCCTTCCCCCCGGGCAATGTACACCCAATATACACATTTATATTATACTGTCTGAAAAGATCCATCCACAAACAGCTGTATGCACAGGATATTTTTCACACAAACAACAAGGTGCTAGCCTTAACCAAAATCCACAAAACGATCATTCCGGATCGATCAGGAGATCTGGGGCCTATTGGCCTTCCAGGTCCCTGGGTGCCGGCTGCTTACCTGCTGCCTTCTCGTTGCTGCTGCCACCCACCGTTGCCGCCCGCTGGCCACTGCTGCTTCCGCTCTACTGAGAACCAGGCCTCGGCTGGTTCTCAGTAGAGTGATGGCGCGCCGGGTGACATCATCACCCAGTGTGACATCACTCTACTGAGAATCAGGCCACGAGGCCTGGTTCTCAGTAGAGCGGAAGCAGTGGCAGCAGCGGGCGGTGGCGGCAATGAGGAGGCGGTGGCGGCAATGAGGAGGCAGCAGGTAAGCAGGGAGAGTGGGGGGAGGGAAATGAGTCCTTTTCCCCATAGATTTGCAAGTCTATGGGGAAAAGGAGGGTCTCCAGATCTCGATCCAGAGACCTGGATCCGGATCCGGATTTGAATCCAGTTCTGGACTGGATCAGGTGGGGGGGGAGGCTGTTCATAGCCCTAATATGTACCTGCTCAAGCTTGAAGTCTGTGCATCCCTGGACTAGATTATCTGCAATGTCCCTTAGGAACATGAACAGAGGTCCATCTAGCCCAATATTATCGACACTGACTGGCAGTGGCTCTTTCAGGCAAGATTCTTTCCTGGTCGTTCCTGGAAATGCTGGGAATTGAACCTGGACCTTTTGCATACAAAACATGTATTCTACCTCTGACCCATGGATCCTTCCTCTTCTAATGCTATGAGTCGAAATATAGGGTTGAATCCAGATTTAGGCACATGCAGCTGAGCTGGTGGAAGCAGACATCCCCACTTCCTTCCCCACCATAGCCCCCCCAGCCCCCTTAAAATGCTTCCCAGAGGGTCAAAGGGTGAGCTGTCATGCAGGTGAGAAGAGGGAACCCCCCTTCCCCAAATTGGACAGAACCACCTTCTGTGAGTGAATCCATTCTGTCCCGGGAAGGCAGATCCTGGATCCAACCCATAATAAATAGATCAATCCTATGGAACCCGTAGGTCATTTGATAACATTGCAGCAATCAGATCTATTGGTCCATTCAAACATTGATGGAAGAATCAAAATCTCTCCCCCACTCCCAGGAGATGACATTCCTTGACACAAATGACCAGAGGTTGAAACTAGCCAAGACCCTTTGTGGCTCACAGCAAGAAAGAATGGGAACAGTGTGAAGGCGAGATAGGAAATTCCTTCCTACCAGCATCTATTCAGCTTGAATATTAGTCCAATTTTTAAGGAAACGGTTTGGATGGACGACACATGCCTCCCTTCGTTACATGGAAGTTTAAATATGGGTTTTCAGCAGATCCTCCAATTCACCAAGGCCAGGCAGTATCACCCGACAGTAGCGAAAAGACCTTGAAAGTAGGTTGTGAAATTAAGCCTGCTGGTTCCAGCAATTAGAGTATATATACAATGGGGTCGAAAGTTCATGCTGAGCCCAGGAATGCAGATGGAGATGGAATTTCTGCTTTCTTAGTACTGAATGTGATGTAGTCTCTGAGCGGCTACTGGGAGAAGATATGCATTTAAGCGGGAAATTGCTGCTTCCTCAAAACATTTTGGGCATGCAAGAAAGAGTGTCAGTGATTTATGAAGTAGCTAGGGATGCCAGTGTTCATTAACAGATTAATCTACTAAAACTTGAGTTGATTAAGTGGCGAAAGCCAATTTTAACCCACGCATGCAAATGTGAATTGGCAAAGCTGGAATAGTTTTATGCCTGGAATGGAAAGGCAAGAACGACACGAGGCATGAAATGGGTTAAAAATGGCTACAGCTTTCATTGGTTACATTTCTTATGGAGCTTTGGTATAGCATAGGCCGAATATCCAGACATCGGAAAAGCTGACTGCTGACCAAGAAAAAGCACCTAGCCTGCACGCTGCGGGAAATGTTAAGTGGTAAAAGGATGCTCAGCTGCCCAACGGCATGTAGTGATACCATGTTCCAGCTCTACAATCTGGTGCCCAGGGTGGTCATGTGTCCCCTTTTACAGAGAATAGCCCTCTATTTGGATGGCTGCCAAAGGGCTCTCCTCTGTTTTGGCTTTTGGAAGTTATTTTCCTTCTGGTGTGTGGTTGTAAAAGGCATCATGGTCGTCATCATCATGGCCTTCCCTTCTGACAAGGAGTGGTAAACATGATTTATTCGAATGTAAATTAATCTTATACCCTCTTCAGTATTTTCGAATGTCACTGGTATTGACGTTTTGGTAATATGCACCTTCCTTTCAATTTAATTGTTTAATGAACTGCTTAATTGGGTAAAAGGTGGGGTGATTGATCAATGAAAAATCATTGAATTGATTAAAAACATAAAAAGACCCGGCTATTTCCAACTGGTTCAACAACACTCACATCTCGCACTAGGTCCTAGGCGGCACCAATTAGGTTCAAACCCAGGGTTGCCTCCCCTTTGGTTGGTTCCATGACCAGCTATTCTAGGGCACAGTTGTTTAGGATACTGAGAAATATAAGCTCTTTGTCATAACAGGTTGTTGGTCTTCAAGTATAATTTCTATCAGTGGGCGTGGCGTCTTACAGAGGAGAAGCAGAACCTGCCCCCTGGAATGACAATCTAACATTTGGCACAGGGGAAGAACAGAGGAATGAGAAGGAAGTGAAGTCAAGAGTAAACATATGCAGTAGTTTCAGTTCTATGTGCTCAGGCTTGGTTATGGCCTTAGTTGTAGGAGTACGTGAAGTCTAGGGATAGAGTCAAAGAACGTATCTACATTAAGCAAAAATCCTGCACCCGTACTGGGCTTTCTTCTTTCAGAGTCTTTCCAGTGCCAGATCTACACCAAGCAGGATATAACACTTTGAAATGGTTTGAAAATTGTATATGGAGTGTGTCATGGGCCCAACAGTTGTCAATTCTGTTGTAAACCATTTTAAAGTAGTAGTGTAGATCCTGCCCAGTTTTATGATGGGCTCCTTTATGCAGTAAACTTCCCTTCTCGGCAATGCTCTATATGTTCGATGAAACAGCACCATCTAGTGGCTCAATTGTAGTGCAATGCCGGCATTGCACACTGCTGATGTAGTGCCATTAACTGTTATTACAGCTTATCTCCAATCCTTTTGAAAGTGGGATAAAGGGTGGAAAGCGCAGGAGACGTCCTGGAGTTTGACAGTGTAATCTAAAGGACCTGCAAACTTCTGTGAGTGATCAATCACAAGTGTGCAATAAATCCCTCATGTAGAGAAGCTCAAGATCTTTATGGAAAAGGTGGGTTTTGTGGAAAGATTTGAAGTAAATAAGAGGTGGCATCATGCAGGTGTTCTGGCTTATTCCAACGTAATATGTGAAGTAAATAATAATTTTCAGTGTCTGCCTCAATACAATGGACTCAATTCATTGGACTCAGAGCAAGGTTTCAATAAACCTAAATGCCAACTGTGTTAATTAATAAACACCAGTGGTAATGTAAGTGGTAAGATCCACCGCATCTGGGGAAATATATCTGCCTATCATCAAATGTTGCGTATTTGATCTCCTACATCAAGTGCCCAAAAGCCACTTACCTGAGCCAAGCAGGACTATATTTAAGGTAAAGATTTAATAGGCATAAATCAGACATCAAGCATCGGAACACCAATACACCTGTCGATGAACACTTTAACCTCTCAGGACATACCATCAAAGAACTCAGGGTGGCAGTTCGAAAGGAATTGAAATCAGGGATTCGTTTGAAACGTGAGATCGCAGAGGAATTTGATTTTGTTCATCCATGACTCAATAGGGCCTATGGTTTCTATGCACATTATAAGGACTCTTGGCACGCCTTGTGGTTGGCAACTGATGCCTTAAGAGAATCAAATGCTTGCTGCAGATCTACCTGTCTGTCTTTTCAGACTCAAAGCCTCCAGTTCCACTTCTTGCATCTGACGATTTGGGTTGTAACCCACAAAAGTTCCTTCTAATTTATTAAACTATATAAACCACTAAAACAGTTAGTCTGTATTTGTGCTACATTAAAGCCTTGAATTTGCTTCAATTCAGAGACCGAAAACGTTGAACTTTTTCCTGTTTCATTCTGACTCCAGTCCTTGAACGCACCAAGAACTTACAAGACTCGTAGAAGAAATCACCAGTATTGGTGAACAGCGAAAGGGTGTCCAAGTCAAAGCGGAAAAGAGTAGGCAGCTGCTGCTTTCAAACCCCTGTGCTGACCGTGGGAGATTCACTGAGTGAAACCTTAAACTCCTTGTCTTCTTTCCCGATCAGGCCCTCCCTATGCAACTTGTAGGGCACGCAGGTCGCTTTCTCTCGCACTTTGCAAGCTGCGATCGGTGCACGGTTTAAAGGCTATGAGGAACAATCTTGAACTCCAGAGGAAGCTGGCAATAAAACTTGGGTGTCTATAAAAAGAAACATGTGGTCAGGAAATGGTTTCCTACTCTGAGTCAAAGCAGAACAAGTGTGGAGTCAGAAATTCCAATCCAGAAGGGTCAGGAAGGCTTTCCAAAAAATGACTGAACCATATGGTGAGCAGCCCCGACACCAACTTCACTGCCCCACCTTGTACTGCCGGCCTGCTGGCCTTTGGGATTTCGACAAAGAACGACGCCGTGTTGCTGGCGGTAGCACTTTCTCCCTTCTATTTATTATTTCATTATTATTTATTGACATTTATTATGCCGCTTTCTCTGCCAAAAAAAGCCGTCAAGGCAATAAATAAACAAATACAATCTTAAGTCAAGAAGAAACAGAACGTTAAAAACTGTGAAAACATTAGAGCTACACATTTAAAAGAAAAAGACGGCTCTTTACATGCTTTCTAGATGTCGGAAGAGTGAGGGCCAGTGGCGTGCTTTCAGTGGTGAAATGGAGCAATGCGTTACAGGGTTGAAACCCCGAGACGTTTTGATTAGCAAGATGCTGCTGTCTTCCACCACCCTGCTCAGATTTTGCTGTTTCCTCTGAGATGAGCTGCAATCCTCCCAGTATTTATTTATTTATTTATTTATTACATTTGTATACTGCCCCATAGCCGAAACTCTCTGGGCGGTTTACATAGGATTAAAACAATTAAAAACAATATACAAATATTAAAACAGCAAAAACATACAACATACACACAATGCACACATGCATTTAAAACCGCTACAACAGCACAAAAAGCTACAAAAACAAACCCAGGCTCCTCAGATATTGCCAAATGTCTGAGAGAAGAGGAAGGTCTTGACCTGGCACTGAAAAGATAACAATGTTGGCGCCAGGCGGGCCTCGTCAGGGAGATCATTCCACAATTGGGGGGCCACCACAGAAAAGGCCCTCTCCCTTGTTGCCGACCTCCGAGCTTCCCTTGGAGTAGGCACTCAGAGGAGGGCCTTAGATGTTGAACGTAGTGTTCAGGTAGGTTCATGTTGGGAAAGGCGTTCCATCAGGTATTGTGGTCCCAAGCCGTGTAAGGCTTTATAGGTTAAAATCAGCACCTTGAATCGGGCTCGGAAACATACAGGCAGCCAATGCAAGCGAGCCAGAGTAGGTCTTATATGCTCGAACCAGTAGCTGGGGATAGTGGTGGTAGGGATCTTGAACAAAGTGCCCCACTGCCCTTTGCCAGCTCACACATTGTTCTATAACTGTCCGCTGCATTGCAACCTGATCTGCAAGAAACTTTATTTTCTTTAGCTTTCAGAAATAATACCTCATTTCCCCCACTCTAAAGCCCCTCCCCCCTGTGAAAATGCTCTGAAAAACAGAATTGAAAGTGGAGGATCACAACATCATCTAAAGAACTCATAAACAGCCATGAATCACAATAAACGCCATGTGTAAAAAAGCCGGGAAAGAACCAAGTTTGCAAAAGGCTGAAGTGAGTTTCGCCTGTTTGGATATTTAGTTTCTGATGCATAGTGAAATATGCTGTTCTTTAATCCTGGTCTATTCCCCTCAAGTTACATCTCTGTCCTCCCTGTGGTCACCATAATGGCCTCCCTTCTACTTACAGAGGTACTTCTAGGCAAGTGATTAATTCTGGGCTTAACTGCATGATCAGCTACAGACAACAATTTCCCCATACGGTTCTCTGCTTTTAAGTAACTATAGCTTGGTTCCCAGTCTTCTGAATCACCAAGCCGGTGTAGCTGGTTTTTCCTCAGAACAGCTCTACCCATTATATATTGAAGGTCAAGGTCTTAAACCGATTTCTAATTTGTTCATTATATGCTAAATTCATAGGGAGATCTTTGGTATGACAATTAGTCTTGTAGTGAAAACAGCAAATGCTCTGTATAGACATAGCTATTAACCATGTCTTATTTTCCTTAACCATGAGTAAGGGTTATTGTTTGTTTGTTTGTTTATTTATTTATTTATACATAGCCTTTCTACTAAAACATGACACTCAAGGTGGCTTACAAAAACAATTTAAAATAGATTAAAACAATAGAACACCTTAAACTACAATAAAAACAATTATGGAATATAAACAACCCACAACCCCACTTACATGCCCAAAGCCTTTTTCAATAAAATAGTCTTTGCCTGCTGGAAGGAAGACATCAGAGCAGCCTGGGAGCAGCCGCTGAAAAGGCTCTGTCTTACGTTGCTATCAAACACGGCTCTGATGGTGGCGGTCTCAAAAGAAAAGCCTCAAGAGAAGGTTTTAACAACCGGGCATGGCTTTTAGGAGAGAAGGCAATGTTTCTGGTAGCCTGGTCCAAGCCATATAGGACTTTATAGGTCATAAATAGCACTTTGAATTCTGTCCATAAACAGGCCAGTAGCCAGTGAAGTTGTTGGAGGCTCACTGTAGCTAGCTCTAATAATCAGTCTGGTTGCAGCATTATGTCCATCTTATCCATTCTTAAAGAGTAGCCACAACCAGGATATGAAACCAAGTCTTAAAGTGGGCTTGCACAACATAGTTTGCTTGACCATGATTTGCTCAATAGAGATATAATCAGCAATTAACTCTATATTTAGAAAGACTTGTGAAAATTCTTTTTTTAAAATCCTAACTGTGATATTATACTAATTTTCAACTATATATATACACACACACACTATAATCATATATAATCCCAAATTTATAAGCATATGTATCCTCTTATGTGCACGGAAACTCTTCATGGAGAACGTGTTCAACTTGTTTTTCTCTGCAGTGGCGCCTGTGATATATTGCTTTGTTCTAACCCCATGAAAGCAGAAATGGCGGCATGCAGGTTTGTGAAATATTTGTGTCTGTTCCATGTTTACTGCACATTGCAGATGGTAATATTTCACCCGCAAACAACAGCATTCTTCCCTGCCGCCCTCCCAGTGTTCGAGACAGTGAGACATCCCACTCAGTATGCCCCTGATGAAATGCCAGTGCGTAAAACAAGCTGGGGTCACGAAGGGGGTAAAAACCTAGAGTGAAAGAGTGAATGCCAAATAAAATAGTTCAAAATAAAATGGGTGCCTTCAGAAACTTTTGTTGTTTTTTTAGATTGCAAAACAGCGTTTCCGATTTAGGGAGGAAAAAAAATGTGCTTCGGGATAGAATGAACCAAATGGGGCCTGCAACAAAATGTTGCAGTGTGGAGTGCTCTGGTTCATGTTTCTAGCCAGCCAGCTATGCCCTTTTCCAAGATACTCCATTCCATTGGAGGCTGGTGGCTCTGATTTTGGTGGGTCTGTGATTCAATGCTGGGTTTCAGTCGGAACCAGCCAGAACTCTAAAGGAGCTCTCCAAGGTGCTGAACCTATTTGGGGCATGTTTTTTTTCTGGTCACCACCTGCCTTACCTCTGTCAGCAGGGGTACCGGGAGAAGAACGGCTGAAGCTGTTTTGAATGATCTTGTAGGTTCCTTTCGGGACCTTGATCCTCCCAAGCTGTGAAGGGCTTAAAAGGTCAAAACCAGCACTTTGCATTGTGTCCCAAAAATAAACTTGTAGCCAGTGGAGATCTTTTCGTACTGGCCTGTGACCTCTGTTTGCTAACAAAGGTTCTCAGGATGGTACAAACAACCACCCTATTAAGAATTAAAACACCCACACCCACACCCACACAGATATATGCAGTTTTCTGAATGGATGGCGGAGTCATTTGGTTTGCATTTTGATCCTCACTTCTCAGAGCAATACAAAATGCAGTTATACTTTGATGTTTGTATTTCTTTGAATGTTACGGTGCAGTTCTCCAATAGTACAAAAATGTGTATATTAAGGGAACGTGTGCAGAAAAATACATCGATTGGTGAAAGCAGTGTACAAAACTGCATTAGATTAGTCAAATTATTGCTTGCGAAAATGAATACGTTAGGCAAAAATGTATACAAAATACGTATTTTGAGATAAAGGCACACAAAAATGTGTGCGAATTTTTGTGCGGGCTTTTAAAAAGAAAAACACAAACCGTTGAAAAAATGAGACAAATAAACCCTGAAGGCTGGAATAATGAGATACCAAAATTGATAGGTTCAGTCAACCCGTTTTCCCCACTTTATTCGCATGTTCTAAAAAAATGTGCTTAAACCTGCCAGTTTTATTTTGAAGAAAATGCAGCTGCAGGGGACTGATCCAAATTGGGAGATCCCATATCTTTCCCCCCTGCTGAAAGTCACCCCATCCCCGTCTGCTATTTGTCTTGAAGGTGCTGTTTGCATGTTCTAGCTAGGGCCCCCCATATCTGCCTTTTCTTAAAACATAAAGTGGCCAATTTCAAATGGTTTGAGGTTGGGTTTGTTTTTTTTAAAGTAGCATGAATATGTTAAAACGCACAAACACGTTTAAAAGCGTGAATATTTATTACTTTTTAAAGCATGAAGCTGTAATGTGTAGTTTGTATTGAGAACCGCACCTGTTGAGTTCTTGCATTTCTGTAGAGGGAAGATACTGCACCTGTTGAAACTTCGCATTTTCATATTGGGGCAAAGCTGACCCCGGTGTGTTTCTTCGTCTTCATACTGGGGGAAGCTGCGCCAGTTGAAAGCTTTACATCGTAGTGGGGGAAAGCTGCACTGGTTGGATCTCTGCTCCCTTGCTGTGGTGGTGGTGGTGGTGGTGGGATTCTCAGGCTTGACCATTTGAATCCACCCAAATGGTTTGCTCGCTCACTCAGCTGGCGCGCAAAAGGAGTTTGGTGGGGGCATCCTCTTGCGTGCACCATGCCAGTGAATGCAGAGCGGAGAAGGAGGGAGCAGATGGAATGAGACAGACATAAAGAAAGAAAAGTATTTGCATGAGGGAAGTTGGCAGGGAGGCTGGAATGCTTAAACGCTGTGGGTTGTAGGGAGCCAGGAACGAGGCCAGGATGAGTCATGTAACAGCACTGGTAACAATCCATTTCTTTGAGCAGCAGAGACTAGCGACCTGTTCCTAACCCAACTAAACACAGCCCATAAATGTGTTTTAATCCTGCTCCCTGGACGGGAGCCATTACCTGGAAATGGAATCCAGGTTGAAAGTAGAGAAAGGCGACTTGCACCGTTTTGGGATTGAGGAATGG
The DNA here is from genome assembly GCA_029215795.1 of Anniella stebbinsi. Lineage (NCBI taxonomy): Eukaryota > Metazoa > Chordata > Lepidosauria > Squamata > Anniellidae > Anniella > Anniella stebbinsi. The sequence continues at coordinate 8,988,731 of JARDYH010000010.1, forward strand.
GGGAATGTGTGGGAAAAAAACACTGGGGACTGGACTTAACAGCAAAACCGAGGAGGGAAACAATCCAGAGCTACGCAGGAATGTTTTTCTTCGTCTGGCAGGTTCCTGCTCAAATTAAATCCTTGGCTAACTCAGATCCACTTCAAACATGACAATTTCCCAGGCGGAAAGGCACTTGTGTGGAGGGGGAAAGCATGCCAGTCACATGTCGGTCGTCACGGGTGCTGATCGCAAGCGCATCTGTTCCACTCTGCGCACATGTGCTGGGAAGCTGCAGCCCGTCACTGCTTGCTGGTGCATGTAGGGCCAGCAGAATAGATTCATGGATCTTACCTTATCCTGACAGATTATTAAGATGTCTGCCATCTTCAACCAGTACAGGCTGTTGCTTTAAAACGTTGATATAACATTGGATACACACACAAACACACCTGTTCATTTTCATTTTCGCTGTTTCATTTCAAGAAAGAATTTTACGACGACTTTGTCTCTCTTATTTTTAGAACATAAGAAGAGCTTTGCTTGGTCAGACTAATGAACCATTTAGTCTAGGGTGACCAGATAAAATCCAGGTCAGGGCTCATGTCACTTTAACAGTTGTAGAGAAAAGGGAATTTCAGCCAGAGTCATTTGTATGCAATTAGTCCCTGGTGAAATTCCCTCTTCATCACAACAGTTAAAGGTGCAGGCACTATACTAGAGTGACCATATACAAAAGAAGGCAGGGCCCCTGCAACTTTAACTGTTGTGATGAAGAGGGAATTTCACCAGGAACTAATTGCATACAAATGACACTGGCTGAAATTCCCTTTTCTCTGCAACTGTTCAAGTTACATGAGCCCTGACCTGGATTTTATCTGGTCACCCTAATTTAGTCCAGCATCTTGTACCCTACAGTGGTCAACCAGATACCTGGCTACTAGTCATGATGGCTATATGCTACTTCGATTATCAGAGGCAGTATGTCTATGTACACCAGATGCTGGGGAGCATGGGTGGGAGAGGCTATTGCACTCATGTCCTGCTTTTGTGTCCCGGGTCGACAGCTGGCTGGCCACGGTATGAACAGAATACTGGATTAGATGGACCCTTGGTCTGATCCAGCACAGCACTTCTTATGTTTATATGTTCTTAAACCCAAATATTCCAGATTCTATCGTGGTTCTAGAATGTTTACCGGGGGGGGGGGGGGGAGAAGCCTTGTCTTGAAAAGAATATACCTAAATACAAAGCCGATAGCCTCGTTATGTTTTTAACACAATAAAACAAAAATGCTCTTCCTTTCTCCTGGGAGGCTCACTTCACTGAAGCCCAAGAGAAAGCAGTAAAGTTGGATCCATGCCCATATCTGGAGCATGAGCAGGCATCCTTTTCACGTCAGAGGCTGTCGTCTTTGAGGGGGGTGGGGTGGGAAGAAAGCAAGAAAGCAAGAAAGGAGAAGAAATTCAAGTCATGACTAGTTTCTTGAATAATTAAACTGCAAATACTTTTATTTAGCGTCATTCTTCTTCGGACTAATATGTGAAATGGTCTGTAGCAGCAAGTGGTAATAAAATAGGATTTTCTCTGTAATCCCCCCCTACACTCCTTTAAAGTTGAGACTTGTGAAGGCTTGAAAGCCTGAGAAAGAACTTTCCATTTACCGGAACAGGAAAACTGGGGTGTCAGCCCGCAGAACTGATGGAAATTTTTCTTCTCCCTTCCATGTCTCTTTTTAGTCTTTTCTTCTCTCTTGCAATCCCAGAAAGAGCTCACTGCTCTACGTTTATCAACACTTGAGGAATACAGGCAGATTTTACTATCAAACAGATTTTTTCTTTAAAGGTATTCAGTCAGTTCTTTTCATGGGAGGGTGGTAGTGGAATTTTACATGACCTTCAGCATTACCTCTTGGTGTTTTTATATGCTCTGCATTCAGTTTTCTTTTAGTTCTATATAGGGGGGGGGGTCTTTATTTCCCCTTTATTCTGATTTCATATCAAGGCCAGTCTGGACATGAGCATAGCGACTTTGTGGCCCAAAATGTATGACTCTCAAAATTTCTGCCATGTTGTTGTCAAGTTCTGCAGTTTGCAAAAAATAAAAAATAATTTTTAAAAAACCAGATTTGAGCGGAAGCAAAGAAGAAAATCGTTAAGCTTTCTACAAGCGATGTTTAACGGAACAGAAAAACTGGGGTGTCACCCTGTAGAGTTGGTGGAAACTTTTCTTCACCATCCTGTGTTTCTTTTGATTCGTTTTCTTCTCTCTCGTAATCCCAGCAAAATCTCACTGCTCCAAGTTCATCAACGCTTGAGGAATCACAGGCAGGCCTTGAAACGAAGGGGACTCATTCCTAGGGCGGCTGCTTACGAAATACCAAAGATGGAGGAACTGCAACATCCAAACCAGAGGACAAAATAGGACACCAGTTTGCATGAAATGTGCTTTTGCTAATTTAAAGGTATAGATGCAGATTTAGAAATAAGTCCCGTAACTTAAATAGAAATAAAACAGTCTCACCACGATGGGAAAGGCCGTGACTGGGTTGCCTGTACTCCTGCTGCTTCGTTTGCTCTCTAGGTTCTGCTGACGGTGGATGGCCAACGTCAATGCTCCTGCTCCCCCTTCTTATTTTTCTTATAATTTCTTATTTTTCTCTTTTCTCATAATACTAAAACCCAGTAGGGTCGACCCATGAAGCCGATTGGCGAGAGATTCAGGGCGGACAAAAGGAAAGACCGTCTTCTTCACTCACACAGCATAGAGATAAATGATAGAATTTGCTACCGCAAGATGTAGTGACAGCCACTACTTTGGGTGGCTTTAAAAGGGGGTTAGACAAACTCCTGGAGGAGAAGGCTATCAACAGTGACTAGTCTCTTGATCCAGCCCAGCATGGCTCTTCTTATGTCCTTAAACTGTACTTGGACTGGACAGCTCTTTAAATAGAGGAGTATCCACTGTAAATTAGGACATATTTATCCACAGAGAAAGGAAAGGGGTGTCTACAGGTCCAATTGTCCCTATTCAGTCAAGGCAGTCCTATTTTCAGGAACCTGTGTCTGGTTAGATCACTGTTCCTTTTTTCTTTCTCTCTTCTGCCTTCAGGGAATGCTTTGTCAAAATTGGTGGTGTGAGTTCCTGTGGTTCAGGCTTCACCTCTCCAGGGTTTCTAGAAGTTAAATCTCTCTCGTTGAAGAAGTGCTGCCTTCCCTCTCCTGGTGCCCTCCAGATGTTTTGGACTTCAGTTCCCATCAGCCCCAGCCAACATGGTCAATGGTCAGGAATGCTGGGAATATAATCCAAAACATCTGGAAGGCTGCATTACCATGTTTCTGTCTAGTGTTCAAGCACCCCTCCTCCTCAGGGATTTAAATTCTAGGGATTCAGGAGAGAGGAGTAAAGTCTTCCAAATGACATGCCTTAGTGGGTATCTTTGCACACTCATAACATTTTAGAAAGGCGTCTCCAAAATCTCTTAGGGACAAAAATAGGTGCAGAAATTTACCCCAGTTAGATATCAGACAACAAGGGTCTAATGCCTAGTTTACCGGGATAATGGGAGCATACGCTACATGCAGACGTATTTTTACATGGGAGAGATTTCAAAAACATGACTCCCCCCCATTACTTACAGTTTAGTGGCACGATCCAGAACTTAATCACCTGTGTCTCCCAACTCATTCATTTTAATGTGTAGAATTGGTAGATTCCAAATTGTTTGCTTTTTAAAATGTTTGTTTGTTTACTTGAGCTCCCCCTGCCCCCCCAAAAAGGGCACTCAAAGTGACTGATAACACAACAGTGGCCCTGTTCAGATGACACTCTAAGCCATGGTTAGTCCGCTAACCCTTTCGCAGCAAATGGTTAGCAAGCGCGTTTAAGTCATGGTTATGTAGCCACCATGGTTAGGAATGGTTTACACAACAAGTTACACCATGATGTTTAGCTCAAAATGTTTAACTTTGTGGCACTGTGTTGTCTGAACAGGGTCAGTACAAATGCAACAAAATCTGTTACATGCAATAAAACCAAGGAGAGCCCATTTTAGGGCCGAAAAGCAGCATATAAATGCTTTTAAATAAATAAAATAAAGCAAACAATTCCAACCAACCTGTACTAGGGGTGCAGAAAGTAAGGTATGGAGTCTTAATCTGACACCCTCTTCTGCCACAACCATGAATCGTTTGGTAGATTCCCAGCTTTTGTGCAGTTTTCCCCTAAGGCTTAGTTACATGACCTTTTCTACATGAGACTTTTAATTGGCTGTTAATCCGCTGAATCTACTTTCGGTTTTGTCGCAGAATTGAAATCCAAGGATTACAAGAGTAGTTTCCTTTCCTGCTTTTCTGCTACATAACCTTTAGGTGGCACTGCAGTATAGCAGAATAACACAAATACACAAGAGGTAATCGTGCTTTCTTTCGCTTTCGTGATTAAATGTCCCATTTCCCCTGCTCTAAAAACACATGTGGAAAGTGGTGGTGAGACTCAGAAATGAAGCTGGACAGTCATGACATTGTCTAAAGAACCTGTAATCAACCGTGAGTAGTGAATGATGAGTTAATGATAAATGCTTCAGGTAGAAAAGCCCATAGACTGAGGTGGTAGACAGAAGTGGTCAGATCCTGGACTGTGTTTTGGCCTAGCCTACTGCTGGCTTTAGTCCCACTACCACCACGAGCCTGTGCCCTCCCCAAAAACTACCCCTAAGCTTTAGGCCTAAGGTAGTGTCGCCCCGACAGAAAAGAAGGTTCCCCTCCCTGATGTATATGAACTTGAACTAGGTTTGGTATACCTCTCCCAAAGGAAACCAGTCTACCAGTTGTTCTTTGATTGTGTATGGTAAGACCATTTATGAGTACTGTACGGATTTAAAATGTATGTGTATACGTGTGTGTGTGCGTGTGTGCGTGTGTGCGTGTGTGCGTGTGTGCGTGTGTGTGTGTAGTTCTTCTCAGAAGGCCTTATCGCACAGGATTCCCCCACCACCACCACCACAATTTCTCAGAAATGCATTTATTTAAATTTGAAGCCCACCCCATTCCGAAGGCTCGGAGTGAATAACAGCTAAATTAGGAAATACAGATAAATGGGAGCCTGTTAAGACACTGGGCAAATAGTTACACAAGAAACTTACAAGATAAGATTTCTTTTACAAGAGGCCAATAAAATTTTAGAAGAAGGCCAAAGCACTGGTAGAGAAAGCGTCTTTTGGAGCAGGAGGGGAAAGAAGGGAGAGTGGAAGAGAAATGTAGGACATTTTGCTGCCGCTTCACATTGCTGCCCCACCACATTGGGGAAAGTTGGAAGTTCTGCCTATTGTGCAGCCACGTAAAGGGACGGGGGGGGGGGGGCTTATGAGAAAAAAGGGAGCAATGATAAATGATGGCCAGGGAGATGCAGAATAGAAAGACATGCTGGTCTGCAGGTGACTGGGGAAACGTAATCTTCAAATATGCCTTTACACATTATAAAAGTCCGTACTGCGTATTAAACACCCGAGATCCCTACCTTCTTTTTCTGTACCAGGATTTCATACGCCATAAATTCTCAGGTTTGGCCGTGTGCGTGTGTCGTTGTGTGGATCTCCCACCTCCATCCCAATCCTCAAATAGGACTTTTTAATATGTCCAGCTGCTAGGTTTCAACTTGCGCTGTCAGCTTGGTCCCTTCAATTTTTAGCCTGGGAGTCTGCGTTTAATAATAATAATAATAATAATGCAATTCTGTTATTTATATAATGTTTTCAAATGTTTTCATAAGGATTGGGGTCATGGTTCTGTGGTAGAGCAGTCTCAAGTTCAATCCCTTACATTTCCTCTTAAGGAAAGCTGGCCTTAGAGAGCCACTGCCCATCAGAGCAGGCACTACTCGGGTAAATGGACAAATAGTCTTAGGCTGCCTCTACAAGAGGCATTTAAAGCTCTTTCAAGGCACATTAAAAAATTAACCTCTACAAGAACGGAGTGCAAATCGGGCGTAGAGGCGCTTTAAACATCCGATTATGCGCATTATTGAATGCACGTTAAATAGCGAGTTTTATTTTGCTCCAGACGTTAAAGCGCATTTTGCCTATGTGAACAAGCGATTCTCCGCATTAACTACCTGTAAAGCGCATTTGAAACAACCAGTAAGGTCACCTGTTGAGTGCTCAATTACCTCCTGCGTACAAGCATTTACGATAAAGTGCTTCAGCGGATATGCGCATAATCGGCTAACCAGGCGTAAAGCCGAATTCTTGTAGATTGACACTTGGCAGAAGGGAGCTTTCTGTGTTCAAACACACACAGGCAAATTCATCAATGTATATGGGTCTCCATTGATATTAGAGACCCATATACATTCATGAATTACTATTATTATAATACAGAGCCAGAGCTTCTCTACATTAAGCAAAAATCCTGCATTCTTACCTGGGCTTTCTGCTTTCAGTTTCTTTGTTGAATTACGATAGGCTCCTTTACATCAAGGAAATGTCTTCCTCTGCAAGTTCTATCTGTGTGTTTCAATTTACAGCTATTAGATGGCGTGGTTATTATAGTGCTACACTGGCATTGCACACAACCGATAGATTGGAATTATGTCCCTATTCACATTATCGTCGACCTTTTTGAGAGTGGGATGAAGTGGGGAAAGCATGGGAGGTATCCTGGAGGTTGACAATGTCATGTAAAGGACCCACTAACTTCTGTGAGTGACCAATCATGAGTGTGCAATAAATTGCTCGTGTAGAAATGCCCCCATTGTGTTGCAGAGGTTAGAGATCTGGTGTCCCCTGGGTGTGTTGGACTGCAGTTCCCATGGGAGTTGCAGTTCAACACATCCAGAGGGCAATAGGGTGGGGAAGGTTTGATTAAAGGAGCAAGGGCTGGAGAGACCCAGCTTCCAATCCCCACTCAGCCACAAAACTCACTGAGTGTTTTTCGGCAAGGCACTATCTTTCAGTTTAATCTACCTGATCAGGTTGTTGTGAGGATAAAATGTGGAGAGTAAACCATTTGCACCACGTAAGGCCTCTTGGAGAGAAAAATGGGCTATAAATGTAATACACATACTACATTATGGCAGGATTATTCCTGATTGTTTTCCTGATGCCAGAGCAAAGAGGATTTGGATCCATGCAACAACACAAAAAAAGGGGGGCAAAGGATTTTGTTCCTCTGTGAATTGCACTAATATTTATCAGGCAGTTTTTCACTCTGTAGTCCCCAAGCTAGAAGCTGTGTGTTCCACATGTGCCATGTATGAGGTGTTACCTGATCAGCTCCTTCCAGGAGGTGATGGTAGCACATGCGTTACATCTGCCAGGTTCTGCTTCACAGGAGAACGAGGAAGCTAGCTTGGCTTCCTAAGGTCAAAACATGTGTTCGTGAATGAGGGCGTATATACTTTCCTGTGATCCAGCATTCTCAGAGGTTTCCCTTTTTCAGCCTGATCCCCATCCAGCAACCTCTTCTTCATGAAGGACCTCTTTCCTCATCACAAGCCAGATCGCAACTACCTGTTAGATACTGGCTAACCATGACTCAAGATAGGCTGACCAGATAAAATCCAGGTCAGGGCTCCTGTAACTTTAACAGTTGTAGAGAAAAGGGAATTTCAGCCAGTGTCATTTGTATGCAATTAATTCCTGGTGATATTCCCTCTTCATCACAACAGTTAAAGGTGCAGGCACTATACTAGAGTGACCATATACAAAAGAAGGCAGACCCCCCTGCAACTTTAACAGTTGTGATGAAGAGGGAATTTCACCAGGAACTAATGGCATACAAATGACCCTGGCTGAAATTCCCTTTTCTCTACAACTGTTAAAGTTACATGAGCCCTGACCTGGATTTTATCTGGTCACCCTAACTCAAGAGGCCCAACATTCACCTGGAGGGCCTGATGTAGAGTTATGAAATCCTTTGGGATTTCAGGTAGGGTTATTGTAACGGAGCACTGGACTCGTAGGACAATCCCGTCCTCTCAGCCACAGCAAATGGATTGCAGATGTGGCTGTTGAACAGTGTCCCAATCATCCTCCGCCAAAGTGGCCTCTTCTCCATTGTATTGCTTTTGACCATAGAGATAAGGGGGGGGGGTGGAAGAGAGAGAGAGGTAAACACAGCTAGTAAAAATAGAAAGATGCCATCAGCTGTGAATCTGTATGGGTGCAGAGTGCATTCATTTCAACATTTTGCACTGGTTTCATACCAAGCATTACTACCTGATTCCTCCCCCGCCCCCCCGGCCTTGGAGGACAGTATAGGCAGCACAAACTTAGTGCAGTTGGGCGACTGAATCATCATCATGGTCCCCCCTCCCCGTTCTTCCTCCCCAGTCACTTTCCTTGTGCGTCAGGCATTTTTAATTTGTGAGCTTGCTCTGGAAGTCTTTTGACTGAAGAGCGGGATATTAATGCTCTGAATGAATGAATAAACAAGATTTTACCATGCATGTTTATTCAGAAGTGAGTCCCATTTGGTTTCAATGGGCCTTACTCATAAGTAAATGCATATAAAATTGCAATCCTAGTGTGAAGGTCATGAGCTGCTGTCATGGAATCCCTGAAACACAGAACTGAAAGTGGCCATATGCTAAATAGGTCCAGAACCATGTATCAAAACATGAATCATTGCGAACTTGCAAATGTGAATTTGTGGGAGGTGTGTGGCAATTACGGTTGCCAACTTTTCAGCCATCTACTGCTTCTATGCCCCGACGTACAGATATTAGCAGTTAGAATGCTGGACTCCTTGAAACATCACCTGCTGATCTCAGCGCAAAAGCTGGCATTAATGTACAAGAGCTAGGAGGAGCTCTTTCCTGGTCATTTGGCAACTCCAGTGGCAATCCTAGAGCTGGAAACTCTGGGAGGAAAAACAAAGTTTTCCATGACATCTGCTCTAGTTTTTCAGGCCACTTTGCAATGATATTAGGAAAATGCACTTTAAAAAAAAAACCAGTGTTAAGTTTATTTAGCAAGCTAAAGAGCTGAATCAAACCAGCAGAATGTTTTTTCTCTCTTTCTCTGGATTTTTTCCCCTTCATTTTTATTTATTCATGCCATTATCTGGTTTTCCTTTGAAGTAACTTGGATTTCTTGGTGTCTTTGTTAAGTCTGAATGTCAAGAACATGTCTCATTTCTACAAATCTGGAGCCTGCACAAAGAGATATACTGGAGGTGCAGTCATAAAATCTGTACAAAACCCCTAGTCTCTGACTCGAAAGATACACTTTTTCATTAGGACCAGAGAATAATGTTTTAGAAAGTGAGTGTTCATTTTCCTGGAAATGACAATGTAAAGGGGCTTTCTCTCTCTCTCTCTCTCTCTCTGACACCCACACCACCCACAGATACAGATGGTGTGACACTGTAAACATCTGTCTGTACTAGAAATCCTGAATTTGACAAGCAGAATCTTCTGAGGTGAGCTCAGTAGACGAGAAATGGGCAGACTCGTGGCCCTCCAGATGAATCCCATGATCCCTTGCCATTAGCAATGCTGGCTAGGGTTGAAGGGAATTGTAGGCTAAATCATCTGGAGGGCCGCAAGTTGCCCACCCTGAACCCTAAGCCCCCAGAAAGATTGTTGGCTCCCCCGTGTCCAGAGGATATTGCCTCACCATCGTCGAACTCCGGCCATGAGGCCACAGCTGCTCCCACATCATCACTGTTGCGTTTTGACCCAATCTTGGTGCGGTATTTCTTGAAATGCCCGGCTATTTGAATGAATGAATAAGTCGATCGACTCAGTTGCGGCCCCATTATTTGGGCTGTCTGTGCACCACTACGCTTCCTGCCCCCTCTCCGCACCGACCTGTGTGGTTAATAAAGATCTTCCCTGCTCCATGTGCCTTGACCCACCTCGGCTCCATCTCTTTGTGACCCCACGGCTCCACCTCTGCTGACCCGCCCTCCATCCCGCCAGTCAGATTGCCCACTGCCCTGCAATGTACCAACTGAAGGACCAGGACTTCTGGAAACCCTGGAAGCAACTGAAAATGAATGCCCTGCATCCAGGAAGTTCAGTCGCAGAATTGTGCAAAATTACCCCAAAGAAGACAAGGATGTCGATGTAGCGTATTTTAATTAACATTTATGTTCAATCTAATGAAGCCATCATGGCCGTGAAGCATGTTTCAGCCTGAATCCATCTCCGAGAAGGGTGAAGGGGCAGCTTCCCCACTTAACGCCAGTTCCTGCGAAAACAGCACCTGGATGTTCACTGCGGTTCTAGATGCCCTTACTTTCTTTCCACCCAGAATGTAAAATATTGAAAAGGCTGAATGACAATAGTAGGTGTTCACACGTTTCATTTATATGTCCTCCGCTTAGGATGTTGTAGCCTTTTGACCGTCGTTTTTTTCTCCCATCCTTATTTTGAAAAAAAAGTAATGAGCACCTGCTATGGAATTGCTCAGCCACCCACTAGGCCAAAGCAGGCTTAACATGTGCTAAGTTGTTCTGGAATGAAGCAATCGTTCCTCCAATATCAGCCACGGCTGTGTTTTGAATCTAATTTTGGAATCTGTCTGGAAAGGCAAGCAACTGGCTCCTTCCCCAAACACAAGGCAGCTCGGTTGTATGCCAGGCGATGGGTAACGTTCTCAATATGATTGCATTTGGACTCCAGCAGCTCGCTGGAGTAAACACGGAGCTTCTGTGCCGCGATCGATAGGCGATACTTCTTTCAGACCCCCAATTTAAAACATTTGGACTATGGCAGGGGTGGGGAACCTGAGCCCCGTGGGCTACATGCGGCCCTCCCGGGGTCCCCTTTGACCTGGCCGCTGATTGTTTGGTGGTTTCCCAGCTTTTGCACAGCCCCCCCCCCTTCTAAAAGATTGATATGCCTCTTGTAAAGCTTAGTTACTGGCGGTGAGAGCTTTAGGGCGCAATCTTATGCATGTTTAGACAGACAAAAATCCTTCAACTCCCAGCATTCCCAAGCCACTCTTTTGAACTTAAAAAAAGATGGTGCTGGAGGGCAGCCTTCCATCTTGTAGCATGGCAGCCTTCCAGGTTTAAGTCCCACCCCCCAATCTTAAAAAAATAACACTTGGTAGAGGCAGGGAACCTTGCAGGCACCAAGTGAGGTATCCATGGGTAATTGGTGCCCACGGGCACCCCATTGGGGATGTGGCACGCACGCAAGGTAAACAGCCACCTCTGATAAAACCCAAGAGAATGATAATTCCAAATATACCTTGAATTACTTAAGATTGAATCGTGATTTGAGTACTGTAAATGAACTCTAAAATAGTTTTGTGGTAAGTCATCCAGCCTTTTCTGCAATTTAAAAGAAAGAAAATGGGGGGAATGAGCTGGATAACATGACTAAAACTTTGTAGCATAACAATAATGAAAAAAAATATCACGATCGCGTCTTCGAAGTGTTGAATAGAAGCATCTTTTCTTGTTTGCACACTTGCTGTTTTGAGACCAGATACTACGTGAAGGCATACCGTGGTCCCAGCTGCTGTGTTTCCTTAGGATATTGCTCATGAACAAATATATAGTAGTAGTATATAAATCAGGTGTGGCTAGATCAGGATCTATTGGGAGATCTCTGAGTGATTAGCAGTAGATCAGCAAGGCTTTCTTGAGTCACAATTATTTATCAACAGGAACAGCCAGTAAGACTTGCAACAATAGGTTACTATGACCCTGTTCAGACGAAACGCTAAGCCAGGGTGGTTAAGCATTTTGAGCTAAACGTTATGGCTTAGCATGTCATGCGAACCATGACGTAGCATATCACGTGAACCATTCCTAACCATGGTAGCTACATAATCACAGTATAAATACGCTCACTAACCATTTGCTGCAAAAGGGTTAGCGGCTTAACCATGGCTTAGCGTGTTGTCTGAACAAGCCTTATGTGAAATGCTACTATTCAGGGTTACCACTCAATTAATTTCCTGCTCCCATCCAGTTTTCTGTTCCTTTCCCTCTGCCACCCACCCCTTCCAGGTAAGGCAGTCTTCTGTGCCCACTGTTCATTCAACTGTTTTTGAAGTTTTTCCACCCCTCTTTTTTAAAAAATTGAGACCTGCAAAGTGCTATTTTCGTTATATAAGGGACAGCACTCACAGTATACATCGGAAACAGCGGGAATGCAAAGGCTGCAATCTTATAGCCAATTGCCCAGGAATAAGTCCCGGGGCTTACTTCTGAGTAGACATGTATAGGATTACATTGTTAAAAAGGCTTTCCCCCCTTTCCATATTAAGTTGCTGAAGCAAAGAGAGATGTGGGGTGGGGTGGGCAGAACCAGGAGAAGATTTCAGGTTGAAAGACTTATGAGGGCCAGTTCTGGTACTGAAAAATATTTTGAGGGGGCTGACATGTGCTCAACAAGGAGCCTGTTCCATAATTCTAAGCGCATTCCAGCTCATCTGAGCTGCTATTTCGCATTTGGTTCTGGATGGTGGATTTGGGGATTCAAGTAAAAACAAAGGATCAGTTCCAGACTTAGTCATACAATTGATTTCAATGAATCCACTCTAAGTGTGACTAAGTCTGGATCCAGCCCAAAGAAGATTCCACATGCCTGAAGCGTGCCCATCCTTGCCGTGGTGCCCAGGGCAGAGTTATGCCCACCATGGTACACAGGGCAGAGGCATTGCCAGCCTCTGTGGGCAGCAAAAGAGTAAGGGCCAAGGGTTTCAGGAAGAGGAAAATGGACAATAGTGGTGTAGTGGAACGATTATGTCATTCACCCCCACAATGGCCCCCTCCACAAGAATGCGCCTTTGCGCCTGGTTCCGCGATTATGCGCATTATCGCGGAGGCGCATTTACTCACAATCCCTCTGCACGGGAGGCGGCGAGAAGCGGCGAAGCGCATTAAAAGATGCCCAAAAAGCACTTTCCAGGTAGTTAATGCGCATAATCGCTTGTTCACACAGCGAAAATGCGCTTTAACGGCCGGAGCAAAATAAAAGTCGCTATTTAACGCGCGTTCGAAAATGCGCATTATCGGGGAGATAACGCGCCTGTACGCCCGTTTTGCGCTCCGCTCGTGTGTAGGTAAAATTTATAATGAGCCTTCAAGGCTCATTAAACGCCCCGTGTGGAGGAGGCCCTACCCTCTGAGCTTAGTGGCAATCTTCACCGTAGATGGAAGGGGGAAATGAATTTTCCTAGCAACAATATATCGTTCCCTTTTGTAATGGGAAATATTTTGGGATGGCATGATCTTGAATGGGCAATAAAGACCCATTAGCTTTACAAAAAAAGCTTCGGCTATGGGGCGGTATATAAGTGTAATAAATAATAATAATAATAATAATAATAATAATAACAACTGCTCCTGGTAGAGATGTTTTTTTAAAAAACTGCATGATTTGTTGATGTGGATTAACACAGCTGACTGAATTTTTGGAGCGTCCAGGCGGAGGCAGGGCGATAGGGAGGGTCATGATGAGCACCTGCCCTTCAAAATTTACCACTACACCACCGGATGCAGAGACGAGAAAAAGGAAGTGGAAAAGGCTAAATGTGGGGAAGGGTGGAGTGGAATGGGGAAGAAAATATTGAGTAGAAATAAGAAGAAAAGAGGAACAGAGGGGAAGAGGAGTTTGGGTCTGAGAAGGTTTGGTAAAAGAAACTAAAAGCTTGTAGAGGAAATTAAAAATAGTGCTGTTGCCGAGGCGGGGGGGGGGGGAGAATTATGCACAAAAAGGAAGATGGAAGACGGGGTGGTGGCAAAGCCCTACACCTGCTAGTTCAAAAGAGAGGACCCATTTTTAAAGTTCCTAACGGTGCCCAGCTTTCTGCACCCCTGGCTTTTTCACCTCCCTCCGTGCCATGGAAGAACCCCTTTGCTGTTCCAAAGCCTGATTAAACACACATATTTATTATGCATTTGTATTACAAAAAACACAGAACTCTCCAACACTCACCCATATGGCTGTCAGTTATGATTTGATGTCAGTTACTGTGCCGCAGTGCTGCTCAGAAAGAAGCATGCAGCCTGTTGCCAACTGCCTCTTACTCCTAGGGTGGTGTGTGCCGTGGGGTGGGGTGGGGGAGAAAGGCAATAAATGTTCTCTCTGCCCCAATGACTGGGTTTGAATGATCACAGTGGGAAAAGAAGCCACCGTGGCTTCTTTTACCCACCATGTGCATGTCACTCACGCCACCGCCATTTCACTAATTACCTGCGACGTGGTGCGGGTTAGCGTGTTGTCCGAACCCAGTGTGGTACACCGACAGCGGGTGGCTTCTAAACCACCCACAACCCATGGCTGCTTGCGCAACCGCCACTTCCCCAATAGCCTGCGACGCAGCACGAGTTAGCATGTCGGCTGAACCTGGCGAGATGTCACACATAACAAAGGAAATGGCAGCTGCGTGAGCGACACCCACGGAGCGAGGTAAAGAAGTCACAGCGGCTTCTTTCCCCCCTGTGATCGCCTGAACACGACAAATGTTTTATCGCCTCCCTTGTCCCATAGTTCATCAAAATGGAGGGAGAGAAAGGCTGGCTCATGTGTCATGAGCTTGCTCGTTCCCTCTGGCATTCACACGTGCTGGCAAGCTGGCACGAGACGCACATGTCGGGGAGACTTTTTTTTAATTGAGGAAAATCACACGGTAAAAAGCGCAATGGTTGCATCCTCCAAACACCACCACTTAAAGCGGAACGATAGTTAGAAAGCTTTAGGCTGCCTCTACAAGAGGCATTTAAAGCTCTTTCAAGGCGCATTAAAAAATTTACCTCTACAAGAATGGAGCGCAAATCGGGCGTAGAGGCGCGTTTTCTCTCCGATTATGCGCATTATCGAATGCGCGTTAAATAGCGAGTTTTATTTTGCTCTGGCCGTTAAAGCGCATTTTGACTATGTGAACAAGCGATTCTCCGCATGTCAACAGTTTAAATCACGTTTTGGTCGTCCAGTAATGCGCTTCGCCGTCTCTCGTACAGAGGTATTAGGCGTAAATGCGCTTCTGCGAATATGCGCATAATCGCCTAACCAGGCGTAAAGGCGAATTCTTGCAGATGACGCCTTAGGCTCCTTTCTTGACACGATGCTTCTGGCAATCACTCGGGGTGGATGGGTTAGGATTAGCCACCCTCAGATTTGAGCTTCTCCAGATGCCGTATACGCTGGCACCTCAAGGGACATGGCCAAAGCCTAAACAAGATCCCAGGGAGGGGGAAACACCAATGCTCTGAGCTACCAGAGCCGGGCAGAGACGAAAGATCACGCCCCATCAAACACATCCTGCTGAATGCTGATCTGATACAGTACGCGCGATCACAGAGAAGGTAAAACCTCAAGTCCAGGAGTCCCATCCTTCTGCCAAGGACTGGCAACTCCCTGCCACCTAAGTCTGGCCACAGCCACATAATCCACAGCAAATGCAAGTTCAAGCCTATGGAAAGCCCCCCAGTACTTTCCATGGCACAATCCTTAGAAATGCAAAGAGCAAGAGAGAGAGAGAGAGAGAGAGAGAGAGAGAGAGAGCATGTGCAGAGTGCTTTCAAAGTCCCCACAACAGATGGAATCCAACAGGAGGGGTTTCAGTCCTTGCGTCAAAAGATGATCTCTAGCAAGGCTCTTACACCTTGCTCCCCCTTCTTATAGACTGGAGGCCTGACCTATTCAAAGCCACTTGACAGACAGGTCCTCTGACCTGTAAACCATGCCCATGTGCCAACAACAGGGCGGGATTGCTCCACCCTACAATCTGAGTGACAGCTTCCAAGAGTGGCCCCCTCCATTGTACCAAATCTAGGTTCTCGGGAAAACCTGTTGCAGCTGCAAGGCCACAACAGGGAGCGAGAGACCAACAACAGTTACTAACAAAACGTATTGCATGACACAGTCAGTAACATGCACATCCACTAATGTGATTTATTTCACTGATGCAAAGAAAATGGATGCCATATGCAACATGTAGGAAAAACGACAAGGGACCTAAAAGCAAGATTCTGTAACCACAAATCTGCAATTCTTAACAAACAAACAAAAACCTGGAGCAGCCTGTTGCAAGCTGTTTCAACTCACCTGCACTTAGTTAGTCCCTCTGATTTACAGTTGCTTCCAACAGAACAAACAAAAGACACCGACATGGTTGATAAAAGTGTAAACTTCTGGATCTACAAACTCAGGACTCTTAGTCCAAACGGTCTTAATCTGGTGGACAATTCGTGAGTCATATCTGAGTGTTTCTGTTAAGGAATTTTAATCTGTAAGCATTCCAAACTGCCGCTCCTGGTATCCATTTAACAGGTCTGCTACCAATGAGGGAAGAAACCAAAACGTTATATATATTTACAAATATTCTGTTAGTCTTTCTATCTTTCTTATATATAACAGATACATGATGCTGCCATTTCAAACAGCAAAAACAAAGCCCCTGTGTTGACAACTCAGTCACCATATTGTATCCCCAACACCGTCCTAGACAATAGAGTCCTTTGGGAGCATTGTGGGAAAGATGGTGGCCACCGAACAAAATGTTGAATATTTGACAAAATGGTTCTCTTTTTTTCAGGGTGAGAGTTGGGGCTCGAAGGAGTGAAAAAGAACCTTCTCGTATTATATTATCATTATTTCTCTTTCTCACTCGTGATGGTTTTTCTAGACGAACAAAATTAGGCACACCCTTTTCTCTGCTGCTGTTGGACCTTCTGAAGTGCAGGAGAAGAAGTCAGGTATGGGTGGTTTTGAGGCTCCACCCGCACCCTCTCCTGCAAACGCAACTGGGATCATTTTTCAAAAGCGCCTGGGATCATTTTTCTTTGGTGGTGGAGGATTCCAGGAATGCAAGATATTATTATTATTATTATTATTATTATTATTATTTCATCTCTTTCTCGCTCATGGCGGTTTTTCTAGACCGACATGACGGGCTTTGCCAAGTCATGCTGTCTTTTACAGATTCAGGAATTTCCTGGCAATTGAGCATGTTTTAAGTATGACTGCTTTCTGGATGTTGGTGTGGATGTATTTTGGTAGGCCCAGTTCCTGAAGGTTTTCTGTATAGTTTTTTGATGTGATGCCGGTGACTGATGTGACTAACAGAATAACTGTGACCTTTTCCTGTCGCCATAGTTCTTTGACTTCCGTGGCCAGTGGTGTATATTTGTCTCTCTTTTCCTCTTCCTTTTCAACAACATTTTTGTTATTCGGTATTGCTATGTCGATGAGGTATGTGTTTTATTTTTTGGTTGTTGTTATTATTATCTGTCTTTTGACACAGTCAGGAAGATCACTTGTCAAACCTGTTGAAAGGCAGTATAATGGTGCTCTCCCAGTACCTCTAGTATTTAAAAATACTGTCAAAAATGTTAACTGTTAATAATTCCATAAAATGTGCCTGGAAGACCACCCATTATTTTAAAAAGAGAAGTCATTTGGGTTTTCTTATTTGAGATTCACCTAATCCCCAGTAACCCCAAGTGCACTCTACTGATTTCAAGCAGAATTACTTGGGATTGCAGCCTTCATGATTCCGCAGCAATAACTGCTGAACAGCTGAGGTTGAATGGAAAGTTTCCGTAGAATGCGTTATTTTCCTAATGCATTTTAAGATCAATTTAACTAAGCCCTAGAGGGGAGAGCTTTGGCTATTGGGTGCTATATAAATGCAAGAAATAAATAAACCCGTACGGGTAAAAATATGCAAGTACGGTTTGTACATTCCAATGAGGGATCTTTTAGACGTATGACTATCAGTTACCTTTATATCCCACCTGCCCTCCAAGGAGCTCAGGGTGGTGAACATATTTCCCTCCCCTCACGCACTTTATCCTCGCAACAACCTAGTGAGGTAGGTTAGCCTGAGATGGTTTCAAGCCCAAAATCACCTAAGGTGCAATCCTATGCATGTTTAGATAGAAAAAAAGTCCTTCCCCAGCCAGCCATTTTTCTGCCTAAACATGCATAGGATTGCACCCTTGTGTGTTTTATGGCCAAGTGAAAATCTGAGCTGGGGTCTCCCTCTCCAACATTAACCATAGAATGCATCTTATGCTACAATGAAGGTGCCACCAGAGACTTTTATTTTTTAATTTATAGAACTTGGGGTTTTCATCCTAGTTTCTCTGTTTTGTATTCATTAACCCAACCTGATACCATCAAGATGTTTTGGACCACATCTCCCAGAATTCCCAACTATTGGTCATGCTAGCTGGGGCTTATGGGAGTTGAAGTCCAAAAAGATCCCAAGGTCACCAGGTTGGGGACACATGCAACGCTTAGGGAACAATCCTATACATATTTAGGCTGAAGAAAAGGCCTATGAAAAAATGTTTTTGTACATGGCTTAGAAATTTCTTTAATATTCACAAATACTATTAGAAATGTGTGCTATATATATATATATATATATATATATTGTTCTTCTGAGCACCCCACAAGCAGAAGACCTGGGGTATAAATATACTCATAATAATAATAATTCGTTTATGTAGCATCCATGTGCAGGTGCTGTATGGATGACCAGAAGTGATGACTCTGCCTCGAGAGATGTTCAATCACGGGGTTGAATCCAAGACCTACTGGGAGTAGGGCTGCCTCTACAAGAGGCATTTAAAGCTCTTTCAAGGCGCATTAAAATTTTTACCTCTACAAGAACGGAGCGCAAATCAGGCGTAGAGGCGCGTTTTCTCTCCGATTATGCGCATTATCGAATACGCGTTAAATAGCAAGTTTTATTTTGCTCCAGCCGTTAAAGCGCATTTTGACTATGTGAACAAGCGATTCTCTGCATGTCAAGTTTAAATCGCGTTTCGGTCGTCCAGTAATGCGCTTCGCCGCCTCTCGTACAGAGGTATTAGGCGTAAATGCGCTTCTGCGAATATGCGCATAATCGCCTAACCAGGCGTAAAGGCGAATTCTTGTAGATGAAGCCTCCATCTATTGAAATGAATGGGACCCAGTTAGTCATGAGTCTTAAGTCCCATTCATTTCAATGGGTCTAACAATGAGGACTAACATTGGATTCAACCCTAAAATTCGACACGGGGGGTAAAAAACAAACAAACAAACAAAAAACACGGAGGAAAGTGGCAGGAAAAAACGAGAAAGCAGATGCTACCGTATAAACACGCCGAACGAAACATTCTCAGGCTTGCGGCTCCAACATTTCTAACCCTATTATACCACTCATTCTTGCAAATTTCCCTTGCCTTCTCCAATAATAATAATAATAATAATAATAATAAAAAAAAAATGAGAAAAGGTGAGAGCCTGCTGTAACGTCTGCCCATTCCACAACGGCGAGGTAGGGCGGCCGAGAGACGCCTGCCCATTCCTTCCTTCCGTCCCGGGCCAGGCCCGCCCTCAGCTCCGCAGCGCCCCCAGCGGCGGCGGCGGCAGCGAAGCGCGGCGACTTGTTGGTTCCAGCGCCTGACAGAGCGAGCGTAGCTCGACGCCTCCTCCTCCTCCTCCTCCTCCTCCTCTCCCTCCTTCCCATCCCGCCGGGAGGACTGCCCCACGTGGGGCGGGCTGGGCCAATGGCGAGGCGCGCTGCTCCTGGCGGCCGCCATTGCTGTCAGAGCGCAGGGCGAGCGAGCGCCTGTGTGGTGTGTGTGTGTGTGTGTGGTGGCGGCGTGAGGCGGCGCTGAGGGGGAGCCCGCCGGGGAGAAGGCAAGGGGGGCGGCGGCGGCGGCGGCGACGAGGAGCGAAGGGGAGGCCGCGCTCGGTCAGTCGCCGGGGCGCGTGTGGGGCGGAGAGCGAGCGAGGCCCCTTCCTCCCCCCCTCCCTCGAAGAGAGAGAGAGAGAGAGAGAGAAGGAAGAGACCCACCCGGCGGCGCCTGCTCGGAACCGAACCGCCTCACGTCTCGTCACACGCCGCCGCTTGCCGTCGCCGCCCGCGTCTCTTTCGGGGGCGTCTTTCTCCCCGCTTTTGCCTCCCAGCCTCCTTCGCCTCCCTCCGAAGCGGGCGGGCGGGAGGAAGAGTGGGAGCCCGGCCCGGCCCCGCCCGCGCCGAGTGGCCGGGGTGGGCGAGGAGGCGGCTGCGCTGCCCCTCCGCCCTCGCCCCTCCTCCTCCTCCTCCGCCACAGCCGCCTTCCTCCTCCTCCTCCTCCTCCTCCTCCTCCGCTCCGGCAAGGAAGGAAAGCAGCCAGGCGGGGAGGGGGGCTTGCGGAGCGCCCCCGCATCTCCTCCTCCGAGACCCCCACCCCCCTCATCCCATCCTCCTCCTCCTCCTCCTCCTCCTCAGACATGCCCCGCTCTGGAGGCCGGGCTCGCCGAGGAGGATCATGACTGCGGTGGCGAACGGGGCGAGCCTGGAGGACTGTCACTCCAACCTCTTCTCCCTGGTGAGTGACGGGCTGGCTGGCTGGAGGGAGGGAGGCAGGATGCGTGTCTGGGACGGGCAAGGGGGCCGGCGGGTGGGTGGCTTTGCACACCGGTGGGGGTGGGGTGAGTTGGTCGCCATCCTGAACCCCGGCTCGGGAGGAAGCCTCTCTCCAGCGAGCGCGCAGTGTGGCTCAGGAAGGATCTCGGCCTGGCCGCGCAACCCGCGCAGGTGGCGGAGGAGCGCAGCCCCATCCCGGGCTCGTGGAGAGGGCCCCGCTGCTGCTGCTGCCCTCCTCCTCCTCCTCCTCCTCCTCCTCCTCCTCCTCCGGCCGAGCGCCTGTAAGTAGGACGGCAGCCTCGCCATGCACGGCGCTCAGCCCCGAGAGGGATGGCCGAGGGTGCGCAGGCGTCTGGCAGGTTGGCAGCCCGATCCTGCGCGGGTTGGTTGGCGGGCGAAGCTCCCTAGGATCGTTGCCGCCTGGAGGGGAGAAGTGTGTGTGTGTGAAACAGACAGGGACGACCCACCCCGGGCCCAGCTCGAGGCCTGCTACTGCTGTTGCTGCCTCCTCCTCCCGCTGGCGGCAGCAACTTGATCGGCCTTTATAGCCGGGATTTGACACTCCTCCCGCGCCCTTTGGCCCCACCCCTCGGCTACTGGCTCTTGCCCCTCCCCAATTGGCTTCTCACCCCCCCCCCCCGCACCCCCCATCCCACTCGCCCTCTCCTCTTCCTTGCAACGCGGACGGCGATTGCGCCCTGCAAGGACTCGCGCAGGCGGAGCTGTCGCTTTGCGGCGTCCCAATCACCCCCCTACCCAAACCCCCTCCTCCCTCTCTCTCTCTCTCTCTCTCTCTCTCTCATCTTCCCGTGTTTTTCTCCGGTTACCGGAAAAAGAGTAGAGGGCGGTGGAAGGAAGGCAAACTCTGCTGCTGTGTCCTGCCCTGCCATCCAGTCCACGCTCTTGGAGCTTTGTGCATTTGTAAGGTGGCTGAGCCTTTCTTTCTTTCATTCTTTTTTGGTAACGCCATTTCGAGCAGGTTGTGCGACGGGACAGGATTCGCACCCGGGGCACTCTGGTGTCCCGCATACGTTAGGTTGGCTTGGCCGGTGTTGCAGCCTTGTTTGTTTCTCCGGTACCACCGAGGGTTGGGCAACGAGGGTGGAAACAAAACCACCCACTGCCACCCCTCTTTCCAGCTCAATCTGCAGCTTTTGCTTGAGTGTCAGGAGAAAAGGCATGCCCTTCTCTCTCTACCTCCCCACCCTCTCTCTCTCCCTCCCCACCCCCCTTTTCTATTGAATCTTGTCCTCAGACTGGTAATTGACAACTTTCACTCTGATCTGAAAGGGTCAGCTTTTGAGACTGGCAGCTACCTATGGATCTTTTCAGAGAAGGTCAGCCGAACCTGAATAAGATGAACAATTGTTTTCTGGCTAGATCCCGATGCTTTCACTGCTGTACTTTTCCGCCAGGCAGGTGAAAAAGAGATCTTGTGTGGTGGGTCTTTGCCTGGTCAGCTGCCCCATGGGGGTGTGTTTATTTAAGGCATGGTTTTGTTTATATATGAAATAGTAACTAATAGCACAGTTTAAACTAAGTGGAACTTAATGTAAGAGAAGCGATGCTGAACACAATCATTAGTGTCCAGAGCATTTTGCCAGCTACCTGTAGGGTGCATTTGATAATGATTTTAATGTATATTTGGTTGAGGGCACTCCAGGTTCCTTACCTGAAATATCATTGCCCTTATTCTATTGGGTCACAACTGAATTGTGCCCCATCATAGATTATCCCAACAGTATCACCACAACCAACCCCCCCCCCCCTTTAAAAAAAATTTAAAGTGGAGGGAGCGGAGAATAAGAACAAAGGGATACAGCAAAATATTGAGAGGGTCCCACATTGCAGCTTTGGGTTAGAGGTGGACCCCAGATCACAAAAGGCTGAAGGCTACTTCATATAACTAGTCTTTGTGGCATCATGATACTATATTATTAGTCTATGTAACACTGTAATACACTTCATTACTGCTCCCATCTCTTAACTCTGCCTGATTGTGCTAGAATTTGTATCTTTAAAGAGTTCTTGCTGGTACAGTGCCTTGCAAAAGAGAGATCCTTATGTCCTTTTTTAAAAAAATGGTGAGATGGTGCAACTAATGTTTATTATCGGCTTCGTTGTAGTTTCTTATTTTTTTAATAGGACTGTGGGAGGGTCACATAGTTGAGACTTAATTTCTTGCTAATCTGTTTGCTATGTCTGTATAATTGATGGGCTGCAGATACAACTGGTAGTAGCTTGTGTAGATCATGCTTTCAGTTTGAAAAGCAAACCTAGTAAGAAACAAAGCAGTAGAAATGGAATGAGCTTAGCCAAGAGCCTAAATTTATCCAAGAACAGTTAGCTTTACAGTGTATGTATGTGCGTAGATCATGTAAAGTTTAATGTGCCTGAAGTTATAGATGGTACTAGTGTCACAAACATGTTTGTTTTGAAATATGTCCAGTGGAATTCAGTGGCACTTCTACATGAGATGGGCATCTCACTGATTGAAATCGAAGCTGTCGATACAAACAGTGGGTCTGCCTTTCATATAACATGTTTAGAATTGGGATGCAACCCAGTTATATGCACGATGATTCAGAGGTCGGTCTTACTGGGTTCTACCTCCTAATGTGTGTTTAGAATTATAGCCTGAAAATAGTTTAGTATGTATTACATATTTTGCAACCATAATTTAAGATTTATTTTCATACTATTGGCCTTTTAAAACCTTACTGCCTTAAAATAAGATAGCCAAATTTATCTTAAAAGCTTTCTTGCCTCCAAAAACAATATCCCATAGAATTTGTGTTTAAACCTACTTTTGTACTGACTATTGTTAAACAAAATGCATGTGATGGGATTACTGCGATATGTATTCTTGGAAATGGTTCATCCTCTTTTTGAAGAAATATTGTGTACACCCTGGCCCTTTATTCCAAAGCAAGTCTTACTAAGTTCAGTGAAGCATGTTCCTAGGTTGCATAGGATTTCAGCTTTCAGCTTTTTTTTTGCTTTACACAAGTTCTACCCATATTATATAAATCAATCTGTGCTTCTTAACCTTGGTAAAGTTTTTTATTATTATTGCACAGATATTGAGCATATGGAAACAAAGAACAATCATGCTGCAGTTGCTAATTTCCAGTGCTTTAGCTGTTTCTATACAACCAAGCATATGGTTTCTGCCACCATGGGAAAAACATGCTAATGGACTCTTGACTTGAACAGCGAACATCAAAACTTGTGTATTCTTCTAATCTTAATTTGGGCTATTTTTGTGTGTGAGAGAATGCTTTTGTTACTAGGAACTCATTGTTTAGAATAGTTTGTTTCAATACATCACTTAAGTAAGGTATTTTTAACAAATATGAAATGATTAATAAGAAATTACAATGAAAACTATTTAGAGCTTTGTAAATGTTGATTTGCTACTTAAAAAAAAGACTAGAACACTTACCATTTACTTATAAGCTAAACTTTGTAAAGATTAAAGCTGTTCTAGATTCGTTTCTAAATACCACATATCTGTAATAGAAAATGCATTTCCCAATGCTCATAAAATTTTCCCATAAATGAGATTGGGAGGCTCCTTTGTGTTTGGGACTCTGGATTGTGCCCAGCAGGTCTTCTCCAATCTAGGACCATTAAAACATGGGAGTTATGCCATTAACTTCAGTAAAATAGTGATTTTAGCTGGTATTACTATGCAGTTAATAAACTGTGGTATTTTGTTGCTTTATCAAAGCAACATTTCAAAAAGCTAATATTGTGAAAAGGCAGCTTGTTCCTGGGAAGATGAACAAGAATAATGATGAGCTACAAATGTTTGTATAGGGCCAGATTATTGTTATTTTTTAATGTGGTTTTAATATTATAATTTTTAAATATGGTGAGTCGTACATAGTTAATGGATTTGCAGAAAAAGATGCAAGGTTGTGGAAACAATATGTTCCCAATAGGAACTGCAATTAAGAATATGTTGGGATTCTCTCTCTACTCTTGCTTCCTGCTACTACTGAAGCACAATGCGTTTCGTAATACTGATTGTAGTCTCAAAATACATGTGACTGACATGGTATCCATGATTGTTACATTCTGCTTTTCAACAGTGAATACATGACATTAACATCAATAGCATCTCTTGACAAATGTATATGTCTCTTCCCCCCCCCCCCCCCCCGCCCCCAAGGCAAGCCACTGCTTTCTTTTTTTCTATGAAAATGTGATAGCCTTGCAGGATGATATTGACTAGAGCACCCCATGGCTTATTTAAACCATGGTGGATTGTGGTGAATGCTGGCTAAGTTTTGAATATTTAAGCCATGCCCACAGCTTGTTGTGGAGAAGGTGAATTGTTTGCGTGGTTAACAAACTACCCAGAACCCATGGGTTGTGGATGGGTTGTTAACCACATCAACAACCCACCATTGTAGGGCTTGGATGATATGATAAGCTGTAGTCCTAGCCTGAATATTCACAGTGCCCTCCTGCTTGTGCCACAGCTCACTATAGCTTAAGTAAGCCATGGTGGACTGCTTCAGCTCCTATGTAGTATCATCTGTTTTTACTTCCTTAGAGCTGTTATTGCCCAATAACATTTCAAGTCTATGATTTCAATCCTGACTGCAAATCATAACTCATTGGTCAATGGGTTTCAACCATCTTACTCTTATGCGTCCTTGCAGCCCAAGTCTCCTCTGTTTGGTAGAAAACAGTTTTATGTATTAACTTGTTTTTATATCTTGGGCCTGAACTTGGTAATGATCATTTTTTTTTGTTTAAAATCATTTGGAGGATGCATTGTTGAAGCTGTATGATTTGCTTCTTGTTGTAACTCTGGAACTCCATGCTGCAGACTTTCTTTATGTGAATAGATACAGATTAGACTATTTGCTTATGCCTAACCCTAAGCTGCCTCTTCTTAAATTTTATTTCTTGTTCCAGAATCATGAAGATGTGCTAGAACAGCATATCATATTTTGTATATATTAAATATAAAATATTGTATGTCGTTGTACATACTTTGGATAACTGGCGTGAATGCAGTAGTGATCTGTATAGGACTAGGCAGGTGTAAAGAGCTTCTCACCTAGTCCTTAGCTCTGATCCCAAGGATGCTCCGTTCAAACTCTGACTTCAGCAGCTCAGTGTGAATAGCAACAAGGCTTTGGCAGAGCAGTCCCCTTAGGCACTTCAGTTGCTGATTTCATGTCCAGGCATAGCCAAATGGGAGTGGGCACCAAGGTGCTTGAGGAAAGAATCTCCGTTTTTCAGACTTTGGAGGAGAGAAAGATTTAAAAGAAACACTTTGCTTGTATCCTGTAGTGAGTTGCTGAGGTTCATAATGGAGTCGGGGAAAGAAGGCTAGAAAAGGGTGTGTTATGTGTGTTTTGCTTTGGGATAACTCAGTGGGTAACCGTTCAGTCCTTCCTCAATTCAAAAAATGGGCCCTGACAATAATTCAGCACAGATCAGGAGCCTAGAAGCTGAACAGTTGATACACTAGTGTGAAATGGATGGATTCAAATGGTTTCCTGCACTTGGGGAGTTCCCTGCGTCATCTGTCGGCAATACTGTCAAAGCTCTAGCTGATCTGTGAAATATGGAAATAGCCTGGGAAGTTGACACTATCATTCCTAAGTGCCTTCTCTCCCACTAGTAGAACCAGGTCGGCTCCCTTGTTGGCCAGGGAGCTAAGGGCAATGAAACAGGAGGGATGAAGACAAGAATGCTATTGAAGGAAAAGTCAGGATGTATCTGATTGAACACAGATTAGAATTCAATTGAAGACCTATACTGGTGCTGAGCGCAGCTTAGAAAGCCTATAATTCCTCCACCGACATAAGAACATAGGAAAGCTGTCTTATACTGAGTCAGTCCACTGGTCCGTCTAGCTCATTATTGTTGACACTTGACTGACAGCAGTTCTTTCAGGAAAGATTCTGTCCTAGCCCTGTCTGGGGATGATGGGGATTGAAACTGGGACCTCTTGCATGTACAGGAGGTGCTCTTCCACTGAGCTATTGCCCCTCCCAGTCTATTCCCATGGAGAGAGTCCTAGCCTCTTCAGGCTGGATGGGGAACCTCTATTGTCCAAAGTTTCACCTTCCTTGCTTTAGGGATTGGAAAAGCACTTTCCTTTTCATAAGTAGTGAATAATATTTGAAGCAGGAGTTGGGGGGCAGTTCTCTCTTACCAACAGAGGGGCTGTAGCTCAGTGTGTAGAACACATGCTTGGCACCCTGAAGGTTGCAGATTTGAAGGTCCACCACAGGACTTGCGGGGGCTGCACCTGTGGCCCATGGGCTGCACTTTTTACACCCCCTGTTTTAGGTACTAATGGCTACTGTTCCGTTTTATCCTCCCTCGGAAGGCAGAGTGCATTAAATATGAGCTTTTTAAAACGAAACAATTTTTTAAAAAAACTTCTTATCTGCATCTCTCACCTTGTCTTGTTGTCCTGGCCCTCCTGCCACTGTGAAATTCTTTTGGGCACATGAATAAGACATTTAAGCTGGGAAGGTTGTAAGCCTGTGATACTATCTGTGAGGGCAAGTATCATGTTTATAGTGTCAGCTTTCTTTGGTTCCTGCATTTTTGAGCTGTTGACCTCTGAAAACATACTGCACTGCAACCTTTTTGTAAGTCGAGTAAATGGGAACATAGTACTTTAACCAGGAAATTAATAGCTTCAGACAAATGTAGCATTTTCCAGATTTTTTTTTTAAAATGAAGAGTGTATGGTGGAAGAGATGAGCTTTATTGGGCATTTGCTTTTATGACTTAGGAACTTATTTGGGAACGAAGTGTTAGTATTCGGGGATTCCATAATTGACAATCCAGATATGATTTTAGATACATGTAACCTAAGATACAATTTGAATGAATGTAATTCACTATACGAATTAAATTTTACAGTATGTGACAGAGGTGTAATGTTGCCATTAACTGCTTTTTGACTGTTTCTTAATAGTGTTTCTGTGGCAAAATAGTAAGAATTTCACTAAATAGTGGTGGTTTTATTGGTGAATGTGTCTTGTTTTTAAAGCAGTGGCCATAATCCTTTAGTACACATGCACCACAATAGCCCAGGTACACATATTTTGTGTGAGTGTGTGTGTATCGGATGAGTGGGAAAAGACCACTAGCAACCCTAAAGCAGCTGGGCTTATTGAGATCACCTCCCTGTGCACCAACCCAGACTGTTGCTTCTGTGCCTATGATGGTGTCACCAAAGCAGTGATCCCAGTGGCAGGAAGGGGGCATTAGCCTTCTTCTCCCCCAGCAACTCCAAGTTAGCTCCCTGTGGGTATGAGGGACACATGTATATGTGCCCTGTGACCCACCATCTGGTACTGCATGCAACCCTCAGGGCCAAAATGGCTTCATATCCCAATATATATGGACATTGTCAGTTTCCTCTTCAGCTCTCTGTATCAATTCCAAAGGCCCAAGTTGAAAAAAAAATACGTGTGAGAATTGCTGTATGAGTCTGTTGGAAGTGTAGGCTTTCTGATAAAATTTAAAATTGGAATAATTGTTTGCTGCAAAGTTGTCTTCAAAGAAAACACAGCTAGGGTTAATACATGTCTAGGGTATGATACAGTCCATGCAGGCAGTGTGTGGGAGGCAGGTTTCTGCAAAAGAGACTGCTTTATTATGGTGCAGTTTATTTTATTGTGGCGGTAGAGAACCATGTCCTATATCCCAAGGGGTAGCCTACCTGATGCCTTCCAGATATTCCGGACCCAGTTTGCAGGGGAGCAGAAGGCTAGATTGGGATCTACTGCCAATCGCCCAGAGGTCTACCAGTAGAGCTCTAAGGGTTTCTGACTCCCAATTTGTTAATGAGAGCATGCAAAATTCCAAGAACCCTCCAGCATGGCTTCCCTTGTGCTAATTGATTACTTCTCAAACCTCATCAGTAAAACAGGACTAGCAATTGGGTGCTTTCAACCAAGTTTTTGTTCAGCTCTGCTGAGCAGTTTTAGAGCGTTGCGGTAGGATCCCTGGCCCCTGGTAACTCACATGTAGATTTGTATATATCCCAGTTCATGGGTGCAGTAGATAACTGAATCTGCTCCTCACCCGAGTCACCAGTCTGGCTCTGGATGGAAGTTATCTGCGTACTATTAAAGGGGTGGGGGGTGGGGAAAGATCCTGCAAGCCTGAACTCTGCCTATCCCTGTCCTGGACCAATGTGTGAAGCCTTCTGTAGTTTCCCCATTTCTTCGGACTGAAGCCCTAGTATTAATATGTCTAAACAAACATTTAAGGTGAAGTTTTAAACACATTTATGAGGGAGTAAGCCTCAATGAATGCATAGGATTGCAATGCACAACATTGAAAACTTGAAATACGATTCTTAAGCACACTATCATATTGACTGCTGTCCTCTTAACAAAGAAATGTGTTCATTTATTTTTTCTACTTCTTCCAGTCATTCCATAGCATTCTTGCTGTATTGACATCATTGCCCTTAAAGAAATAGGTGTAGGGGGGTGTTGGGGGGGAGGGAGGTGTTATACATTGAATCTTAAGGGGCTTAACCATCTTATTTGCCAATATTCTCATGTGTTAGATCTCCTAGTCTTTGCACAGTGGAATTCCCCTAGGATGCAGCTATTGAATAGCCTCAGTTCCCTTTTGTCATTCTTTCAACCATAACACTTCCTGATCTTCTTTATCATTTCTGCCCTTCCTTTGTGAAGATAGCTTTGAGTACTTTAACTTAATAGAAAAGGGAGCACTGGCCATGTTGTATTTGTTAGTATGTAGCAAAAGAATTCTCAGGTGCTTTTGTATAAAATTTGTTTGATAATGCAGATACCCTTTCACTAATTACCAGCTTAAAATAATAATTGTTTTGAATTGAGAAAAATGTTCTAGAAAGGTACACTAAAAACGCTGTGTAGTTCTTGTTTTCCTTTGAAATCTACTTCTTACTGTTGTTTTGTAGTGCTTCTATGTGTGTCCAAGCAGCTTTGTCCAAGGTTTACTGATAGTACTGATAGTATTCTTACTGTATTCTTAATTGGTGTCCTCCAGATGCGTTGGACAACAGTTCTCATCTGTGCCAGTCAGCCTGGCCAGTGATCAGTAATTATGGGAGTTGTAGTCCAAAACATCTGGAGGGGAACAGGTTG
Source organism: Anniella stebbinsi (assembly GCA_029215795.1). Classification (NCBI taxonomy): domain Eukaryota; kingdom Metazoa; phylum Chordata; class Lepidosauria; order Squamata; family Anniellidae; genus Anniella; species Anniella stebbinsi. Next base: position 9,018,155 of record JARDYH010000010.1, read on the forward strand.
CCTGCCTCTATTCTGTAGCGTTGTCACATAGATGAGTTCGCTAGTGGAGTCTAGCCTCAAACTGTGTAATTTGGTGGAATGCAAGAGCCACCAGGCTTTACATGGGAAGGTTAACAACAGTAGCACCTGTTGGGTTTGTTTGTTTTGGCATTACGCATGGGAATCTGTGGGACTTTGAAAAATCAAAATCCACAGTTGGGCAATATTAGGACCAACCAAAGTGCCCACAGGTGTTTGCCAGCTTTTGAGTTCTCTAAAATTCTTCATCAGGCTAGGGGGTACAAAGAGAGCTTACAAGTGATTCATTCCATCTGCAAATCCATATTTGAGATTGGGTCTAAATTGCAGACCTCATGGCTACAACATCTGGCCACTTGTATTTTTTTTACTTCTTTACTCACTCCCTTGCTTTTTGTACCACCTAGCCTGATAAAGAGGCCTAGAGAACTTAAAAGACTGCACACTTTTGTGACATTTGAGTTGGTGTTGATTTTGGTTTTTTCCCCCCCTGATGGGCCGTCATGACCCTCTCTCTCGCTCTCTTTCTCTCTCTGTGTGTGTGTGTGTTTTATGTGGGACAAGTGGTACAAATTTATGGATTTAAAAACACATCTGTGGATGTTGGGAAAAGTGGTTTGCTATGCTGAATGATGTATTTTTATTGGATTTTCTTTAAAAAATACTTTATAAATTCCACTAAATACATCTAATTAGTACTAAACATAATATAGAATGAATTGTAGGCAACCAGTAAGAAAAGATTTTGTAACTTTATTTACACACTTTTATACATACGTTATAAATTATCTATAAATGCATCTGTATGACTATCATTATTTAAATATAAAACAATAGAATGTTACAACAATTATACTTATCAATATCAAAATTCCAGCTTAATGTCATAAAAGAAATGAAAGGAGACTAGTTCATATTAAAATTTCCATTTTTGATGCATCCCTGAATCTTACAACCTCTGTTACTTTTATCAGTTCTGCAGTTTTCCAGTCTTTCATTAATGATTCTGTAAGTGAGAGGGTGGACATACGTATTCATTTTTGAGCTACTAAAATGCTTGTTGTGGTTAAGAAGTTTCAAATCAGCTCTTTGATCTGAAACAAACTGCTCAAAATAAACTAACAGGACTATTCGGGGATGTAAGGGTATAGATACATATACGATCAGTGAAGTAACATATACGTCACTCCAAAAAGTTATAATCTTTGGGCAACTCCACCAAATATTCTCAAAATCGACTCTCTGAGCTCCACACCTCAAGCAAGCGTCATTGGTATCAACATAAGTTTTTTTAATGGCCTGGTTCTCATGTAAAAATAACACAGGGTTTTTTAAAATTCTGGATTATGAATGAGGCAGCATGCTGGTGCATACTGCCTGATCATTCCTGCTTGCAGTGAACTAAACATACACCTTCTTTCCATGGTTTGGATAGTGTTACTTTTGAACCAGAAAATCTGGCTTTCTTTCTTCCAATAAGCCAGAGTAATAACCTGAGGACAAACTGTGGGTTATTTCCCTGCCTCATGCATGATATATAATAATAATTATTATTTTTACAATCAGGTAATTGTTGCATGCGAACCGGGCTGACCTTTAGGGAGTCAAGTACTATTGGCGCATGATTTTATAAACACTCTCTTACATTAAATTATATTAATTAAATTCTTTCCATATTTGTCATCGGGGCCCAAGTTACCTGTGTGGCTAGGAGTGCCTACTAAAAGCTTAGGCTGTCATGTCACCTGTTCCTGGATGAGGTAACCATTATTATTATTATTATTATTAATAATAATAATAATTTTATTTCTAACCCACCTCTCCATCCAGATCAAGGTGGGGAACAACAATAAATATAAATACAAGAATCATAAAATAGATAATAATAATAATAATAATAATAATAATAACAACAATTTATTTCTTACCCGCCTCTCTGTCTGGATCGAGGCGGGGAACAACAACATGATAAAATACATAAAACTGATTAAAACATGACACATATTAAAACTGCATAAAAAATCCTAAAACATCCTAAAAACATCCTTAAAACATCCTAAAATTCCACTGGATATGCCTGCCGGAAGAGAACAGTCTTTATAGCTTTCTTAAATTCTAAAAGACTGTTAAGTTGACGAGTCTCCTCCGGCAGATCATTTCACAGTCTGGGAGTGGCAGAAGAGAAGGTCCTCTGGGTAACGGTTGTCAGCCTAGTCTTGGCCGACTGCAGTAAATTCTTCCCAGAGGACCTGAATGTGCGGGGCGGATTGTATGGGAGAAGGCGATCCCGCAGGTAACCTGGACCCAAACCATGTAGGGCTTTAAAGGTAATAACCAACACTTTATACTTTGCCCGGAAACTAATTGGCAGCCGGTGGAGCGATTTTAAAGCTGGCGTAATATGGTCACCCCTAGATGTACCGGTGACCAACCTGGCTGCCATATTTTGAACTAGTTGAAGTTTCCGGACTAGGCACAGAGGTAGCCCTATGTACAGTGCATTGCAGAAGTCGAGCTTCGAAGTTACCAGCGCGTGCACTACCATCTTTAGGTCTTCCAACTCTAGGAAGGGGCGCAGCTGACGTATCAGCCGAAGCTGATAGTAGGCAGTCCTGGCCGTCTCATCTATCTGGGCTGTCATTTGGAGCGACGGATCCAGGAGCACCCCCAAGCTGCGAACACAGTCTTTCAGGGGGAGTGTAACCCCATCCAGAACCGGTTGACACACCTCCAAATCCAGGTTGCGGCCTTTGACAGCAAGCACCTCCGTCTTGTCTGGATTCAGCTTCAGTTTGTTTTTCCTCATCCAGCCCATTACCGCCTCCAAGCATTCATTCAGAGGAGACACACTATCCTTGGCTGGCGCTGTTATCAAAGGCATAGTGAAATATATTTGGGTGTCATCAGCATACTGATAGCACCCCGCCCCATGCCTCCAGATGATCTCTCCCAACGGTTTCATATAAATGTTAATAAAACATTAAAACAAATAAAAACAAATACATTATTAAAAACATCTTAAAATTCAACTGGATAGGCCTGCCGGAAGAGATCAGTCTTCACAGCTCTCTAAAATTCAAGAAGTTTGCTAATTTGTTGAATCTCCTCTGGCAGGCCATTCCACAGTCTGGGAGCGGCAGAAGAGAAGGTCTTCTGGGTAACGCTCATCAGCCAGTTCTGGCTGATTGAAGTAAATTCTTCCCAGAGGACCTGAATGTGCAGGGCGGATTATACGGGAGAAGGCGATCCCGCAGGTTACCTGGACCCAAACCATGTAGGGCTTTAAAGGTAATAACCAACACTTTATGCTTTGCCCGGAAGCTAATTGGCAGCCAGTGGAGTGATTTTAAGACTGGTGTTATGTGGTCACCCCTAGATGTACCAGTGACCAACCTGGCTGCCATATTTTGAACTAGTTGAAGTTTCCGGACTAGGCACAAAGGTAGCCCTATGTGCAGCGCATTGCAGAAGTCGAGCCTCGAAGTTACCAGTGCGTGCACTACTGTCTTTAGGTCTTCCAACTCTAGGAAGGGGCTATCCCTGTCATGCATTGTTAACCCAAATAGAGATGTGCTTTATGTGGGGCTGCCTTTAAGGCTGATTTGGAATATTGATACAAGGTAATGAAGCAGGACCCTGGGTGCATTTTGGGTTTTTGTCATATTTAATCTACGATTGGTATCTTAACTGTTTGTCTCACTTGGATTTGAAAGTATTCCCTTTCTGCTAATCTAAAAACACAAATTATGTGTATAAACACACATCTATATATCTATTACACCCATATATAAATAAAAATATGCCTATTTTGGTCAACATAACTTTTGTTGATATTTAAACCAAAATGGAGTAGATACATCAGAAAAAAATCTCATCACATGGTCTACACTTGCCGTTACTATTTATGTGTAAAAACCTCAGCACGTCTTTCTTTCTTTACATTGCGTTTTCTCCCCCAATTTTAACATGTTCATTAAAAATAAAAGATTGCATAAGGGATATATTAGGTGATAAAATATTCTTATGATTATCCAAAGTTGCATTTACAGTCTCAATAAAACAGTTTGGATGGAGTTAAACACCTGTAGCAGCCAATTTTCTCCTACTATACCATGGGAGTATACTAACAGAACTTTACTACAGTACTATTCTATAATAAACCAAGACATATCCTGTCGTACATTGATTCATTGGGCAATAGATTTTAGATGGGTAACATTGTACTTTATTAAATTAGGAATGTTTAGACCACCTTTATAGGGGTTTTCTAATGTTTGTGCAGCCACTCTTGGCTTTTAAGTTTCCCAGATATAAGCTATTAACATGTTTTGCCAATTTTGTAGAATTGGCCTGAAGAAGTTAATTAAGACATTCTCAAAAATAAAATTCTGGAAATAATATTCATTTTTAGTGTGGCTATACCCCTTAGCTAAGAAATACCTAACCTGGACCATTAAAAAAGTACTAATTAATGCAATCTATGTCACACAGTTGAGAGTAAAAAGATCATGTCAGTTTGCAGGTAACCACCCCCTAAATATCTCACTGTTGTTGATGTTGTTGTTTTGTCATGCCCTCTGAACTCAATGAATCTTTAATTTTTTGAACAACATTTACACTAATCTCTGTTTTGTAGATTTATTTTATATCCTGGGATCTTTCCAAAAACACTTGCAGATTTTAAAGCTCCTGATAAAGATAGAATATTATTGGTTAAAGTTAGCATTATATCATCAGCATGGAGACTAAACTTAAAATTGTGTGATTATGTACTAATTCCTGTAATAATGTCTGAAGCTTGTATTTTTAAATGGATTCATTATATATTACAGTAAGTAAGGTACAGAATGGATGCTCTTGCCTTGTGTCCCAATCAATCCGAATATACTTTGAATTCTTACTATTAATTGATAGGACAATTAATGGATTGTCATAAATAGCTTTTATATTAAAAAAGGCTTCTATCCCCATTTTCTTAAGAAGAGCATTGTGTACATATATCCACACTCTACTTGATCCAAATGCCTTTTCTGCATCTAGAAAAACTAAAGTAGTTTTATTTTCTTGATCTGGCAGTAATTAAACTCAGAGCCTGTTGTCTAATGGGAGTGCAACCCATAGGATTGTGCCCTAAGTAAATTAAAGGCTGTACATATACTATCATGCATTAAATGCCTAGCCACAAACCCTTTCTGTATTTAGAGATCACTCTTCAGGTCTTATCCCAGTAGTCAGGGATGATGGGAGCTGTAGTCCAAAACATATGGGAGGGGTACCATTGGGGAAGGCTGATCTAGATAGCCTAGAATTTTCCCTGAAACTGAAATGGAGGGCAAGTAGGAAATCAAGTTTTCATCAACTGGCGTTCCTAATCATGGCTCTAACCTTGATATTGGCCCATCTTCCTCAGTATCATCTATGCTGACTGCAGCAACTGTACAGGTTTCAAGTACGAATCTGTTCCAGCCTTTCAAAATGGAGATGCCAAGGACTGAACCTGGTATCTTTTTATGCAAACCACTGAGCTATGCAGTGTACGTATGTTGGAAAGCTGCCCCAGCTTCCAGACAGGTATTTGAGACTCCAGTGTGTTAAAAGAAGAGTGTGGCAGAAAGGAGTGATATTATTGGCTGAGCCCTAAGTGTGTGTTCTGCATCTTCCATACAGATATTTGAGTCTCCAGCTTGCTGGAGGCGTGAGGCTGCATTACAAGCTAAAGGACAAGAGCTAAAGGGCTCTCGGCTTGGCACTCTCAGTTGTAGACAAGAAACTGCTAAACAGGAGCTGCTACAATAAGAAAGGACTGGAATTAGTTGAGTGCCTGGAATAGTGAGTGGTCACGCACCACTCCAGCTGTGTCTGGATTACTCTTTTGGATTACTCTTTTTTGAGAGATGCAAGTGTGCTGACCCCCACCCTATTCTTCGTCTGGAACAGTGACCCTTGTTGCCCTAGAATAGAAAGAGACCTAGCCGGTATTGATAAAAACACAAGAAAGACCCCTAAACCTTGAATAGCTTAACTTGGAGGCATATAGTTTTTTGACTGTTTACTTTTATTTAGTTTTGAGTTATTCAAGTATTTTATATACTGATTTTTAGTCTGAACAAAGGCCAGCAGTTATTTGCTGTAGGTTGAGGTATATAATATTTGTTTTCTTAAGGGCAAAGGTAGAGTCATTTTGAAGATGTTAAGGGAATCCAGGATGGGGCCAAGAAAAGTACTCCATATTAAATCAGTTCAAATACGTGTCAAATAACTTTTCCTTATTAAAACTGGACAGCATCATCAAATTTAAACAAGCCAAACCTGGATAATGAACCAACACAAAATAGAGATAAAGATATTAAAACCAACCAGTTAAAGATAATTTAAAACTTCTTGCAGAGCATAGTTTCTTTGTTTCTAAAACCTTACAATTCATATAGCAATGGCTGGAGAACATTCCTAAAAATCTAAATCAACTAGCTATTTCATGTAAATATGATGGCTGGGATAAACAGAATAGAAAGGGAAATATAAACAAGACACGTAATATATGGGGGAGATTTAGGAAGAATGGGGTGGGAGAACTAAGAAAAACTGAAATACTAAATTGAGAAATAGGAAGGAAAGTGATTTAGTTTTTCAACCAAAACAGATTTTCCTGGAAGAGAAATTCACCTTCCTGGGATTCAACGTCACTTGCCCTGAGGCATCTAAATTTTATTTTAAATTTGAGTTATAGGCAGATAGATATTAGACCTTTAGAAATATTGAATGATTCCCCTCAAAATAAAATGATTTTAGCGATCTTTGCAAGTGCAAAAAAATCTGTATTAATTCTTAGAAAAAGAAACCTATTTTTTGCAAAATGAAATTATCCTTTTGTGTGTGTGTGGATAAATTGAAAAAAATCCCTGTTCCAGAAATAAAGGGGATACAAGAACTGAAAGATATTTCCTAGCTGTGTGAAGGATCTTATTGACTGAGGAGAACCTTGAGTAATTGAAAAATTCTAAACCTACTGAAGATGCCTTAGAAGTAGAGAATGCTATTAACTCACATAAAGAGCTGACTGAGAAACCGTATGGTCATTTGGTGCTTTACCCTATATGGAACAAAGAACTGTCCTTGACAGATTAAATATTCTACGAAAGGAACTAAGGGCACAGTCCTATCCAGATGTCCATCAGCCTCTGAACTCAGAGGCAGGTGGGCATCCTATGTAGATTGCACTTCTCCTGTTCTGCATTTTGGCTGGATGGCATTTTTTTCCTGTCTAGTTAGGACTCTGTGGAGGGGGTGGGGAGGCATGAGGTTAGTTGGTATCCCCACTTCCCAAGTCCCTTCTCCTCTCCCAGAACAGCCCCCTTTTCCCTCCTCTCTGAGATTGCCTTTGTGACCTTCGAAAGGCATCCGGCAGGGTTCTCTCCATGCCGGCTGAGGGGGCGGGGAGCTCAGACTTTTGGGTTCAAAGTCGGAGTGCTGTTTGGAGGCTGTAGAATTGCTCTCTCAAAGGAGTAATTTTTGGAAAGCGGGTCCTTTTAACTTTGTAAACCCTAAGACAGAGCAGTTTATATAGGGTGTCCTTTTGCAAGTTCCAGCTAGGAAGAAAGAAATAGCTGAGGTGGAGATTAAAACCTGCTCTATAACTAATAGAGGAAATTCCAGGACACTGTTGGCCAATAAGGAATAGTTGGCCTATCAGTATTTGGAACCACACAAATTAGATGTGGAGCCTCCTGGAATGGCTGACTTATTAAAAAAGAGAAAGAGGAGAGCAGGGAAATAGTTGAGTGTAATGAGGTTGGACCTTTAGCTTCTATGAAAAATGGTTCCTATATTTTAACCATTCATGAAGCTGTATTGTCTGGCCAGACCTTATGACACATAGCAACTCAAAATGAGGTCATGTGATCCTTGATTTCATGAAACATTGCTAGTTGTGCAAATAAGATGTAATTATGCCTTTCTTCACTTTTTAAGGAAGTTTGATTTGTAATCCTGTCCCCACAATATACCTCTGTAAAAATGTTGAGGTCCAGAGAGCTTCTCTGCTGATATGTGATCTTGAGGTATTGGATTAACACAATAATTTGGGTAGACAGTCTGATTCTTGTGCGAAACTTTTTTCAAAATGGCAAACAATTTCCTTTTGGTTGCTAGTTTTCATCAACCATAGAAGTTACTATCTTGTGTTTGGTATCAAATTATAGGTTTTTGGGGTCAAGGAGTTCAAAGAATATGCTATTTTAATTGTCGGAGTACTCCTTCCACCATTTTCCAAGATGGCGCTGAAATGTCTCATTTTCTCGTTTACTTGACAAATCAACTTACAAATGTGATTTTGACTTCAAACTATAGGGTTTTTGGGTCAAGGAGGTCAACATGGCATTAATTTTGATGGAAAGGCTGTCCTTCCACCATTTTAAAAAATGGCATCCAAACACTTATCTCTACAATAGGACATTTAATGAAAATGCGTCTTATATGGTAATTTTTTCATGATGTATGGTAAAATATTATGGTGTATTACAACATTAATTTAAAAAATGAATGAAATTTGAGTATATTTTATTTTAAATACTAGTCAGCTACTACTATTGGTTCACATTTTTATCTTTTTTCTCAGTATGAGCATTCAGGTGACACTTCAGGGTCTGTGGTTAAGGTGGTTTCTGAATAGGCTCATTATGGCTTAGCATGTCGTGTGAACCATTCCTAACCATGGGGCTACATAACCATGGTTTAAACTTGCTCACTAACCATTTGCTGCAAAAGGGTTGGAGGTCTAACCATGGCTTAGCACATCATCTAAACAGGCCGGTATCAGCAACAGGCATAGAGAAACTGAGCTACAAACTTGTTTCAGACTTCCCATGCCAGAAGGTGAAAAATTACTGCAGTCCAGTCATTTGACTTAGTCTTCTAGAGGCCTTCATTGTCTCAGATGATATGGATATCATGTCTTCTGATGACATTGTTGCAAAAACATCTATGAATGATTTTTTCATAATGCTTTTTAGGTGTGGTCTGTCAAATGAAGAAAAAAAGAAAGTTCCTACATGGTGTGGAATTCATGTGCAGATGACACACTTTTGGTTTTTTTTTTAAATGCAGATTGATGTACGATGCCTTCTTTAGTCCTTTGGTAAAAATGAAGACTTGCAGCAAGAATGTTTAAAATGTTTAAAAACTAAAAACCTTGTAAATATCTTTGTAAATTAGATGGGCTGCAAATTGAGCCAAGTACAGGTTTTTATGTACCTGGGGGTGGTGTTTTCACAATCGGCAAGCTGGACCCAAAATGTAAAATTTATGAAAGAGAAAGGGCAAAAACCAGTGAGCAGTATCCAGTGTAGGCGCTCTGCTGGTTCCTTTGCAACTGCATTAGTTGAACGCGTGGCGGTTTTTTTTGAACTTCTAAGAATAATCCCAGAAATAAGCAGAAATGCTCATTTCCAGATCAGAACAGGTCAGCGGAGTTCCCTTCTGCAAGCTCTGCTGACCTGCCCCATTTCATAAATGAGCATTTCTGCTAGTTTTGGGTTATTTTTAGAGTGCAAAAGTCCCATTGCTTACGTGGTCACATCTGTGAGTGTGCGGGCACAATAGAATACTACTCCTTTATCAAATTAGATATGGACATCTAGTAGCACTAGCATTATATTATAGGAAATTCATTCCACAACTTTTGTATGGAGCCCAGGCTTTTGGGAATTTAAACCTCTTGAAGATAATTCAAAATACGTTTTTACAATCCTTGCTCCCGCCGCCTCCCGCCTTTCAGTCCTTTCTGATACATGTAGATCTGAACTGGCTACAGGAACAATGCAAACGGTTGCATATAAAATGATGTTAAACTTTAGCGACCTTTCATGTCCTGTTAGGATTGCTTTTGAGGAAATGAACAATCTTGGTGGTGAAATCAGGTTTTTCTGAAGCGTGTGTTAGGCATGGACTCACCAAAATGTTTCTGAGGCAGGAACTACATCAAGTTCTAAAACAGTGTCATAGTATAAGAATTTCCAATACGCTCCTTTTGCTCTACCTTGTTATTTAAAGGATTTGTAGAGATTTAGAGATAGGATGGCTTTAAGCTCAGTTAAATCTCATGTCTTCAGCTGTGTTAGAAGCAAGATACAGGAATAGGCCATATTCTGAGCCTGTCTGTGTGGTTTAAAAATAGGTGGAAGATCTTGTATATATTATTACATATTGTCCTTTGTATAATTTGCTATGGGAATAATATTTGGGTCATACTTTAGAGAGATGTTTGGGTAGGTCTGTCGAAGGGACTGTAATCTACTTGCTTTGTCGGCAAGATAGATATTTAATTGCAAAGACTGCATATTTTCTATGAATAGCAATTGGTGATTTAAAAAATCTTAAAGGAGAATGCTGTGCTTTGTCAGGGAGATCCAGAACTTTCTGTTTATGGGTGATTTTATATAATTTAATGCAGAAAGGAATACCTGGCACCCTAATCTTTTTCAAGTTTTTCTTTAAAATACATTTTTGAAAGGGGCAGGGAGTGGAGAGATTTGTGGGTGCCGCTGCAGGTCCCTGGGGGGGGGCGCTACATTTGAGACCCCTGCTTTAGCAGAACCTGAAACACACATTTCTGCTAGCTCTAGGACTGAACTTCCGTTCCTGGAATCTGGTAGGGGTGTCGGAGTTGTGTTGTAATGGACCAGAGGCAAATGGAGCTCTGTTCGTATTGGAGCTTGAGGCTGGGGTGGGGGACACACAGCAGAATGAGAGAATATACACCTCCTTGCAGTAGCTTTGCTCCCTTTCCTCCTTTTAAATCTGGATTGGGTCCAAAGAGCCATGAACAGCAGGGAAATGCTTTTATTAACGTTTTTCTATGAACTCTCACACAAGAACTTCTTGCAATGTACTATCGTAGTGTATTGGGAGTCACATTATTATGGTATGAGAAATGTGGTTTATAAAGATACAGACTGTAGTATATAAACTCTGGTGGGCGATAAAAAAGTCTGGAAAAGAGTTTGTGGAAATGGAAGAATGTCTGTGGATTGGGGTCACCTCTGATGCAGAGTTCTGCTAGGTTGGAAGTAGCCCATCCGTGAGGAACAGAGGCATACCACTATTTTCCTGGGCATGCCGCTCAGGTTCATAGTTGTTATGCATCTCTGGGCATTATTGAATAACAGTAATCATTCAGATGCATTTCAGTGTGGTTTCAGGACTGGTTTTGGTACACTCTTCCTTGGGAGAAGGACCGAGGGAGTGTGTCCTTGTAAATTCTCCTGGATCTTTTGGCTTCCTTCAATATGATCAACCATAGTATCCTTCTGGATTGGCTTCCTAGGATAAGGATTGAGGGCACAGCTTTGTGATTGTCTGTTCTTACCTGATTCTAGAAGGTGGCGCTGGGAGAAAATAAAAAGAGCTTGCTAGAAAAGGCCAAGGTCTATCTAATCCAACATTTGGGTCACACAGTAGTTTCCTGCTTCTGATACATTTAAAGAATTATTTATTGTTTGCCTTGATGCTGTTAGCAATATGCTCTTCTGAATGCTTTTTTGTATTTCTTACTCTTTGTTTTGATCTTCTTTGGGCATGTTTTTGCTCCCTTTTGTTTCCTTCATTTGGCCAAGACTTTCATTTTCTGAAGGAAGCCCACTTTTCCCTAATAGCTTCCTTGATACTATGTAACAACTGCTTTTTTGGCTCTGCTTTTTTGTCTACTGCTTAGACAAAAAAGACAGCAGTATTTTAAAACTGCCATATTTTGTAAAAAATAAAAATAATTAAAAATTCCATTTCCAGGAAAAAACAGTGTTTGTTTACAAAGGGATCAATATTATCAAGGACATACTGATACATAGTGACATAAGTCTGGAGAGTAGAAGGGCCATAACATCTAACATTTTACCAGATGCTATCAGACCCAGAGACCATGATCTTTGTGCACAATTCACATATTGTAAATATACAATATATTCTCTTTTGTTGACCCCAATAACCAACGGGAGTATTATTTATGGGGTTGTATAACTTCTGCAAGTTTTGGTGTGGTTTACATTGTGAAATGTCTATGTAATTTGTTTCAATGTTGAAATGAGCTCCTGTAGATTAAAGATAAGAATTTGAGAATCTTACAGCAGTATAAAACAAAAATGAGAAATTGACTTTTTAGTGAAACATTTGTTTTACAGTATGGGTGGAAAACATAAAATGTCAAGTTTTGGGCTGTAGAATAGGTTGCTTTAATAAAGAGGAAGGAGGCTGCCTGGATTCTGAGATTAGGTATTGTGACTTCAATATGATGGTATTCATTATATTACTTTTTGAATTAGGTGCTCTGTATTTTAGCTAGATGGGTGTTTTTTGCCCGTCTTGCTGAGGTGTCGAGGAGGGGAGGGTATTCCCCTTCCCCAGTCTCCTTCCCTCCCTGCCCACAGGAATGCCCCCTTTCTGTCCTCTCCGAGATCACCAGCATGGTTCTTCCCATGCTGGCCGGGAGGGGGGAGGGGAGTTTGGACTCTTGGGTTATCTCCAATTTCGGATCCTGAAATCCGAAGTATCCTATGGCCCCCCAGATTTTGTCTAGGGTCCATAGGGTTGCTCTCCAGTTCTATCATTATCAAAATTGCTTATTGGACTTCGCAGCTGAAAGGAAGTTCTTTGTGTTTGAAAATGACATTATAAAATGCTACTTTATTTGCAATGGTAGTAACCAAGATACTAAGCATTTTAGTTAATAACATCATCTGCTGTTATGGAAAGAGTCTGACTTTTTGTTCCATAATGATAAAACTTTTCACGCATTACAATTTCACATCTTGAATGTCGGATAAAGAATGAATTATGACAAGTAAGCAAATGGTGTGGACTTTGGGAAATGTTCACAGACGATTTTAAGATCATCCAGTTGGTGAAAGTTAAGTGGGATTCTGGTGTTGGAATAGCAGCTTCTGGGAATATAATAGCTCTCTACCTAATCAGATGGGGCTTTCCTCGCTTTTCTTTACTTGAAGAACAAATGTTTAGAATGTTGTGTTTGGTAGAGTTTGTGCCCTTTGGCATACCACCTGTCTCTTGGACAACTGCCAGTGTTGCTGCTAAAAGATTAAGACTGGGAAGATTATATGTCTTTGTGCTGCTGTGATTACGCTGTAGCCTGCAGTTAAGCACTGGGGGCTGTTTGGTCATGTTACAAATTACGAATACTGGCCTTAGCTAAGTACAGTGGCAGACACAAATGTAAATAATGGTGGGACTGCACTGTAACTAGGAGCTACCTTGTCTTTATATTCCACATTCACCCTTCTTTGTGTAAAAAAAAGGGTGGAAAATACTGCTCCCCCCCCAAACCTCAGTCCTTGTTTTCTTGAGAATTTTCAGTTTTGAATGACTAATCCTGTTGCCTCTGAGATCCATTTGACAGGCAGTAGAAAAGATAAGTCCTTGAGGGTTTTCCAATCTTAAATCTTATATGAGTATATATCCTTCTTGGTCTCATTCTCCTAATTCTGCTTGCTGAGATGTGTGATTGGTAGAATATGCCTCCTCAAACTTGCTTCTTCAAGATGGAGATTATTCATTGTTGGAACACTAAAACTGGTTGTTCACTGAATTTCTGGTTTTTTTTTGTTGTTGTTGTTGTTTTTGGTTGTATAGCCATAACCTTTTCACTAATTTCATTCATAGTACTACTTTAATACAGCCCACTCATGCATTAGGTGTCTGTTTTTACTAGGAGGATATTCTAAAAATTCTGGATGACTATTCAGGGATTATTAGGGTTTGGTTATGTAGGCCAGGCACAAACTAGTTCGGATGGAATAGCAAACAATTGCTTGTTGAAAATCATGATGGTGTGTCAGGCGTGGGAGGAGGGTACGTGTGAGCCTGAAGCTCCGTCTTGTATTTATAGTGTCTTGGTGTAGGTTTGGTTCAGGTCTACGCTTTCTTGGAACTTCTTGCTCAGCTGCTTTTGCTCATCCGTGGCAGCAGCTGATGTGAACTCCAGCGCTGTGGTTTCCTTCCTCTTTCCCTGCTGCCATCCCCTGCCCCGTGGAGGAATCCAAAGAGGCTCTGCAGGCCATATTAGGCCCATGGGTTGGAGGTTCCACATCTCTGACATAGAACATTTGACAGGGGAGCTTGGGGCATACGATTTATAGACTATGAAGTCATTTATCTCCATCATGTAAACTCATTTAATTGTGCATTTCTTAAAATGCATAAATAAAAACCAAAATGAGAACGGTGTATCTACTCGTAGTACCTAAGAAGAATGTTGCATGGATTATAGCTTGTTGTTTTGCTGTGGAATTTGATACTGAAGGGTATCAAAATGTGTACTGTCTTTTTAAAACATGAGTTGGAGAGAGAGTATGTGGGTATTTTTCAATTAAAAAGGGGAAAAGCCAAGATGAGTGCCCTGTGGGTCGTGGTAAAGGCTGTATGGAAACAAAGGCAATTTTGCCTTTTCTCTATATGTATCTTATAATTGAATTTTGATTCTCCTTGCCCACTTCAAATTTGTTGAAATAGCTGCTGCAGGTTTTATTTTTCACTTGAGACAAAATTATTATTGGTTACTAGAGATCTTGTACTGACTGACTTTAAATGAACTGGCAGTAATTCTGCAGTTGAGGCTGTAGATCAGGAGTACACAATTCAGATGAGACAGCCTGATCTGCTGGGAATTTCACATGGGCCACACAGTCTGTGGTAGTAGTGGCTGTTTCAGCTTGTGGACTTTATGTTGCAGGTATGATTTTGTCTCTGTGTGCTGCACATACTGTGTACAGTCATATGTAGTTTTCCTTGATTGGTTTTCTCTTTACAAATTATAGCCATGGATAGAGATATGAAAGCCCAGAAAAAACAGAAACATTCGGAAAAAGCGTCCCCCCCCATTTCCTCCCAAAGCCCTTCCCCCCCCTGCAAAATTGGTAAAATTGAAAAAAAATGTAGAAAAAATTGACTATGGAATGTTTTATTTTAGCACAATGAATAAAACGTTTAAGACAAGGTGTTTATATATTTACTTCTCCAAATGGTTTCTAAAAATGTTTTATAAGAATGGGTGCTTTATGTCTGCTTGACACTGTGGAGGACTAGCGAAGACATAAATAATTTTCTTTGTTACTAATGTTGATGGTTTCTTCTGTTTTTTTAAAAAAAAATTTTTTTGGCCTGCTCCTCATACACTGGCAAACCCAAACAGTTCAGGTGTACCTTATAGTTCAGGAGCTTGTAGCTCCATTTGTTAAAAAAAGAAAGGGTAAAGTTTTTTAAAAGTAAATTCAATCTGTAATAATGGTTTGAACACACTGTACTTTTAATATACCAAACTGAGTTGAGTGATAATTTTATGCCAAACCAACTTGAACATTAATTAAATTTTATGTTCCTAAAGTAACAAAATTACTTTCAATCTATAAAAAGTGCTAATATGGCATTTTTCATTCCCCCCCCAATTCTGTTTCTCCCACAAAAAGGGAAAAAATGTCCTATCCACCCCATGGTTTCAAAATTTCTGGTAATTTTACATCTTTAGCCATGAAGTTGGGTTCCTTAAGCCTTTCTTGCATGTGTGTGCAGGCTAAAATCAACTTCCCCTCCTGCTGGGCTAAAAGCATGGGGGTAGGCAAGATAATGGTATCATAACTATCCGATGGAGTTCCCAAATGTGCCTGCATGTTTTAAGGACTTGTACCTGCCATTCACACTTTTACTTGTTGGTTGTAGGAAGCACAAGTGCATCTCCTGCTTCCTGTGTGCTTAATGAAATATGCGTCCATCATACGGCTGTACCTTGGTTTTGAAGCTTTTGTTCAAAATAATCGTGACATCAGAATGATACGAACTACAATACAGAAACGAGGGAGGTGACTTAGCTCAGTAGCAGATCATATGTTTTGTATGCAGAAGATCCCAGGTTGAAGTAGTGGCATCTCCAGTCAGGAGAGAATGCAGAAAAAATGTGAGGCTGCTGAAACTGCTCAATGAATATGTAATGTTGTCTTTGGATGATAAATGTAGCTGGAGACTCAAACCTTGTGTAATTCCAAGACCTTACAGTTGCCATTGATCTGGAGGTCCGATGGCTGTTCATACTTTATTTATTTATAAAAGTATTTATAGGCCATGATTTAGGACATAGTTCCTACAAGACAGCTCACAACAATAAACAAACACATAAAACGACTCACAGCTAAAATGCCTGTAGGATATCATTGCTTAGATTATTGTTAATCAGGAACCTGTATGGTTATGCCAAGAGAACAGTCAAATTGTGATATTTTACTTATTGGTTTCCAATGAATCCTGGAGTGTAGGCTGGGCTGTATTTTATGTCCATGCTGATTTTTAATGTCTGCTTTGTAGTTTTACTGTACCAAGAGGCATTTAAAGCTCTTTCAAGGCGCATTAAAAATTTACCTCTACAAGAACGGAGCGCAAATTGGGCGTAGAGGCGCGTTTTCTCTCCGATTATGCGCATTATCGAATGCGCGTTAAATAGCGAGTTTTATTTTGCTCCTGCCTTTAAAGCACATTTTGACTATGTGAACAAGCAATTCTCCGCATTAACTACTTGTAAAGTGCGTTTGAAACAACCAGTAAGGTCACCTGTTGAGTGCTCAATTACCTCCTGCATACAAGCATTTACGATAAAGCGCTTCAGCGATTATGCACATAATCGGCTAACCAGGCGTCAAATGGAATCCATCTAGAGGGGGTGTAAGTTTCATTGTAGACATACTTATTATTAAATGTATAATCCCATCATTTTTCCTCTTGCAAGGAACCCAAGGTGGCTTGCATGGTTCCCCCCTCCATTTTCTGCTCACAACATCTCTGTGAGGTAGATTAGCTGAGTGGGGACTAGAACCCGGATCTCCCGAGTCCCAGTTCAATGCTCTAACCACTACACCACAGTGGCTCTTGTTTGAAATATACGACTCATCTCACTTTTACAAAATGTATGCCTTGTAAGGACCATGCATTTTATTTGAGCGTGAGGATGGGGGGCAATGCAATATTGTCTCCAGGAGTTTGGAATGGATACATTGATTACATGGTAGTTATAAACAGATTTTCTGGCGGGCAGTAGGAGGAAAGTAATAGTGTCAAGAGAAGGAATGGGAGGAAGGCATTGGGAAAGAAATGCTTACTCTGTCTGGACATTCATGGAAGATATTTGTGGTGATAGATCTTTAGTCATGCAATTTCCTGCTTGGCTGATACTTTGGAATGAGTAGCTTTTGCTTCTGAATGAGCACTTGAATGGCAAACCACACAAGATCTCTTTCTGGGCTCCCTATGGGATTCTGTGAATATGGGCTCCATGGTGTGACAGCATTAATAGATGTAGCCCTTAAGATTAGTCATGTCACCGAAGACAAAGGGGCAAGCAAAGAAGCTCTGCTCTGCACAGCAAAAAGAGGGATGGCCAGCTATTATCTCAAAGGATTTGTAAGGTTGTACCATGGAACAGTTTATGAATCTTAAAATATGTGGTTTATGAGACTGGTTATTGGCACCACAACTAGACCTGGGGCAGGGGAGAGATGACGGGCACCCAGCATGATCGAGACAGCCTGCCGGCCAGCCCCCCCTCCTCAATGTGTTCCTAATTGCTGCTATCATAGCTTTTTCTCTCCCCTCCCCCCAACCTGAACTCTCTCTTCCTTGGCCAGCAGGTTTGGGTAGAGAATCCCTGACACTTAGCAATATAGTTTATTGCTTTCCAGAGAACTTTCATGCCCATTACTGCCTCTAAGCCCATGGTTAACAATGACCTCATGTAAAATCTTGTTTGCTTTCTTCTCTTACTCAGAAATGCACATTGTAGGCATGTGAGAAGGAGGGTTGCATTTGTGACCTTCCATAGCGTGCCTCCCTTTTGATGTTTCTCATTTCTCAACCTACATTCTCTCTGTCCCTATCAAAGAGGGAAGGAAAAATTCCAGGCGTGTGGCATACTAAAATAGTGAAATCTGAAGCTTCTGCTAACATGCAATGTATCATTTCCCCCCTTTTTACTCCTAAAAAATATGGTGGTGCCCCTAAATGGAAAAAAAAATGTTCTGAGCTCTGTTTCTCTGCTGTGTGAAGTGCCTGCATCTTGAGATGGGAGGAAAGGTCAGATGGCAGTCCTTCAGGCTATGGCAATTGGCCTATAGCAACCTCTGTTCTTTCTCTATGTCAGGTTGCAGTGCCAAATTACATTTTCTGTGCTTACTACTGGTAGGAGGAATTCTACTATTTTGGATTTGCTTGGGCTTTGGCCTCTGCATTGTCTTAACTTCTTCTTTTAACTCTTTCCTTAGTGGAATGTGTGATTCTGTGTAGTCATAAATCAACAATATAACTGCTATGAAGAAGTGGGTAGTGGAGGGGGGGATCGGGACAGAGGAAATGTGTGTGTCGCATGTAAGTGATCTTGGCCTGAGGGAGTGGAGCACCAGTTTAATAATGCATATAATGAATTAGGGAGAATACATTTGAGTTTTCATTCATATTTCTCATAGATTTGTCTCTGTCAATAGGTAGAATGCAGATACCCAAAACAAGAGTTCTGAATATTTGTTAGCTGCTGAAAGAAGACTTTTTTTAGTTTCCCTTGATTGACCAGAAATCTGTATTTATATATTCAAACAATTGATTAAGTAGTTTCTAATGGTTAAGATTTGTTGGTACTACATCTCTAATATGAACGGGCTGTGCAGTAACCCTCTGTATTTTAATGGTGTTATGCCAGTAGCAGTGTCTGCCACTAGGAGCTGCATATTTTGGGGGATTGATGCTGCATATTTTGGGGGATTGATGCAGAAGCCTGACGAACTGTGCTGGTTTAAAAATGCAGTTTCAGAATAGGGCAGAGATTGAACTGAAATGAAGAATTTCTTATTTTTCATCCTTTGAGTAAGATAAAGAAAATCAGCTTGAAAGAGGAGAGCTTCAGTATAAGAAAAGAGGTCTTCTCCTTTTTGTTCCTATTTTGTAATAATCCAAAATGCTGACCGAGCCAATCCAGGGGTCCACATTCATCTTATATTCTGTTTGCAACAGTTAGCAGTGCTTGGAGTTCCAGAGGAATCACTCAATTTACATAGAATCTCAGATTTCAACAGTAACTGGTTTAGCTATACCCCTTCAAATTAAATTGCATTTGCTTGACATCCTGGCTTTCATGTGCCTTATTTCTGAGCGTTCTTTCATAACACAAACACCTGTCTACTTCAGAAGCATGCTAAGCTTTAAAAAACAGTGTTCTTTTATATGGGAATGTATTTGCTTTCCTTTTAAACTTCTGACTATTCATTTTATGCAGACTTATCCTAGACCTTGTATTGCATAAATATTGAGACGTGCCCTCTTTTCTGGCAAGGACCTGAAAGTTTAAAGAGCAATGATAGTGCGTGTTTAATTCTAAAGCATCTGGGCCACAATCCATTCACAGTTAAGCTATTTTAAGTTCTACTGAGGATTCTTTTCTTTTCTAGGGGAACTTAAAGTTTCAAAATTGGGAATATGCATGCTAATTAATTATTAAATGGCTTTAATAATCTGTTTCAATGTTGTTTCTTGCAGGCGGAACTCACAGGCATCAAGTGGCGTAGGTATAACTTCGAAGGCCACGGAGATTGTGGTCCTATTATTTCGGCACCTGCTCAAGATGATCCAATTCTTCTGAGCTTCATCCGCTGTCTGCAGGCCAATCTGCTCTGTGTCTGGCGCCGTGATGTCAAACCGGATTGCAAGGAGTTATGGATATTCTGGTGGGGAGATGAACCAAACTTAGTCGATGTGATACATCGTGAGCTGCACAGTAAGTATTTTTCGCTTCCCTCCTTTCAACGTCTCTGATTCTACAATGAAACCTTATCCCCACCCCCCGAAATAGTTTCAGAGTTTCAGAGTTCAGAGGTATACAACAAATGTAAAGTCAACCTTTAAAATTAAGTCCCAGACCAGAAATGAATTGGATGTGGGGATGCTTGTGATTAGGCAAGTTGGTGATTTTGACTCCAAATTCAAACATGTTCATTGAACTAAAACAGACAGATGAAGAATCTAACAGCTTAGTGACCATATAATTCCATAATTCAGATACTTAATTGTCTGTGTTTAAAATCTTTGAAGCTGTGGAACGGCTTTTCCTGCATTCTGTGATAAACTTCAATTGGTTAAACATCCATCAAAATTCTATTCTTGGTGTCTGTTTTTAGTCTGTTTATTTGCTTATCTCCTCTCTCTCCCCCCCCTTGCTTGCACACAGTATAATAAATTTAATCAAGACATTTGTAAGAAAATGGACATGTTTTAGACTATCTGTCAGATTGGTCTGGAAGCACTGTGGTCCAGACATGAGCAGCCTGTGTGCCTGGTCCAACAGGTATTTGCTGGGCTGGATGCTCTGCTGGGAACTGGTGCGCCACAGGCTGGTGAACAATAGCGCACTTAGTGTGGCCATGTTGTGGTTTTAGCATTCTTCCAGTACTGGTGGCATGTGCTCTTGACCACTGGAGCTTATTTGTATGGATACCTCTGTGCTTTGCCTTCCCCATACTCAAACCACATGGCTGGATTGAGCCCAGTGTTGTTTTTTAAATACCAATTTGTTTTGATGGGCTCAGTAGTAGTGCTGAACTGAATCCAGGAGTTGGGGGATATGTTTTAGGAGTATTCCTCCTCCCCCTTCCCTGTGAAACATTGCCCCTTCGCTTTTCAGCAAAATGGTTGGCAAGGCTGTGCGTCATGGTCCAGGACCAAGACCTCTCTGAGACTGATGATTCTAGTGGCAGATACGCAGAGAAGTCAGAACCTTCTCAAATGTAGTGCTCCACCTCAGATCCTGTACCCTGTCCTCTTGACCCTTGAGTGAGCAACGAGGCCCTGAGGAGCATTCCTCAACCAGCTCCTCACTCCTCAGACCTTCACTGCCTAAGAAGAAGCCAGAGGCTATGGGAAAGTTGCTCTAAGTTATCGTTAGGGTAACTTGTCTTAGCTGGCTGCAGGATTGCTTTCCACTGTCCTGAATCTGAACTCACAGTCTCTGAATCAGCACCTGCAGTTCTGAACCTGCTGTACACTTCAGTCGCCATCCATTTCTGTTCCTGCTCGCTTCTTAGAGTTTTTATTGCTTTCATTGGTTTATGTAAGCTGCTTTGGGAGCCTTTGTGAACTGAAGGACAGGGTAAAAAATAAATCTAAAATAAAAACAAGCAAGCTTTTAAGCAGGACATCCAAAAGTTGATGGCTGTCGTATTCTAATGAAAGAGACACTGCATTTCACAGTGCCTGGTTTGTTGCTGCTTGCTGTATTGTGTTTGGGCTATGGTCTTCTCAGTTTAGCGTGGTTGCCGTTTATTTACCCTGCTCTGTAACCTACCCGTTGTTGTCATGCTTGGGTCTTTACAAAATGCATGTCTCCACGAATGCCAGACTGTTTGCTTGGCAAGGAACCTAAGAAATCTCAGAACAGGGATGATTTCTGCGTGCCTCTTGGCCTATTTTATGCAGGTAGCAGTGTGTTCATGTATAATTAAAGGGATGGCTCAGAAGTGCTGCATCAAGCAATTCCATGGATGTTAATTTTTTATGAGGCACCTGTTCGGAATGGAGGCATGGGTGACATTCCTGCTTACCCAGCTAAGCTTTAATAATATGTTTTCTCCTTATGAAATCTAGTTTATTTATTTTTCAAGTGCAGTTTGGAGCTTAAGTGTGTTCAGCGATCATCTTATTGGAAAGAAATTGCAGCTTGCCATTTCCTTTGCTGCTATAAAAAATGGTGTCTTTGGCTTACGTGTGATGCTTTAAGTAACTGAATTACAGTACTTGCTGTTTCTGGAGCGAACTGTAAATTGAAACATGTAACGTCTGGGGGAATTGAATTTGTCGCTGCGTATGTATGAGTTTGTATTTCTGCATTTTGTATGTTGGAATGTAATCCATCTCAAAGAAACAATTATAGCACCTGTTTTGGTTGGGATTTACATAAAATAGCAAGAACCTCGCTGCTAAGCCCGTCTCCCTATAAAAGAAAGGGGAAGTCTCCAGAAATAGATTTGACAGTGGAGACGTCTGGGAACATTTTGTCGAAAGGGAGGAGAAACGCAAACCTGAATTGAAAGAAACCTGACCTATTGTCAGATTGTGTTGCTAAGGAGGGGAAAGTCTCTGGTGTGAGCACCGACCACAGCTTCTGCCCAGCCCTTCTTGGCTTTTTGCTTTGGGATAGAAGGAAAGTCCTGAGGGAGATGCCAAACTGAAAGTAGTTTTCATTGGGTTATATTGTAGTCATAGCTGACTTCTGACTTCTGTTGGAGCAGAATTTCATCCATGGTCTGGTTATGTGGTCTTTTGGAAAACATTGATTCCCCCCACCCCAGTGCCACAAACGTCTGAATTATATTTATTCAATAAAACTAAAAATTACACCATGCTAATTTCTAATGTTGAATATAAAGACATTGGGATGGATCCAGATTTCCTTGCTCTCTTCCCTGCATGGTAGCCCACCTGACCCTGCTGAATGGGATGAGCTGTGGTATGTGCATGAAAGGGGATCCCCAAAAATTGGGTTGAGGTATCTTCCATGACTTGGAGCCCTTTCCCCAATGGAAGATAGATGTAGACCCAGCCATTCAATTTGTCAGATACCTCAATATATTTGAGCTGAAATGCTTGATTAGGGGAAAAACTTAATAGAGTGAATTCAATGTGGTTTGAATGTTTATATTTACTTATTTTTAACAGAGTACTTAAGAATATTTTAAGGCATGGCAACTCAGTAGCATATACTTTCTTTCATTGGGTATTGTGCAGTAAGTACACGGACTCTTCACCAGACCTAATCTCTGAAAGTGTAAGCAACCCACAAGCTCTGGGCATTGAGGATTCTTCCAAGGGGGAGGGCACTGAAAGGCTAGCTGATCCTAGAGTACGACACAGACTAAAACGGGCGGAGCTAAAGAAAGGGGAGAGAAGGTTGGCCCTGCTAGCTTCTCACCAAAGGCTTCTTCAGAACCAATCTCCCTGAAGTTAAAGCGCACCGGGAGAAGGCTTTCCCTTTTTCTTGAAAGGACGTCTCGCTTAGTTTGCATAATTTTGTCCAGAGAGAAATTCCTAGAAGTTAGAGTCCCTTCAGGTGGGAAGAGATGTTTATTGCCTGAGTAAAGCTTTGTGGATTGCGAGCCAGACCTCCTTATTGTCTCCCAATAAAGCGAGAGGTTTTGGGAAACATGACAAAAATGCTCGCTTTTAAAAATAAGTAAATTACCTTCACCTATTTTTTTTTACCATGTGTGTATTAAACATTAGCTTGGAATATACACAAATATGGTAACAAGCTAGTAAACTTTCAATAGGTGCATGTATGTGTGGGCCCATGTGGGTGCGCTTGCAGCCAGTAGCTTGTTAGCTGAGCATGTGTAGCCAACATGGCCGATTTTCCCTTAATGCAAAAAATCAGCAGAAGACTGGCTTTACATTTTCTAACTTTAAAAGGCTGTAACAGGACCACGGATTATAAGCAGTCAAAAGTAGAGCAGATTTCTGTGTGTTTGTCTGGGTTACCTCTGAATATTCTTACTAAGCTGGAAATTTAAACTTCTGTTACTGGTTAATTTTTATGTATGTTAAGTTTGAACCCAACTACTTAAGAAAAAATCTTGAAAATACAAACTCTATCTTGGAAGGCCTTTCCCTTAATCCTAAATATATGTGAGCAGGCTGTCATTCAGTTTTAGGTCTCTTATGCGCTGACCAGCTTAGTTTGACTGTTGCTGGTATGACAAAAAGTATGGAGTATTAAGCCTAAGACTCACCTCTTGCACATAAATTATATTCTGACCTTATACTCCTTCAACATCTGGTTGACATCTTGGAAACAGAATAGCAGAATAAGTGATTACTTGGCCTCTATGTAGCTTTCTGGGCACTTCTTGGACATCTTTATTTCTTGGCCATCTGTAGCACAGTTCATGCACATTCCACACACGTATATTTAACTTCCTTCCTTCCTTTCTTCCTCAGGAAATGGGAACAGGGAATTTACACAGGAATTCTTAAAAATATGTTGTGGCTCAATGCAGCCTATTAAAAGGCGCTAACTTACAAAAACTCTACCATAGGGCGTGTGATTAAAAAAAGAAAGTTTGTTGAATTTAGAAAACACGTGGGTGAATTTGTGGAAGTGGTGGTCAGCTAGTTCTTTTTGGCCTGCTTCACAGTGCTCCTCTATGGCTTCCATTCATGCTGATCTGGATGGATTAATCTTAATCAAGTCGATTTAAAATACTAAGGAAGAAGTGATTTGGAGCAGATTTCCAGCTCCGTAATTCATATATTTCCTGATAAAACGTGCATTCTAACTGGTTTCTATAACAATTGAACAAGAATATATGAAGGTGCCTTATGCATAAACCTCCTTTGAGATGTTTTATTTGGGCTTAATAAAGGTAGTACCCAACTACGTAGGCTTTTGAATATACGCTGGCAGACAACCATATCCATCTAGCCTAGGGGTGCATAACCTGTGGCACAGGGGATGCCTGTGGTCCTCCGAAGCCTTAACAGTGGCCACCTCCAACATGTCCTGGGCCCCCTCCACAAGAATGCGCCTTTGCGCCTGGTTCCGCGATTATGCGCATTATCGCGGAGGCGCATTTACTCACAATCCCTCTGCACGGGAGGCGGCGAGAAGCGGCGAAGCGCATTAAAAGATGCCCAAAAAGCGCTTTCCAGGTAGTTAATGCGCATAATCGCTTGTTCACACAGCGAAAATGCGCTTTAACGGCCGGAGCAAAATAAAAGTCGCTATTTAACGCGCGTTCGAAAATGCGCATTATCGGGGAGATAACGCGCCTGTACGCCCGTTTTGCGCTCCGCTCGTGTGTAGGTAAAATTTATAATGAGCCTTCAAGGCTCATTAAACGCCCCGTGTGGAGGAGGCCCTGGACACCCCCCCCCCCCGATTTCTTGTAGTAGTGGCTACTGCTTTTGCGTTTGCCAGTTGCAAATCTCTATCTTTTCCACTGCAATCCTGATACAGATTCCTCTTTCCTCTTTGATAGCAGCAGCAAGGAAATCAGGATCTCTTGAAACTCTTGGGGAGGGAGCAGAGGGAAGGTTCTACTCCCAGATGGTGAAGCGGTGAGAATAAAAGAAAAATAGTTTGCTTAAGAACCTAAGTACAAGTGAGAGTTGGGGTTTGAGCTCCATAGTACAAAACCACTCTTTTTAACTTACAGTTTTCTGCTCCAATATCCCTTTCACAGAAGGTGAATTGATGAGGCTCAGAGACAGGTAACACAGCCAAGAAACTGTGTACAAGGCAGTCGTGGGTCCGAGCCCCAACTTGCTCCCACAAAACTCAACGAAATACCAATTTCATAGAAAAAGGAGAAGACACACAACGCACACAACATGAAACCCCCAGGAAAAACAAACACTGAGAGACATTCGCACACAGCCCAGGCAAGACAAACCCACATTCCCCTCTAGCTCCCCAGGGTGCTGCATACACAAGCCCCAGCTGACCACTTTCTTTTGACTGGGTGGCTGGGTATGTTGCAAAACAAAGGCCTGAGCTGCAGCCACCTGCCATTTTTATTTCCTAAGATGCCTTTGAGCTCACATGGGGCTCAGAAGTTTTCTTGGAAATAAAAATGGCACCGGAGGTGCTTTGCTTTGCAGTATGCTAGCCTCTCATATATATTTTTTAAAAAAATAATTAAAAAAAATCTTAAAATTTAAAAATATCTGGTGGGGGCGGGGATTTGTAGAGGGGTCTACAAGCACAATGGTGTACGTAGTAGGTGCTATGTTAGAGATCTCAGGGCTATTCCGATTGCCAGGTGCGCTCCAAGATCTCAGGCAGGAATCTTTCCCAGGCCTACTCCTTGCAAATTTAACTGGAAACGCTAGGAATTGAACCTGGAATCTTCAGATACAAAGTTGATGCTCATTGACTGAGCTATGGCACACTTCTGTTTTTCTGCTATTGTGGCTTGCTTGGATCAGTGAACCTCTGGGAAGTTCTGCCGTGTGTGGTAGGACTTTCCTGTTACTTTTCCACTGCAGTCTCTTGCACCCATTCAGAAAATCAATTCTTGAAGGTTGGAGGACCTTCTAGAATAGGGTGGTGAGCTATATCAGCATTTGGAAATCCATGTGACCCCTTCCTTACGCAAGCAAAAGTGCTTTTGCTCAAACAAGGGGCTCTTTGGATCTAAGCTTACGTTATTTATTTACAAAAACATTATAAAACAATAATAGATTATTCATTGTTTGGCAATTACCTAAGCAATACTTATATATTTGAAATAAGGTTTTCTGTAGTTTCTAATTATATACTTAAAATGGCAACTACAAACCTGTGTCAAATTCAGCAATAAATAAACACAAATGATGGGGAAATTATTTCAATATCTTAGCTTAAACCTTGTAATCTAAACGCTTGAAAGGAATTGAGAGAACTATTAAATGTGGTTGGAATTAGTTGGAGTGTTGCGAGCGAGCTGAGGTCCAACTTTTGAAAATAAATAAAATCAATGTGTTACCACAGGCAAGTTACTGAACCATGTAATTAGTTCCCCCCTCCCCCCCCCCCCATGAAAATAAGACATTATATTGAGGCAGCAGCAGAGCAGTATTCTAGTTATATGAAAATTAAACAATCATTAAAAGATTGCATTTTTTAAAATGTTGCCTGAGGGAAAAATCTAATCAGGAGGCTGCCCTCTCCCCTGTACTATATATATATATTGAGAAAATTTAAGCAATATCACTTTCAGTAGTAGATACGTTTTGCTTTAGGGGGAATCCTTCCTTTTTTTCCTCCTGAAACAAAGTCACTTAACTGTGTAAAGTAAATCTAAGTTAGCTTCCAGTGAGATCTGCATTGATAGAATTCATTGCTAATGTCTGTGTTGTGTACTGAGTCGTCTTATACAAAGGCACGGCTAATCTTACAAATAGATGAACTGTTACCTTGGAATGTGCACTTTCTTGTTACATCCAATAATTATTGCTCTCTGACTGATTTGTTCTTGTTGTTAAAGAGCAAGGGGTCTTTAGGAAACATGTTGTCGGGTTTTGTCTTGTATGAGACAAGTAAGGTGTTGTGCAAATAATTGTTCGTGTTCAGCTATCATTAAATTTCAAGCATGTTAGTTCTTTGTCCCTAAACAACAGCAGCATTATTAAATCTGGGGACTTCTGTTCTAGTATTCTAGGTTCTTATCCTTTATACACCTCATTAGCTGATATCAGAGCGTAATGTCATTTTTATGCATATAGCTTTACACAGTGGATGATGGGATATGTTGGCCTGCTTTTGATGTAATTAGGGTCAGGATCAGTTAAAGGTGGTCTGCAATGAAATGGAATGCAATGCAATTTAAAGAGGGAAATCTTCAGAAAAATTAAAACTAGCTAGTCCAAAGCAATCCGGATCAAAGATGAAGCAAAACTGTAGTATGTGCTGTAGAATCCTGCCTGAAATGAGACAGTCTTTTGCTGTAATCATGTCCCATGACTAGTGTTTAGAATAAATGTACAATTGTAAAAGACTGCTTACCATAACATCCTTTTAATTTCATGAAGTATACGTACAGACCGCTCCCCTGGAAGGGTTTATACCGATGTCTGCTTGTGAAGAAGCAACCGTTACATGATTGGGAAAAGAAGAAAAATTACTTGGCGTGTCTTTCTGCTGAGTAGGCAAGAGTATAAATAAACGCTTCCCAAATGACGATTTTAAGCACTCCAATATCACAAAATAACAACTAACCACTGTCCTTGGTTCCATGCTTGAAATAATGTATGAAGGATTCTTCTTATCTCTAAATGGGTAAATACTGCATCTAAACTGATTATTGATTTGTCCCTTTCATCAAATTATTGTAATGTTGTGGGTCAACCAAGACTGTTTTGATAGGAGCACCTGGCTTAAACACAGTTATGGTTGATACTGCCCAATAGCCGAAGCTTTCTGGGCGGTTCACAAAAATTAAAACCATAAAGTACAACTTAAGTATACAACTTAAACCACAATAAAAAATCACAATATAAAAGTACAACCAGAATAAAACTGAGCAGCAATGCAGAGATTTAAAATACAGATTTAAAACAGCTAGTTAAAAGTCTAGGATGGTAAAATGTTAAAATACTGGGAAAATAAAGCCTGGAGTCAGAAAGATGTGGGTGTCTGGCAAAAATCTCTAGGGTGCCCATTCCACAGCTGGGGTGCCACAGCAGAAAAGGCCCTCCTATTTGTCATTTAGTACCATTAGCTTTCTGCTCTTATAGATGTGCTAAGAGTTAATTGCATTGAATACAAATAAGTGTGTGTGTCATTATACTTATAGGCTATGAAGGGTTTTAGAACTTCTCATATCTATATGTAGCGTGTTTCACATTTTTCAACCAAATTTGTTTTGTTTTATTTACTTGACCTGTAAGTACATCTATTCAGGCAGGAGATAAGTAAAAAGCTTATTGGTAATTAATTATAGACGTTGTTTTAAATAATAGTAAATGTGGGAAATGCTGATTAATAAGGCATAAACGGACATAAACACACAAAGATAATCAAAGTGATTCAAATTATATTTTTATGGTGTTGGTTATATTATATTAGGCCGGAGTCACTGTCTTCCCATGCTGAGTCTTCCTTTTTTCTCATCTCTTTTCATGAGATCAAGTTAATATCCATGCAGTGTCTCTGAAGGAACTACTCCAGCTTTCTAAAAACACATAGAACTGGAGGTATGCACCTCTTCCATTTTAAGGGAAATAATACTTGATTTTTCAGCTGCAGTTCTTTCATGTGCAGAATGCAAATACATTTTGCTGTTTTTCAAAATACACAGCATATATTTAGGTAGTCTACTGGAGAAAAATGGAAATATGGCAACAGTTTTGCATAATGTGATCAGAGGTTTCTCTTGAGAATATGTGGCTAGATAAGCAGAACTTTGCAACAGTTGACTTTCTAATAGGAGTTTAGTTATTTTTCTTAGCAGCATTAATACAAATACATCCAGTACTATGTCAGTTATGCTCAGGGGTTTGTGCACCTAAGTGGTATTTTTGGCTTGTAAGAGCAGAGCCTCATGCCATATTACTAAGTGTTTTGAAAATATCCCTCAGTTTCACAAGTAATTTGCTAGTGGGACTCCAGAGCCTTCACACGCTCACAGAACTAGTTTTTTGGACCTTTTTAGACTATTGAAGTGTGTTGATTGGTTGTACACTTGTTTTAGAAAGAGAGATCACAAGACTTCTGTTGAACTTTGATAATTATGTTAGGATGTTAATATCAATTGCATTTCCATGTAGCTAAACGTGACCCTTACTTTCATCGTATTATGCCCGTTAAGCCTTGTTGTATTGCCGGAGTTAATTTCAAAGCCACTTTAGCTGTTCTGAGCTGTAGGTAATTTGGCATTTGTCCCTAGGCTACTAGGGGCAGATTAGGGATCTTTTGGTGTACAGATCACCCCACTATCCAACAGTCTTCTAGGGTGAGCTGATGGAAGTGATCTTGGACTTGGTGTACCATGTATCAGGGACACTCCAGGACTTCATGATTGCTTTGACAATCATGGGGTTGTCACAGTTTGTTATTGGCCCAACACATGTGTCTGATCACATGGTTGACTTGGAAAATGGTAATCTTGAATTTATTTAATTTATGTGTCTAGATGGTTGAATCATGTTGTAAAGGTTTTAGGCCTACAGAGGCAAAATAAAAAGGTCAGGCCTTAGAGGCCAGGGGTTATTCTGTTAGGAGGAGAGATCCCTGAGAGTTGTTGTTTCATTTCTCTAGTTAAGTTTCCTTTCTTCTGTTAAATTTCATTCAGTACTTTCTGTTTTGGGGAAGAGGGTATAGAAAGTAAGGAGAGAGCCCAACTGTAGAGCACAGCCAGAGCATGAGGAAAGAACAGGAAGAAGCAGCCTGAAGAAGTAAATGCAGCTAGGGTAAAAGAATGTGCGTTTTTGCCACTTTTCTTTTAATGCCTTTGTATCACTCAGCTTTATTGGCTAAATACCTTTGAATGTAATTTGCCTCTTTTAATATACTAGTAAACTGTTGTGTTAAGTCACAAGAGTCTGAAGTGTCAGTCACTCCAGGTCTACAGCCTAAACCCCACCTTATTGGGAAGGGGAAGTTAAAAAGAAGGAAGGTGGAATTCTGAAGGAGGCAAGAGACCCCTTAAAGAGTTGCTCAAGAGGTTCAGGTCATGGAAGAAATCTTGACACATGTCCTAGTGAGGTTCATACTTATGGTGGTTTCCTTACTCCATAAGGGCAATGAACCTATTAAAATGGTCTGCCTCCCCAAAGTTGATAGAATCTGAGGGATTCCTGGGGGTCTTCAGGGAATTTGGAGGTGATATGGCTGGTATTTTTCTCCAAGCCTTAATCTCCCTGGGGTATAGTGCATTGACTTGATTGTACCTATATGTGCTCTTCTTCAGGCTCAGTCAGCCTCTGCTTTATCTGGGAGTGATGAAGCAGGCTGGGCTGCAAATGTTACCAAACATAGGTGAGCTCTCATTATTGTGCTGCTTTGTGGTGGTGATGGTGACGAAGAAACAATGCTTCCATGCCACCATTGCGTCTTTAGGATGTCATCTGTAGGAGCTTTTTTGAGTGGTCCTGGGTCTTCTTTTCACAGGGACCCATTGGTAGCATGCTGTGACACCTTTGCTGGGCAAAGTTTGCATCTTTCATAACTGAAATGTCGTATGTTCTTCTTCGTGGTTCTACAGTGCAATCAGCTGCTGTGCCCACTGCACTATCTGGCTGTGGGTTGTAGGATGACTTTCAGTTGTTTTGGCTCGAAGACATGGAAAAGGTACTTGGTGAGTTGCAGCTTATCAGTTTTTGCTTGCCCCTTGCCCCTCATAGTTAATAACAGGTACTGAATGCATCTGGAAGGTGATGAATGCCTCTTTGAGAGAGGGGGTGGTCCCGGCCACCTTGTAAGAGATTATCATGAAGCCATTTCTAAATGATTCCGTTTTGGATCTTGAGGCACCAGTATTTTGCACCAGGTGAAGCTTTGGATTTGTTTTCAGGAGCAGCTCTTTGTAAAGTTCCCTGCAGTAGTTGAGCCTAGAGGTTCCCAAATGTAGATTAACATGCAAGGTCTTTTAAATCCAGATATCTGATGAAGTGGGTGATTTCACGAAAGCTGAATGCCACAATAAATTTGTTAGTGTTTAAGGTGCAACAAGACTATCCTTTGGGAATCAGTACAGACGGGAAGAGCAATAGATGATAGGAAGTACTCTTGGCCACAGCTGTTACTGAAAAAGCAAGAATCACTCCAGGAGAACCCCATGATTTCTGTTCAAATGGATATGCCATTACTTGTCTCACACACAAACATTGGTCCAACCAAGAATTCCCACCACCATCACCTTTGTCTTATCTGGATTCAGCCTTTAATCTGTTTGGATTCATTCACCTTATGACAGCCTCCAAACACTAGTTTAGGACAGAGACTGCAGCTCCCAGGTGCTTGGATAATGAAACATAGAACTAAGTGTCATCAGCATATGGATTATGGCCAACCCTAAATCTCTGGGTAATCTTGCTTAGTGGTTTCATATGGATGTTAAGTAACATCTGTGACTATAGCACAGAGTCCTGAGGAACCAGTTCCTATGGGGCTAAGATAGTATTCCTAATAGTCACCCTCAGCATGTGTATCTCTTACTTTGCCCTGTTTCAATGTTTTGTCAAATTATGTTGAGGGAGAAGTCATCTAGAACCATAAAGCTTCCCAACCCAACCCATGCATTGACAAAAATGGCCAAAGTTTGCCACTCATCTCACCTCTCATGAAGGGTTTGAGCACACTTTTTTTCAATAGGGTCTTGTGACTTTTGACTATAATCAGCTCCTTTGCCACATACCAAGTGGTAACTAAGTGCCACTAGACTCCTAAACCACTATTTCCTCCCAAGATATGTGTCCCCAAACCTGAGAGATTGTTAAATGTACTCTGCAAAATTTACTATCCCAAGTTTCTCTAATGTGTATTTCCCCCAATCTCACCTAGTATCTATGTCTGTCTAGGCCAGTAACTTCATGTCTACGCAAATGAGGTTTTACTTGGGCTCACAAAGTTATAGTAGCTTAGAGCCTCTAAACCTCAAAAGGTATATTTATTGGTAAAGTGAGCTCCTCGAAAAAGACATCAACCACGGGCGACAAAAAAAGGAAATGGAAAGATAACTAAAATTTTAACTTCTTTACTCTGGTTCTTTGAAAGTTATTGGACTAAGCCCCTCCCTCCCGGCCTGTCTTCTTGAAAATGATACTTTGAGCATTTTAGGCTGCAATCTTATGCATGCTTACTTGTGAGATTAGGCTGTTAGCTGATCTGACCTTACTGGTTGAGCCTTAGGGTCACTTGTTAACAATGGGGGAGCTGAAGGTTTGGCTTTTAGTTATTAAAGGCAGATGGTACAGGAAAGACAGCAACTGCTTACCAGGCAGAAATTTCCTATATGGTTTGCCACTTAGCTATACATTTATTAGTCACAGGCCCTTTGGGGAGATGGAGGGGTTGTTAATTCAGGCAGTTGTACTGAGTCTTGCACAAAGAAGGCGCATATCAACACTGACAAACACCAACATTGACACACAGGGTACAGTGAAAAGGAAGTTTAAAAGGGGCTGGATCAGTGAGTTGCCTAATCAGGTGGGGAGCTTTTAGGGCCCTTTCAAGGATGCTGTATGTGAAATAGGCTCTATTGGGCACATCTGCGGTTTCATGGAATGTGACTGACCTGTCCCAGCATGGTCTTCAGACAGCTTGGAGCGTTGTTGTTGATTGATGGTGTTTCGAGATATATCCAGAAATGGGTTTTCTTCATCACACTATCCCTGGAGAATTAAAAACCAGGCCCAATTCAAATTTAAAACTGGGTAGGCTAAAACTGCTTACCCGTGTAGTGTTTCATGTAGGTGGCCTTACTTTAAAATTTGAGCCTCAGTCATTACACGTGTAGTGTTAATTGCCAGGGATCCATGACCCTGATAGTCACTGTGCTGTCCTGCTAATGCTACACACTTAGCAGTGCAGGGTCTGATGTAGCAAACCGTGTGGAACAAGAGACAAGTAAGCAATTTTAGCCTCACACTGTATTAAAGTTGGGGTCATTTTCAGGGGTGGTGATATTGCAAAGGAAGGGATAAAAATATTTTCCCCTTGCAGTCTCCTCCTTTGCCATCTATAATCCATTTTTTTGCACACTGGGGCCTTTTAAAATACTAAGAGTATAATGTGACTCTAATGGGAATATTTCAGCTGCTGTATCAACAGTTTTGGAACAGCGAGTAACGTTGACAAGTTGCTACATAAAATCTTGTTTCGTCAAGTATTTTCTGGTCTTGAGCCACATGATATGCACACGTTGTTACACTGAACTACCCATGGGTTTATTATATGCTATTGATTTCAAAAGCACTCTTTAATAGTGCAATCTTACACATGTCTACTCAGAAGTAAGCTGCATGGGTTCAATGGGACGTACTTCCAGGTAAGTGTGTGGAGAATTGTAGCCTATGTTAAAGATTATAAGGCATTTTGTACCCAGTCTGCCCTCACAGCAACCTTGAGCAATAACTCACAGACTTCCCTGATTTCCTGTTAAGGTACAGGGGATATGAGAAAGTGACTTGGTGAAAACCACAAAATGGGTCTGTTACAGGTGGTACTTCAGCCTAGGTCACCTGAATAAAACCATGTAGCTCTGAACTATGCTGACTCTCAATTATCCTGTGCCAGATAGTAATTTTCACAATTGTTTCAAAGTGCCTTCTTTTAATCTCTCATTGCTGCTTGTTACAAAACAGCGACATTTGTCTTTGGTTCACCAGAAGTGAATAAATATTGTAGTTGTGCTTTGCAGACACTACTAAAATTTATGTTAACATCGTAAGAGTAGTTTTTGTGTTTACCTGGTTATTTGGTGTTGCTGTAACAAACAGAACATTACATGTACAGAGACAACAGCTAGCAAATGTGTCTTACTTGTGATCATTTGCTATTGACTTGCAATCTTCATCCATTTATTAAAATATAATTTTTCTGTCGAGGTTTTCTGTTACTACTTTGCTTGATAGTTCTGGTGAACGTGTCACTTCTGTTAAAGTCTGTGAGAGAGTCTACAAATGACAAAAACCCGAGACACTAATTAATTTTAGTAACCCAAAGCAAGATATGCTGAAAACACTAATCTATTTCAACAGAGTTCAACTCTCTTCCACTATAGTTGTTGGGGTTCCTTCAGGTTCACTGTTACTACTTATTAGTTCTGTTTTACACTGAGCTATATATGTATTTTATTGGCATATATGTATTTTCTCACATACTTGCTAGAGAAGATCACCCGAAGAACACTAATTATGATTTTGATACTGCCAAACATGCCTACTCTTGTAGTTGCAAATTAAGCATTGGATTTTTTTACAACCCACATCACTGCATCTTCCCCATTGTGAGGATTTATGTTTTGTAAAAATCGGCCAGCAGCTGAAATCACAATATTAACTTGGAAAATATGCCACTTCATATATTGCATCCATTGTTATTGTACTTCTTAATGTGTGGTTTATCAGTGTGCCTCCCACCCAGTTAAGGTGTATAATGTAACTGACAGCACTCCTAATGTCCTGTAGCATGTCATTTTGTAGGTTTGCATTTTATGTATTTTTATTTACATGCCAAGTTTTAGAGGTCTAGGTTTCATGGTCTTGGAGCTATCATGCAGACGGACAGATTCATAGCCATTATTATTATTATTATTATTATTATTATAGATAATGGCTGCTTTTAACATATTTTAGATGTTATTTCTCATGGCTTATTCCTCTTGCTTTACGAAGACAAATAGTTGGATCCCTTATAATGTGTCAATTTACATATAGTCAAAAAAGGAGCAAACTCATCCCCACCATTTTAAATTACATTCTGTTTTCTCCTAGGATTGGATTAACCTCCATTTCAAGTCCCTGTTGTGCGAGAGTTAGAATAACAAATGTGATGTGAACTGACATCAGAAAAAGCAATGCTAACGAAATTCCAGTTATATTCTTAAATGTGGTTCATCCGTGTGAAAAGCTGCTTCACTCGTTATTTTCTTCTACTGAGATAATTGTAAAGAAAAGACATGCATACAAATGTGTAAAGTTGGTCGAATTGTGGGGGGGATTTTTTCTGCAAATAAATTAATTGGGAGGCCTGTTTGTGGTTGCAGACCTTGTGTGTTGTGGTAATGACATAGACCAATACCCATTTGTATACAAACGTGTGTGTGTGTGTGTGTGTGTGTGAGAGAGAGAGATATATAACTGATGCAAAACTAAATTTATTTCTTAAAGCATTTGTATCCCGCCCTGTATCATTAGGACCTTAGGGCAGCATACAGATAAAATCAGAACAATGTAAAACAATAAATATGCACAGCTAAACATGTGTTAAATCATTAACAAACTAAAACCAGTAGAAAACTTTAAAAGCAATAGGAACAATTAAAGAAATTAAAACCCTGTGCAACCTTGGAGAATTTTAGCCTTCAAAGGCTTTAATGAAAAGCCATTTTTAACTTGGCGTCGAAATGAAGCCAGCATCGGCGCCAGTCTTATCTCCAAGGGGAGAGTATTCCACAACTGGGGTGCCACCACAGAGAAAGCAGTTGTATCAAATATAACAGAAACACTATCTCTGACATTATATAAATAAATTAAAATTAAAGTTACTTTGGGCTCCGGGGAGGGGATAATATCCAGATACTTAATGAGCCCATTTAGTATTGCATCCAAAGAGACACTTTTATCTCTGCTTTCTAGCACCTTCTGCTTGGGACAGCCGCTGCTTGATGGCAGCGTGTAGGTGGCAAAACTTATTAGTTTCTTGGCTTCTGGCCCAACATGTATGTGGAGGCACTTTGTATCTTCTGAGGAGGTCAGCTTCACTCTTGCTTCCCCTTGCAAAATGTGTACTACTTCCTCTTGATAATATCCCCACTCCCATATACTTTAAAGCACAGGGAATTCCATGGAGGCAGAACTACTTAGATTTTATCTCTCTTGCTTTTCTGAATCTCTGCAAAGGGTCAGGATCTAAGTAGGTACACATAAATAAATTGATTTGAACAGGATCCACATGGCTAATAGCAGTAACAGTAGGTTTCAGTGGCTTTTTTGTGGCTTCATAATATGCTTAACAGTTTGCGTAAAAGGGCTTTTAAATTGGAAGCAATGGTGTTGCTCAGATTATTGCAAGCATGAGAAACTCAAAAGAATCTGGTGAATGGGTGAGAAATGTGACCCTTTTGTTGGCACTCTGCGGCTCTGCAGAGGCTTGCATTGTAGACAGCAGACTCCCTTCTTGCTGTGTTCAAGAGGCATTTCATTGATTTGTGTCAAGAAGAGAAGCTTTTCTAAAGTAGTGCTCTTCAGGCTCTGTAGATTATTAAGATCCGTTAGTAGCCGATTGCTCTTTCTTTGGGACACTGGCAAAGGGGATGACAACCATACTAGTTCCTTTGGCTTCTGATTGAGTGGAACAGTAGGGTCAGTAACATATACCAAATGTTATGTGGCACAGAACCACTTCTGTACATCTCCTGTAGTTAGCAGATAATCCTAGAATTTATTTATTTTCCAGTTGGGAAGGGCTGCCACACAATAAGGGGAATCCCTGCTGCTATCTCCGAGCAAGATAACAGCAGGATTTCCCCTTAGTATGCCACTCGCCCTTCCAATTGGGACTGGAAGCAGTATGAAGGGGAATCCCTGCTGTTCTCTCTGATCATTTCAACAGGATCCACATGACATCACTGATTGGAGATAACAGTGGGGGTTCCTCTCCCCGCTAGCTTTGCCTGCCCCGTGTCCTCTCCAGTGGGGAAAGGAGAGGGCAGAGAAAGCTGCTCCGCCTGAGGCACTGGCTGGAAGAGCCCTGCTCTAGCTGGTCTCTTGGTCAGAGCATGTTTGCCATATGTGGGTTTTCCCCAGGTGGGGAAAGTCTATGCATAGCAAAGCTGGGTTCCTGGGGCATAGCCACACCTTTGGGCATAATTTGGCCCATGGAGGGTTATTCATCCTCCCACCCCCAAAACCCATTCTCCACCCTTAGTCTAGAGATTGTTTTGGGTGACTCCATAGTTGTTAGGGTGACTTTTTATATTCATAAGGTGGGTCTTGGTTGATCAGACTTCAGTGAGGGGCAGCTTTAGTAGAGTACGGGCTCCTGGGTGTTTAACTGATATATGTCTGTGCACATGTTTAAATTTCTCTGCCTTTCCAAAATACCAAGTGTAGCATATATATATATTTGCATCTGGCACTGCTTGATTGTTTTGGGTAGAGATAGGACACCCCCAGAGACCAACAAAGAGCTGTTAAAATATAACAGATTTATTCAGAAAAAAAAACAATTGAGAAATAACTCCTTAGGGCTTAATTGGCATTTGTAAGGCTTAATTGGCTGAATTGGCATTTTAGGATGGAGCTGTGTTGGAGTTTCAAAGACTCATCTTTTGAGATCAGAGCCCAGTCATCTTTCCTTGGCAAGGGACTCCTATAATGTTTAGATGTACAAATAACTGGTCCTTTCAGACAGTGATTACCTTGAGTCAGATAAAACATATTCTAACTTTTTGAAACAGTGACATCATCATTTCTAGGGT
Source organism: Anniella stebbinsi (assembly GCA_029215795.1). Classification (NCBI taxonomy): domain Eukaryota; kingdom Metazoa; phylum Chordata; class Lepidosauria; order Squamata; family Anniellidae; genus Anniella; species Anniella stebbinsi. Next base: position 9,055,873 of record JARDYH010000010.1, read on the forward strand.
GAAGCAATGTATCCAAAGTGATGCAAGTCCTGTCCTCAGAATGAACTTAACATGTGGCCCAAATCTTTAAAAAATTGTATATGGTGTGATGAAGCAACAGAATATAACTCATTCAGAATCTTCTTCCTGCACACAGGTTCTTTCTCATTGTTTTAGAACTAACTGTAATTAGTTTTACATGTGAATAGCATTGGCATTTGACCAGTAAAAAACAAAAAGTACTGTCAAACAATAATGGTCAATTATTGTTAAAAGTAGTTGTATATTCTTGTAATGATAATTAGAACAATAACAAACAGGCACATGGAGAATTTATTTTGGGGGTGGGAGAGAAGTAGAAAAAAAGGACATTGTATATTTAAAACTGGATCTTGTTTAGCTGGTTTGGTCTAAAGGTGGATTTCCAGTCTGAAAAAGTTGAAAATTCTAGAAGACTACCGAGTCCCCTGCCTTTCGGTGGTTTTGCAAAGCACCATGCCAGAGAGAGGCTCCTCCTCCCTACATAGTCCTGACTATGGGAGTCTCCCGTGTTACTGTGATGATGGCTGTCTGTCTACTTGCTTGTGAAGTTTTTCTTCCTTTTCAGAGATGCCTTCAGTTAACAGAACATGTCCAGTAAAATCTACGATATGTGAAATAATGGGAAATAGCAACATAGACATTTTCTGAAGAGAGTTTCAGGGCAGGGGATTACCTGCTCCTAAATGCTCTCTTTGTGTGTAAACCTGGTTCTAACCATAGTTACTAATTCTGCTTTGCACAAACGCAGCTAGACAAATGGGAAATGTTACACCAGTTCTTTTCAAATTAGATTAGCTGCATATTTGTTTCTGGGACCAATATAAGTGCTGGTTTAGCTTTAAAAACATAAACTGGTTGGGATTTTGCTATCTGAAGGACTACCTGCCTCTGCACCTGTACAGGCCTATCTGCTTTTAGATCAATGTCCGGGGCTTTCAAGAGATGTTAGGTTAGGGTACCCAGAGCAGGGCTTTCTCAGCTATGGCCCTGTGTTTGTAGGAATCTCTCCTCACCCCTGGCTTATCAGTTTTTTTTTTTTAAAAAATTGAGGACTTTTTGATTTCAATCTGCATCTTATTCTGCCATCTTGAGGATTCTTAACATTGTTTGTTTTAGAGGTGTTTGTGTATATATAACTATAACATTGTGATTTTGTATTTGGGTTATATTATGTACTATTGTTTCTACACCACTTGTGAGGGCATTGTTTCTTGAAATTTTGTTTAAAAATCTGCTGGTGAATAAAAATAAGGTGTTATGATCAATGCTAAGCATAATTCTATTTAAAAAGATAAAGTAGGGGATGGAGGAAGGAGTTTATGGGGCCCTTCTCATCTCCAAACCATAGTTAAGAGATCAGGCAGTGTCACGGCTGATGGAATTACAGGAGCAGTCAGTCGGGAAGACTGACTAAATATACAATTAGGAACAAAGGATCTCAGGGACTGGAAGACTCAAGTCTTTAGCCTTGCAGAAGTTTTGCAATGAAAATGGCCGCAAGATTAATATAAAACACAAGTATATTCATGCTACCATTACAACAAGTAAAACTGGATAGCCAAATGTATTAAACATTCATATGCAGAATAACAGCGTGCATTTGGGAATCAACATTTTGCCCATGACTGCAAGTTAAATTAGATTGCATCAGGGTGTGGGGTTTTCCTTTCCGCCCAACTTTCCTCATGCAAGGCGTTATCTCTGAATTCCTTCTCCTCATTCTTGTAATGAAAGTCTTCAGATATCCTACCATGATTTGTCTAAGGAAGGACCAAATATTCTCTCCTGTACTGAGTATTTTTTCTCAAAGTCTGGGAAGTAAGTTTAAAGGGGGACATGTTCTAAACTTTTCAGCAGAGATTCTCACCTCACGTGATGAAATACTTGTTATCTTTAAAAATGTGACAAAGGGGAAAAAGTTTATCAAGAAATGAATGCTGAATCTAATCGTCTGTTGCTTTTTTCTCTAAAACGTATTTTCCGTGCTGAAATGGCACTTCACTGAATTCAAAAGAGATTTATTTTCTGTTAGAAAAAAATGGGTTCGGATTTAAACTTATTCAATACTGCCTTAAAATTCCCATCAGCTAAAATAAGAACAATTGCAGAAACATCAAAATGATGCACTTCAAACCCTTAGAATTGTTTTACTTAGTTTATTACTTTGGGTTTATGCATCTTGATTGCCTTTCATGCAATTCAACAAAAGACAATGAAAAAAAGCGATAGCACTCTGTGGGGCTGTGATACTTAAAGCATTGAAGCAGGGTGCTTGGATGTCAATCAACATAGGCCTTTCCAAATCCCTGACTTTTAAGTAGCTTAAATGCAAGCATTTCAGATTAAGTAACCTATACATTGGTCTTGCTTGTTGCTTGATCAAGTTCATGAACTTGTGTCTGTGTCAAAATTCACTGATGTCATGGTTATGTTGCTTTAGTTGAAACAACCTGATTAGTTCTGTGCTGGGTAATTTATTTATTTTTTAAAAATCCTAAATGAGAATACGATTTATTCATAGATAACAAGTTTTCAGTTTAAAATCACACAATGATTTTAACACTTTCAGAAACTAGAATTTGGTCTCTATGTGCAGTAATGTCTTTCTATTAATCCTCTATTAAGCCACATCTTTCATTCTCCTCCAAGCTTTTTATTGTGTCATAGCAGTAGAGGACGTTGTGAAATCATTCTTCTTCCATAAGGCAATATATTATACCCTTGAAAGATGCCTATTCATCCTTTTACAGACATCTTTTAAGAAAGGAGATCTCATAGCTTTCCTCCTTGGAAGCAAGTCCCATGAGCTGTAATTCAGAGAGAGGTAGCTGAAGTCTCATTGAAATCAGTGTGCCTTAAGGTCCACTGATCTCAACACAACCTAAAGATACTTAACTCTCTTTAGATTGTTTCCATTGTTTTCAGTGGCCTTTGCTTTCACAATCTATCTAAACCGGACAGGGTTTTCTTCCTCCCCCCCCCCCCCCCCCCCCAAAGCCTGAAACAGTTTGGCTGTTTTTAGTTTAGGGTGCCTCTACAAGAGGCATTTAAAGCTCTTTCAAGGCGCATTAAAATTTTTACCTCTACAAGAACGGAGCGCAAATCGGGCGTAGAGGCGCGTTATCTCCCCGATTATGCGCATTATCGAACGCACGTTAAATCGCGAGTTTTATTTTGCTCTGTCCGTTAAAGCGCATTTTGACTGTGTGAATAAGCGCTTATGCGCATTAACTACTTGTAAAGCGCATTTTGGACATCCGTTAATGCGCTTCGCCGCCTCTCGCCACCTCTCGTGCAGAGGGATTAGGTGTAAATGCGCTTCTGCGATTATACGCATAATCGCCTAACCAGGCGCAAAAGTGAATCCTTGTAGAGGGGACCTTAGATAACAGGAACTAAAGGAGATGCTAAAGATCAGGTTTGCTTCTTATGTGTTCTGTAATTCAGAAACAGTTTAAGCAAGACACTCTGCAAAATTAAAGCATTAATAATTAAACCAGCAGATAACTTGATATTTCAGTGTGTGTTTTATGGTGAGGTGAAAGAAAATGTTCAATGCGCATTGGCATTGGCAAGGAATTAACAACCCCAGTTAAGCTGGTAGAATATTTACTAAATAAGAGTTGTGTTTGCACAGTGTGCACACGTCAGATTGCCATGTAATAGAAATAAAACCCTGAAGGAGATGTTAGCATGGATAAAACAATAAGGAATGGTAAAGTACTACTTAAAAGGAAAACATTTTAATTGCTTGAACATGCCTCTGTGGGCCTTGCTGTTGGTTACTGATTTCAGTTCTCGGTTATCTTGAGCCAGGTGTAACTGAGTGGTAGAGTACATGCTTCACACCCAGAAGGTCCCAAGTTCAATTCCTGGCAAATCTAGGTTGAAGGATCAGGTAGCAGCTGATGTGAAAGACCTCTTCCTGAGGAACTGGAGATCCTCTGCCAGGCAGATCAGACAATACTGACTTGGTAGAAGATAGCTTCGTATGACAATAGATTGCTGACTTTATGCTTTAGTCACTGTTCCATTATCTTGAGATGGGAATAATTTTATCCATTTTGGATTCAATCCCAGGATTCTGGTGCATGAATGAAAAGCATTTATGCTTGTGAAGGGTGGGGGAGAAGACAGGATGTTGTCAATCCCTCCCTATGTAGCCCCTTATAAACTGGCTCCAGAGGATTGGGGGATCCAGCATGGGAGGTGTAGGAAGCTGCAGATGGGTACCCCCTGTGAAGGACGGTCTTCTCTTGCACAGTGGGATCATCAAATCCCAAGGAATAAAGTTAATTTCCATTCCATTCTATAATGGTCCCTTGCATAAATGGCTTTAAATAAAGACTGAGTAAATATATGGCCAATACGCCTACTAGCCACTGGCAGATCTAATATTGACATGGGGCATTTAGAAGTTTGTTTTCAGGCGTAACTTTAAAACTGGTGTAAGCACCACAGAAAGCACAAATTCTTCTTCGTGGTCTCTGTGCATCACACATATGGGCTCGCGCCGGCGCCGAGCTCTCTTCGGGAAACTTCTATCTAGCTAGGATTTTTGGCGGGAACCCCTCCCCCCACCGTCCTATCGCGCATGCTCAGGGGTCCCGCCTACCTCAGTTCTTCTTCGACCGCTTAGCTGAACGCCTCGCGGGAGACTTCCTCCGTCGTCGGAGACTGTAAGAAGACAAAAGTTTTTAAATAAATTAGTTAGTTAGCTAGGTTCTAGTTTCCAGTTAGTGTTTGTTATAAAAAAATAAATAAATAAAATAAATAAATAAGGTTATAGATAAGTTTAGTTAAGGCGTTTTTTCTTCCCCTGCGGCCTATGGCGCAGACCGCGCTTTTCAAGCGCTGCTCTGGTTGCCGCGCCAAACTAGCCCTCACGGATGGACATTCTTTATGCCTGGGCTGTTTGGGAGAGGGCCATATTACTGACTCCTGCTCCCATTGCATGAGGTTTTCAAGGCAGACCAGGAGGAACAGGGCGGACCGGCTAAGAAGCCTGCTTTGGAGCAAAGCCCTCTCCGCCATTGACCGCCCGAACGTAGCCCGCATGGAACCGCGGCCATCTTCTTCTGGGGAGCGAGGGCTATCACCCCAAGTACGCTCACGCCCAGCAACTCCTGGCTTGTCCCCTGTTAGGACTACATGCCAGGCATCGTTGTCGCCTTCTCCCCCTCCTGCTAAGCAAAAGAAGGGAAAAACGGCGAAAAAGTCGAAACAACCATCGACTTCGACAAAGGTATCGAAGACGGTGCCTTCGACGTCGAAGCATTCGATACCGAAGAAACTCTCCTCGGTACCACACAAACCGATGAGCACCACGGTACCGACGAAATCTTCATCGGTACCGTCTTCGTTGTCGTCGACATCGAAAGCGCCAAATCAACGGAAACGCCCCTCATCGTTACCGGCGGACCAGCCCTCGGGATCGAGGCGCCGCCTATCGAGCACTCAGTCTCAACCAGGTCATTCAACTCCGCGAGAGGGATCATCGATCCGGCCCCCTTCATTACCATCTCCGGTACCGACGGAACCACGCTCGGAGCCGCAGGACATCCTTCCTTTCGGGTCGGACGTTCTCGTCATCGACGAAGAATACTCCAATCCCACCGGGACCGAGGCTTCGGTACCGATGCTCCATCGTCGATCACGATCCCGCTCCGCCTCTCGAGACTGGGACCGCTATTCGGATCGTTCCCAGCGTATGCCTCCACCGGTACCACCTCGCCGGACCACGTCTCTCCTCCCGGCACCGACACGTCGACACCGTCAGCCCCACTCGATACCGGAGCATTCTCTCTCCTCCCGGTACCGACGCTCGCTACCGTCGCCGTCTGAAGACGACTACGAGTCGGACCCGTCCTCGGTTCCATCACCGGCACCATCGATGCCTTCACCGACAGAGGAAGTCGCTACCGAGGAGGGTGCCTCGCCAACCATGGAGCTCGGGGGTTTTAACGAGCAGATGCTCCGCCTAGCCCAGTCGCTCGGGATCGACGTCCAGCAACCAGAAGAGGAGGAAGGGGACATCTATGATGTCATGAGGACAGAGCCAACCCCTCAACTGACGCTCCCTCTGGTTCCCACATTGTTAAAAACGGCCAAACAATCCTGGTCCAATCCAGCCACGCTGGCGCCCACCTCAAAACGGCTGGACGCCCTCTACAAAGTCAAAGAAGTGGAAGCCCCTTTCCTGGCTACCCACCCTAAACCGAACTCGATTGTTGTGGAGGCATCACAGGGTAAATCGGGGCGAACTCATGCAGCCCCTGTTGATAAGGAAGGCCGAAAGCTGGACTCTGTTGGAAGGAGAATATATTCCTCAGCGGCACTGGTACTGAAAACATCCAACTACCAGGCCATGATGGCCAGGTACCAGTTGTTTCTCTGGCAGAAGATCTCCAATTTAACTGATTACCTGCCTGACGACCAGCGGGACCTGGCACGTGTTTTTCAGGCGGAGGCTGTTCGACTATCAAAACAGCAGATGACCACCGCCAGACATCAGGTGGACTCAGGCTCAAAGGCCTTAGTGGGAGCTGTCGCCCTCCGCCGGCATGCGTGGCTGCGTTCGGCCAACCTCCCGATTGAAACAAAGAACAGAATCGAAGATTTGCCCTTTGACGGGGAGGGGTTATTCAATACACAAACCGATTCTACAATGGATACTATCCACAAGGCGAAGATGACCGCAAAGAAAATGGGATTCAGCCAACCCCCTGCACAGTCCTTCCGTCCCCGGAAGTGGTACAGGCCTTTACCCTACCAGCCAGGACAAGGCCAGGATCGTGGTCAACGCTACCAACAACCGACTACGTCAACGTCTTACCACCAGCGCAAGGCCGCCCCTCGGTACGCACAACCCCGCCAAAAGCAGACCCAACAACAAAAACGCCGTCTTTGACTCACCCCAAGACGTCTCAGTCTCGCCACTAAACAGGCTTCAGCCCTTTTACCAAACTTGGGCATCCATTACCACCGACCACTGGGTGCTGCAAATCATCCAGCAAGGTTACAAAATAGACTTCGAAGTCCTTCCTCCTCTAGGCACTGTCAAAACCACACCGCCATCACACACTCTGATTCAGGAAACATGCGCCTTGCTGGACAAGGGCGCGATCGTAGCTGTTCCAACGCACCAAGCAGAAAACGGGTTCTACTCCCGTTATTTTACAGTGCACAAGAAGGACGGAGGACTCCGCCCTATCATGGATCTCCGAGGTCTGAACAAGTTCATCCGGTCTCAGAAATTTCGCATGATCACACTCTCTGCCATCCTTCCACTCCTCAGACGGGGCACTTGGTTTACGCTGATCGATCTCAAGGATGCCTACTTTCATATAGCCATCCTCGAGGAACACCAAAAATACCTTCGTTTCGCCATCGGGGACCAACTCTACCAATTCGTCGTCCTACCTTTTGGATTAAAGACAGCTCCAAGAGTCTTTACCAAATGCATGGCAGCAGTGTGTGCGCACCTGCGATCCATCAACATCGAAGTCTATCCTTACCTCGACGACTGGCTAGTCGTCTCTCCTACTCGCCACCAAGCAATCGCAGACGTAAACACGGTGGAATCCATCCTCTCCTCCTTAGGCCTACAAATAAATTACGAAAAGTCAGTTTTTCAACCAACCACTTCACTTCAGTTCATCGGGGTTCATCTCGATTCCTCGCCTGCAAGGGCGTTTCTCCCCCAGGACAGATTACAAACCCTACAACATTTAGCTGCCAAACTAAGTGTCCGAAGACGGGCAACGGCTTTTACAATCTTGCGCCTCCTGGGACTTATGGCAGCGGCCATCTGTGTGGTCAGATGGGCGCGGTTAAGAATGCGCCCCCTCCAGCAACTTCTCCTGAGTCGCTATACGACCCTGCAGGACCCGCGCAAACAAATACTTACCATTCCGACCCACGTACGACGTTCGCTCCTATGGTGGACACAGCCATCAAATCTGTCGCAAGGACTTCCGTTCGTCGATTCTGGTCCCTCCAGGATTGTCACGACCGATGCATCACTGAGAGGCTGGGGGGCACACCTGGACGACCTGTTCATACAAGGAAGATGGTCACATTCAGAGAGCTCCCTGCACATAAACAAGCTGGAGCTCCTCGCCGTAAAGAAAGCCTTGCAAGCCTTTCTCCCTCAGCTACGGGGACATCACGTGAGGGTGCTGTCGGACAACACATCCGTAGTTTGGTACATCACCAAAGAAGGTGGCACCCGCTCCCCCCGCCTGCTGCACCTCACCATGGACATCTTGCACTGGGCAATCACAAAGAATATAAGGCTCTCAGCTCTGCATATCGCAGGGACAGACAACATCAAGGCGGACGAATTAAGCCGCTCCTTCAAAGACACCCACGAGTGGGAGCTAGCCCCCCGGGTTCTGCATCGCCTCTTTACCCAGTGGGGCACGCCAGACATCGACATCTTTGCAACCTCCGACAACAGAGTCTGCCGGGCCTATTGCTCCAGGGCAGGCATGGGCCACGACTCCCTAGGGGATGCATTCCTATGGGACTGGTCTCGCGGTCTCCTATACATGTTTCCTCCGATCCCCCTTATAGCGAAGACTATCACGCAAGCCCAGCGTCACCAGGCCAACGCTATCCTGATTGCACCGTGGTGGCCACGGCAAGCGTGGTTCACGCCTCTACTCAGACTAGCAAACCATCGAGTTTGGCGTCTCCCATCCTCCCCGGACCTTCTATCCAGGGACAACGGCAGGGTACTCCATCCGGACATACAAACCTTACGCTTGACAGCGTGGAGACTCCAGCCCTCTGGCAAGGGATAGTCTTACCTGAAACCATAAAGGCGATTTTGGACGCCTCTAGAAAACCCTCGACTAGGGCATCTTACTTAGCAAAGTGGAAAAAGTTCAGAACTTTTGCTGCTGAAAAAGGTTTCAATAGTACCTCAGCCACTATCACGAACATTATCGCATTCCTACACTCCCTGCATGCTACAGGCCTAAAGCTATCTTCTATCCGTGTCTATCTAGCGGCCATCGCAGTTCACCATCCGCTCATAGACGGAGTCTCAGCGTTCACTCATCCCCTTGCCAGGGCTTTCCTTAAAGGCCTGCATAACCTCTTTCCACCCGTTCGCCCACTAGTTCCGCAGTGGAGCCTCTCGTTAGTATTGACAGCATTATCCGCTAAACCCTTTGAGCCGCTGGCTACAACCAATACCCGTTTGTTGACACTTAAAACTGTTTTCCTAGTTGCCATTACGTCCGCAAGGCGCGCGTCAGAGCTTGCGGCGCTTCTTGTTGACCCACCTTATACGCAGTTCTTCCGTGACAAGGTCATCCTCCGTACTCCGCCGTCGTTTGTCCCCAAGGTTGCCTCAGAGTTCCATATGAACCAGGACATTGTGTTACCTACCTTTTTCCAAGCACCCGCCGATCCGTTATGCACCACGCTGCACGCGTTGGACGTCAGAAGGGCACTAGCCTTCTACAAGTCCCGTTCTGAAGGGTATCGCAGGTCACGCCAACTCTTTGTCTGTTTTGGTGGAAAGAATAAAGGGTTACCAGTGTCCCCACAACGTCTCTCCAAGTGGATTGTCGACACAATCACCTTATCGTATCAGATCCTCGGAAAAGAAGTACCCACTGGTCTAATTGCCCACTCTACCAGAGGACAGGCCACCTCAACGGCACTCCTCCATGGCGCAACTCTTCCAGACCTGTGTAAGGCGGCCACTTGGGCGAATGCTTCCACCTTTGTGAGGCACTACCGCCTTGACGTTAGAGCGCGTCAGGACTCCTCCTTTGGCAGAGCAGTCCTATCTTCAATATGCCAATGACCACACAGCGTGCCTCTCCCACCTCCGGTAAGTTGGCTTATTACTCGCCCATATGTGTGATGCACAGAGACCACGAAGAAGAAATGCAGGTTGCTTACCTGTAACTGTAGTTCTTCGAGTGGTCATCTGTGCAGTCACACAACCCACCCGCCGTCCCCTCTTGGCATCGCTGTTCTGATTGTCAAGTTGACTACTGCATGCTCAATTACTCTAACTCATAATTTCATTGTTAAATTGCCTTAGTCGCGAGGCCTAGCGGTCTCAGGGAACTGAGGTAGGCGGGACCCCTGAGCATGCGCGATAGGACGGTGGGGGGAGGGGTTCCCGCCAAAAATCCTAGCTAGATAGAAGTTTCCCGAAGAGAGCTCGGCGCCGGCGCGAGCCCATATGTGTGACTGCACAGATGACCACTCGAAGAACTACAGTTACAGGTAAGCAACCTGCATTTATGGTTTTGATTATACCCTGTTGTCCCCTCGAAAGTGAGTTGAAGCTTTGTTTTGAAATCTCTTACCAATCCAGTTCTGTTTTAACCTAGATATTTCAAACAAGATTTACATCTAGAGAGTAAAAGTTCTCTGAACGCTTGCTACAAAAATATATTGTCCCTCTGGGCACATGCCATTAAATAAAGATAGTGCACAGTAAAGGAAAGGTTTTAAACAAACTGGCACACATATGATAAGACAAAAGAATTACTGTGATACTGATAAAAAAGTTGTGTGTGTAGATAAGCTTTTAAAGTCTCTTAAGCTAGACTTTGCAAATGCTTTGTATGAAAATGTCCTTTTCTCAGGGTTTTATGGGTGCAATCTACATCTTACGTGAAGCCAGTGGCAAAGCTACTTATGAACTGCACTTGAGAAACCTAGGAAAACTCTAAAAACTTCCCTAAGTGAAGATGAAAATTATTTAAAGTTGTTCCAAGAGTAATAAAGGGAGAATGTAATGTTGAAATAATACTTTATTGTTATTTTAGACTTCATGGAGTTTACTAATCTCATTTCCCCCCCCCCCCCCCCTTTGGTTCTTTAAAATTTGAGCTAGTACTTTGTGTTTTTTGTTTGCTCTTTATTGAGTGCTTTAAATGTGTGCTTTCTTTATCCCTTCTCTCTCTCTCCCTCCCTCCCTCTCCCTCCCTCCCCCGCTATCTCCCCCTCCCCCTTCTCTCTTTCTCTTTTTTTTCTCTCTCCCTCCCTCCCTCTTAATTTATTTTATGGTCTCATTGAAATCTTCTCTTTTGGTTCCAATATTTTTTCTGACTCATTTATGGTTTTGTCTATGCTCTTTATCCTCCCGAGAGGGAAGTATAGCGGTTTAAATTATCTGATAGAATAACAGATGAAATACATCTCAGCAGTTATTAAGTTTTTTAAAAAAACAAATGCTATCATTTGGGTAAATCTATCTAGTGTTTTTTCATGGAATATCAGGGTGAGTACTGGAAAGACCTCAAATTCCTATGCATCAAAATTGTAGTAATTTAAAGGTGTACTTGTAGTAAGCCTTGGGTTGTCTTGCCTGAACATTCATTACTTTCAGTCGCTACTTGTCTGTACACTCACTTGGACCATCCACAAAATCAAGACAATATTTCAAATTTCTAGGTGCCTTTACAACTACATATCTGCCTCATTTATCTTATGTATTTTTAGTCCTGTACAAAGTAAAATTTTGAGACGTGAGGAACATAGAAACCTGTTTTATACTGCGTCGGACCATTGATCTATCTAGCTTAGCAATGCCCTCATTGACTGACAGTGGCTCCAGCGTTTCTGGCAATGGTCTTTTCCCAGCTGTCACTGGAAATTCCATGCATTGAAACTAGGACCTTTTGCATGCAAACATATGCTGTACGATTGAACTACAGTCTTTCCAGATAGTCCAGAACAGATAGAAATATGTAAATTACTTTCTTTGTAAACTGTCCTTTCTGAAATTCTGTTCCTAATATTCTCCGATATGTAACATTGTCACTCTGTAACGTTAAAGAATTGTAATGGCAATTGTTCATTCTTGCGTATAAAACGTATATCTGTAGCATAATATCACAGATGAAATTAGCTTGGGTGATAATTATCAACTCTCAAACTAAAGAAGCATGAAGAATTTTGAGCATGCCAAAACATGGATATATGGGTTTTTTGTTGTTAAATATTTGTATTTAGAAATATATTTCCAAATTGGAAATGTAGTAGTTTGCTTTTGGGAAATTCATAAATAATGTAACAGTTTATTTTGGTGTATTTTAAAAGATTTTGGACATTATGTGTTCCTTCCATTATGTGATGGAAGAACAAACTCTGGACTATAGACCATGAAGAAAGTAGCTGTTTGATAATTCATGTAAAAAAAATGATTTAGTCTTGAAAAGCAGCTTCTAAAAATACTGTAGAGAGCACTGTCATGAGTTAATGGCTGAATTAATTTATATTAAAAATATGTGAAGCATATAGGATGGACTGATTTTGATGTTTTTAATAGAGAAAACTGAGTTGATGAAACTCAATGGGCCTGATTTAAAGCTGTCTTCCAATACTGGCCTGTTTGGTAAGCAATTAAACATAGTTCCTGGTTTGAGCATAATGGAAGCTATGTTTAATTGTGGTCTCTTGATTTGTATACCTGTTTGTGTGAAGGGAGGAGCAAAGTGGGGAATGATTGGACTATGTCCACCAGCATGCTGCTCATGGTTTATTAAGCCAGCATTGATGGCTTACTGTGACATGCAAACATTGTCAGTGCTTGAAAACTGGGAAATGCACTTTTAAGCTGGAGTACTTGATGGTTATTGGATAACTTGGCAAAGGCCTGCAGAGTTTCATGGGCAATGGAAATAGCAGGTCTTATGCTTCCAAGTAGTAGTTGCTAGAGGGACTTCCTCTTTGGGATGACCTTACCTTCCATGGAGAGCTATCTGAGGGTAAGAGGGAGGCAAGAAAGCTGACCTGTGGCTTGATGACATTGAACATTCCTGATGAATATGCACACAGGAAGTTCAACATGACTAATGCTAGTGCTGAACTGTTCTTTACACATTTAACAGGGGTTCTAGATCTGGTATGTATTTATTTATTACATTTCCATACAGCTAAATAGTTGAATCTCTCTGCTATTCCATGTTAAACAGACAGCAACAGAAATGCTTCAGTGCCAGTCAGCATATTGGGGTATTATCTCCCAAGCATAAGAAAATGCCCAAGTCTGATCAAGTGAGCAGCGATTCAGCTACCATTCCTGTGCTAAGGACGTTGCTGCTCCATCATAGAGATGGTGGCAATTCAGCATAAACAACTGTTGTTGTTTTAAATAATTATACCTCAGGCAATTTAGAAGAAATATAGCAATCATCATATGAAACATAATGTGCTTCCAGGTGGAGGGCTCCTAGCATTACAAATCAAAAATGTATCATGCACCTATTCTGCCTTTTCCTTCTTAACCAGTTATTTTCATTAAAAAAAGAAGTCAGAAGCAGTGGTGGAAAACCACAATGAAGTCTGGCCTCTTGGTAACATTCCATCTTTGAGGTGGGGCGATGGTTGGATAAAAGCTTCATCCGGTAGCACCCAAAATATGTTGGCTATTAACAAATACATCTAAATACCCAGGGAGACTGGCTCCCTCTTTGTTATACTTTGTTATACCTTTGGGTATTTGTCTGGACCTTGTTAATGTGCTGGATTTTTTTTTATTTAACACTTTTAATCTTTTAAATGTTTTAATACTATAGATAATTTAATCATATTTTTAACTTTTGTATGCTTCTATTTTATATGATTTAATTGTATATGTTTTAAATTTTGTAAAGCCACCTTGAGTCCCAGTATCGGGAAAAAGGCGGAATAATAATAATATTAATAGCACATCTGATGCATGGTTTGCACTTTGTGTTTAACCATAGTTAGTTTAGCTTTTGTGAGACTTGAGTGAGCATGCTCTCAACTGCTTGCCGCTTCCGCTGTGTTTCTGGTTTTCAAAACAACCCAGGAATCGTTGATGTGCAAATTTGGAACTGGGTCGTTGAGGGAGAAACAACCTGGCATTTTAACTCATGTGCACTGTTTGTGTGGTTCCAACAGCCCATGAGTTGTCATTACTTCTGAACCAGGCCAAAGAGTCCTCTTAAAGATTTCTGTTGGTACTTTCACGGCTCTTTTTCTAAACAGAAAAGCTGCTTGGTTTAAAGGTTGTCAAATGTGAAAGCCTTTTCCTCCTCTTGCGTAGGAAGTTGTATTGGGAAGTGGTATGTGCATTTAACTCTGTGTGTGTAACAAAATTCGACAGGTACAGGATGACTCCTCCCCCCCCCCTTTCTAGATGTAAAGTTCACTTTTAAATATGTTGAAGTTTCTGACAGCACAGTCCTTTACACATTTGTAAAGGAGTTTCTTGTGTAAAGGGGCTTACTCCTAAGTAAGGTTGCATAGGATTGCCATCTGAATATCTGATATTGTATCTATACATCTTCCTGAACCCCTCCCCCTTTGAAGCAGAGTGGTGACATTAATCTTTCGCAGTTAATTGTCCAGACAGTTTAGATTCCATTTCTCTATTAATGTAATCTTGAAGTCTCAAGAAGGCTGCGCAAGTGAAATTCATAGAGAATTGGTGTCAGAGTAGGGTTACTCTTTCTGCCTACTTGTGAAGTTAGTTCTCTCTCTCTCTCTCTCTCTCTCTCTCTCTCTCTCTCTCCCCCCCCCCCCCCCATTTATTGTGAATTTAAGAAAACAGAACAGAAAATAAATCATGGAAAGGAAAAAAAGGGAACAAACATTATATACATAGGATTGTTATCCCACCAGATTCACAATTATTAACAACAACAACAACAACAACAACAACAAAGCAAAAATGGAAGAGTTATGCATAGGTTTCAAGAAAAGTGGCATTTATGTAACACCTGTTCCAATTGTTACATTCTATTGCATGTGAAGTGTCCTTAGGACACTTACTTTGAAGGAAATTCCATTTATTTAAACAAGGGTGTGTAAGATGAGTTTGCTTAATGCTAGGATGTGAAGCATGCTCCTTCTGCTTTCTCAGTGCAACGTTTAGCCTGTAATCACTGAATTACATGCTAAAGTTCCCCTTGTGCTGGGAATTCAGGATATGAGTAAAATTTGCCACATCTCTACTAAAGAAATGCCTTTCTCGGGCAGAAAAAATGAACTAAATAACGGCTAAACATTGACATTGACTGGATTCACACAATACGACAACTCATATTCAAGATTGAGTGTAGGCTGTCATTTAACCATGGTTTGTTGAATTTTGTGCACCTAGCTGGGCTAATGAACCATGGTTTGTTAACCATGAACAACCCACAGTTCACAGCCCAATAACAAATGAAGGGTTCTCTCTCTGAGTTTTTCGTTGTTAAAAAACCTATAGTTTGTTAGTGCAGCTGGGTTTGCAAAATAACAATCCAGTGTTCAATGACAATCCATACTCAACCTTGAGTGTAGAGTGTCAGCTTGTGTGAACCCAGTCATTGTTTCCAGGAAGTGGGCTGCAGCAGCTAAATTCATGTCTAGTTGCTGCTGGAGTGCAAGGGAGGAGTATTCTGGATGTGAGACAACATGAAGACCAGATCCATGCCAGGAGAGGCATGACAAACTTGGAAGCTTCTAGGCCTTAGAATGCTTTGGATGACATTGGGACTGTGACAGGGTCTGGAGACCTCTCAGCAGCTGGTACTCCTACCAGCCCTGCCATCTACCCTGGGGTGCATGGTAGAACATTGATGATCCAAACATTTCCTTAGTGGTATATGACTGATTAAAATGGTATGGAAGAGTCCTAAATGAAGTTAACTGTATTAATCCCAAACTTTAAAGTGTCAGTAAATGTCAGTTAATTGTACCGTTTCATAGTTTGTGCTAACTATAATTGATGCAGTATTTGAATTGACAAATCATATAGTTATTGCTCTACCTCTGGAGGTCCCTGCACTACAGAAATGAGAATGTAAAACACATGGGATGTGAAAGTGGGCAGGTAGCTGTAAGTCTCAGCTTGTTGGGACAGTTGGATATTAAAAGTGTGGCTGGTGTTATTAACAATAACTAGTGCAAAGCATGATTTGTGTGATGTCTAAATTGAGACACTTAAATTTAATGCACTACAAAGCTACGTGCAGTAGAATGCAAATGGAATGTCCTTAAAAAATTGTGTTTACATGAGGAAGTACGTAATTCTTGAAGAATTTCAGTCGTAATTTCTCCAGTAATTTAAACTGGATTGGGACATCGGGTGGTAAACTTTGCATCTAGAAGCAAGATTACGATATTTTTTATGTAGATGAGAAAAGATTTCAGGGATCCTGCATCACACTTGCTCAGTAAAAATGTAGGTGTGCCTGCTGAACAGAATAAGTTTGGCTACAAGCAAGAGCAACCTTTGGCCCTAGGACAATACAGAAGGATGAGATGCTTGCTGACTGAGTTATCTGACACTAATGCATGATGACATGGGCTGCATGGTCATCCAGAACAAAAAATTTCCTTAGGGCTACACTAAGACTGCAGGGATGACATTGTCAGTTGTGATTCCAATTAAGTCTTTGTAAGGATTTTTGCAGATAAAGCTTTCTGCTTGACTGCTAAGGTCTTTGTTTTGTATAAACGTTGTAGTTTCACTGGAAAAAATAGGATGAATCAATGGTGTTTTTTTTCACATTTGGTGAAAGACAAGAGTTGCATCACAATTGGCCCTATTGATATTGTAAGAAATGTGTACGACACAGATTTGATCATCTTATAAGTTTTATTGGGCCTATCTGCACTTATCTAGGTTGGTCCGGTGAACCATTTGTTCATTCTATTTGTGTTAACTCCAGAGGCCCAAGACAGCAAGTGTCATCAGTGTCAAACTCAGTGTCATTTTATACATAGTTATAGAGGTTGTGGTGAGATGACTTGGAATAAATATTTTAGAATCGCCATTTTAGAATTTATGGACGCCCAAGTACAACATAAACAAGCAATTGGAAAGTTACATGGCCTTCTCTCAAATACTTGGGAAGCAGAAGCAGGGGGAAAATTGAGCTGTTACTTCAGAGTGTATTAAAGAGCATGCCCTGAGTTTTATATGCACATTCCTCACACTTGATGGGATTGCACACACATTTTGCACGAGGCATCTATATACTTAAGTGCAAAACCTAGCATGTCAAGCCACCTTATCTGAACCACTGCTTGCACCTGAAGACTTTCTTCAATAGAAACTCAGAGGTTGATATCCTGATACAACTACTTCTATCTACATATAGACTTTCAGGGTGTTATAAGTGAGTGACTATTTTACATTACATGCATTTTATTGTGTGATGCATTACAACAGGGATGCACAGTGGTTCATTACCATTAATAGTTAATTGGGGCGGCACTCTGGCCAGAACTCAAGCCATAGGCATCCTGCAGTGTATGTGTCCTTGATATGCCCTTGTCTCCCCTGAATTGGGGCACAACTCACTATTTGCAAGCTACTTTTAGCAATGTTGGTGTATTGTCCGCTCTCCCAACCCCCAAAGAATAATCTGGGAATCTTGAGGTTTGCTTTTTCCAACTGTCATTCATTTATTTTTATTTTTTATTGATTTATATCCCACCTTTCTACTAAATAATAGTGCTTGAGGCAGCTAACTAGAAAAAAATATACAAAAAAAATTACAAATATATAAGTTAAAACATAAAAAAAACACATGAATTAAAATGTATATTTCTGTAGTCTAATGACAGTTGTACTTGGAAGGATCCCAGTGCTTGCAAACGTTAGCATTCCCTGCAAGTATTATTCCAGCATCTCTTGGGATTCCAGGATATACTCTTTAGTTCATCTGTTTATATCCTCTTCTCTTGGGTAGTTGATACAAATAACAGGTTCATGGCTAGCTGATTTCTTCTATCACCTTACAGTTGGTGGTATGCAAATAGTACAGGTTTGGGAAAATTCCATTGGGCTACAAATTCATTTTTAAAAATTGGGCTGAAGTTTGCTTGTGGAATATGTTATATACATCTGCTATGTCTGCATTCTGCAGACAACATCCCTGCAATTGTTTACGTATGTTTCAGTCCTTGAACACAGATCTAAAACAAATTGCAGCAAGTTCCAATAGGGTAACAGATTGTATTAAGAAGTCAATAATAAACTTGAATTGCTAGATACTTTGCAGAGAATTTCAGAACCTAATACTGAGACTTTGCTTTGCCAGTATGCATGAAACCAGCAGCTCCAGTGCAAAACATGATTTTATGGCAACAGTACAGTATTATTATGGTGCTTCATAATTTCTTCATGTGTAGAAACTTTAGTGGCTTGATAAGGACTTTGTTACCTAATTGTGCAACCCTTTTTGATTTGATGTCAGTGTTGGAGTTGCTCAGAAAGTAATAATCATCAGTTGGGTAGGACAGAAATTCCCAATCAGTTAATTTGCTTGGAGTAATAAAACAAATATATTCAGTGGTTGTGTGATCGCTACAAAGTTTGGCAGTGTTTTCTGTCTCCATAAGATTTTCTTGTTAAGTATTATTATATGAATAAATGTATCCAGGCGGAAAAGGAAATCTGTGGGCCAAGGGGATAAAAATTACTAGCAGTGAAGGGGCATCTTTCTAAGTATACTAAATGCTGTGTACAGGTATCTGTAGAAGTCAGCCCCCTTCCCACTCCAAAAAAAGCACCTATTAACTCCTGTATAGAATCTCTTGTAGTTTCAATACATGAAGACATTATGAGGCACCATAATAATCCAGAACTGTGGCAATGAATTTGTTGCTCCGATCTTAGTGAATTGATTGTGGAATCTTTGTGTATCTATCCTTTTTGGAATTGCTTTTTCTTGTTCAAAAATGCAGTAAAACATAGCATGTGCCTCTTGCCTGTATATGCTATCTATGTAAAGACAATTTTTGTTCAGTTGGAGATCTTGGGAAATCGGATACATCCAGAATCTAAGCAATTATTTCCCTGTCCTGCAGAAGAGAAAGAAAAAGCAGCCTTGTTCATGTTTTTATATTTATATGTGATTTCAGCCCTGTGCGCAAAGTGCTGCATATCTGTTGAGTTTTCTGGTTCAGGTCTGGTTGCCATGGAAAATGTGGGAATCAAGCCTGAGGTGCATGTGGTGTTTCCCTCATCATATATTCGTTTTATTGTTCTTTCTTACGAAGTGTATCTTGTCTGCATCTTTCTTGCAAATTTCATTTTACTGGTTTTTTTTCCTTGCCGCAATATTTTCAACTTTCTGCTAGTCTTGTTTGTAAGAATCACACACACATGCACACACCACACTTGTTTGCAGTTCTTCAGATTGTGCATAATCTGTATTTAGGTGGGTGAAAGCCACCTTGAGGGCTTACATTTAGAAAGACAGGATGGAAACCACTCACTCACTCACTCACTCACTCACTCACTCACTCACAAAGAGTAATGTGAATATAAAAGCATCCCAATGGCCATTGCTCTGTGGTAGAGCATATACTTTGCAAGCTGAAGGTTCCAGCTTTAATCCCTAACATCTCCACATAGGACTTGGAAATACCCTTTTTGAAAGTTTGGAGAGCCATTGCCAGGCATTCTAGACACAATACTGAGTTAGATGGTCTAATGGACTGACATGGTAAAAAGCTTCATATGCTGGATTAGGCCAATAGTCCATCTAGTCTGGTCTCCTGTTTCCCAGTTTGGATAAGCCCACAAATAGTACATGAAACTAGTAGTCCTCTCCTGTTGTTGCTCCATAGCAGCAGGTATTCAGTGGCATATTACCTCTGAAGTTGGAGGATACGGATAGCCATTGTGACCAGTAGCTATTAATGGTCTCTTTCTCTACTTTAAAGCCATCTGCTAGTAGCATTCCCACACCTTGTGGCATTAAGTTCCATAAATTAATAATGCATTGTGTGTCCATGGCAGTATGTACTCTGTAAGATGGTGCATCCAGGTAACCCAAATTCAGCAAGCTGTAAAAATTCTTTAAATTGAGACTTGCAAGATTTTTTCATAATTCTGTTTCAGTTTATTCTGGTTCTACTGGTCATGAGCAGTGACATTGAAACCTTGCCTGCTAAGTTTCTTTAGTGGTTGGCTGGCTCCCAAAATGTATGCCCACAGACATACTTGACAGCCATGAAGACTTTAGAATTTCACCTTTCATATTATAAGGCACCCTTCCCCAACCTGGTGTCTTCCAGATGTTTGGACTTTAGCTCCCATCAGCCCTAGCCAATAATCAGGAATCTTGGAGTTCTAGTCCTAAACATCTGGAAGGTACCAGGTTGAGAAAGGCTGAGGGATCTGTCAAATACCGGAGCTGTTGATTGTGCCTGTTCAGAATTACAGCATGCACACACTCCTGATTGCATGACAGATCTTCTCTCTCTTTGTGCGTTGTCAAAGGAGTGCAATTTCTTTCAAAACGCTCTTATTCCTGTCTATTGACTGTGCCAGAACTTCCAGGAGTACTAAATGACCTTCCTTTGTACTTCCCTGGATGCTAGTAGATCAACTATTCCACCTGTCATCACACCCATCTTTAGAGAGTGAAGGCTGTAGATGTGAGATCTGCTGCAGTGCAGCCAGAGAATGAAAGTTCCAGGTTCTGTTTTATTTCCCTCACAATACAGGTCTCTTGCTCATCTTGGAGTTTAATAGTGTACTGCATACGTGTCACCACATGATTTTTGGTATTTTGGAGAGTTTTAAAGAGACTCTGCTGGGCAGATGATCTTAAATTGTGCAGGGTGAATTTGTAATCATATCACTGTCTTGGGTCAGTACCTTCCTACCTCCACAGACTGTATAGTGGGTGCATTGCACTCTGATGAAGAGGGTTAAAAAGGTCTGTTGACCTGGCATGGCACCCAATTCTGGTCTCATTAGCTTAGATGAGCTTGGCTGCCTTCTCTCTTTTCCTCCTCCAGAATTGTTGTGGTGGTTGTGGTGGCAGTGAGTCCTCTTTCGAAAGCTTCTCTCCACTTTTCCTCCTAGATGCGTATTTCCAACTACTACACCAAGCTCTTGCAATGTGTTTATCAACTTTACGTGTTGCGAAATGAGTTCTGAAACGTGCTGTTTTGAACTGATAACCGTGCTGTGGGGAAATCTTCTTCATGTGTGTCTTACTTAACGTGTGGTGTGTTAAGGCTGTGTGGTAGCACTTAGCAATTGAGATGGTAGTGGGGTTTTTTGTTGCAAAAGCATGCCTTTTCGCTTCCGCACACTTTTGCTATTTCAAGGGATGCTTTATTTATTGTATTTTACAGTGTTGCTACCTGCCTTTATTTGCAAGGGATAAGGTGGCATAAAATATTAAGAATAACATAAAGTAAAGAAAGGTCAGCATTCAGATGATGGTGTCCAGAGTATGGTAAATTTGGAGTTGATGTATGCATACATATCTGTCATGAGCTACGTTAGCTTGCTGGCTGTCAGTCCCAGCTCCTTTCAAATTTCCTAGGCCGTTGGTTCAAGATTTTCTAAAATGTTGGATAAGCCCTTCGTAGGGATCAGCAGCAGCCTCCTCCTTGTTTGTACGAATGAGGAGGCATGACCTGGAAGTTTTCATTGGAGTCAGGTTGAATTGCATGACTGCCTCTTAGCCATTGCTTTGTGAGGCTTCCCTTATACTCTGGCTAGTTTCCTTGTGCTCTTTTTTTCTGGCCTCTGTACAATCACACCTATGAGATCTGCACATGTGCAGAGTCAGCTCCAGAAAATTCTAGAACTTTAGCCAAAAACTTGGAGCTTACTTCTTCCTTCCCGAAAGGGGAGATAGCTATGACTTAAGAGCCAAGGTGAGTGCCTTCCCACTGAGTTCTCTCCTAACTGCAGATCACATCTGTAGCAATGTGTTCTTCATGGTCTCTGTGCATCACACATATGGATTCTGCATCTGCGTGGAGGAACTTCTGCCATTGGACTGGTACTTGCTGTATCTCCTGTATTTTAGAGGGGGGCATGTTGTGTTTTTTGTCCAGACTGCAAGAAAACCACAGACAAGAGTCAATAGAACCCAAATAGCAAAGGAATAAAGTGAGCATTACTACCATTAGAAGATGACAGTACAATGTATTACAGTGATACATAAAACACACATGTAAAAATACACATGCTGTAATCAAATTCACTTATATACATTGCAACATGTACATTAAATTCCAGCTGTGGATGTGCCCACAAAGATTCTTTTGTCTTGCTTCATCATGCAGGTGAGGTAGAATTGACACATTCATTTTCAGGCTTCCCTGTGGGAGCATGCCTAGGTAACATGAGTTCTGAAATCCCAGGTAAGTCCCTGAAATGGCTTCAGGTTATCTGTTCCAAGCACCAAATCAAAATGACTTGACATACTGAGAACTGTCCTGCCAAGGCAATGGATGGCACTTCAGTCTTTCAGCATCATGCTTAGCTCTGCTTTTCAACTGTGCTGCTGGCACTACAGTGTGCATTGTAGACTTTCTATTCTACTGGGAGGGACTTTTCCGCACAAAAACTGGATTATACCATAATAGAAAGATGGTGGTCACCTCCTATTCTACCTAGACAGCTGGATAGAGAGTGATATGAGATCTCCATTAACATGAAATCTTGCTTGTGTTATTTAATCTGTAATGGCTGTTTTACATAAAAGCTACCACTTTTATGCTGCAGTTATCAATCAAATGATCAGCATACATGTATGAACCAGTCCTCCAGGTTTGCCCTTCCTTGTACAATAGCTAGTCCTCTTTTTATCCCATCATATATTATACAATAGCCTGGCAAATACACCCACATAAATATGGCTTTCCACAATATAACTGTATTTGTGGCTCAAGACATAGAACGTTCTAAGTTTACGCACTTTGGAAAAGCTTTTTTGCTTGGTTACCCAAACATCATTCATTCATTGTACAAGACTGGTGCTGTGTATTTTTGTTTTTCTCCTCATAAACAACACTATGCATATAAATACTGCCACACTATCATACCAGGTTTCATAAGAGTTATTTTGCAATGGTTGGCCATTAAAATTAGTATGTCTAACAATGTACCATTAGTACAGAAGCAGTCAGGGCATCATATAGAAGCAACAAATGGTATTCTAATGATTTGTAGCATAGCAGTTGATCATAGAGCTTCTTTTTAATAGCATTATTTAATATTCTCTTAGATGAAGCGTTGTCTTTCATTTTCCTAACCAGAAGGGTACATTTTTACCAAAGGCTTCAACTTCCTTGTTTTAAAATCTGCTTTTCATTTACATTTTGTTTGTAATGTTATAAGGGAGGCTTGGGGGGGGGCAGAAATGGCTTTGCCAGTGGTATAGGACACAATGCAGCCAATTTTATAAGAACCATGGAATTGAATTAAGCATATACTTAACTTTTAAAATATCCCAAAATCCTTTACTTTGGCTGGATAAGGGCCATGTTAATTTATATGAAATAGTGTAGTCCTTCATGATTAAAAATAAACAAAAGATAATCAAGTGTGATGTAGTGGGTGAGTATTTCTCATTAGGAGAGTGGAGACTTGGATTCAGACCTCAACTCATCTATGAAGAACACTGGCTTGCCTTAGGTCAATCACTTCCTTTCAGATAAATCTACCCACTCACTAGAAGAAAGATGAGATAAAGGATCAGCAACTGCCTGGTTCTGTCTTAATTATTTCTAGATAGTGACACTTGAAAAGTGGGGGTGCATTAGATCCTGCGACAAAGGCTGCATCTTGTTTCAAACCATAAAGATAAAAATGTATCTTGGTTGCTTTCATTCTGCATATTGTCAGTTTTATGTTGACATATTCCAGAATTTCAATGACGATAGTGCTGCATAAGTGTTGAAATATTTCCTTGGTACATATTTTTACCACCAACACCCACTCCATTTTGTTTTAACGGTTTTAACCAAAAGTATATTTTCAGAAGTGTTCTGTCCATCATAAAATTAATGAGTTTTGTAGGAACTGGAGAGTTGGTGATAAATAAAAATGAAAGCAACTGAAAAGAGCAAATATAAGAGGCATTGTTCTTAATAGTTATACAAACAACATTTTAAGGGAAGCCAACATCAGCCAAACATGAAAAATATTGTTGTAGATCAGCATAATTGTGAGACTGCAGAGCTGTGGTTTTTTTTTAAAAAAAATAGCAGCCAGGTTGCAGACAAATAAGATGGTTGAGGGCCTTCAACAGATCATTGCAAGCTTCACGTCAGACTTATTAAAAGGACATTTTGGGAGGATGTATTTGGGTCGGGGGAATTTTATGCCTGTTGGGCATTTATCAGTTTAACACTTTAACTTTTTTTTAAAAAAGAGAGGCTCAGACGGTTTCCTAATATAGTAAAAATGTCATCTCTTAATCAAAGGTGATTACAGCTTTCTTCTGGGTGTAAATTTGCTTGTTGTGTAATGGGAATGCATTAGTCTCAGCACAATATAAGGAAATGAAAGGCAGCCAGCTCCATTGTTATCACTCCAGGCGTGTCTAATGAATCGTGTTTCCATGTTCTCTCGATCACACTGCAGAGTGCCCTTACTCAGGGCTAAGTCTCCTGTAAAATGCTCTTTAAGATTATTGTTGCGAGTGCAGAAATGCTGGATGAGTGTTTTTTTTGTTGGTAGGGGGAATGCTAATGAGGCAGCTGCATCTCAGCCAGTACAGCTGCTGGGATTTCTTGTCATTGCTGGAATAGTGGTGACAGACAACTGTTCTAGATTTGGCATAAACCCCTTTTCTCAGGGACATGGGCTGTCAGATATGCAATTGACAACTCTCTCTAACTATACCGTTTGTAAAAACAAGCTTGTGTCGGAGAAACAAAGAAAATACAGTGTTTGATTGAAAAGTGATTGCCACTGAGAAGATCAACAGCAAAGTACTCATATTTGGGTACAAACTAAAAAAAAAAAGGGAAAAAGAAAAGAGCTTGCTTGCTTGCTTCACATTATCTAGAACTTAGTAACTGACAATGATTTGCAAAAGGGCCAAGCAAATAGTGCCTTTTAGTATTAATGACTAGGAATGGGTGAGAAATTTGTTATTTTGGAATTTTTAAGAAAGCTAACCAAATTTGCACCTGCTGGATCACCACGTTTTGTACTTTCCTGAATTTCATGCTATAGTCCTCCACAAAAAGCATGCACATCAGTCCTTCACACAAAGCATGCACATCAGGGGAAATATAGCATAAAATGTGCATGCTGTGGAAATGTGCCTACAAAAATGCACACAATAGTGAAAGCAATGTGCAGAAACACAGGGAAAAGAGCTTGCAAAATTGCCTGCGTTAGCAAAACGTGCACAGAAATGTGTACATTTGGAAAAAGTGTACACAAAAATGTATTTATTAGGAAATGTGACACAAAAATGCATAGGAATTTTCATACAGACCTTTAAAAATAACATTCCTACATTGGAGTGGAATCAGACTGAGCTTGAATTTAAGATCAGAAAATTAGGAGGAGAGCTTGAATTTAAGATCAGAAAATTAGGAGGAGAACCAAAATTGATAGATTCACCCATTTCTACTGATAGGGGAGTTACTTCTTCACAGTTCTGAAGGCAAGTGAAAGCACATTTCCTTAGAACCAGAAGCAGTGCAAAAGACAGGAAGGAGCGCCTCAGATATCAGCCTCTGAGGACTTCAAACACAGAATTTACAAGGATATCAATGGAAAAGTAACAATGATAGATCAATAGCATTTCACCTAATTATATATTTTATGGCCTTGATGCAGTATTTCAAAATCAGAGTGTGCATTACGCTCCTTTGCTGCTTTTTTGTCTGTCAGTTTCTAGAGCACATTGATACTTCTGCAGTTGTCACTAAATGGATAAATTTTTATCAAAGATAAAATGAAAGCTTTAGTACTGGTCTGTGGTAATTGAATGTTTGGTATTTATTTAATGCAGACATTTGCCAATGAATTGGATTTTTAAATTGATTTTTTTTTCTAACACGGAAGAAGGAGCATCATAGGAAAAAGGAGCCTATAGCCGTAGTTACAAAATAACTCCTTCTGTAGTTGTTGATTTCCCGGTTCCTTGCACTTTGCTTTAGTGTAAAATCCTTTCAGGAGAACGGAGCAAAAAATTGATTTTCAGCCATTCTTAATGGCTGAACAATTAGTTGTGTCCCATAATGTATGTTCCTCTGCATATTTGCAGTCTCTAGTAGAGTTAAAACAGCAAATGTTCAGTGTAATACATTTTAATTGAGTTTCCTTAGTGCAAGAGTAGGCAATCTGGTGCTCCCTTGGACTACTGCTGCCCTTAGTCCCTGATCATTGGCCATGCTGGCTGGAGCTTGCAATGGGAGTTGTAGTCCAGAACATCTGGAGGAGACCAGATTGCCTTAGTGGAATTCCCCCGAGCAGTTCAGATGCATAATATATATATTTTCATACTCCCCTAATTCATAGATTGTTCGGAGGTTTTGTTTGCATGTACCTGTTTTCCTTACATAAATACTTATGGCATTTACACTGGTGGGAATTGCCTCTGTATTCTCACGTACAACTTAAATATAATTTATTGTATTTATATACAAATTACTTGCAATATAATATTTGTATATTATATTGTATCATTAATACATGTTATTTTCTATTTTCCCCATGAGTTCTTATCTGCTTCTGTCTTTCCCCATTTTCCCTGTAGCTAGTACATAGGCAGGCAGGGAGAAGTATTTACCCAAACTGTGTAAATGGGGAAATAAACACAAAATCTGTTTTGACTTTTTTGTGGTTGTTTGCATGGGATTACTATTAGTTATAGTGTTAAAACTGCACTTATGCAGCATAAGCAAGTTGATTTTTTTTACTAAAATATATGTGCAGTCTCAGCCAATCATACACTCCATGATCTACAGGCAGTGTCACCTTGGGAAGATATGAAACTGGACCAGCAAAAAGAGCAGAAGCTGAGAAGATGGAAGTGCCATCTCCAACAAGTGTTTTCTTATAACATGAAACAAGCAATCTAGCAACATTTGTATTCCTGTCTTTGATGAGCATTTGGGTTGCTTTTGAGGTGTTTGATTTTCAGCTATAGCCCAATGTTTGGCTGGCTACTTCAAATAAATGCTCTCTGGATTCCTTCTTTGTCTCCCTCCAAAGTTATGAATGCTTTCCATAGCACCTTATGATTGGACATGAAGAATTCAGTGCTGATTCCAAAAATATTTAAGCTGCTTGCACTTGAATCTCTCTCTCTCTCTCTCTCTCTCTCTCTGTCACACACACACACACACACACACACACACACACACACACACAGAGTTGGTATGACCACATTTTGTATGTGTTGTTCTGAGACTCAGAGCTAGTCCAAGACATCCCCTGAATTCATGACAGAGGTGGGACATTTCCCAGATGAACTTGGCTGCATAACTGTATTCACTGGCCTTTGCTGCTTTTTGTAATGATCAATAGCTGTTTTTACAACTGGCAGTACTTTTCTTCCACCATAGCACATATTACTGAAGGCAGCAATATTTGGACAAGTTGGATGAAAAGTGTAAATGAACAAAGAGCAGTTAAGCACTTCAATCTCTCTGGTTTTAGGATTTGAATAATTTGAATGACAATCCCCTTCCTTGCTTTATCTTGGTATCTCTTTGTTCCATAATGCTCATATAAAGCTGAGAGGAAGCTCCCATTATGAAACTACATTTTAAAAGAGGAGGAAAATGTGCACCTTAAGTTTTTTGTAATTCTTTTTGCTAGTTGATCAGATAGAAAATATTGTAGTTGAATCTATACATTATTTGAAGAAGCTAGCTGCTGTTTTAAAGGCATAATACTTTAGTTGTCTTGAATTATTCCTCCCCTACTCTATTTTCCTGGATAATATACTAACATGTTGCCTGTTGTTTTTTTTTCAGTGGTGGAAGAAGGACTTTGGGAGAATGGGCTTTCATATGAATGCAGGACACTGCTTTTCAAGGCGATACACAACCTGCTGGAAAGGTAAGGGAACTCCACCTGTGCCGTTTTATTTTTATTCATTTATTACATTTCTATACTGTCCAGTGGCCGAAACTCTCTGGGCAGTTCACAACAACTAAAACCACAAAATGCAGCATAAAATTCATTTTAATTCTTATAAAGTTTAAAACTACAGAATAAAATAGAAATAAACTGGTATATGTTAGGAGCAGGGATCCATTAATCTTGCTTTGGATGATAAATTTTGGCTTACCACCATCCCTCCCCTCAGTCAAGTGTGCAGAGGGGGGAGGAGAGGAGAAATCCTCTCATTTGCTTTGGGATCTGCAAAATGAAAGACGCTAAAGTTTTCAAACTTCACTACATATCAGAAAAGATACATGCCTCTCTCCTGAGCCCTCTTCATTTTGCTGGTGGCCATGAGGACAGAGGGGCAGTTGCCATTGCAACTGATTGCATCGTCAGTTGTCTAACCCAAATAGCACACTCATTTCATTGTGCCCTGTCCCCATATGGAGCTTAACGTTGGGTAACAATGAAGAACACAGTAGAGGAATACAGCGAGACATTTTTATTTTGAAATATTTCTATACCTCCTGTCATATGAAACATATCCAGGCAGTGTACAACAATAAAACAATAATATAAACGTACACATACAATTTAACAACAGTATACTAAAACATAACCAATAGCCATCAAGAAAACACCACCCATAGCAGGCCTCACAAATCATCAAACGCCAAAGTGAATTTAATATGAATTAGCACATATTTCAGAACAAAAGTTCTTTTCTTGGATGTCAGTGGATGGATACCTGCAGGATGTGGCACAACCGTGGGGGGGGGGCGGTCTCTGATAACGATTGCAGCAGCTAGGTGGGTCTCTATGGAAGAAGGCATTCTCAGGGATTCCAGCCCCATAATTTAATACAAGTGGTTGCTCAGTGCAGAGTATCTCCAAAGAGGTATGATACATACACTTTGTTTAGGCCCAGAATGCTGAATGTTAAAGCTTATTAGGGTGCTTACTATCAATTGGGGCATTGGGTGCAAAAGACGTTTTCTTTTTTAAAAAGAGCTGTTCCTATTGCATTAGCAACATAGAAATTCAACTATTATCTCTATGTATTGCAAAGACAGCAGGATATTATACTATTCACAGTATAAATCTTTTATTACCAAATCAATTAAAATTGTAACCACCTTAGACATCCCTGTGGATCATTTGGTCTGTGGATTCACACATTCTTTTGGCCTGGTGTTTAAAGCCAGTTTGTATTTCAACTCTCTTCTCTAATCAGTTGTTCATCAGTAATTTAAGACCACAAAAGGGCATAGTTCTTTGATTCATTTACTGGCTCACCAGCTCACATATGCCTATACTAATCAACTGTGATTTAAAAGTGTGGAGTGTTCTCTATCTGTTCACCTGGATACCATTTTTTACTTGCCACATGCAATCACTACGTTTAGACCTGCTTTAACAGAGGATATTTATATTATGTGGTAATTCTTGGATGGTCTAGCAGTTCTGAGCATCTCAGAAAAATGGATACTAAAGGACAAATGTGAACCGTTCAGGGTTATGACTTCTGTCGTCTCCTCAGGAAAGATCAGTTGTATGCTGTTCTCTTTTACACACACCTTTTATTTCCTTGACACTTGCAAAAGGAATATGGGATAGGTGCCAAAAGGCAAGAGTAAACACAGACCTAGTTTAATTAGGCTGTTCCTGCTTAAAGGATCTCTGCAAGCCTTAGCATGTTAGAACTTTCTCTTCACGTTTCAGTGGCCAAGCAAATACTATCAGGAGTCTAGAAATCCAATAACATTAGCAGCCTGGAATTTCTTCTTGAACTTCTTAATTCAAAGGCTTGATTCCTCGTGTTATCATGTTTAATGTGTCTTTTCTGTTTGAGACACTTGATGCATTACCAGCCGGGAACCATAGATTTGGTTTTTCTAATGAACCAATGCTAATTATTTCCTCCTTTTGCTGTTTGCTAAAACCTCTCCATGGCTAGTTTTCCTAAACAAATTGTGGCATTCTCAACGAGTGGGTAAAATGTGCCCCAAATTATTAATTTAAAAGATGTGTGTCCTCCTGTTTTCCAACTGATCAAAATGGTTGAAGGATTTGGAGTGCACCACCTTTATTGGCTCAGGCCTTTTCTACACTGGAATTGTTTCATGTATGAGGCTCTGATCGGAGGAGTGAGTGAGTGAGTGGTGCTCCTGTTTGTGATAGGACACTCTGTGACAGTTTATTTTTAAAAGCTTACAAGGTACACTTCTTGATTTCAGCAATTTACTGTCATTTAATTGGATGGCAGTTTTATTTCATGCTCATGGCTTGGCATTTTCACTGGATTCTGGCATAAGGTCCAAAAGATCATTTCAGTAGGCTTGAGATAATTTAATGGAATGTTCATTTTGAATGCCATCAAAAGTCGGGGCATCATTTATTGCTTGTATTTCTGTTTTTAAAAAGAATTAGTTTAACTCCTAGATAAGAACACTTGTTTAGGATTGCAATTGCAATTCTATTTAAATAGTAATTTAACTTGCAGAATGTATTTATTAATTCTCTTTTTCAGGAACTGTGTTTCAGATGATAGTAGCTGGTTAAGATGTAGATAGAGTGAACTGGACTAAAATTAAATATTTCTAAACTTTACCTCTGTTGGAAGGCAAGAGATTTAGGAATGTTACCTATGCTTACACTTGAGGAATTCTGCCATTGCCACTTCAGTTTTGCCATCTCAGTCAGGCATGACATTCACATGATGTTAAGTTCTTCTGCATATAAGATCCATAGTGTCTTGTCCTGAAATTACATTTGTTTTATTGAAAACAGACATTTCTAGACTATCTCCTGCAAATAGTGTTCTGCCTAGGAAATACCAATCCTTGCTTCTGGATAGTTCTTGATACTTAATCTGCAAGTAAATGGGTTTACTCAGTGCCCCTGTATGTGTACAGAAGGCAAACAGAAATCCTTGCTTGGAAGTTAAATTCCAAGTATGCATTGTGTATTTAAGTTCTAGTTAGCATATTGATACAAACTTTTTGCCAAGAGTAAATTGTCTATTAAGGACTATTAAGATCATGTACAGTACAGTTTTCTAAAAAATAGTTAATATTTCTACTATCTATGGATTTATAAGCCAGTGCATATGCAACACAAAACCATAGTTTGGTGTCAAACTGAACTCATCACAGGTTGGCATGCTTCCTCTTCCCTCTCCTTTTGATGGTGTGCTCAGATTCAAGTTACTTTCTATTTAGCCCAAACCATAGTTAAAAATTACATCCAAATCAGAAAACTATGGTTTGTGCTAAAGAGGAAACAATGAATTGCATCAACAAATTAGGTGTTCGAAGTGAAGAAGGAGAACAGAAGCTCATGGCATGTTCCTAATCCTCCAGACCATTGTTCAGAGCTTTGGGAACATTACATCTGAACAGACACATTCCTCCCAGCTGCATCAGAGAGTGAGGTGAGAAAAAAAGGGCCCCTTTCATTGGCCTGGCTTGGACCAAATGCCTGTTGAAGTAGGTCTGCCTGTTGAAGTAGGTCTGCCATAGTATTTTATTTATTAGTGTTTGTTTAATACAAATTGAATAGCAAAGTCAGCTTGCCCATTTATTCCTGTACAGTTTTTAATAGGTTCTCAAACTTCACATCCTTACCTCCATGACATTCAAGTTCTGACATAAGGAGAGATAAAAAGGGGCAGATCTGGGGGCATGGTGTGGGTGGATCTGGGGATCCAAAGCTGTCCCGATCTCCACCCAGGATCCCAAGATGTTCTGGAGCTGGTGTAAAATATCCCTCCACACACAAGGCTTAGCTCAGCCTAAGAGCGTAAAGAGTTAACTTTCCCTACCCCCTGGCATGGCTAAGGAGAGGGGTCCCCAATCTTTTTGGATCCATGGGCACATCTGGGAATTTGAGAAATTGCTGTCGGTGTCACCACAAAATGGCTCTCATGGAAGACGTGGCTACTGTGGGGGCCTGGCTAGTCAAAAGAGCGGAGGGGGAAATAGCGAGACTAGAGGCTAGGAGTGGAGTGAAACAACATGATAAAGGGGTGAGTGGGAGAGAAAGAAGACTAGGGACAGGGAAGGGAAAGAAATAGCGAGGAAAGGGTAAAGGTTGAGAGCAGAGAGACAGAGCAAAGGAGAAATGTCTGCGGAGATGGAAGATCAGGTGGGGCCAGGAAGCAATTCTTTCCTTCACTTCCTGTTCACTGAACAGCTGATCAGTGGGATGTCCAGGAAGGAGAACCTGGTGCCCTCACCTTTTTCAAGTATTATTTTTTTATTACCAATACATTTTTGAAGGGGGGCAGGGAGTTGAGACCTTTTCCAGTGCCATTGGAGGTCCCTGCGGGCCCCACATGGTGTGCCGTGTTGGGGAACCCTGGCTTAGGATATCTTGGATTGACTTGCCTGTGCTTTAAAACACCTGATCATTTTTTGGACAATATTTGACCAGTCAGTTGACCAAATTGTTTTTAGTTTGTTCACTTGTTTAAAATCCTCATCCAGACCAAACTGTCAGGATGATTACTGATTCTCAATAATATTTTAAGAAGTTTACTTGAGTAATTGGTATTATGATTATTTTTTCTTTAATTTTTAAGATGCCTAATGGATAAGAATTTCGTAAGGATTGGGAAGTGGTTCATCCGGCCATATGAGAAAGATGAAAAACCCATTAACAAAAGGTAAGGATTCTGACTGAATGCTTGCAAGTAAACTCCGAATACTGACAGCACTATTTTAATGCTTAAATTATGATAGTTTCCCTGGTCATATTCTCCCTTTCTCAACATATTCTCTCTCCCTACACTGATTTTGTATATGCAGTGCATGATAACACAATAACTAGTCTTCTGAGTCCTGTTAGTGGACTCAAAATTACTGGATTAACCTCCTTCCTCTCCAGGTTTGTAGCACCTGAGGAATCCGTTGCAAACAAGGTTCGTTGACATTCCTTGATTGAGAGTTGGATATTTCCACAATCTTAGAACCAGGATTGGTTGTGGTGGTGGAATTGCCTTCCCTCCTTCCCTTTTCCCAAAATTATGGTACTTGTGTCCCTGAAAGTTGTGTTTCTGAAATTCTGTTCAGTCCAGATAATGATGACTGAGCCTAGGATTTAAACAGCATTAACCTTGCACTGATTGGTACCTCTTTCAAACTAAGGCTCATTGCTTTTAGTTTATTGTGGTGGGTTCACACTTGAGTGAGGGTCAGTTGTGTTCCTGCTGAGTGGCTGAGGAAGGGGCTTGTTCTTCACCAGGGCAGCTTGCCACAACAGGTTGCCTTGATTAGCCAATTACAATTACCTGCCCATGTGGGAAAATTTGGCAGGATTTGCGCAACCTGTTTCAGTGAAGAATGTTTTGTTCATGTTCGCAGCTCGCTAGCAGCCAACATATTTATTTCCGTGGGGTTTTGGGGGGGGGAGTTCCCCAAAACCACTTTGGTGAAGCTGTTTTTAACCAAAGTATTTGAGCCTCCAGAATTAAATTTGCCCTAGCCAAGACTCCATCATTTATCACTCTGTTAATATCTTTGGTATGAAAGCAAAATCTGTTAATTGTCCCAAAATAAATGCATCTTACCTGTTGTTTTGGTTGCCTCTTTTGACTTAAGAGGTGGAGAAATGGAGTGAGTGCATGTGTGTGAGACATTTTCTAAACCTCAGTAGGTCATAACTTGAAGTACCAGCATAAAAGTCCATCTTATAATGGCTACGTTTTCTCATTACGATAAGCCAGAATTCTGAAGGATTCAAGCCTTGTTCAGGCCTTTTCAAAATGTGTTATATGAACATGCGAGGAGGGGAAGCTAAACAAACCACAAATGTTCTGCCCATCGTTTACTGTGATGTGAGAACCTGGCTTGTCTCTCCCCAGATAAACCAGAGCCCTAAGTCAAGAACAAAGTGTGGCTTATGAGTCTGGCTTGTCTGGGGAGAGACAAGCTAGAATTCCTGGTTTGCATGTTATGCTAAACGAGCTATGGATGGAAGGTCCACAGTTCATTTACCTGCTCCCCCTTGCAAGAGGAGCCAGGCGTGAGCAATCAAGCAGTGTGCGTTAGCACGCTTCCTCATTCACATGCGAACACTGCCACTATATTATTATTCTGCTCAGTCTTAAATTAACCATTTGTTTAACTAATAAATTTGCTCATGCAACAATTCTGTAATTTGATTCCTATGGCCGGACTTCTACTCTTATGAATTCTGATGTTTGCTTTAATGTATTAATGGAAAACAGTTTTTATGTTTAGCCTTGTGCTCTCAAGTTACCAAAA
The DNA here is from genome assembly GCA_029215795.1 of Anniella stebbinsi. Classification (NCBI taxonomy): domain Eukaryota; kingdom Metazoa; phylum Chordata; class Lepidosauria; order Squamata; family Anniellidae; genus Anniella; species Anniella stebbinsi. Next base: position 9,089,998 of record JARDYH010000010.1, read on the forward strand.
ACCCAGTGAAACATGTCAAGCTTTGGTTAAGCAGCTATGTCAAACACAGTCAATTGTTTTGATGTCTCCTCTCTATTAAATCTTTTGTTGTTCCTGTTGGTGTGTTCTGGTGTATGAAAGGTTCACTTAGATTCTGGACTGGCTCCAAAGAGTGGCAGAGTTGGCATTTGCTAGGTCCCAAGGCCACTGCCTCAATGTTTCCTCTTTGCATGGAGCATCCACAAAGATCAGATCAATCCTAAGATAATTTTCTGATTGCATGCCCTGCGTCTTCCAGGTTAGGGTAGTGTGCACAAGGGCCCACAAAATCCTGGAGCCAGAACTGGGAATGTGGGGATTAATTTGATAAAGTAGAAGGAAATGGAAAGTATATTTATATATATGTACAATTCATTGGGTGGCCATGTCTTCACGCTTTCCTGTGTAATGTTTTAAAATCTTGGAGGAAACTCAGTGAAGTTTTGGGAAAATATAGTATCATTGATATCGCCACCATTGATATGTGAATACTGGTCGGCAGGAAACTTTTGTGTCAAATTATACTTGGTCAAAGTCTTTTTCAATCCTTGAAATAAATTTAACTGGTAGGAAATGATTTCTGAGCATAGTATTTTTTTTTACTGATCTCATGCATTACTGTTCTTAACATTCATATAGCAATGCAGAAACGGGCTAATCTTGGCTAAATAGTGTAAATGTAATTGCTACAGAAGTAGAGTCTTGGCAGACATTGCTCGGATATTTCAGATCCGATTATGAAAGATGTATCTTTATTTTTAAAAAGTGCAGGCCAGCACTTGTATTCAAAAGTGTGTTTGCTTAGCAAACAAGATTCAAGTAAAAATAGGAAAAACTGCTCCATTTTTCTGGTAGTGTGTTGCGCTGTTGTTTGTGTCCCCAGCTGGGAAGAGAGGCTTCAGTGCGTTCTGGTTTCAGTGATTTTGCCAGTTCAACATTTATTGTGCATACAGCTTGTTTAGTTTAAAAGCCTGGCTTTGCCCCTGAGACCATAGGTCCTTCATTGCAATTTTGACTCCTGCTTTGCATCCTTGGTAGTAAAAGCTGCAGCAACACGCTTTGTGATTTTAATGTGCTTTATTGAAAGAGGGAGGACTTTCCCATTGGTGTTGTGGTGGTCCGGGAAAGCCTGCAGAGGCAATTGAAGTACTGCTGAGCAGATGCACAGATCTGGAATACAGGAATATGCTGGCTGGAGGATTGCAGCTTGCATTCATATTTATTCCGTTCCTTATCCAGCATGTAATTTTCCTAAGACAGATAATGCACAATTTTTAAGATGGTAAAATAATGTAGCTCGGTCTGTATGGCTTTCTACTTTGATTTAAGATCTCTTTTGGTTGTTTAGATGCAACACAAACCTCTAAAGTTTTACAGATGGGAGGATGGTACAGTATGGCTCAGAACTTCAGAAATGATACACTCAAAGCCTTCTCCTTGTCTCTGCTTCTTTACTGGGTGATAAAAGTGTTAGAGGTCCCCCCGCTCACTATGTTCCTGTGAATATGCAAATTTTCATGGATTGCGCAAATAAATGCTCCTTTTGCTCCAGTCTAATCCTAAATGGCTTCAGTTTAACAGAGACCTGCTTTTTATAAGAATGTACTCAATCCCAAATTGCTGGGTGGATGTCCACAATAAGAACATGAGAAGTGCCATGCTGGATCAGACCAAGGGTCCACATTTAGTTCAGCACTCTGTTCACACAGTGGTCAGCCAGCTGTCGACCAGAGACCCATGAGGTGCAATAGCACTCTCCTACCTATGTTCCCCAGAAACTAGTGTATACAGGCTTACTGCCTCTGATACTGGAGGCTGCACTTAGCCATCATGATTAGTAGTCAAAATTATAGCTCAATATAAATAGCTCACTAGAACCCAGTGCACATATGTTCAAGCTTCCTTGATGGTTTTTATTCAGGTAGTCCTCATAGCAAGGAGCTACCACTGAGATTCTTGACATAAGAAGTAGTGTGGTACAAGCTTTGCAGAGCTTTATACCATACATACTGGAGAAAAAATAACAATTTGTTGATGAATCTTAACATTGTGGCTTGCTAGCTTTACTTCACCATGATGCTTTTGAAGGCAAGGGTAAGACTTGTTCAGTTGCTAGAAGAATTGTGTCAGGAAGCTTTATGTTTAGGTAGAGGACTGCTTCATGCCATTAATGGCAATAATTCTGCCTCCAATAAGATAATCTACCAAATGTTTGAGTTGCTTTGCAGAGCTGATCATTCCAGACCTATATTTGCAGGTGTTCATGACATGTTTGACAGTACAACCAACCCTGCTGCTTCCCTAACCTGTTGGAGGGGTCCATATGCTTTTATAGCACTTTTTGATGTTGCTTAGATTTGCTGGTTTTCATATATTAAAAGGTCAATGTTGACGGTTTTATTTGATTTGAAGTACACAGCTTGATACATTCAGGGAGCACCCCCCCCCCCCCAAAGGTATTTCAGGGCATTTGCTCCTTAGCTTCATTTGAGAATTTGTTGAGATTTTGATAACTCTTGGCTCACTTGGCACATAAGGATTTCCCTTCCCTCTTCTCAGATTTAGATGTAGTCTCTGTACCTTGAAGTTAATAACTGTTTGTATACTTTCAGAGATACTTGGAGTGTTATTAAGTCTTACTGTTGGGCCGCAGTTGTTGCTTGCATTAATTTCTGACTTCTTTAATGTATTTCTACTTAGGATTGAATCAGGACTGTGAAGGGAGCTTCACATGTTGACGATGTAGTGGGGTCCTGGCGATGCGGATATTTGCAAAAGGGGAACCTGCATGTGTAGATCTCTACAGGATCAGAGCCCTCAATTTTGCAGGGTTCCTGATCCTTGGAAGTCTACTTGCATAGAGTTCCCTTTTGCAGATGTTCAGGATCAACACATGGATCTTGGAGGTGGTAGGGTGACCAGATAAAATCCAGGTCAGGGCTCATGTAACTTTAACAGTTGTAGAGAAAAGGGAATTTCAGCCAGTGTCATTTGTATGCAATTAGTTCCTGGTGAAATTCCCTCTTCATCACAACAGTTAAAGTTGCAGGGGCCCTCTTTTGTATATGGTCACTCTAGTATAGTGCATGCACCTTTAACTGTTGTGATGAAGAGGAAATTTCACCAGGAATTAATTGCATACAAATGACACTGGCTGAAATTCCCTTTTCTCTACAATTGTTAAAGTTACATGAGCCCTGACCTGGATTTTATCTGGTCACCCTAGGGGGTGGAGAATGATGTGATGACAGGAGGGAGTCAGTGGCATGGCCTTGCTGCACTTTCAATGCATTGAACACCCTTTGTGTGTGTAACATGTGAAAGGGGCTAATATGTTTTCCTGAAATAGGAAGGCTCAGTATTAAATTTCAGTCAGCAGCATGTGAATGGTGGCTATTATTGTACTGAGTGGGCTAGATGTTAGGCTATTTTACTTGGAGTATGGTGGATTGCTGTAGATGTTACTAGAGAGCAGATATTATGTTCCATAAATTTTGAATTGGATGTGCTACTATAGGTTCAGCTGAATACAGCATGTGGACTGTTGGTTTTCGTAGGCGTGATAGGGAGATCTTTGCATTTAATGGAGCCAACTGGAACTGTTCAAGAAACATTCTTTCATTATATACAATTTGCATATAAGCCCTCTTTGTCTGCATGGATTTTCCCAAGGGATGAAAAAAACGTACACAGGCTAAAACAAATGTGTTTAATGTTTTAAATGCAATTTTAACATTAACTCAAACCACTCGTGGTTTACAATGGGCAGCTGACTGTAATGTCTGTTCACTTTCTGGCAGTTCTGTGTCAGTATTATAGAGAACTAGTTTAGCTGTCTTGACGTGAATGTCTTTGTTTACCCAGACATGTGAAGCATGTGAGCATCGGTGATTATAAGGGGAGGCTTGGTTGCAGGCTGTATTGTCCAACTAGTGAAGTTCTAGGAATGTTTAAGCTGCTTTCCTCATTAGACACTCAAAGCTGGCAGAGTATGTAAAGGATAGGCAAAATACCCCTGATGAGCTGTTAATTAGTTTTGTCAGGAGTCCCAGTTGTGCAGCCTGCCACACAGTGTTGTCACTTACTATATCTGTAATGAATTGTCTTAAGGGCATCAGTAAATACCGAGAAACTTCTTTTTTACTTTCTGAATGGCTACTCTAATATGGTTGCCCCTGTATGGCTACATCAGGGAAAAACTTTGATTTCTGAATAAGCCTTTCTTCTTAAAAACAAACCATCAGATCATTCAAAAAAACTTCCTGCCAGAACAACCTCCAAGGAAAATATGTTAACCTTTTAGTTTACTTCGTGATTGTCAAAATGGGGTGTGGGGGAAGTATGCCATTTCTCAATATGCTTTTGCTAGAATTTCATCTTTTCATTAGGTAGGAAGTCCTCCCATTGCCCTGTGCTTTGCATTTGGGTTAAATCCAACTTTATTTGCTTATTTTCTAGGTGGATTTTGCAGTGTTTTTTTTATATTTGAGCATAATAAGTGCTGTATATGTGAACATCTTGTTTTTTCTTTGCCTTTTCTTCAGTAATTCTGAATGTATGAAGTATTAAGCAATAAATAAATAAATGAGGCATTGTACAGTCTCCATAGTTGCTTAATAGATTTTAATTTAAATTATTTCATTTATTATATTTCTATACCACCCTAGAACCAAAGCTTTTCTGAGTGGTTCACAAAAGTATCAGTTTATCATGTTCTCTGCTTTTGTCTTCTGCTCTCTCCGCATAGCTTTATACATGTGTAAATTCACTCCATGATGCAGCAACCCCTGAGGGTGAATGATAGCTTTAACTAGGGTTGATCAATTCAGAAATCACTCCAAACCACAGCTAGCAAAAAAATCACGGTTTGCAAACCCCACCCCCTTCAGATATTGGTCTTTAAAAATTCTGTTTCTTTGGGTGACTGGAAATCCTGGTTTGTCAATTCAGAGTTCACACCAAACAGTACTTAAGCTTCTTTTACCATAGCTTGACATGATGTCTGAATAGAGCCAAGGATGGAGATGATCGTAATGGGGGAGGGCTTTTGAAACATGAAGGTATTTAGTGTTTATCACAGCTGGATGGCTCCATATTTGCTTCGTAGTATTCCAGTGCTTGCCATAAGGGGAAGAGCCATAGTTCAGTGATAGAGCATATGCTTTGCATGTAGAAGATCCCAGGTTCAATCCCTGGCACTCAGGTAGGGTTGGGAAGCTGGGGAGCTGCTACAGACAATGGTATAAGGCAACTTCCTGTGTGGATGCCACAGCTGGGACTCTTGTTGCTACACAGTTGTCCAGGTGGCACTGGAGGGCTGATTTGAATGTTTGGTCCATTGCTGATACCCAAACATTTACTCTGGGAGTCCTGCAGGTCAAACAGAAAAGATAAACAAGGAGATCCATGTTCCCACAGAGTAGTTCTTGACATATTAGTGCAGTTGTCCGTGGTATGCTGAGCAGTCAGGTTGCTTACTTAGAGAACCATTTGAGCATGTAATAAAACTCAGCCATGTCCTGATTACCACTAAATCATATGCGTTGTGGAAGGTGCAAGTTAATTGCCTGATGTGAAGGAAGCCATTTATAAAGATGAGGTGCATTACAACATCATTTGAGGGGTTTTTTTGTTTGTTTTTGTTTTACTGCTCTGGCTGCTTTGATTTACACATTCAAGGGAATAACACCACACCACGTAGAAACGGCTGGTGCTTTGTATTAAATATTAATTGCTATAAGTTTCAAAGAGAGGGAACTTGGAATGAATGTTGTCTGTCTCATAAATTGAAGTTAAGTAAGATTGTATTATGATGCAATCCTATGCATGTTCAGGCAGAGACAAATGCCTACAGTTCCCAGCATTCCCCAGCCAGCCGTGCTGGCAAGGAAATTCTGGGAGTTGTAGGACATTTTCCCATCTAAACATGCATAGGATTGTACCTTAAAGCACCTTTTGCCATAGCAGTATCAGTCTAAATAAAGCCAGTCCTTTCTTTTTGACGAAGAAAGAGCAGTGGGAACTAAGTTGAGCCTTCAGAGGCCTACCCATCCAGACATAACATTGTAGAATAAATGCCTCAGTTTAGTTGCTAAGTGGCTGAAGCCCAATAAGACTTGAGCTGCAGTCCTTTGGACATCTATTGGAAAGCAAATCTAATTGAAATAAGTGTGATTAACAACTTAGTAAACATACAGAAGGGTTTGACTGTAGTCTGCTGCCAGAACTATTTATCTTTCCTGAGGCTCTAACTACATGACACCACTCCTTGAATCTTGTTGCTTTCTTCTTATCCCCAACTTTAACTAGGGATGGATGAATCTGTCTGTTTCTCTTTCTAAGACATTTGCAATTTTTTCAGGCAAATTTTATTTTGTCCCATTTCCGCATAAATTTGCAGATTACTTTTAAAACCTCACACAGAAATCTGTATGTGCTCCACCTAATATATACATTTTTTTTGGCAAGCCCCCCAATTTGTACATATTTTTGGGATCGGAGATCTGCATCGCAAAATTCAGGGAATACTCCAGGAACATAGGAAACTGGCGTATACTAAGACCATTGGTCCTCTAGCCCAGTGTTGTTGACACTGACTGGCAGCAATTGCTCTCCAGGGTTTCAGGCAGAAATTTTTCCAGCCATACTTGGAGATGCTGAGACCTTCTAGATGCAAAGCATGTGCCCTACCACTGAGCTACAGCCCCGTCCAGAATTGTATTCCAGTTTGTGTCTAAGTTTGAGAAGTGCCGATTAGGTTGGTGTGTATTAAAATGCTAACTAAGAACATTTTTCCCGCTGCGTGTCCAGCACAATCTCTTTGTCCTTACTTTTAAAGTAACCACAGCCAAGCCCCTCTTATTTTTCTGTCCTTTGTTCCTCATTATATCCCTACTCGTGATTTTTGCTTCTCTGCTCTTACTGACTCAAAAGACTGAACTACTCTCTTAAATGACTCTGCCATTCTTCCTTGCTGGCCCTCTACATGTGAAGCTCTGTTCCTGAACATTTACATGGTGCCACTTCCATTCTTTCAGATCCCTCCTTGAAATTCACTTTTCCAGAGTCACCTGTGGCTTATCTTCTTAGTTATCATTCCGAACAGTAACTAAGTTTTAAATATGTGTTCATTTGCCCATATTCGTGTCTTCTCATCCTTGTCTCGCCTTCCCTCTGTAGTTTCCACACTGGCCATTTTAGATTGGGGCAGGGATATGTCTTTGTTACCTTTATAGCTCTGTAATGTACCATGTATACCCAGGTGATGTAGTTATAAATAAATATTGGCAATGGTCTTTGCCATATGATAAGCAGATGAGAAAAGCTGTGCCACAAAATGACTTTCCACATATCACAAAATATCCTGGCCCTGATTCAGCTAAAGTTAGCCCTGTTGAAAATTCCCCAGTCCAGCCCTGTTATATTGAAGAGATCCATTAAAGGCTTTGAAAACCATATCCTTGTAGTTCCCGTTCTTCAAGCATCAGGATGGGTGGATCATGTCCATCATCCAGGATGGCACATAGCTTGTTTTATTATTGTTGCTAATAATTGTGTCTGTACATTACTTTAGGTGCCATTTTTTATGGTAGAAAACATAGTACAGAAACCTTGAACACAATTTCTGTCATTCTGTTTTATTTAGGTAACTGAAGTACACATTTTAATTCGAAGATTTTTTGACCAAATACAATTCCACATGGGTAAAAGCAAAAAGTGCTCCATCACCCATACAGTTGCAGGGAATGCTTTTCAATAAAGCCACATTTTAACCTGGTGGCAAAAAGCAGCAAAGATGAGGTCAAGGGCACCTCAATTGGCAAAACATTCCACAAAGGAGACACCACTACAGTGAAAGTGTGCTTCCTTGCTGCTCTTGAAGCCATAAAAGATGAGAAGACAGAGCAGAGTCACCTGAAGATCGAAGGGAGTGGGAAAGGTAAATATGGGAGGAAACACTTCTTAAGATGCATAGTCTCAAATGGTGTATGTCCTAGGAGCTTAAAGTTCATCAACAGCACTTTGAAGCGGGTCTGGAAGTGTATATGAAGTCAATGCACCTGAGCTTAGAAGTAACTTGCTCCCTGTGGCCCATACCTGTCTAGGGAGAAGCCGGAGCATTCTGTATTAGCTGACATTTCTTCGCCCTCTTCAAGGGTAGCCCCATGTAGAGTGTTTTACGATAGTCAGTTCTGGGAGACTACTAAAGCAGAGTAACAGAGACCAAATGAGAGAAGCAGCCATAGCTGGCTTGTCAGCCTAAGTTGATGAAAGTCACCTCATTGCAAAACCCTCAGCACTAAACATGCTTTCACAGGGAATGCCCATCATCAATAATCCATGTATTAGGCCTGCATCTGATTCATTAACTTAATTGCATGGATTGTCTGATACTTTCAGGCCCTTATATGGGGACATTTTTTAGAATTTGGTCTCAGGTCTGTGACTTGAGTGGGTCACGCAGCCTGGCTTACCTGCATAGTCTCTGTGTTACCATCACATCCTTGTACAGCCTCTTCTAAGATTGTATTGAGTGTAGGAGATGAGAAAATCTAGCCCAATGGATACCCTGCTTATCTCTGGCAAGCTTGTAGTGGAGCAGCTGTCGCTCTTTGTACCATTCTGCTTTCCCTGGTACAGCTGCCTGTGGCTGTTCTGCTCATTCTTCCTCACACAGGGGCTTTGTCAGTTCTAAATTAATGTATCTGGCTATATGCTGCTTCTCTGGGGATGGAGGCCTGATGGCAAACCATTTTTGGAATGTTTCTTTGGCCACTGCGCTAGCCTAGTCTTGTATGCATGGCTGGAAGATGATTTCCAATTTCTGGGTGCTGGGATTGATTTTGTGGCTAGATTTTGTGGCTAAAGTGTAAGGCCTGCACAGGGCTTGCTTGCTTGCCTTCCTTCCTTCCTTCCTTCCTTCCTTCCTTCCTTCCTTCTTTCTTTCTTTCTTTCTTTCTTTCTTTCTTTCTTTCTCTGACACCGGCACTAAATTTTAAGCTGCTGAGCAACCAGCTTTATCCATTTGAACACAGCTTTTAACTTGATTGGATATTCTTGTACCAGAATGATGGCCTATATACTGGCTAGATCTGGGCACAAATAGGATTAAAGCACTACACCCACCCCTCAAGCAACAGAGGAGAAAATTACTTCTGTGACACCTTGTTTGGACTTGTGCTTCATAATCCATTTGCAATTTACAGTGACCTTGGCTAGCAGCCTATTGCATTGAAACAAGCGTAGATATTGTAAAAACAGCAGGCTTTGTTCTATGGTTCCAGGTGTCAGGAATGGTAACAGAGACATTGATGCCAGTAATATATTATGATAGGAGATAATTCACAGGTTCTGGAATTATATTAAATAGCCTTTAAAGACGTTAATGTGACTGATCATTAAAATATGAGCGAGAACAAATTGAACTGGTCTCTCCAGACATAATGGCTTATGGGCTTGTCGTATAGAGATAGAAAGCAGGCTGCATATGTTACTGAGATCGTGTCTGCAGTAGTTGGAGGATAAAATATAATTGGAACCAGTAAAGGGTATAATGGCAAAGGCCACAGTCCTATGTGCATGGGATGTATGCAAGTAAAGTGGACAGTGTTGTCCTGAAACATTTTTTTTATCACAGTCAATCTAGCAGAGCAGGCAAGTCATTTTAAAGCGTAAGTTGGTTTGCCCATGCAGTAGAAACCGTTCAGAGCAACTTTGACTTCATATTCCTCCTCCTCCTGCTCCTAGAACTCCCAGCATTCCCCAGCCAGCTGCGAGTTATAGGATTTCCCCCCCTTCTCTAAACATGCCTAGGATTGTGCCCTAAAAGACTGCAGCTATCAAGTGTTTGGACAAGAAGCTGTGAAGAATTGTTCTTCCTCGGGCAGGTGTGGGGAAGTTCACTTGTGAACGAGAGTCATAGAAAAACTGTAGAATCGCCTCCCTTGTTGGTTTTCATGGAGTAACAAAAGAGGTGTCAATCAAGGTGTTTTAGATATAGATGCCCTGAGTAAAAGCAGAGGGTTGTGTTCCTTCCAGCTCAAGGATTGTATAATGGATTTTTCTTCAAATGCTATTGAAGTGCAGCCTTGTGAACCATGAGTCCTGAGAGATGGTCAGGTATTTGATGTCAGTTTCCTAAAAGCACTTAAATAGTGTTCTATTAAATATTTTATTAAAATAAGACATAAAATCTTGATACTTTATTTTGTGTCCCTAACAGTGTGTTGAAGAATGAACTCTGCAGGCAATTCTTAACAGTACCTGCAAGAATTTATACTTTTATCACATATTTATTATCTCCAGTGCAATATATGTCCTGTCTCCTAACCATAGTTAGGAAATGCAGAGGGGCTTGCAGGCTTGTACACAAATGCTCCCTTCTTGTATGCAAATACAGTTCATTTTTAGAGCTAATCATGGTGGAGTGATACATATAGGGGATGAGCCGGATGTTTTTCGGGTTCTGTTTTCATCTCAGAAGTAGTGACTTTGTTGGGGTGGGAACCTTCCTGAAAACACGTTATTGTTATTTTGGTGGCTGTTTTGTAGCTACTATTTAGAACCATTTTTTCAACAGTGTTAGTGGCAACTTCTTTTCTGTTGTTATCTGGAATTTGTGTGACATATGTCAGGAGGTGGAGTTTCAGGGAAGCTCCGGCCCTGATGTCATCCACCTCCAAGAGGCTCACAAGAGGCATTTCTGGTTCCCCGCAGCCAGTCGATTTCTTTGCTACTGCTATATGTACTCCCAACACAAATGCATTATCTGCATGCCACATTTCCTCTGTTATTGAGCAAACAATAAATCCTTGTCCGGCAGTGGCTACCAAAGTGTCACAGTTACTTTTCCTCTGTGAAGCAGAAATAAGAAAGCTGAATCTTTCTGGTTACTACCAAGATCAGCCAAAAAATTGCTTTTTAAACTGCCATTTTTAAGTGCAAATACATAAAGAGGGAAATATGGGGTCTCCAGCCTGATCTTTTTCTTGTAACAGGGATGCAGGGCCTGAAGGGTCACTTGATGGGAGCAGCCGCTGAGTATGAGGTGGCTTTTAGCCCTTCTCCTGCCTGTCCGTTTGCTAACTTTAAAACTGTTCCCCCATTTCTGGGCAGTTGTCATGTGAATCCGGCATACAAACACTGCCTTGGGAGGAATAAGAGGACATTCATATGGAAGGCTTATAGTGCCTTCTACCTACAGGGTGGAAGTGTTTAGTAGGGGTATGTGCGTAGTAGGGGTGTGTGCGCTCCGCTTCGAAAATACAAAGTTTCGACATAGCTTTGACGAAGTTTCGAGCTTTTGGAGCGGAAAGGGGACAGTTTAAAAACCCTTGAATATCCACAGAGCGGAGTTGCGCCCAGTCGGAGCTTCATTCCGGTTTTGGATAACCGCTCTATTATAATGTATGGAAATTAACAAAAATACTTACATCTCTGTCATTTTTAAAGATAAAGAGACGAAACGGTACCATGATAGCTCTTACGTAGGGCTTTAGCCATACCAAGTTTATCCTATATCTCCTCCTCCTCCTCCCCTTCTTCTTCTATAAATAAACACAAGTGTTTGTATGTTCTGGATGGACTCGAAAACCGTACATCCAATTGTTATGAAACTTTTAGGATTTGTTCTACCTCTATCTGGAATAGTTTTAGGCATGGTGAAAATTTTGACTGTCATCTTGAACAAAAGGCGGCAAATCAATTTTTTGGGAAGATTTACTGCTTCAATACCATTTGATTGATTTCAACCAAACGTCCCATCATGAATCAGCACTGCAGTGAGCAGATTTTCAGCATGCCATATTCATGTTTTTCATGTTTTTTAGACTTTACTTTTTTAACAAGCCCCAAATACTGTGGGGGATAAAAACCATGTTAAAGTATGAAAAAAGAACAAGCAGTTTCAGGCCAGGGAAGATTCATAGGCCGAGTTATAGGCCTGCCCCCTCCCCTCTGCTGTGGGGCAACTCCGTCTAAGGGGGATGGAGTGGACAAACCCTCAGGGGGCCATAGGGATTCACCATGGTAGGGGCCATGCCTAGGTATGCCAGCAGGCATGCCTTCACTCGGGCAGGTCGGGCACTATGTGTCAAACTGTGACAGCTGTGTAAATTTGCTGGAAGGTTTTTCTGTCAACGTAAGGGCAATTCCAACTCATGCAAAGGATTGTATAAAAAGAACTAAATTCAAAACCATAGTTGAAGAATTGCCATTGGTTAATTTAAATTGCTTGGTTCATTTGTCAGCTCTAGAGATTCTTTTACAAGGAGCCAGTGCTATCACCTGACACGAAGAGTTGTGAGTAGAGCACTGTATATAAAGTAGGTAGTTCCACCTTTATCAGGAAGGATTTGGGCTTCAATGCTTGGTTGGAGTGGAGCAATAGCCGGAGGCTATTTAGATTTTGGCAGAAAGCATATCTTGATAGTCATTGCTTTTCTGACATCTGTACAAATTAAGCCAATCCTCATCCAGACAAGCTCCTGTAGACCTTTCAAATCCCTCCTCAAGACTCACCTTTTCCATGAAGCCTTTGACTCAACCCCCCTAGTTCCTATTCTATACTGTAACTCAGTGGCTGCATTCAGACAACACGATAGTCAATGGTGGGGTAATAATCAACTTTACAGTTGTTTATCTAGGGGGTACTCCCCACACAACATGGTAATAAATAATCAACCGTGGTGTGGATTAGGATCAGCGCTGAGTTGACTATGGCAGCATTCGGATGACACAATAGTCAATACAACTGACAATTGTTTCCCCACCCCCTGTTGATTATTGTGTTGTCTGAATGCAGCCAGTCTGTCACTAAGCATAAGCACATACAGCTGATAAACCATGTGTTGCTTTCCTGTTTCCCCCATCCTCCACTTCTTGGTCTCTTTTCCCTGCGCTGAATTGTAGATTGTAAGCTTCTTGGGACAGGGACCTGTTCTCCTGTCCCCTTGAAAACACTATGCATGCTGATGGTGTTATATAAATAAATAAGCAACAATAATTACCAATGGCACAAAACAGTGCAGAATATTTAGGGTTTGAGTACGGATCATGTTTGATAATTTTGCAACTGGGTTTTGGTGGTGGTGGTGGGGGAAACAAACACTCTTTTCCATAGCCGTTCTACAGTCTGCTAACAGCAGCAGATGTGGCTGGGACACTTGAGAGCTGAGAAGAGTTTTTGGCATTATGTCCTTAGCATCGCTTGGCTCCCCCCCCCCCCCCCCACCAATGAGATGTTAATTGCTTTGTATTCTAAAAAACTATTGTAAGCTTATCCTGGTCTTCATTTGATTAAAATTTGGGATGTAACTCTTTTAAATAAATTCTGTTCACCAAATTGTTGTCCTCTAATGTCCCTAGCAGTATGATGTATTCCTGGAGCTCACCAACGGTAGGAAAGGTGTAACGTTATTTAGTTTCTCCTTCACAAAGCAGTATTAAAAATGGAAAAGTTTAGTACAGATGAAATAATGTATATGTTAATGTATGAATTTTCCCATTTAGTGTCCCAAAGGTTTATTTATATTATCCTGCAACGGAATACACTGCCTCATGTTGAAATATTTATTCAAGTTTCACCAGAGTTGTGCTACAGAGTGCTACAAGGGTTAATTTTAGCTTGTTTGAAAGCTAAATTTTACCCTTGTAGCTGTACGAATGTTATTGTTTTCTGTAATCCCCTCAACCCCCCACTGCTGAATTCAGTGGGGGAGGGGGAACTGCAGGCAGTGTGAAGACCACATGTTGCCTACCCTTGTTCTAATGGAACAATAGAATTTGTTTTCAGTTCTAGAAATGTTATGCTTCCGTGTTATTTTTCTAGTGCTTCCAAAAATGGGAAATATTAGCCAATTGATTCACTTGTATTGTCAGAGTTGTACTTCAGACACCAAATAGGCATATTGATTGACTCTTTGGGTGCCCCAACTTCGCAATTTCTGTTTCCCTCTCTTTTGCTTCTGAGAAGAGTGTTCCCATCCCATTTCACCCCTAGAGCACAGAAGATAAAGGGGTTATCTGGTGGAGTTCTCATCTTGAGTCTTTCTCACATGATATCTTAAAGATTAACAAATTTACCTAGGCATAAGCTTTTGTGGACTATTGCCCAATTCACGTTTAAGGAAGAGGTGGGGAAGAGATGATAAAGGCCAATCCCTTTTCCTAGAGAATAGTTGAGGGAGAAAGACAACATTAATGATCTAAGAACAAATGTGTTTGTCTCTTATCCTGCTTTCGATTGTTGCAGATCCCAGGAATGTGGAGTTTCTAAGTGCCAAATTAGGTTTGACACGGGTGATTTTTGAATAATGTAACTGAAACCCACCCCCACCTCCACTTGGGTTGGGATTACAGCACTGGTCAATTTACCCTGCAGGGCAAATTGTACTTTGCAGTGGTGGGATTTTCATTTATACGATAGCTAAATTCCATCCTCTAGAGCAACAGTCTCAATATAAATTGTGCCTCCTCGTTGCTATTACATTAAAAAAAAAATCCATCACAGGAGATCCTGTGCATGGATCTCCTCGATCATGTTTCGCTTCACCCTTTGAATGCGAACACTTGCAGAAGTGTGACAGATCCTGTGATATTGTGAGACAAAAAGAGAGAGGTACAATGCTCTGAACGGAATGTCTTTTAATGTGTCAGACCTTTATTTCCCCTTTCCCAATAACCCGAGTGCGCGTCTGCATTATTTTCAGGGCTTTTTGAGAGATTTTTTTGAGATGCAGGCGCTTATGAATTTGGCCCTTTCTGTGCATTCTGCACACAGAGAAGAGAAATAGCCGAGCCTCCTTATTTGAGGAAAAGGACAAAGTGCCAGCGCTTCAGAGACTGCCCATGAATTGCATATACTGTAGTTGCACTACCCAGACATAAAGAGACTGTAGCATTTCAACTGTTGGTTCCTCAGGAGAGACACACTCAAGACAAAAGGAGTCTTTGCTTTGTTCTTGTGTAGCATAAATGCCACTGTAACTTAAACATTTGACTTTTTAATGTCAAGTTGAACATAAGACTCTCTTTATTTTTCTCCCCTTTGAATATAGAACTGCTGTGATTGTAGCACTCTTCATTTTCAGCCAGCAATTATTCATAGTGTGACATTGAGACATTAGCTGTTGCCATGGTAACCGGCTCTAAGTAGCAAAGATACAGGCATGATGTCAGTAGCAGAGCATTGCCTCAAACCAACTATGTGTTCAGGTGGTTGGTTTTTTTAATATATATATATATATATATATATATATATATATTATAGGATGGGACTTACTTCCTCTTTCTCTCTTCACACCCCTGCCTGGGCTGCAGAGAGTCTGTATGATTCTTGAGGCATTTCTGTTGTGTTTGCTCTTTTAATTGTTGTTGTTGTTGTTGCTAAAATTAGGATTTCAGTTATTCTGATGTGTTGTCTTTTAAATCATTGGGAGTCAATATGGGTGGAGGGCTGGAATTGGAAACCTTGAGTTCAAGACTCATAGGCTCCTAGCTCTTGGTTTGAATCCATATAAACAGAGAGAAACTACATCTGTTAGCTTTGTCTTGTCCCTCACTTTTGACTTATGCTGTGGAATGTTTGTATGGACTTCCCTGTCAGCACTTAAGTATATGGGAATGTTCTAGCTCTTAGGGGAAGTCTGTATGTATCTCAGAGCTCCCATTGCTCTGTTAAGATGAGGTCCCCATTGGGAAAGGAGCAATGATATACCTCACACAGGGCTAGTTCGCACTATCAAAATAAGCCACTGTGGCTTATTTAACCCTTTTAAAAACCTTGGTGTATGCCATGGGCGGTTCTAGGATTATTGGAGAGTTGTTTCCCTCTCCAACAACCCATGCTACCTTGGTGTGGATGACTTGACAATTGCGCCCCGTGCACGTTACAGTTTAAATACGCCACCTTGGCTTATTTTGATAGTGCAAACCAGTGTAATGCTATACCTCATAGTATTGAGTGGACAAATACAGTAAAAATAATTAAAACCTTCTTTGTTTTTATTATATTGTTAATTATTAGGAATAATCTTATTAATATAATACTGGTTAATTAACCTGTGTGGCACATCTGAACCAGCTACCTTAGTTCCAATTTACATCATAAAGCGTGAATATTTGCATAACAGTGCTGTTTTGGCTCAACTACACAGAAAAGCCTGCAATGTCCTGCAAGCTGGAACATGAAGGAAAGAGAAATAGGGTGAGAACAGAGGGAAATGTTTATCATAGATTATATTTGAAAGACATAATATTATGGGGGGAAATATACGTAAGTTTCAAATTTAAAAATCTCTGGCTCCCTCTGGCCTTCAGTCGACACCTATTCTGCCGGATTCTAACTGATTTTGAGGGTTCTGTCTTGAGCGTGACCCTATGCACTCTATCCATCATGGTGTGATATTTTGTATGTCCAACTGTCAACATGGGCAGCCTGTCTTTAATGGAACTGCATTTTTTAATCATTTTTATTGTAAGTTTCAACACAACGAAACAACAAAACGAAAATAAAAATGCAAGAGTAACTTTATACTTTGAAGGCCTCATTTGCAAATATTACAACATTCTAAAAAAAAGGGGGAGGGAGGAGTAAATTACACAAAAACTTTAGTAAAGACAGACTAAATATAAGTCCGTTCGTGAACGGCACCTATACATCACTCTTTCAAATGTTGTTGTCTTCAATCCAATGCATTATAGGCGGTGAGCTTTTATCTTTCCAGTGTTGTGGTATCCGTGTTTTAGCAGTCAAGAGGGCATGAAAGATGAAACTGCATTTTTTAAAAAAGGAAAAACATCATTTTACAAATTCAAACTGGAAAACAAATTATCACATCAAAGTCTGATACTAATAGGGATTTCTCCTAAATCTGATGTTGTACTTTTAGCAATTTTAGTCCTTTAAGCAGGTCACCGTTAGTTAGTGTTGCATTTTATTTGGTCCTACATAAAGTATTTTGTTCTAAAAACCTGCTTAAAAAGCTCTACCGTTGGTTAAGGTGATTATGACATCAGTCTTGCTCAACTCCAGTGCGCTCTTCTCCTGCAAAGTGCAAGAAGGATTGACTGTATTTGAGGCTTGTTTGTTTTGCACCGATTCGTTAAAATGAACAGAAAAGGATTTGTTAAAAGAAATTCAGGAAATCTAGCATTTGTAGATTCCTATCTCAGAGCATATGTCTTTGCTGTCAATGAAGATTGCATAGGAGTGGAGATAAGGATAGTGAAGGCAGCAAGGTTAGTATTAGAGATGATTTTATAATCAAATTCACACACACTCCCACATCTTCCTTTTATATATTGTACTAGTATAAGGGATTTTTTTTTTTAAAAAAAGATCTTCCCCTTTTAAAAAAGGAGTGACTGCACAGACAAGGGAGGGGAAATAAACAGTAGCTGGCTGGTGCCCCCACTCTTTTTGCCTGGAAGCCTTGAAAATAGCTGAGAAAGGCTTCTGTCAGGAAATCGTTTTAAGTCATACACTTGTTCGGGACATATAAGAGGTGTGTGTGTCTGTGAGTATAGATAGATGGAGAAAGAGGTAGGTGTAAAGTGGCACAATGGAAAGGGACAAAGAGGATCTGGCTCCACTATGGTTTGCGATCAAGAGAGACTTCCAACAAATGGTTTGCATCCTGTTTTGGTTTGAGGACAAAGTAGTCCAGTTTCCGCACAAGAACCTATGAAATGACTGTGAAGGGTTATGTAGCTTTAAAAACAACAACTACAATATGGATTCTGGGACCAGGACACAGAAGTGCAAACGTAATATGGATTCTGGGATTCATAACTCCATAGCCATTACGATGGAATCCTGCTTCACTGCACGAGGGAAATTCATAGAATCATAGAATCATAGAATAATAGAGTTGGAAGGGGCCTATAAGGCCATCGAGTCCAACCCCCTGCTCAATGCAGGAATCTACCCTAAAGCATACCTGACAGATGGTTGTCCAGCTGCCTCTTGAAGGCCTCATGTGTGGGAGAGCCCACGAGCTCCCTAGGTAATTGGTTCCATTGTCGTACTGCTCTAACAGTCAGGATGTTTTTCCTGATGTCCAGCTGGAATCTGGCTTCCTGTAACTTGAGCCCATTATTCCATGTCCTGCATTCTGAGTTGATTGAAAAGAGATCTTGGCCCTCCTTTGTGTGACAACCTTTCAAGTATTTGAAGAGTACTATCATGTCTCCCCTCAGTCTTTTCTTATCCAGGCTAAACAAACATGCCCAGTTCTTTCAGTCTCTCCTCATAGGGCTTTGTTTCCAGACCCCTGATCATCCTTGTTGCTCTCCTCTGAAGATGCTCCAGATTGTCTGCATCCTTCTTGAAGTGTGGTGCCCAGAACTGGACGCAATACTCAAGATGGGGCCTAACTAGTGCCAAATAGAGGGGAACCAGTACCTCACGCGATTTGAAAGCTATCCTTGTATTAATGCAGCCCAAAATAGCATTTGCTTTTTTGCAGTCACATCACACTGTTGGCTCATATTCAGCTTGTGATCTACAACCATTCCAAGATCCTTCTCGCTTGTAGTATTGCTGAGCCAAGTACCCCCATGTTGTAACTGTGCATTTGGTTTCTTTTTCCTAAGTGTAGAACTTGGTATTTATTCCTATTAAATTTCATTCTGTAGTTTTTAGCCCAGCGTTCCAGTCTATCAAGATCACTTTGGAGTTTGTTTCTGTCTTCCAGGGTATTAGCAATCCCACACAATTTTGTGTCGTCTGCAAATCTGATAAGCATTCCCTGCACCTCCTCGTCCAAATCATTAATAAAAATGTTGAAGAGCACTGGGCCCAGGACAGAGCCCTGCGGTACCCTGCTTGTTACCTCCCCCCAGTGTGAAAAGGTACTATTGATAAGCACTCTTTGAGTCCGATTCTATAGCCAACTGTGGATCCACCTAATAGTTGTTCCATCTAGCCCATTTTTCACTAGTTCGTTAATCAGAATGTCATGGGGCACTTTGTGAAAAGCTTTGCTGAAGTCAAGATATACTATATCCACAGCATTCCCACAGTCCACAAGGGAGGTTACCCGATCAGAAAATGAGATCAGATTAGTCTGACAGGAGTTGTTCTTGACAAATCCATGCTGGCTTCTAGTCATCACTGCATAGTTTTCAAGGTTTTTACAGATTGACTTCTTTATAATCTGCTCCAAAATTTTCCCAGGGATGGATGTCAGACTGACTGGTCCGTAGTTCCCAGGTTCCTCCTTTTTGCTCTTTTTGAAGATAGGGACTACATTAGCCCTCTTCCAGTCGTCTGGCACTTCACCCGTCTTCCATGATTTCGCAAAGATAATAGACAGTGGTTCTGAGAGTTCTTCTGTCAGCTCCTTTATTACTCTAGGATGCAGTTCGTCGGGCCCTGGAGATTTGAACTCGTTCAAAGAAATGAAGTTTATCAATCTCAAACTGCAATCCTGCCCCTTCAGCTTGTACTTCACTTTTTCCAGGGGGGTCACATAGACCTGCTTTTGAGAGAAGACTGAGCCAAAGTAGGAATTGAGCACTTCGGCCTTTTCTTTGTCATCTGTTACCAATTTACCAACCTCATGAAGCAGTTGAACCACCATTTTTTTCCTCTGTCTTTTACTATTCACATATCTGAAGAAAAGCTTTTTTTATTGCTTTTAGCATCTCTCGCTAGCCTCAGCTCCTTTTCAGCTTTAGCCTTCCTGATACCATTCCAGTACTTCTGTGCTACTTGTTTGTACTCTTCTTTTGTAGCCTGGCCTTCCTTCCACTTCCTGTATGTATTCTTTTTTATTTTCAGGTCATCTGTAAGCTTTTTGTGGAGCCACATTGGTTTCTTCTGTTGTCTTCTATCTTTTTTCCTTGTTGGAATTGTTTGTAATTGTGCCTTTAAAATTTCCTTTTTTAAAAACTCCCACCCATCTTGGACTCCTTTTCTCATTAGGGTCACTTGCCATGGGACCTTACTTATCATAGTTATGAGTTTATTACAGTTGGATTTCCTGAAATCCAGAGCACGTGTATGGCTACATTCAGCTTTTGCTTCCTTTAAAATCAAGAACTCAAGTATGACGTGGTTACTTTCCCCCCCACTTTATCCACCAAGTCATCCCTATTGGTCAATATCGAGTCAAGGATAGCTGTTCCTCTAGTTCCTTCCTCTACTTTCTGTAGGATAAAGTTATCAGCCATTCATGTCAGGAATTTCTTGGAGGGACCACTTTTGGCAGAATTTGTCTCCCAATAGATATCGGGGTAATTGAAGTCCCCCATTACTGCTACATCGGATTTCCTTGAAACACTGGCAATTTGCTTTTCAAAAGTTTCGTCCTCATCTTTTCCTTGATTGGGTGGTCAGTAGTAGACTCTGACTATCATGCTCCTTTTATTCCTTTCCCCGTTTATTTTAATCCAGATGCTCTTGATGGGGCTCCCAGGCTCATCCTCTTGCATTTCTGTGCAGGGATAAGTATTTTTTAACATATAGTGCAACTCCGCCTCCCTTTCTATTTCTTCTGTTCTTTTTGAACAAGTTATATCCTTCAATTGCTATATTCCAGTCATGAAAGTCATCCCACCAAGTTACAGTTGTACCTATGAAGTCGTATTTGCCTTCATGTATTAAGAGTTCAAGTTCATTCTGTTTGTTTCCCATACTCTGGGCATTCGTATATAGACATCGGAGCCCATGTGCTTTGTAGCCTGGCTTCCTTCCTACATTGTTGTGAACACTGTTTTGGGGCACCATTGGAGCTGTTCTCTCTGTTATATGCTTGTTCACCTTGTTAACCACAAGGTTAACAAACACAAAAGGAACTCAGTTGAAAAGGTTGTAACAGCTCATTGTCCCAAATCTTGCATTAACTGCTCAGAGCTTCAACAAGCTGGTGGGTTGCAATGCTTGTTTCACCTATTAACTCAGCCCACTAGCACCACCCTCTGTCTCTCCACCTCGTAAACATGCAGGCACAAGAACAGGCTCTAGATAAATGAAAAAACACCCGTGTGCACATGCAGGCTGTTTGCCCATTTCTTCCAAGCCTTGAGAGATTTTTGAGAGTTTTGTGTACTTGAATCTCAGGCCGCCTACATGTTCAAATTCGCCTGAATCCAAGTGTCAAAAGTTTGGTTGAGTACTTCCGTTCTTAGAGGAGCCCTGAATGTCCTAGGCTGCCAGGCTCCTCCTACCCCCCTCTCCCAGGTACATTTACGTGGAAGGAAACAAAAAGCGGTTGAATCTATGTATTCAGTCCACCCACCCACCCAAGAAGCACTAGTTACTGTTGCTTTCACTGCCCTTATTAAAACAGCACAGACCAGACCTCTTGAAAAATATGTGCCCAGAGTAAAACTGTATCTGGTGATATCCTGGATAAACTGAGCTTCCTGCAGTAGCTGGATCTGAGGACATTTTATGTAGCCACATTGGCTTGAAGCTATCAGATCTGAGTCTGGTCAGCACCTGGATGAAAGACTGCTTGGGAAACACTTGTGTACCCTCTTGAGTTGTAAGTTGGAAGAAAAGTAGAATATAAATAAAATAAAGTAGGGTTTCAGAGCGGCAGATTTTTGAGGAGCGCTGAAGACATTTCTCAAAGGAACATATTCCATTTATGTAACCATGTGCAAACATATTGAAGTTAATGCGAAGTTAATTGTATCAGGCTTGCAGTGCTTGATATGATATGTGAATCTGCACATACGTATCCTGGTCTCAGCACTGCAATGCATACCTATAGATTAGGGCTGAACAATATTTTTGGTCCTGAGGATCGCATTTGTGGTATGTTGGGGGCCACGCATGCATGTGAATGCACACACACACACACATTACTAATTCGGACATTTTCCCAGGAGGCATACAACGCCTGGCTGATTCTGTGCATGTCTACTGAGAGGTAAGCCCCACTGCAACAGCTTTCAGGGGTACGAAGCACAGCTCAATTCCCTGCATCTCTACTCAGAAGTAAGCCTCAGTGCAATGGCATTAACACATGCAAAGTGCCATTTAGTTCTAAAATTTAAAGGTTTTTAAACTTTGAATACCCAGCCTGTAGTTAAAGTTTAAACGCCTTTGAATTGCTCTTATATCCAATCATTGATTGGAGTTGAACGGGTTTTTCTCTGCTTACCTCTGAAGAAAGCTTCCTTTCTGTGGTCTTTTCCCACAGATCCGCAGGGCTGTGGGGACAAGTGGTGGGGGGGCACCCCTGCTGTAGATTCCACATATACAAAAGCTTCTCTGTTCACTTAATGTCAGGGACAGCTTTGCAAAGATTTCCCCTAATGATGCAGTGGATAGGGAAGCTCTTTGATTGTGCTCGTAGTAAAGTTTTCGCCATCCTGGTGTCCTCTAGATAATGTTGGCCCTATCAGTGCCAGTCTTCATGGTCAATGGCCAGGGATGATAGGTGTTGGAGTCCAAAATATTCAGAGGGCATTAGGTTTTGAAAGGCTATGTATTGTTTCAAAGAAGCTCCAAGTGGTGCTTTGAGATAGACGTGAGCCTCCTCCACTGGTGTCTTTTCAGCACACTCATTACTCCGTTAACAATGCTTTTCTTTTGCAAGGAGGTGATCATTTCAACACCTTTGAACTCTTATAAATCTAGATTTCCAGATCTTAGTGTGCTGCTAGATATGTTGGTTAGAAAAATCACCAGTGGTGCATTTAATGTTTTGCTCCTTCTGTCAGCCAGCATGTGCAATCTGAGGTCAGAGGGCATGCAAATCTGTCTGTGTAGGAAATATGGCTACCCTGCACTAACTAATACACTGCCAGCTGTTAGACTTTAATCGCCAATTCTAGTTAGATGCCACACTCTGCTCAGCTAAAATGGCATATGATTCCCACCAGTGAACAGGGGGACAGTCTGCCACAGCAGCTAATGGCATTACATTGACCTCAAAACTTCAACTATTTTGTTTCTGCCTGTGGCTGAGATTTCACTGCAGCACTAATATTCACAGTGTTTTCTTTCCAATAAAATTGTTTGAACTGGCAGAGCTCCTGAGTCAGCAGAGCACTCCACTCCGTGCCAAGACACTGAATGTTCTGTCAAAGGCTGACCCTCTTTGGGATTTACTTGAGGATTTCAGGCACCTACAGAACGGCAGGATTCAATCATTGTTGCTCTTGGCATGTCTGACCGTAGATGATGATAAATGAGCAAAGAATGCAAATTTGGTTTCAGGAAATAGGGCTTAAATGGCACACCTAAATTGTTCCAATAATTTGATAAGACCGGACTATTTCTGGCTTTTGAGTAAATTTCCTTATAGTTTGCCTTTTTTGAAAATACTGCCATTTCCTTTTATGCTTCATGTTAAGTTTCTGTAGGAGTGCTGTATTTTGATTCTCCTTCTATTGTATTAATTAGGACATGATGCATTTTATAACAACAAATGCGAGAATGAAACAGCCAATGGGGCTTCATCAAGAGATGTTCCTGGAGATTGTTCTCTCTATTTCTTTTACTCATAATATTATCCCAGTACAATATTATCCTAATGCAATGTTTGAAACATTTTGAATATGGGCTTTTGCTTTAATGCCCTTCTGTATGGACAATTAGCATGGGAAGTAAAGGGCAACATTGTGCAAACTGACTTCTGTTCCTGCAACACAACTTCAACTTTCTCTTCTTTGCAATCCTCTGTGCCCCTTCATATCTGCTCTGGAATATCTCTCAGCTTTCTGCGTCAGTTCATAGAATCATAGAATAGAGTCCAAACTCCCTGCTGAATGCAGGAATCCACCTTAAAGTATACCTGACAGATGGCTGTCCAGCTGCATTTTGAGTGCCTCTAATGTGGGAGAGCCCACCACCTCCCTAAGTCATTGGTTCCATTGTTATGGGTGTGCACAGGGGAGAGGGGGAAATCCATTTTGCTAACTGTTCTGCTAGTGGATAGATGCAGTTGGAAACTACCCTAAATTTGCATCTGTATGATTATTGATAGTTGTACTTGCCAGTTTTAACAACAAAAAGTGCTGTTACCAAAACACCTAGTTTTGAGAAACGTCTAGAATTCTATTTGGGTTCTTTTGATGCTAGGATTTCTTAACTTCAGTATGCCATTATGGAGTTCCTAGGATAATAGGTGCCTTTCAGATGCTCCCAGCACTGTGGGAGCCATTTCTGCATGATGCGATTCCATGCTGCAGTGCCTGTGTGTGAATAATGAGACCAGGCCACTACAGATCCTTTAAAAAGACAGATTTAATTTGAATTTAAATGTCAATCTGCTGATTTTTGTTTTTGTTGTTGCAACAAGGGCTGCAGAAGAGGATGGAGAGCTTCATGCAACCTGTGTGCTGCCTGCCCCTGTTTTAAAACACTGTACATTTTCTAGCAGTGGTGGCTATTGCTCATTGGGACTGATAGGGCAAAGAATTATGAGGGGTTTTCTTAATTTTCATCAGAACCTTAATCCAAATAAATTCTACCAATCAGCAACTTGTGGTCAAGAAGCAAAAATGTCCTTGTGCATGCACCAGTTAGGTATTTTTTAAAGATTCATTTTTCTTTCCACTTCCACCATAGACTGTGTTAAGCCCAAGGCGGAATATGCAGCATTTTTAGAACCTGTCGCTTGCCCACTTGAGAAGTGAAGCTACTTTAGGATACTCAGCGATGCCTATGTTTAAAATGACACAACTGGGTAAGGAGTGGATAAGGACTTATAACTATAGCTCGAAAAGAGCCAGTATAAAAATGCATTCAATTTTCTTTCTTGACAACTCAAGTTAGCACAAATCAACTCAATCTCTCAGCTCCAATTTTTTTGATGCAGTGATTAAAAGTGTGTTCTTTTGGCATTTGATCCAGTTTGAAGGGAAAACGTAAAGTCCGGATGCAAAGGCAGCATTTTAACCATGGGGTGGAAAGGGGATGGAGGAGGGGAACCTTCCTTTGAGGGTATAGTTTTTAAAAGATTGAATGCAGCACATGAGGAGGGGATTGCTCATCTTACCAGAAGCTGGCATGGGAGCTGAAAGTTTTGTCCCCCGCTCTGTGCGGCTATTGTGTTTCAGCCGCTCTGCTTTGGATGAACAATGGCCATTAATTAGGCAGACCCAGATGCTGTTAGCTGCTTTTGCAAAACAGTCCCTTCAAGAATTCAGTCTTGCCAAAGCAGTTTTATTTCAAGTTCCATTATTTTATTTAAGATATGCCCTAAGGATTTTTTAAAAAAAGAATTCACCCCCCCCTCCCAAAGATTGAGATGGTGTTTAAGTACAGGCAGCAATGCCTCCTCCTTTCCTCTCATAAGTTCGGACAACACAATATTCAATGGTGGGTTAATAGTCAACTTCACGGTTGATTATCGTGGGGGGGGGTACTCCTCACGCAACATGATTATAATAAACCGTGGTGTGGATTAAGGCCAGTGTTGAGTTGACTATTAGTTAATGGTGTGTTTGATTGACACATCCCCCGCCTTCTCTCCCCTCCTCAGTCCTCTTGCTGGTATCCCATCAGCCATTGCAAGTTCTGCAGGCTGAACGAGAGTGGCAACCACCACTTTGGTTGCTCTCACCACGGGACTCTGTAGTCACCGAAAATAACCAACTGTGTGAGACGAAATAGTCAACGGTGCCCAACGCTCAACATGATAACCAACGGTTGTTCAAATAATCAACTCTGCACAGTGTTGGTTAGTTCGGCTGAATAACCAACCGTGGTGTGAAAAAATCCCGACAGCACAATAACCAAACATTGGCTGAATTTGGACGACACAATAAGCAACTGGGTGGGGGGAAACAATCGTCAGTTGTATTGACTATCGTGTTGTCCGAATGCTGCCATAGTCAACTCAGCGCTGATCCTAATCCACACCACAGCTGATTATTTATTACCATGTTGTGTGGGGAGTGCCCCCTAGATGAACAACTGTAAAGTTGACTATTACCCCCCCCCCCATTAACTATTGTGTTGTCTGAATTCAGCCAATGACTATTTAACCCACCGTTGATTATTTAACCCACCGGTGGTTATTGAGTCGTCCAAACCCAGTCTAGTGGGAGCAAAAGAAGGGCAGAGAGATGTCTTGCTTTGTTCCAGGGGGGAGAAACCATCACATTCCTGAGCATTGGCAATGGGCAGGGACACGGACAGAGGGAGAGGAACCTGAGATGGGTACTGCCAGATCTACAGTGCAGTGTTTTTCCTAGACTGTACTATTTAAAAGTTGCCTTTAAAAAAAGAAAATTCTTTGGAGATGGGAATCTGCTTGGCAGAGATGGCTGAAAAATCAGAAACGGCACGGGTGGGCAGGTGGGTGGCTGCCGCCACTATGAAAATGGAGCAGAGATGGATGTGCGAAGTAGCAAAGTTCTTTTCCTATTTTGGTTCCTTCTCAGCCCTATTTTTCAAACAGCAGCTGACTGCCCAGGCATGTTGCTGCTGGAATCAGATATCTCACTTAAAATCGTAGCTTAGAGACCCAGTTTTAATTTTAAAGTGCATTTTCCCCCTTTCAAGCCCAAATCCAAATTCCAAATGGAGTTTTAGTGAGAGATTAGCTATGCCTTCAGCTTCTTGCCCCTTCCTCCCCCTCCCCCCTACTTTGCCCCTCTTTCAGCAGGGTCAGCATTGATGACTGCGGAGTTCTCGCACCCCATATCACAGCTTACAAACAGTTTTGCATTCCCCTTTCCCCTTCTCCTCTCTTAATGGCTTTATGGAATTTTTATCTAATAATGCAATTTTATGTGTATCACTTTCTAGTGAATAAAATACCTAGGTTTATTTGTAAAACCCGATGTATTCTTAAATGTTTGGCGTGAACTGCTATAAAGCAAAGCTTTGGCTGTTGTTGAACTCTGCAGTTACTACAGAATGGGGGGAAATGGCAAATTCTTGGAAGTCAGTGGCAGGTGGCTAAGGCACCTGTGATTTTTCCAGCCCTGTAAATAACCTTTCATTGCCACTCTGGAGGAATAAAGTGATGGTTTTTTTAAAACTAGTAACTTATTTGAATACCATTCAGCGGAATTGACAGTAGTGACCTGTAACAAAAAGAAATGTATTAGTACAATGCTAGCCATTTTTCTGTCCGCTTTTGATATTTAAAAAAGGTCTATTAATATGGAGAAGGGGCTAATATAAAGTGGAGCTGTGGAATAAAGAAGGGGGGACTGAAACATTAGAGCGCCAAGGAGCAGGTAACTCTGCCCTGAATATAACCAGGTCTATTACCTTTAAAGGTGGTCTTTGCTGTTCTAAATCTTTCTTCTCTACTTTAATCCTAGAGAGCAATCCAAGTCAACACTTATTTTCTGGCCCTTTCAGATGTTACTCCTTTTATTGTATGCCAAAAACACTTCCTTTCTTTTTTAGTCCAGAGTGGATAAAAATAGACAATTAACTTAATTTTTTAAGTAAATGAATAAATCAGTTTTTAAAAGTCAGTTATGTTGACACTCAATTCAGACACAATGCTAAACCATGGTTATTTGTGCTAACTGTAGTTTAGAACTCAAATGATCAGTTTAGCACCCAGTTGTCAGGTCAAACCATTGTTTAGGGCTACTTGTCTGCATTCATTTTCTATCTTCACAGCACTTCTGTCTCCATCTTTCTAACCTATTCATTTACATTATTTATGTAGTACTCTTCAAGCCAAAGTCTTTCAGAGCAATTTATATAAATTTAAAACTATCAAATCAGGAAAAGTAAAATGAAAGCTAGATTAAAGCACACTGGGATGAGAACTCCAAAGTCCGGGCACCACCACAGAGAAGGCCCTATCATGAATCACTATGCCATCTCACCTTTGCAATTCACAGAGAACTTGAGAGAATGGACTTGGTGGGGAAGAGCAGTCCCCATTGGCATCTGCATTTGTGGGACCCTGCTTGAAAACTTTTTCCAGTGTGGTGCTTTGTTGCCTGCAAACATTTTGTAAGCTTCAAAACTAAAGTCACATTTCCAACACTTCATTTCCAACCACAAAGTAAAGAATTCCTGTGATGGTTGTGATTTTGGAAATGCTCTGGCCTGGTGAGGTTAAGTTGTACATATTTACTTAATCATAGATAATTAAGTGAGCACAGAGGAGACTTAAGTCTCTTATCAAAGGACAAGTGTTGTGTGTTTGGCAAAACCGACCATGGCTCCTGTGAATCAGTTAACATTGTAGTGTGAATGCAGTTCAAAATGTTAGCTGTCAGGCTCTAGTCAGGAGTGCACACTCCCTTTGCATTGCTTTGGCAGGAGATAACAGCCTTTTTTTTTAGAATACAGACTACTAGCTGATTCCTTTCCACTTTGCTTGTGAACGGAAATAGTAAGAGAGTTAAAGATAAAATCAGCAAGAAGAGAATATCAAGAGTCAAGCAAATTAGTTCTAGCATGCTAGTTTTGGCAAGAATGCGTACAAAGTGTCAAGATAATGGGTTCATAACATTATCTAAACTCCTTCACAATGCAGAAAAGTGTTTAGATAGCATAGAATCTGTTATCTCAACACTCTGGATGTCACTGGAAGAAATTGGCTAATTAATATTCATAGGGGGACCTTGGCATTTGAATTTTATGGCTTCTGAAAATTCTTGTACAGTTGCAGAATTTATTTATAGGGATTGCATGTAGTTACCTAGTCAGTTAGTTTCTGCTGGATGGGCTGAGATTTACAAATGGGTCATGTTTTAATGAAAGATGGAATGCATCAGCAATTCTCCCACCATGGGGTCATGGAGTGTGTGTTGCTTAGGATTTGTGTTTAAGAGTATGAGAAAGAAAGGGGGGAGCAAAGGACAGGCCATAGCTCAGTGGTAGAGCACATGTTTTGCATGCAGAAGATCCCAGGTTCAATCTCTGGCGTCTCCGGTTTAAAAAAAGAAAGGAAAAGATCAGGTACCAGATGATAGGAAAGCTCTCTACCTAAGACCTCGGAGAATTGCTGCCAGTCAGAGTAAGCCGTGCTAGGTTAGGTGGACTAATAGTCTCACCTGGTCTAAGTTAGCTTCCTACGTTTCCTATGAGAATGATGATGGATATATATGATCAAGCATTTAAAGGTGGGTTTGAAGTTGCAGGCTACATTTAAAGGAAGGTCTGGTAACCTGCATTACCTGCAAATGTGATGCAGGTTACATTTAGAGGGATGACTGATCTATTCCAAACTCCTGTAGGATATCCTATATTCTGGAATTTGTAATTCATGCATCTGAATTAGAACTCGACATTTCTTGTATTTATTCCCTGTTTAGAAGGAGGCTCCTTATAGACCAAGTTGCAGTTGAGAGTATTTTGGTTTCTAGAGTATTCTGGTCCCCAGTTTATCTTTCTCACTGGCTCAGGATATGTTGAACATGAGAATGGAAACAACTTTATAATGCAGCAGCATGAAGACCTTTTGGTCGTTGCAAAGCAAGCTAATCTGAAACTAGGGCTGTCACTCTGCTAAAGAAATCTTGGTTAATCAACAAAGTTTTTAGTCTATTGATTGAGTAAATGTGCATAAATCTGCCAATGCATTCAATTACTATTGCTGGAAAGCAACACCTTTTCATTGCAACGTTCTGTGTTCAGTGCAACCTTCTCTACCAAACAAAGCACTTGATCTCAAAGTAAGAGTATGAGGATTCGTTACATTCTTGTGCTCTTGATACCCATTTCCCCTGTAAGAATAGGTGCTATCAATTAAAGATGCCATGCAGGAGAAACAATGGGAGCAAAGGGGAAATGTAGAGAATGATTACTGTGGCATCTCAATGGTAAAGTTTTACCACATATTCAGGTTCCACTTCCGGAGCTTGCTTGCTTGCTTGCTTCCTTCCTTCCTTCCTCCATTCATCCAATATTGGTATTTCTACTTCAGTGTGTCACAAATATTCACTCACATGCACAAATAAAATACCTTGCAAGCTATGCCCTTGTACAAAGTGTTTAGTCTTGCATCCAGAGTATGGAAATGATAGGATTGCGTCCATCTCAGAAGGCAAGGATGATTGCAGAGAGCTTTCAATTCCCCACCCCACCCCAGACCTCAGATGTGGTGGTGAAGGAAGATTCAATCTTGCCGTATGCATTTTAATGATACAGGCATATGGTTAAGGCAGGAATAGGCAACTTGGTGCCTGGCCGGCAGATGTTTGGGACTGCAACTCCCATAAGCTCCAGCCAGCATGGCCAATGGTCAGGGATTTTGTGTGTTGTAGTCCCAAACATCTGGAAGGCATCTGGTTGCCTACCCCTGGCTTAAGCTCACAAAAGTCATATTATTATTATTATTATTATTATTATTATTATTATTGTTATTAATTCCATTTATATACTGCCCCATAGCCGATGCTCTCTGGGCGGTTTACGAAAATTAAAAACATTGAACATTAAAAAACACCGATATACAAAATGTAAAACCATAAAAAACATAGAAACAATTATGATGAAATCCTGCATCAAGAAACATTTGTCATTCACATGAAGTTAAATGTTGAAGTGGATTTGAAAACGTGAGCATTGCTGAGCAATGTCTGTAAAACAGCTCTTTGTGCAACAGAAGGAATTGGCATTTTGTTTGTCGATCACAGCCATCAGTCTCCCAATAATTCCTCAAGGTTCAAAATTACTGTGAGGAAATTGGTATTACAGAAAAAACTTGACTTGTAGAATTGAACTAGATGGGCCGATGTCCCTGCCCATATTCAGTTATTAGATGGAGGGAAGGGAGAGTGAAATTTCAGCATACATGCAGAACAACCTGTTCTTCCCTGCAGCATTTCAAACAACTGTTCAGTAAGATCTATATCATGAATGATGTAGAACATGCTAGTTTTTATCCAGCAATATACATAACTCAATATATGTGCACTGTGTGAAGAAAATAGAGCTGCTTTTCTATAGCAGGGTAACCAAGAAGGGTAAAGAGCCACTTGACGCAAGCTCATTGCCACAAGCAACAAAGATGCTTTGGTTAGAGATGGATTGCTGGAGTCGTGAAATTATTTAAATGATCTCTTTAATGTACATGTTGTCATGTTGACCCCGAAAAATGCTGGCGGGATGCTAATGTACTCAGACTGCTGTGTGAAGTGGATCTGTTTACACCTCACATTTACAAAGATGAGCATTCAGGGGCTAAGAGCTATTTTAGTTTCCCTTTGGAGTTTTTCCTCTTAAAACAATGAAGTGTCGCAATGAAATCACGCATATGAAGTTGACTCACCTGTTTTCTCTGCTCGCTTTCTAGGCCACCTTGGGTCTAGTCTACAAAATGCATGCCACCATAAATTAGTCTTTTTAACTGAGTAATTTTTATTTATTTCAACATAATAACCATAACAACATAAAATACATACATAATCCTCTACAATCCCCCCCGTGCACCCCCACCCCATGAGACCTTCTCTTAATCATTCTTCATCTTTCCAAAAGTTTATCGACTCTTTTGAAGGTTTTTGCCCCTTCCCCGATCTTAATACATATTCCAAAAAGGGACTCCATATTTCTCCAAAATCATTCTTACTGGACATTCCCCTCTTTATCCTCATTTTACAAGTCAGCATATCATTCAAAGCCATATCCCATATTTCTTTATACCATTCTTCTATTGTATAGCTTCCTTGTCCTTTCCAATTTTTTGCAATCATTATTCTAACGGGTGTCAGGAGGTTGTTTACCAATTCTCTCTTAGTTATATTCTCCTTCCCTCTATCCCATATTGCTAGTAGAGCAAACTTTGGGTTTAACTCCAATTTACTTCCAATTATTTCACTTATTTCTTTAAACACCCTTTCCCAAAATTTTTGTACATATTCACAGCTCCACCACATATGAAAATAGGTTCCAACCTCCTGGCAACCCCTCCAACAGTTTTTAAACACTTTTTTTATCAATCTGGTGAAATCTAACAGGTGTTAGATACCATCTCCACACTATCTTA
The DNA here is from genome assembly GCA_029215795.1 of Anniella stebbinsi. Taxonomy (NCBI): domain Eukaryota; kingdom Metazoa; phylum Chordata; class Lepidosauria; order Squamata; family Anniellidae; genus Anniella; species Anniella stebbinsi. The sequence goes on from JARDYH010000010.1 coordinate 9,121,893, forward strand.
TAAAAATTCTCCTTAATTCTAATCGACAACAGCTTTAACATTCTTGCATTCCACAACCTCTCCCAGTTATAATCAGTATTTTTTTCCTTAAATTAGTCTTTTTGAGGTGGCAGAAGTCTCTTTATTGTTTTTACCTGTGTAAGAATATCTTCATAAATCTGATTATATATATATATATATAATCAGATTTATGAAGATATTCAAATTGAATATGAAGATATTCAAATATTCAAATTGCTCTTCTGTAAACACACAAATTTGAGAAGAACATGATTGGAGATATTTCTCAGGCAACAGAACCTATTTTCCTTAAGCTGTGATAAAAATAGCTCTTTGAGTGGCGTTTTTATGCCTTGAAGAAGGAAGTGTTCTGCTTTGAATGTTCACCTTCCTATGACGGAGAGGTCTTCTCTTGCTAGAAATTTTAACAGTGGGAAACATCAAAGTATATCTTAAACCCCTAACTGTATATGCATTTTCTTCTTGAACCCTGCAAATGGTGGCATTGGTACAGCAAACATCACCCCCACCCCTATACTCTACTTAAAAGTAATATAATCTAATAGGATTTTATAGTTCTATCTGGTGGTGGAAAATACATTTCCAACAAGATGGATTTGCAGTATCTTTCCAAACTAAGATGTTAATTATATCCCTGACATGATTTGCACGGTTCTCATATGAATACAGGAAGCTGCTTTATCCCAAGTAAGGTCATTGGTCCACATAGCCCAAAACTGTCTAGTTAAACTGATAACAGTTCTCCGAGGCCTCGGGATCTGCTGCCTGAGATCTTTTAGATGAGGATGCCAGGGAACAATGTAATACACAAGAATTTCAAAATTATTGTTAAGTTAAATGGTGTGGTGGAAGTTCTGAAAATTGACCAACTCTCCCTACTAAGCATTTTGGCTACTTGTAGAGAATGACTGAGGAGTATCTTGACATTGCTTATTCATTGTACAGCAATCATTAATATGCAGGTGGCCAGTAGATAGAGTAATAAGATATGGCTCTGCTTTTGTGAAATGTCTTTAATTATACCGTATGTGAGCTTCTGCCCTCAATTTTCTTTTTTGAGAGGGAAAGCCATACTAAACTTTACGGTTTGATATGGCTTGAAAAGAAACACAACAGTGAATATATTGATGCAACTTTTTAAAAAAATCAGGTATTAATATAAAGTAAACTTGTCTCCCAGAAACTGACACACATGACAAACATGGGAAAGTCCCTAAGCCTTGATCTGGATTGTTACAGGTCTCAAAAGCTATACTTGCCACAGTGATGAGATAATGACCCAGTTTGGGCGAGATATGAACAAGCCCACACAGGCTCCTTCACCTCTTCCTTCAGAGTGTGAGCATTACAACCAGGAAGCCTCTGATGAACCATACATGGTTTTTTATTTTTTAAGAACCAGGAAATGATAGTTACCATCTTTGGAACAAGCCAGGATATAAAACCAGCTTCAAACTATGGTTTAATATCCTGGCTCGTTCTAAAGATGATAACTGCAATTTTCTAGTTTGAACAAAATGGGAAACTGTGGTTAGTTAGAGACTTGCTGGTTCTATTGCTTGTGGGAAGAATAGAAGGGATGTATATTGGCTTGTTCATATCTTGTCCAAACTGGGCCATTAACTCATAACTTTGGCAAGAGACTTTCTTAGTATAGATTTGAGAAACATAACAATCTAGATGATCTTTTTGACAATGTTTGTGAGTTTGTTGGGAGCGACAGGCGAAAGTCTTGTTTATATCTCTGCTTATGAAGCAGAGCAAATATAATCCAAACATGGTCAGTGTGTCCACTTAGTTTCTTTGCTAAGTACTGCAAGGGAGCCCCCTGGAGGAGAGCCAAGGGAGTTGTTACTGCACATATATGAATAGTTCATCAAAGGTGTTCTAGTTCAGCCAGCGTGTGTTGAGCATGCGCCAAAACCAACTGCAATGTGACTGAAGAAGTGTTCATTCACTCAATTGTGCTGCAGGGTGAAAACCAGCATTGGCTTCATGTGCAGTTTACCATTGGAGGTGCATACTCCTTGAAGTGAAATAAACTCCCGTCATTTGTGCATGTGAAAGCACTATATAATATACTTCTGGATAAATCTTGCAGGTATATTTTTGCAGTGTGTGTGAATATAGCCTGAGCCTGGAAGACAACTTTTTGCAGACTTAGTTATCTGTTTGTTTAAAATATCTGCCTAAAAAACCCCACAAAGTGGATGCAATTCAGCATAAAACAACACTATAATAATGTAAAAATAGCATAAGATTCACAACAATAGAACTGGATAAAGCCAAACAGTAGCAGGTGTAACATTTAATTCAAAGGCCTAATGAAGTTTTCATTATGTACCTAAGAAGGCACAAAGCGGCTCAGATAAGCTTCTCTAGGAAAGGAGTTCCAGAAATGTAGGATTTTGTTTTGAGTACTCTAGGTCTCCAGAGATATACAATTGTGCAGTTCCTATATTTTCAGCCTTAAGCGGGCTTCGGACATATAACACCCAAAGCTATATCACCCAAAGAACAAGTGGATGTGTGAGTCATTTCCATGTCTGCTTTTTTTTTGGTTTACTTCAGTAATAGAATCTGAAAAGGAAACCCACACAGCTGGAGCCCCTGAATTTCTCTGTGAGCCTGATAACATAAGTTCCCTCTTTGGCTGTTATTGTGTGGGACAAAAGTAAAAATGCACGTGACTTGTACGTTGGCTTTTTGCCACACTTCGTAATAATCCACAGCTGCTTTGCATGCAAATTCATATTTTACAGAGATGATTGCCATGGTGCCTGCAAACATACACTGGTCATATGCCAAGGAGCTGCATATTTGTAGCCACCATGTATCCCCTTCACATGTTAAGATGTACACCAGGACACCGTATTCAGCTGTCTCTATAACCAGTGTTTGGAATTGCTGATGTCACTGTCATCAAATGTTCATTAACACATGGCCCATGACAGTAGCATCTGGTATGCCATGATAGAATGTGTATTGACCTGATTCCGCTGTGCAAACAAACCCAGGTTTCCAGTTTTTAGTGACAATGTTCTAGTGAAGGTTACAGATGTTCACCAAGACAGATGTGAATAGAAGGCAAGTGCGGATGGTGGTGATGTCATTACAAAAATGGTGAAATAACTATGAACTTGGATATCTACTATGGCCAATTTACAGCCATCAGACATCAAAAAGGAATAAAAATATAAAATACCTGTCAGGGCATGATAGGTCATGTCCTAGAGTCCTTCAGATCAACGAAAAATTGGGACTAAATTGACTTGAGAGACCAGGGGTAGCCCTTCATTTAGAACCCCATCAGAAGATGGTACTGAACTTGACATGGTACCTATTTCAGCATACAGCTCCCATGATCCCTTACCATTGACTATGCTGGATACGTCTGATGGGTGCTGTAAGCCCAAACATCTGGAGGGCCATAAGTTCCCTAGCCCTGTACTAGCAATTCAAATCACAGAAAACAAAGACATCAAAGGTTTTTAAATTGGAGAGACATTATAAACTCAAACTGTTTGATATCACTTTCATCTTAACATGCACAGAGGACTCTCTTATAGAAGTAGTGGAGGAACTCATCTTGTGGTGAATTCACTGGACTGCAAATTAATTATAAATACCTGAAATTTTATGCATGTATTTAGATAAACCTTCCTGAATGAATTTCCAAACCAAATCCAGAATTTCCTTGTGTAAATCACACCTGAAATACCTGGGAATCTGCCTAGTGACAACTCTCAATACATTTTAAATTGAATTACAATCTTAATTTCATAAGTGAAACAAGATTTGAAAAACTGGAGCAAAACCAATCTTTCATGAAAAATATTACTTTTGAAAAATAGGCCAAGTCTGCCTTTCACAATCAAAATGATAGAAAGCCTATGCAGCCAACAGTATTTTTGTGAACATTCATTCAGTCTGATTCCTTTACAAAGGCATTCACACATAATGATAAGCCAGGAAACCAGGCTTATTAAACCATAATGTATGTAAACTGCATATTGGTGAAGCCCATTACCTTTTGTTTTGCTTCTCATGCAAGTGGGTAATCAAATGAGACATAGATAGCTTAGTGTTACTTCCAGACCCAGGCTTATGGTTTATTGCACCCAGATTTACAGTCCTGACTTGTTCAAGCACAATAAAACATAATCCTGGGTTTGGATGTAATCCTAAACTATCAACAGACTATGTGCACGTTGTGGTTTAATAAGCCAAGAATCGTGGCTTATTGTTATGTGCAAACATGGCCAATATCATAGAATCATAGAATTATTGAGTTGGAAGGGACCACAGGGATCATCTAGTCCAACCCTCTACAATGTGCAGGACAACCAATTAAACCATCCTTGAGAGGTGGCTGTTCAGCTTCTTCTTAAAAACCTCCAGAGATGGAGAACCCACAACTTCTGTAGGTAGACTGTTCCACTGTCGTACAGACCTTACCATCAGGAAGTTTTTCCTTATATTTAATCAGAATCTAGGTAGCTGTAACTTATACCCATTATTTTGGATCCTAATTTCTGTTGCAGTGGTGAATAGTTCTTGACCATCTTCCCTGCAGCATCCTTTTATGTAGTGAACACTGCTAACACGTCTCCCCTCAGCCTTCTTTTCTCCAGACTGAACATCCCAAGTTCCTTCAGCCTGTCTTCATACCCTCCTCTGAACCTGTTCTAACCTGTCGATGATTATCCACAAAATAATGCTGGACATAATTTGTATTTATTTTATTTGCCATTTTTTTTTCTGTGCAAGTAATACTATTTCAAAGCAAAAATAATTAAAACAAAACATCCCAGAGGTTACATAGTGCTTTCACAGGAGTAAATCTGCTGGCAAGGAAATGTCTGCCACTTCACTTTTGCTTCATGCTGCAAATCTTCAGTAGAAGCTCTGGTGCAACTCATTTCACAGCATAGGCTGGCTAAACTGCAGCAGAGATTTGAAGTGTGGTATACTAAATTATCCCATTTCTTTGTATTCTTTCCTTCAAGTGTGCTTGTGATTTGGTTTTGGAAACACACTTCTGTGAAGAGTTGGTTCTGTGCCAAAGGAAACAACTAGGATCATTGCATGGCCCTTGTGATTCAGCAGGAATCAGCTGAGCCCAATCTTCTTATGTTTAGGGAAATGTCACCCAGAAGCAGCTCATCCTTTGGAGCAAGCAGTGCATCTCCTTCAGCTAGAAGTAAAGGGGAAAAGCCATCTGTTTGAGATTCTTGGGTCCAGGGTGCAAAGTTCCTATGCAATGTCCCCTCCTTCCTGCTTTCCTCCTGGAAAATGCTAGGATACTCTAGGATTTTCCTGGCACAGCCTGTGAAAAGCAGGTACCTGTGTGGCAGACCTAGGAGCATCAACTCGTTTGGAATATAAGAACCAGACCCTCCAGCCCTGATGAATGCTACTGCTTGCGAATTTGACTTCGCCCTGCCCTGTTTTAAGGAACTGCATATCAACTTATCGCAAGCATCTTGGGGCTCTACAGCGGATTACCCAAGGCTCTGGCGCCTACATATAAGCCATCCTCGCTAGACCCAGGGGGACAAGTGCAGTCCAGTTCTTATGCCACTTCTGGGATGAATGGTTGTGTTCAAAGTGCTGCTTGGTTCTAAAATGTGTAAGGATGATATAAAATGCATGCTTATGCAGAACATGTTTTGGGGGCAGACCACGTATTCTGGGATTGAGCTGACCTCTCTCTAATTCACCTAAAACAGTGGTGGAATGTTAACCGTACAGTTATAAATGCTCCAGTGGGGCAAGATGTGTGTTTCCTATTTTGTATCTTGTGTAACATTTCCTGTGAAGGGACTTGGATGCTTTATGGTAAGAGAGTGAACATGTTTTCTCCTGAGCTTCGTGGAGGGCATTTTACACCTGGGAATGGTGCCTCCTCCTCCTGGAACAAGAAAGGGCAGGGTCTGCTGTAGCGAGCATGTTTTCTCCCACCTGGGATGGTTGTTGTAAAAACACCGATTTGGTGACAATTGCCCCCATCATGCCCAATGGCAGAGCTCTTTCCGTTTGGCGGCTGGGACCCCAATATCTAAGGCCACTAGAGTAGGGTGACCAGATAAAATCCAGGTCAGGGCTCATGTAACTTTAACAGTTGTAGAGAAAAGGGAATTTCAGCCAGTGTCATTTGTATGCAGTTAGTTCCTGGTGATATTCCCTCTTCATCACAACAGTTAAAGGTGCAGGCACTATACTAGAGTGATCATATACAAAAGAAGACAGGGTCCCTGCAACTTTAACAGTTGTGAGGAAGAGGGAATTTCACCAGGAACTAATTGCATACAAATGACACTGACTGAAATTCCCTTTTCTCTACAACTGTTAAAGTTACAGGAGCCCTGACCTGGATTTTATCTGGTCACCCTACACCAGAGAAACCCTCACAGTTTGGAGCTGCCTTTACTCCCTTCCCTTTCCCACAGGGAAAGCCGAGTCCTTGTTTATAATGTTTCAGGGGATGTCCCAGGGTTGTATGGTGCCAAGCTCTACTGTTTCTAGGTGGCTCAGATAATGCATAATTCAGATTTATCATCCTGTAGGGAAGAACCTGCTTGAGGGAATTGCAGCTCATTTCTTTAGAGGAGGAACAACGGCCCGTAAGCTTGACACCAGCACCGATAGAGGATATTTGCAGAATGGCCACACGGCCCTTGGTACATACCTTTTCAAAACAGTATAAACTAGACAAGCTGTCCCTGGCATTAGCAGCCTTTGGTTGTATGGTATTTCAAAGGGTAGTGATGTAAAGAGCTCATTTAGTTTCAGGTTACAATTTTCAATGCCAGAAAGAAGAAGATGGAATCACTTTTCTTCAGAGTGGTTGAGGGATGACCTTCGTCTTCCAGCTATTCTGGGGAATGGGATGGCTCCTTCCCCTGGAGAGGCAAAGAATTGAAATGGGCCCTGCCTACTTACTCCAGGATGGGGTACCATCCCAGGGGTAGAATGCCCCCTGTGATGCTCAGAAAAATGAAATTCATGTTATTCCCCTCCCCCCCCTTTTCATGTTATTATTGCTTAGAGTTTATTGTGAGCCATGACCTTTGATATGTAACAGCTTCATCAGATGGATGAAGTAATATGAACTCTGAATGTGTGATGCCCTGATCAGCATGCAGAATCCTTCCCTTAGTACCTGCTTCTCTAGGTTTTTGTTTAAAATGAGCCTGTTGCACTTAAGGGGACAGCTTGGTGTTTTCCTGTTACTTAGGTTGGAGTGTGTTTACATCAATACACAAGCACAATGTGTTAGAAATTCTGTTCCGCTGAGCCCCAGAGGATCTCCTTCTCTGAAACATTGATGCCATGATTAAACGGGCTGTTATCCTCTTTTCCCTCCTCCAGCGAGCACTTGTCCTGCGCCTTCACATTCTTCCTCCACGGGGAAAGTAATGTATGTACAAGTGTGGAGATCGCCCAGCACCAGCCAATCTATCTAATCAGCGAAGAGCATCTCCACACGGCCCAGTCCTCCCCCATACCATTCCAAGGTAGGTGGTTGTGTGTGTGTGTGTGTGTGTGTATTGTCCCATGCACTGTCTAGATTAGGAGTGAGCAGCACATGCTCCCTGGAGTGCACGCGGCCCCCAAGCCTGCACGATCTGTAGCTCATTTTATCTTCACAACTTGCCCAGTGAATTAGGGTAGCTTACAAACAAGTTGCCATTTTTCATGCCACTTTAGTACACAAAAAGTTTTGGAAGCGAATTCACGCCTGACAGTGGTAGGTTAACATATTTTATCTGAGTCCTAAGGAACATTGTTATCAAAGAGAGAGGCCAATTAAAAAGAAATAGTTGCCAAGAATGTTTTAACTCATGATTGGAAAATATAGTCCAGGTTAGATATAGGCAAGAGCCATGGTTTTGCTTATGTCAGGGCTGTGTCTCAGGCTCATTAACCTCTTTCTCCCTCCCCCACACTCTGCGCCCCATCCTCTGATTCCCTCCCTCTCTCCCCAGTCCATGATAAACTATGGAATGTCTTCATGGTTTGTGATGACCATCTTTTGTTTGATTTGAACCAGAACTGGAAACAATTGTTTGAATCGGTTTTCCTGTTCTTCTTTGCAGCTACCATAGTTTGTTTGTTTGCATATAACAGCAAACTATAATTGTCATGAACTAGAACATGAGTGGGGGTGGAGGGGAGAAAGTGCTTGAGCTCAGCACATGGCCCTGAAAACCCAATCATGTTTTGGCTGTGATGTTTGAACTGGGCCATATACATTGCTGAATGAAAGTAGTCAGCTGCTTTCTACAGAAAGTAAACAAAAAGGCCTTTCTAAATCCAGATACTTCTGAACCAAGCATACTTCGTAATCTGTGCCTGCCTTCTCCCCCACGTGCCAAAGACAACTCATGTCCATGTGATTATAAGGATCTTTTTTGTAATTCTCATGTCTCCTTATATATGCTTCTAGCAGCACTGCTTAATTAATTGTATAAAGAATGTAGCAGTATGCCTGCTTTTGGTTTAGGAAATCAGATCATATTATACACGCAGTATGTGTATGTGTGTGGTTATTATTTTTTTAAAATAAAAAAATGGGTGCAATGGATTGAACTTTAAGAATACAGGTTTTTGAGGTTCTGGCCCATATTCATAATCCCTTCTTGGAACTTTAGCCTGGTGGCAGACAATACGAACACTCAGTAGCAGCTCTTGGGATTTTGCAGTTGTCTTTTTCCGCCTTGGCTCTCACAGTCCCCTGGGTTTAGGCATTCCTCCTTTGATATTAACCTTTCTTCCTCTACTTGAATAGGCGCCTTGAATACATTTTTCTTTCGGATACTTTCAGGAGACTCACTCTGGGATACAACTTCAGTGTGTTTATTTCCTTTCCCACCGTTAAATATCTGTTGAAAGTGGATTTCACATGATCTGGTAGTTTGCTGCAGGGTGGATTGATTTAAATCAAAGCAATATAAATTGGTGGCATAAGTTAGCGAGAGAGAGAGAGAGAGAGAGAGAGAGAGAGAGAGAGAGAGAGGTTTAAATCAAGTGTCCCATTTGGTAATTAATGCATTTCCTGGTGTATCGTGCATACAAATTGGTTGGTATAACATTTAACAAATATCGATTCACAACTAAATAGAGTCTTTAGATTACCTAGGAACATAATCTATAACTTTTAGTCATGTAGTCCCCATCCTTTCACGTGAAAGAATTACATCTGCTTAGAGAGATGAGGGAACTAATTGTAAAATAATGGGTTTCTCTTTGACTGTTTGGTCAAGTAGAAGGCACTCTAAGCAAATTCATTTACTTGAAGGTGAAGGCCACAGTTCAGCAGAGAGAAATACGTTTAAGCTTGCTTACCTCTTTGCTAGAAGCAAAAGGCTAGTAATTATTGTGTGTAACTCCCCCCCCCCCCAAGAAATGGAACATGAATGACCATGCACTTTTCGAAACTAGTGTCCATACCCTTTGAGAATTTAAATTTGCAACAAAAATACAATATCTGACCTATTTATACAATATATGACCTAAAGAAATAGTGTGCCATGTTTGTAATGCTCCTCCATTCCTATCATGAACCTTTCAGGAAAAAAACAAGTGTCTTAAGCTCACTGTGTTTGATAAAGGGCAATGGATGAGTTTTATTATGTTTATTTCATTTTGAACCAGATTGTTTTTAAAAAATGGTGCTTAATATAATTGCCATATTTTAAAAAGCAAAAAGCAATCCAATCAATATAAACCAAAACTTGTGTACCCCGTTTCGCTGTAGTAGTACACACAGTCTCACCAACTATTAGTTTGTGGGACTACTATAAGAATTAAAAAGTTGTTTACAGAAGTGGACAACATGTTTTGCTTGATAGTGCTTGCCAACAATGTGCCTGGTGCTGTACGAATTCACGTCTTTTAAAAGTTTTCTAAATTTAGACTGTGGTTTAGAAAAAAAGTGAGTAAACAGAGGAAGAAGAACATACACAGAGAAATTCGAAGCATATTTAAAACAGCAAATGCTTCTCGAGGAATAGAATACGTTTGCAAAAAAAGAGGGTTTATGGGAAAGCTAAATAAATAGAAAAAGGTTTTCAGCAGAGGCTTGAAACTAGATGTTCAGAAGGCATTTGCACATAACGTTAATTCATTGATTATTTTACCCATGGGTTGTTGAATTCTGGGGTGTCATGATATATGAATACAGCTGTGGTAACAAACCATGGTTTGTTAAGCACGAACAACCCAAAAAGAGAACCCATAGTTTGCTGTTGGTTTATGAACTCTGTGTTGCTTAAACCATGTGTTGCCGTTAAATGTGAACCCAGAAACATGGGTTCTTCTTCGTGGTCTCTGTGCATCACACATATGGGCTCTGCGCCGGCGCCGAGCCCCAATCGGGAAACTTCACTAGCTAGCTTAGTGCTTTTTTTGGCGGGAACCCCTCCCCCACCATCCATCGCGCATGCTCCGGGTCCCGCCTTACCTCAGTTCTTCTTCGACCGCGTAGCTGATCGCCTCGCGGGAGACTTCTCCGGACGATTCTTCGTCGTAGTTTTCTGAGGAAAGTAAAACAGTTTTTTCTCTTAGCTTAGTGTTAGGTTAGTCTATTGTTAAAAAAAAAAAAAAAAAAAAAAAAAATTTAAATTAAAGTAGTTATTTAGTGTTAAGTAGTGGACATCTTGTCCATAATAGTTATGGCGCAAGCGGCGCTTTTCAAGAATTGTTCCCACTGTAGGGCTAAAATGACCCTAACTGATGGACACTCATTGTGCCTCATTTGCCTGGGAGAAGGGCATGTGGTAGACTCGTGCACGCATTGCCTGACCTTTTCCCGCCAGACCAGGAAAAATCGGGCAGACAGGCTCAAAAGCCTGTTATGGAGTAAGGCCTTGTCCGCGGTAGATAGACCAAGACAACCTTCCCCAGTGGACTCAGAAGGGGGTCGTTCGCCATCCGGGGAGCGTGGGCACAAGCCTATAAATCGCTCGCGACCGGCATCTCCCTGCTCCTCCCTGCCTAGGGACGCTGCAGAAGCGCCTTTGCCGCGACCTGTGAAGGAACCATCTTCCAAGAGGTCCACTTTGGCGGCAAAAAAGGCTACTAAGACAAAGCAGTCTGCGAAGTCGAAGCCGTCGGCATCGACACCGAAGCTTCCTTCGCTACCGAAACATTCAAGAAAACGCTCGACTCCGAGAGAGGATTGCCTCCCTACTCTTAAGCGGCCATCGACATCGCCGCTGGAGCCATCGGCAGCGAAACGGCCCTCGGCCTCGACATCGGGCCAACATTCGGCGTCGAAGGAGCGGACATCGGCATCGCGCCACCCCTCGGCGTCGAAGGAACGGCCGTCGGCATCGAGCCACCTCTCGGTTTCTAAGGACCGGCCGTCGACGTCGGGCCGCCCCTCGACATCGAGAAATAAACCAACTCAGGTGGCGTCGACATCGAGCCGACAATCGGCACCGTCGACACCACGACTCTTTGAACCGTCGGTACCGACAACAAAGTCCGCGACGGTACAGAAGAAGCACACGGCTCCGACCCCGACCCGCCCGGCATCTTCGCCGCTTCTGTCTCAGCGGTCTGCCCCAATGACACCAAGGGCCTCGTCGTTGCCGCCACGCTCAGCCCTCCAAACTTTGGATGTGGAGGTATACTCATCGGACTTGGAAATCACGGACGTTATCCCGGCAGATACTTCTTTCAATCACGACGATGAGGACAGACCTATTGAGGAGTACCATCACTCTTCACCGCTCGGTGTCGCGGCATCCCCGACGTCGAGGGCTTCTAAAGCGACCTACCGGTCTCGATCCCCCTCTCGGTCTCGCTCTCGTTCTCGGTCCCGACACTGGGAGTCGGCTTCCGATAGATCTAGAAGTAGATCTCGACACCGGGAGGCTCCGAGATACCTTTTCGATCCCTATACAGGGAAAAGGATTGGACGGTCATCCTCGCAGCGGGAGAGTAGATATCGCCAATTGCCTGCTGCAACTCACTCTTCGACGGCTCTTGTGCCGAGACCATTGTCGCCAACATCTGGAGATGACTATGCCTCGGACACTTCGTCCTTACGTTCCCGGGCTCCATCAGTTCCATCTCCCCCGGAAGGGGTGGGGTCTAGGGACAGACCATCACCATCGTTAGAGTTAGGCAATTTCTCTGACCAGATGCAGAGGATGGCTCAGTCCCTCGGCTTAGACATTAATCAGCCACAGGAGGACCTAAATGACAAAATTTACGACGTCATGTATGAAGAGCCAGCGCCTCAGCTTAACCTGCCGTTAGTACCAACTCTTTTAAAGACCTTTAAGAGTGCGTGGGAAACACCGGCTACAGTTGGAGCTACTTCCAAACGTTTGGAGACTTTATACAAAGTTAAGGACGCCGATGCGCCTTTTCTGTGTAACCACCCCAGACCTAACTCTATTGTGGTTGAATCGTCACTAGGACGCAGTGCTAAAAGCCATTCCACACCTGTTGATAAGGAGGGCAGAAAGCTGGATACGTTTGGTCGTCGTGTGTACTCTTCAGCTACGCTAGGCTTTAAAGTAGCTAATTATCAGGCTACCATGGCTAGGTACCAGCTGTTTCTCTGGAACAAGATTTCCGCATTGACTGATTACCTTCCAGATGATCAACGCGAACTAGCCAGAGTTTTCCAGGCTGAAGCGACCAGACTATCCAGACAGCAGTTAACGACGGCAAATCACCAGACGGATTGCGCGGCAAAAGCCCTTGCGGGGGCAGTTGCTTTGCGTCGCCACGCCTGGTTGCGCACCTCCACGTTGCCAGCTGAGACAAAATCTAGGATCGAGGATCTCCCGTTTGACGGGGAGGGCCTATTTCATTCGTCCACTGATAACACCATGGACGTTATCCACAAGTCTAAGGTGACGGCTCGTAAGATGAGCGCGCCAGCACAGCAGCAGACGCAACCACAATCTCGTTCGCGTCGTTGGTACCGCCCCTTCCAGTACCAACCTAGACGTCAGCAGGAGCGCACCCAGCGTTTTCAGACACACCAGTCTCAGTCTTCCTTCCAGCCAAGAAAACAGACTAACAAATACAGCAAGGCACGTCGCCAGGACCAGCCGTCGAGACGGCGTCTTTGACTCCATTCCTCTACTCTTGCCTCGAGCTCAGACCAACAGGCTCCAATCCTTTCTGCATCGTTGGCGATCCATAACAACCGACGAGTGGGTGCTCTCAACGATTTCCGAGGGCTACCTCATAGAGTTCCAAGCTTTTCCACCTCTCGGCACTGTGAGGACTACCCCCCCGTCTCCCACACTGCTACACGAAACAACAACCCTGTTGCAAAAGAGGGCAATCGTCCGCGTCCCAACGAGACTTTTAAAAGCGGGTTTTTACTCGCTCTACTTCACGGTTCCAAAGAAAGACGGCGGACTGCGTCCCATAATGGACCTCAGACATTTGAACAAGTTTATAAAACTAAAGAAATTTCGCATGATTACGTTGGCCCAAATCCTGCCCCTCCTAAAACGAAACTGTTGGTTCACCCTGGTGGACCTCAAGGACGCCTACTTTCACATCCCGATACACCCCACTCATCGCAAATATCTGAGATTCGTTGTTGGGGGAAAGGCGTTTCAGTTTTCAGTCCTTCCCTTTGGCCTCCGGACGGCGCCAAGGGTATTTACCAAGTGTATGGCGGTAGTGTGCGCCCATCTCAGATCACAGGATGTCGAGCTCTACCCTTACCTCGACGACTGGTTGATCGTTTCTCCATCGCGGTCGCGAGCACTCTCCGACGTCAACCTGGTCATGTCTTGCCTGGACAGCCTGGGTCTGCAAATAAACGAAGAAAAGTCCATTTTTCGCCCCACACAAACAATTCAATTTATAGGGGTGATTCTAGACTCAACCGCGGGAAGGGCGTACCTGCCACCAGAACGCGCTCAAAAGATCGTATCTCTGGCCGCCAAGCTTCACCGACACTTCCGTGCAACAGCGTTCGCAGTGCTTCGCCTCCTAGGTTTCATGGCTTCGGCAGTATTCGTTGTTCGCTGGGCTCGTCTCCACATGCGTCCACTACAACAACTCCTTCTCAAGCACTACCGGCCTTACCTAAATCCAAGGAGAATAATACTTACCATTGCGAAGGTTGTCCTCCCTTCTCTCCGTTGGTGGTCTTCCACCGCAAATCTGGCCCATGGCATGCCGTTTCATCAAAAAGATCCCACTCGAATTGTTACTACAGATGCGTCTCTGCAGGGGTGGGGGGCACATTACAACGACCTGCAGATTCAAGGAAAATGGTCACAGTCAGAGTCCAGACTCCACATCAACCTCCTGGAATTTCTGGCTGTAAAGCGGGCGCTACACGCTTTTTTACCACACCTTCAGGGACACAGGGTTCGCATCCTGTCGGACAACACCACTGTGGTGTGGTACGTCAACAAAGAAGGCGGGACAAGATCTCCGCGCATTTTACAGTTGGCACTAGATATTCTTCATTGGGCCATTCGCAGGGACATCTGCCTGACCGCGCTTCACATTGCGGGAACGGACAACACGAAGGCAGATATACTAAGCCGGGAGTTCACCGACACCCACGAGTGGGAGTTATCCCAGGACGTACTGACGCGTCTGTTCGCAAAGTGGGGCAAGCCGTCGATAGACCTGTTTGCGACTTCTGCAAATGCCGTTTGCCAGGACTACTGTTCTCGGGCCGGGATTGGACCTGCATCTCTCGGAGATGCATTCCAGTGGGACTGGTCCAACGGCTTCCTATATATGTTCCCCCCGTTTCCACTGATTTCGAAAACGGTGGCCAAGGCCGCAAGGTGTCCCCTGAACGCCATACTGGTGACCCCTTGGTGGCCAAGACAACACTGGTTTACCATCCTCTATCGTCTGTCGAGACGGCAGTGGTGGCGCCTGCCCAGGGTACCGCACCTACTGTCCAAGAACGCAGGGAGTATCCTGCACCCGGACCTGCAGACACTGCACCTCACAGCGTGGCGGATCCAACCAGATGGCAGTCATTAGATATGCCTTCGGCTCTGCGTTCCATCTTCGAAGCCTCCATCAAAATGTCTACAAGGGCTTCCTATGCTAGAAAATGGAGGCGGTTTACTAAGTTTGCCAATGACAAGGGTTTTCCAGTTCACGATGGCCCCATATCGGGGATCGTTAATTTCTTGTATTCACTTCATACGGCAGGCTTAAAACCCTCTTCAATCAAAGTCTACCTGGCAGCCGTGTCAGGACAACACGCGAAGATTGACGGCTATACAGCTTTCACACACCCAGTGGCAAAGACTTTTATGAAAGGGCTACGTCACATGTTCCCACCACTGCGCCAGATTGTTCCTCAATGGAGCTTATCGGTAGTTTTAACGGCGTTAATGACTAAGCCGTTCGAGCCGTTAGCTACGGTTGATCTCCGGTTGCTAACGTTTAAGACAATTTTCTTGGTCGCCATAACATCCGCTAGACGTGCTTCAGAGCTAGCGGCACTAATGGTGGGACCTCCTTACACCCAGTTTTTTCGGGACAAGGTTGTGTTACGTCCTGGCCCCTCGTTTGTTCCCAAAGTGTCTTCCATGTTCCACGTTAATCAAGATATAGTTCTTCCAACGTTTTTTAAGGAGTCTACAGACCCCCTCTCTACGGCTTTACACACCTTGGATGTGCGACGCGCCTTGGCCTTTTATAAAAAGAGGACAGAGTCTATCCGTAACTCGGAGAAGCTCTTTATATGCTATGGTGGAAAGACGAAGGGGTTAGCAGTTTCCCCCCAACGTCTGGCACATTGGATTGTGGACACTATTGTCCTGGCTTACCAAGTTCTTAACAAACAGCCCCCTGCTTCGTTCACAGCACATTCGACAAGGGGGCAAGCCACTTCGTCGGCCCTGATCCATGGTTCATCAGTTCCGGACATTTGCAGGGCGGCGACATGGTCCAGTGCCTCAACCTTTGTGAAGCACTACAGGCTGGACGTTAGGGCCGCAAAAGACGCTTCGTTCGGCCGAGCGGTCCTGTCTTCCATCTGTCAGTGACCCACCAGCGTGCATCCCCTCCTCCGGTAAGTTTGGCTGATTACTCGCCCATATGTGTGATGCACAGAGACCACGAAGAAGAAATGCAGGTTGCTTACCTGTAACTGTAGTTCTTCGAGTGGTCATCTGTGCATTCACACAACCCGCCCACCATCCCCTCGTTGCAACGCTATGGTGTATGCAGGAAGCTAGAGCGCATATGTCTCCTATTCCTTACCTGGTGCGAGGCCATAACGCGGTCTCAGGGAACTGAGGTAAGGCGGGACCCGGAGCATGCGCGATGGATGGTGGGGGAGGGGTTCCCGCCAAAAAAAGCACTAAGCTAGCTAGTGAAGTTTCCCGATTGGGGCTCGGCGCCGGCGCAGAGCCCATATGTGTGATGCACAGATGACCACTCGAAGAACTACAGTTACAGGTAAGCAACCTGCATTTATTCATGGATTGTTTTGCCAGGATACATAGCTGGCAGGCAAGAGTGGTAAAAACACCCCCCCCCCCCCCAGGTGCTCTATATACTAGTACTACAGTGCCACAAAGACATTTGGGATACAGTGAGGGAGCGGGCAATGAAGGAGGGAAGCAAACATCCCAAAGATTGAGAAAACAAACCAGAGTTTGTTTGATTGTCTCCAGACGAATCCCGGGCAGGGTAACAAACTATGGGTTAAATAAATTATTGTTTAGTGTTATGTGCAAACCATTGCATTGTAGATATTAACTGAAAAGTAATTTCTAAATATAAGAGTGGCAGAAGAGACCAGGAGGAGATGAGTTCGTAGAATGATTAAAGGTGGTCAGAGATGAAGAATAAAGGTGTAGAAGTGGACGGAGCCAAGAATTGAGGAGGATCCACTCAATTAACATGCAATGAATTAATTTGCATGTTATTTGTGAGAAAAGCTAGCTGCAAAGCCACAGCTAGAGGACGTATCGTCCTACTTACTCTGTAATCTTCTTACTCCAGAGTTATCCTCAGATTTGAAATCCTCAAGCCCAATGGCCTAAAACGCATCAGATGAGCTTAAATAATGACCCTCAGGGGTGGGGGTAAACTAATTAATTTGAACTGCTTCTTACTTGCTATCATGTTTTCAAATCTGTCTGTAGCTGAGAGGGCAAACATGCTCTCCTCTTCAACTAGGAGCTTCAGGCTGCACAGAATGTCTTGAGGGCCTTGACATTGCATTATTTGGCCAGGCTAATAAAGTTTAGATACCAATTTTAAATTGAATGGCAACAGCATTATACATTTGGCTAGACTAAAAGCACGTTCCTTTCAGCCAAAATATTTAGGGACTCCTGGGTTGTATTTGTCTCTGTGAGCTTTGTATAGCAAGAATCTATTTATCAGGACAAGATATAAGTCGCAATCCTGTGCACAGTTCCCTGGGAGTAAGACCTATTGAATGCAGTGGGACTGATGTCTGAGTAAGCCTCCTTAGGATTGCTTTACACAACTTTACGTGGAGGAGGTTGGAATGATTACTGGGATTGAGACTGCACACTGAAGAGTCTGCTTATGTTTTTTTTCAGTGCTGATAAGCCCATATGGTTTAAGCGGTACTTTAACAGGCCAAGCATACAAGATGTCAGACCCAGCAACCCGGAAGCTAATCGAGGAGTGGCAGTATTTTTATCCAATGGTGCTGAAGAAGAAAGAGAGCTTGAAAGAGGAAGAAGAGCTGGGATATGATGATGATTTTCCAGTGGCAGTAGAAGTCATAGTTGGTGAGGTTCAGTATTTTGCTTGAAGAACTTTTTCCCTTCTCCTGGTTCCAATTAAAAATAAAATAGAGTCTTGATAAGAAACAATTTTACTGTGGATCGGTTAATATTAGAGTATTTTGACATATTGCCTTGCATTTAAATTTGATGCTCTCTCCCTCACACAGCTTATGACAATTTTAGACTGTTTATTTATGCTCCCTTTCATTATAAAAAGGACTGTTCTTCTTCATGGTCTCTGTGCATCACACATATATGGGCTTCTGCGCCTGCGCGGAGGCTCGTCTCGGGAGAACTTCTATAGCTAATAGTTAATTTTAGGCGGGAACCCCTCCCCCAACGGCGAGTGCGCATGCGTGGGAGGGTTCCTGCCTCATACCTCAGTTCTTCTTCGACCGCCATCGCGGCTGCATCGTCGAGAACTTCGTCTTCGGACTTCTGTAGAGAGAAAGAAAAATAGTGAGATTAAAAAACTTCATTCTAGTAAAACTTACCTTTGGGTTCCCTTTTCCGCTTATGACCCTCCGGGCTCCCTTTAAAAAGTGCTCCCGTTGCGGTAGCAAGCTACCGCCTTCCGACAGACACAGCCTCTATCTTTTCTGTCTTGGAGAGAGCCACAAGGTCGCGTCTTGTGGGAATTGTCAAGCCTTTTCCAGGCAAACAAGAAAACATTGGGCTGATAAGCTGCGGGCCGAACTGTGGTCGAAGGCTTTAGCGGCGACTGATTCCTCGGCTATGGGATCTCCTCCAGCCACCTCAGCTCGCGACCTGGTCTCCCTATCGGTACCAGCCTCACCAGCAAGCTCCCAACATAGTGGAGCTCAAGGAGAGGCGCCCACTTTACCGGGCAAATCTCCCTCGACTATGACACCAAAAATACCCCCACGTAAGGGTCTAGCGCCAAGACTGCCCGAAGAGCAGAAAAAGAAAAAGAGGAAACATGAAGCCGAAAAAGTTCGTCGATTGACTATTCCACTGTCGACACCGAGGCTCGACACCAAGCCGCGGTCTCCATTCGCTGCCTCGACATCGATGCTGAAGCCAACTAGCGCACAAGCACCACGTAATACGCCTTCGCCTGCCGCTTCGATATCGAGGGTCGGGTCTTTTTCGAGGAGACAATCTTCCACCTCCTCCTCCTCTAGACTCGAGACGGAGCTGCGTCGTTCAACACCGACGTTCGTCACGGGGCAGGGGCGCACCTCGACACCGAGGCCTGAGACCAACACCGTCCAGCACTCAACACCGAGGCGCGAGGGGGACATGGTGCAACGCTCGACACCGAGGCATGAGGTCAGTACCGTACAACGCTTGGTACTGAGACGGCGATCAGACTGTTTTTCGGAAGGGGACATACAGAATTCCCCTCAATTTTCTCTAACACCAGGTCAGGTTACGACGCTCCCTCCAACTCTATCCTCACCGTTCCGACAGGATCACTACAGGGGACGCCCTCGATACCGGGAATCGACTTACCGCTCCCGCTCCCCAGCTTCTGATTGGGATAGACGCTCCCAGGCCTCCCACTCCTCCAGACGCAGCGATGCATGGGGGAGAGACCTCGCTCAGGAACACAGATCTGTCGCAGCCGACTACCCTATGCTGCCCATAGACCTGCCCCCATGACCGGCGGTGTTGAGAAATACATGCTCTCCCTCGCATCCTGCCTTACCTAGGGACGTTTCACACCACTACCACTCTGAGTGGGACTCAACCGCTCCGACTCTTTGTCCTCCACCTCGGGGCTTCCATCCGCACCATCGCCAACAGACTTGGTGGCTTCACAGGAACCGGTCTCCCCGTCGGATGACTTTGGCTCCTTCTCCGACCTGGTCCAACGTATGGCAAAATCCCTGGGCCTGGAAACAAATCAACCACAACAGCGGGTCATCGATACTATTTATGATGTCCTCCAAGCTGAAGCCGCCTCGACACCGGCTATCCCGTTCATTCCAACCCTCTTGCAAATCGTGCAACAAGCGTGGAAGAGCCCGGCCTCACTGGCGCCGACTTCCAAACGCCTTGAAAATATGTATCGGATTTGGGACAAGGAAACGGAGTTCCTGGTCACTCATCCTCCACCTAATTCCGTAATAGTGGAAGCTTCGCAGGGACGCTCCCAGAAAGCGCATTCAGCGCCTCTGGATAAGGAAGGACGAAAACTGGACTTGATGGGTCGCCGAATCTATTCCATGGCGGCACTCAGCCTTAAAGTTTCGAACTATCAGGCGACTATGGCCCGTTACCACCTTTTTCTGTGGGATAAAATGGGATCTCTCTGTAATCACCTAGACGGAGACCAGAGAGAATTGGCGCGTGTGTTTCAAACTGAAGCGGTTCACTTGGCCAAACAGGAGCTACACACTGCGCGACATCAGACTGACTGTGGGACTAAGCTAATGGTTAGTGCCATAGCTTTATGCAGACACACCTGGCTCCGATCTGCAGGCCTCTCACAGGAAGCCCATACAAGGATCGACAATGTTCCATTCGATGGCGTTGGCCTTTTTCACTCCACGATTGACGATGCCATGGATACGGTGCAGAAGGCCAAGACCACCGCCAAGAAGATGGGGCTGACGACTTTTCTGCAACATTCTAAGGCAAAACTATGGTCCCGCCAGCCTTTCCCGACTGCCAACAGATACCAAGGCGATTGCGCTCCCTTTAGGCACAACCTCAGCAACAACCACAATCGTCTCAGGCTGAACGACACTCCTTCTCGTCCTCTAAGTTTCGCCCCCAACGAAAGACGAGTGACTATGGCGACAGGCGGTGCCTTTGACTCCACCCCTGTCAACACTACAGCCTTTGGAAACTGACTTACCCCCTTTCTATCGACGTGGGAAAGCATAACATCAGACACCTGGGTCCTATCTATCATACAAAACGGCTATTACATCAAGTTCGATATCCTACCTCCATCTGGGGTGTTTCAGATAACAAAACCGTCGGACCCTCTCATAGCAGAGGTCAAAACTCTCTTAGAAAAAGGCGCCATTGTGCCTGTACCACCTGCACAACGATACCAGGGTTTTTACTCCCGGTATTTCACTGTCCCAAAGGCGGACGGCGGATGCCGACTGATTTTGGACCTCAGAGATGTCAATGCGTTCATTACCACCACAAAGTTCCGCATGGCATCGATTGCCTCAATCCTCTCTCTATTACCGGGAAACGCCTGGTTTGCGTCCATAGACCTTCAGGGTGCATATTTTCATGTCGATATTCACCGGGCAAGTCAAAGGTTCCTCAAGTTCGCCATAGGCCACTGCTCTTTTCAGTTCCGGGTCCTCCTGTTTGGCCTCTCAACAGCACCAAGAGTATTTACCAAATGCATGTTGGTTTTATGTGCCTTCCTCAGGAGGCAAGGAATCCAGGTTCATCCGTACCTGGACGATTGGCTTCTTGTGGGTCCATCCCACACCCAACTTACAGCCGACATAGATTATGTCCTCAGTCTCTTAAAGTGACTAGGACTCATCCTCAATCTGAAGAAGTCCACCCTCGAACCTACACAAACCATAGTATTCATTGGCTTGCTCCTCGACGTGTCAAGGCAAAGAGCTTACCTTCTGAGGAACAGGGCAGACACTCTACGGTCCCTAGCACGCCGCATAATAGACCACCCGTATCTCCCCGCTATCAGGATCCAACGATTGTTAGGCCACATGGCAGCCACAACCATGGTAATTCCCTTCGCGCATCTCAGGATGCGCAGGCTTCAACTCTGGTTCACAGAACCTTCCTGCCTCAACTCAGTTCAAAGCACACCCTCCTCCGAGTTCCCCGAGGAGTCCTGTGATCGCTCCGATGGTGGACTCACCAGCCCCACCTTCTCCAAGGCGTACCATTCCTGCTGTCAACTCCAACGCGCATGGTGACTACGGACGCTTCCCTCTTAGGATGGGGGGCTTATTGCAACTCCCTTCGAGTACAGGACACCTGGTCAACCAGGGAAAAGACAGCGCACATCAATCTCCTCAGGCTGTTAGCAGTACAAAAGGCGCTCAAAGCTTTCGAACAACATCTGCTCAGCGCCCATGTTCAGATAGCATCGGACAACACTATGGTGGTCTATTATATCAACAAACAGGGGGGCACCAAGTCTGTGGCTCTGGCAAAGCTCACCATCCACATCCTCACATGTTGCCTACGCAGGGGGATCACGCTTACAGCAATCCACATTGCAGGCCACCTCAATCACCTGGCCGACCACCTCAGCCGACAATTTTCCTTGGCACACGAATGGCAGCTCCATCCTCAGGCCTTCCAGCTAGTCTGCAACCGTTGGGGCCACCCCACGTTCGACCTCTTTGCAACGGCCGACAATGCCATATGCCGTCTTTTCTGCAGCAGAGCGGGTCAAGGCTTGGGATCCCAGGGAGATGCATTCTTCAGGGACTGGACGGTCCATCTCTTTTTCATCTTCCCACCAATCCCACTCATAACACGGGTCTTGGCCAAAGTCAGGACGAGCCAGACAGACTGCATCTTGCTGACCCCCTGGTGGTCCAGACAGGGATGGTTCGCTCCTCTCCTCAACATGTCCAAGGGACACCACCTCCGCTTCCCGACCAGCCGGGATCTCCTATTCCAGGCACACGGCCAGGTGACCCACCCAGACCTGGACTCCATTCACCTCACGGCATGGAGACTCAAGCCTCCCGACTAAATTCAAGGATTCAGGATATGTTAAATGCAGCCCTGAGACCCTCCACCAGAGCTTCATACACCAGAAAGTGGAACGCCTTCTCAGCATTTGCATTACATCCTCCCACCACTTGTTCAGTTACGCAGATCCTGTCCTTTTTAATTCATTTGGTTGACAAGGGTCTGCAGTTATCCTCAATTAAAGTTTACTTGGCTGCCATCTCAGCCTCGCATGACCAAGTTGAAGGGTCAACAGTTTTCTCCCACCGTTCAATTAAACGCTTCCTTAAGGGACTATTGAACCTCGCCCCACCTAGGCGATCTCTTCAGCCAGCGTGGAGCTTGTCAGTTGTACTTCAAGCCCTGACTGCAAAACCATTTGAGCCATTGGCTACCACTGATCTCAGGTTGCTTACCTTAAAGGTCCTTTTCTTAGTAGCAATAACATCGGCACACAGAGCTAGCGAACTGGCCGCCTTGTGCATCGACGAACCTTATCTCGTCTTCCATAGGGATAAGGTGATCCTGCGACCTGACCTTCAGTTTCTCCCGAAGATCATCTCTGCTTTTCATATCAATCAGGACATCACCCTCCCAGCATTCTTCCCGTCCCCCGCATCAGCTCTAGACCGGACCCTTCACACGCTGGATGTACACAGAGCCCTGGCCTTCTATAAGGCACGGACTGAGACTTTCCGCTTAACCAAGAACCTTTTTGTATGCTACGGCACGGCAAAAAAAGGACAGCCAGCCTCTTCGCAGCATGTGGCAGCTTGGCTGACCCAGGCCATCTCTTTAGCCTACCAAATCGCACGGCTGGAACTACCGACCCCAGTCAGAGCTCATTCCACCCGAGCAATCGCTGCGTCTTCAGCATTCCAACGGGGCATGCCTGTTCAGGAAATCTGCTGTGCTGCCACTTGGTCCACACCCCTCACCTTCGCCCAGCATGATCGACTGGATGTAAGGTCTCGGGCGGATTGCTCCTTTGGCAGAGCTGTGCTCTCGTCCATCTGCACCTAACGCCAACCTCCCGACGTACGGGTAAGTGAGCTTGCTAATCGCCCATATATGTGTGATGCACAGAGACCACGAAGAAGAAGGACAGGTTGCTTACCTGTAACTGTTGTTCTTCGAGTGGTCATCTGTGCAGTCACACAACCCACCCGCCATCCCCTCTGGAGGGTGTCAGTCTGGACTTTATCAATCTAACCATTCTGCTTCAGCCTGAACCTCTTTGGGGTCTCAGAAGAACTGAGGTATGAGGCGGGAACCCTCCGACGCATGCGCACTTGCCATTGGGGGAGGGGTTCCCGCCTAAAATTAACTATTACCTATAGAAGTTCTCCCGAGTCGAGCCTCCGCGCAGGTGCAGAAGCCCTTATACAGGTAAGCAACCTGTCCTTTCTTTGCTATGTGATTGTAATCGCAATGTCTGTGTCAAAGTAGAAACAATGGCTGAATTCGGACAACACGTTAGTCAATTGACTAACCTTTAAACAACTCGCAAGTGAGTTGTTTAACTCTGTTGTTAAAAACTCCAACTTAACCAACCATGGGTTGTTGATCCGTTGTGTGGCTGAATTCGGACGACACATTGAGCTAACCAACTGACGGTTGTTTAATTTAACAACCGTTGCTTAACGTGTCGTCCGAATTGAGCCAGAGTTTCTTCTGTTGCTGAATTAGAAATGATAAAATAAAAACAAATCATGCTCTACCCTTGTCCCTTCTTTACCCCTCTTATCTTTACAGGTGGTGTCCGAATGGTGTACCCTTCAGCTTTTGTTCTTATCTCTCAAAATGACATTCCTGTGTCTCAGAGCACTTCCACACCAGGAGGCCACAACAGCATGGCACCACAGGGAGCTGGGAACGTGAAAGACGCCAGCGGTTGTGGGATGTTACTCACACCACCCACCTCTCCAGAGCAGACGGTCATAGGTAAGGGGCTCACTTTGTGAGGCGGCCACCTGTCCCATGAAGGACAGTGCTGTGGGGCTGCATATAATCCTTCCTGTGATCAGCTAATTCGCAGCCTTCAGCTGCTAACGCTTGGTAATTTTACTTGATTCACTTTCCCCCATTGTTTATGGTTTTGTAGGTCCTTTGGACAGCAGAGAGGTGCTCCGGGCGTTCAAAAAATACCATACCCTTAACATGCAGGCTGAGCCGCGCTGCATAGCTCTTCTGTCTGATGTTGGACACATTGCTTAGGCCTCCTGCAGGTGTCTACACATACTGTCTGGATGCATTCAGGCGGGGGGGGGCTATGTAACATGTGCAATGTTAGGGGCGAGGCAGGGCTGTACTGCATGGCCCCGCTTGCATGTTAAGGTAAGGTATTTTTTGAATGCTCAAATAGAGCTAATAAGTTTAACAGCCACAATACTGTCGAGAAATAGTGAATGTTTATAGCACAAGCACCTCCAATTTTTAATTCACTAAATTAGAACGTCTTTTAATGTGTCGGTGTTTGCTTATTTAGCAATATCCCCATGAGGAATATTAACTGTATGGAGATACAGGTATTGGGGTAGCTTCGAAATTGACTCATGTGACCTTCATTTTTTGACACTTTTTGGCAACGTGAGAAGCTCTCTTCGGGCTAACTAGATGCACCCATGGAACTACTCATATGTCAGAATGTTGTTCTTGCTGAATTCCTATTAATAGCAATTTAAAGTACAGGAGTAGTGGGGTCTAAGGGCTTGCTGCATCTTCCCCTTACCTGCTGTGTTTTGTGTACATCCCCGTTCAGTAGGTGCGTTTCTCCCAGCGGGACTTATTTTAGTGGATAGGCCAAGCTAAATGTGACATGTTAAATGCTGGACATTGGTAGCATGATTGGGACCATGGCATGCAAGGAAAAAAGTATAACTTTTGTCTCCCCTACTGTGATTTCAGGGATGAACCCCCTTTTCTTTTAGCCCTGCCTAGAATTTTAATTGGGACTGTGTTGTGGGAAGGCTCCCCCCCTCCCAATATCAGTATCAGATGCAATAAAACTATATACAGCAGTTGCTGGGGAACATGGGCAGGAGGGTGCTGTTGTACCCATGTCCTGCTTGTGGGTTCTTGGTCAACAGCTGGTTGGCCACGGTGAGAACAGAATGCTGGACTAGATAGCTGGTCTGATCCAGCAGGGCTCTTCTTATGCTCTTATATGTACTGTGGTCCCAATCCTGAGAAGAGCTCTAGCTCAGTAGGTAGAATTTGTGCTGTCCATGCAAAAAGTCCTAGTTTCAATATCTGGCATGTCGAGGTAGTCCCGGTACAGGCCCCTGTCTGAAATCCTGGAGAGCCAATGCAAGTCAGAGTCAACAATATTGGGTTGGCTAGACAAACCAGCAGTCTGACTCAGTATAATGCAACTTCTTATTTTCCCGACTTCCTCACACATGCATGCTCTTTTTTTTTGTAAACTAGTTTTAAAAAATTTAAATCATGCAGTTAACATCACAACTACATTTCCCCTCTGAGCCTCTCTGGAAGAAACTTGGCTTCGGTAGAGGGGATTGCAAGTAAAGGGCAGAAGGAGGGAAACATTTAGCTCCCCCAGCGCACTTAATAAGAACTTGGCAGTGATCTGCATTCTTGCACACCGGTCTATTGCTGTCATTTTACCTCCTAGGTAAAATTAATATTTATAAAGTATGTGAATCTTAGTGCAGAATGATGTAGTGGAATTGTGAGAAGCTCTATAAACTCTGGAGTGACCCAGCTTTCAGGAAACAGAAAGGATTCCAGTCAGAGCAATAAAAATATTGCCTTTATGTGCTGGTGAAACCTCAATCTGATATTCCAGCCTGGTCTTTGGCGGTTGTTTACTGGTGTATCTCATTTAAATCAATGCAGCTACTTAGCTCTCCTTAGGTAAAGACATGTCCTTCAATGCTATGGGGCTATACCAGGTTTTCATATTTTCCTGTCTTCATGGCTGGCATTTTAATGCTAAGCTGGCCAGTTTCCAAGGTTACAATCCAGTTCTAGCACTAGGCATTCGCTGTAGGAAGGTATGCTTTGTGTAGATGCAATTAATTATAACAGTTGTTATAGTCCTTCCACACATACAAAAAGATTAGAACTTTGTGGAAGGGGTTGAAAAAAGGCACTAAACTCTTAAGGAAACATGGAGAATAAAAAATACATTGGAAGCTGTGTTTCTAAATGGATAATCATGAAATAATCATAAATGACCAAATATTTTTCTTTTATTGGTTAGGTGTTTGGTTAATTTGGCTGTGTTCTTTTCTATGTTTATCATCTATCTTTTTGCTGAAATTTTAAGCGGGGAGGTAGGGGGTAATTTGTATAGCAATCAGTCATATGCATTGTGTAGCTAGTACTTTAGGTCAGTGGTCTTCAACTGGTGGGTCACAACCCCAAAGTGGGTAGCAAACTGAGTCCAGATGGGTTGCGGCAAAGCTGTTGCCGTTATGTTGGACAGTTGTGAAATTGTGGGAATCCGAGGTGGGTCTCGGGTCTGGACCAGTTGAAGACCATAGCTTTGGGTTATGACCGGGAAACTTTCATCAGTAATTTCTCCTTGGTTGTACTCACAAGGGCGCACCATCTTTTTGACCTCAAGGAACATATTGGTTGGGGCCTGGGGCCCGTGTATGTACATACATATGCACACATCAGTGCTTGCTTGCAGACACACACACACAGAAACACTGCTTGAACAATAGTTGAAAATTTAAAAACCAGGAGCGGTGACTTATCACAGAGTCTGTCTGTGGAGCATTAACCGCTACTCTGACAGTGGTAGGCAGCATAGGATTTGTTCAACTCGAAGATGTATTCCACTGGATTCTTTCTAGATGGCTTTTCATCACACATTTACATATTTTAAAAGAGTTACATTCTAGTACAGCTGATAGTCGTCTTAACTGGTAGAATCAAATTGTGCATTCTCCAATTTTAAGAGGTTTCTGTCGCAATAGGTGTGAATTTAGGGCACAGTGTACTAACCACGTTCTGGATGCATCAGTCGGTGCACGGAGAAGGTGAAAGCTTGGAAAATCCCAGAGATATTTCTTTGAGTCTTGTGCGTGGGAATGTTCATAGTTTGATAGTGGTACCCAAGAATTTGACATACCTTCTCCTTGCAAAAGGTTTACATCGTGGTAACATCATTGAAAGCTTTGGAACGACACAGATGCTTGGTCTGCATAACAGCCATTGCAGATCAGAAATGTGGACTCGTCGTTGGAGCTGTCCCTTGTGGAGAGAGGTTGGGTGCTGATAGCAGGGTAGAGAGCAGGATTTGCAAACGTTCGAAGCCCCTGGAAACTGTGGCAAAACATGGCTTAGAAGTCCTTTTAAAGCAGTACCAGACACAGTTATCAATTACTTGCCTTTTTCCCTCTGATGTAGCAGTGTTCTGGCTGCTTTCAGTGTTTTATTCATAAGGCTTTTTTTTTCCTGGCCAGACGTAAGAACAAGGAGTTCTGTAAACATGTTTGACCTTGTTGAGGATTTGTACTATTACCTCCTTTTCCAGCTGAAGCACAGAAGCTCCAACATGCTAAGCAAACGAAAAGCTCCCTCTGCTGTCCCAGTTGATATTTAGAGCTGTTGATTCTATTGGATTTGCAATTGCTCTAATGACGCCCTTCATAACGGAGAGCATAATGCCATTGCTGGTGCCACTGATATTTTTTTTTAAAATTAAAAATTAAAAATAATTTTATTTTTAAAATATAACCAAAAAGGGATCATTCCCCTAACAGTTGCTTTCTAAACAACTATTATATAAAGGAAAAAAATGATTTAATAATTTTTTGGGGGAGAAAATAAGACAAAAGAAGGAAAGGAAAAAAAGAAGTAACTAATTAAACAATTACACTAATGAATAAGTGTGCTGCGTGATCTTCATTTGTTGATATAATAATATCCAGATGCTCAAAGCTGAAGTGGGCATATGTTGCAAAATCAGGTTGTGACGTATGTTGAATGAATCTCCACCATATAGCGTAAAAGGATAACGGTTCTATTTTTCCTTGGATTAGAAGCAAGTCATGAATTTTTTTTTCTGACATTGCCACGGACCATACGTATTTCGGTCCCATGCAGATAGGTTTAGATGCTGGTGCCGTTGATAACTAATTTCATTGCCTCTGATGGACGCAGCATGTTGCCGTGGCATAATGGCTGCGCACAGCGTCAGCACAATCCTTACTTTTCTCTAGCGACTCTACAAGAATTTTAAAAAATTACTTTTGTGTTGCAACGTAGCCTCTGTTCAGACACAACGGCAAACCATAGTTTACCATTATAGGAACATGCCTTAGTTTTCCATGCTCATTTATTTATTTTTATTTACAATATTTATATACCGCTCCTCATTCAAGACTTTCGGAGCGGTGGACAAATCGAATAAAAGAATAAAAACAGAATAAAAAATACATTAAAAGTACATTTTTAAAAGAACACCTGACTTCCTGTTTTGCTAACTGGACAACAATCAAAACAGGGTTTCAGTGGAGATCCTGGATTCTCCAAACCAGAGATCCTCATTTTGAATGCAATGGAGATGTCTGGTTTAGAAAAAGCAGGATCTCTGTGCCAAAGCCAGCATGCAAGTTAAAGTCATCAGAGAATGAGAGAGAGAGAGAGAGAGAGAGAGAGAGAGAGTTGTGTGCCAGTACTCATTACATCTTAAACCAACTTGGACTTTCACACCAACATTTCAATGTAGTAATGACAGAAGCTAATCCTAGATGCAAAGAAATATTGCTGTGTTTTTGTGTACACATCTTAATAAAACCTAGCAACCTTATCCTAAAATGTTTCGGAGCTGAGGTGAGTGTTTCCCTAAATTCTGTTCCCCTAATAGGTATGTTCTTGCTATATACTGTTAACACTAACAAAGTTCTAATACCTGCTAATCCAAGGGTAGGCAACCTGATGTCCCCACAGGTGTGTTGGACTACAATTCCCATCTTCCTAGCCAGCATGACCAGTGGCTGGGGATTGTGGTAATTGTCATTTAAAACATCCTGAGGGCACCATGTTGTCTACCCCTATACAAAATTAAAGCAAGTTATGCTCCGCTGGCCAAAAGAATGAAGAGATGTGTGTATTGTATGGTCAGCAAGCCTTTAAAGAACATCATTTCTGTAAAACGACTCTCCTACCTGTTGCTATCTCCTATCGTGTCATCATTTGTCTTGCAGGTGAAAGTGGAGGCATTCCAAGCACGGTCAGCCATATAGCAGCACCAGATGGGCTGGTCACTGTGCAGAGTCCAAAGAAATCAGGAAAGATTCCTCCAAAATTCCAGAATCGTATGGTCCACAGAGTTTGGAAGGAGTGTATCCTGAACAGGCCACAGTCCAAGTAAGAGAATAGTTCTGCCCGATTCCTCAACTGGAATTTCAACAGGCACTCCGTTTTAACAAACAGCAGTTATTTCATAGAACACATCCTCCTCGCTTACATCTTAATATTTTCCCCAAGCGAAATGCAGAAGTATGTACTGTCTTGAAGGTTGGTGTCAACCATTTTGAAGGCGAGCAGCTGGATCGGTAGCAGAGCTGTATTGAAATAATCACCTGGGCTGGTGGAGGGCTCATACAGAGGAGACGAAGGAAGTCTGCCTAGGGTTTTAGTCAGACAAGATCATAGTTTGGACAGCTTCTTTTCCCCAAGGCTCCTGGGCTTCCCTGAGGTGTGTCAACCAGTTCTGGATGGGGTTACACCCCCCCTAAAAGACTGTGTTCGCAGCTTGGGGGTACTCCTGGATCTGTCGCTCCAAATGACAGCTCAGATTGATGCGACGGCCAGGAGTGCCTACTATCAGCTTCGGCTGATATGCCAGCTGCGCCCCTTCCTAGAGTTGGAAGACCTAAAGATGGTAGTGCACGCGCTGGTAACTTCGAGGCTTGAGTTCTGCAATGCGCTGTACATAGGGCTACCTTTGTGCCTAGTCTGGAAACTTCAACTTGTTCAAAATATGGCAGCCAGGTTGGTCACTGGTACACCTAGGGGTGACCACATTACACCAGTTTTAAAATCACTTCATTGGCTGCCAGTCAGTTTCCGGGCGAAGTATAAAGTGTTGGTTATTACCTTTAAAGCCCTACATGGTTTGGGGCCCAGGCTACCTGCGGGATCGCCTTCTCCCGTACAATCCGCCCCGCACACTTAGGTCCTCTGGGAAGAACTTACTCAAGCCAGCCAGAACTAGGCTGGCGAGTGTTACCCAGAGGACCTTCTCTTCCATCGCTCCCAGACTATGGAATGGTCTGCCGGAAGAGATTAGACAAATTAGCAGTCTTCATGAATTTAAGAGAGTCATGAAGACTGCTGTCTTCCGGCAGGCCTATCCGGATGAATTTTAAGATGTTTTAATGATGTATTTTTTCTTGTTTTAATTTTTTTTAAACTGTTTGTGATTCTTGTGTTTTATATTGTTGTTGTTCCCCGCCTCGATCCGAAGGGAGAGGTGGTTAATAAATAATAATAATAATAATAATAATAATTATTATTATTATTATTATTATTTATGGGTTAGTCAGGGATCTCCAACGCGGAGCCTGCAGGTTCCACCATGCCCGTAAGCTAGGCTGAGGCACCCGCCAAGCCATTTTCCTCTTTGCAAGTGGATGGAACAATTTCTCTGTAGATTTGTATAGGGGGGCAAAAAGTCCTCTCTGCTGAAAAACAGCTAGAGGGAAGGGACAGAGTCCTCCCCCACCAAAACCTCTTGGGGCAACAGGGTCCTTGGTGTGTGGGGGGGTGATCCTTGCCCCCCATTCCAGCTGAATTTCAGCATTACCCCTCCCTATTCAAGCTGATGGACCCCTGGATGCAGTATTGCTCCGTATGAGAGAGTTGCCATGAGTGTTTGCACAGTTTATGCTGCTGCACTAGCTGTATCCTTTCCTTGAGAAGGTGGATCTGATCGCTGCCTTTGCCACATCAGACTGGATTACTGAATGTGCTTTGTTTGGGGTTACTTTTGAAAACAGAATATATTTTTTTTTGCAAAAAAATCTTGCAACACTGATCATATAACATCACAGAGCAGGAAAGGAGATTTCCAAGCCTGATTAAAATTTGACATCACTTGGATTGGAAACCCATGATCACTGCATTTACCCCCTCCCTCCCCCCCCCTTTGCATGTATGATCATGAATTGTGGTTTCCTAGCATGCTGAGACTTACATATTTTTATTCCTATTAGGAGGGGTCAAATTACTGCTACTAATGTGGAGGAAGATACTCCCACCAACTGTGTTTCTTGGGATTTTGTGGATCCAGTCCAAAGAGTCTGCTGTTCTTGCTCCAGGTCGGTACAAGAGATAATCATTTCAGGATTTGCGTTAAAAGGGTGGGGGTGTCTCATCACGAGCCTCTTGTGTGAATGGCATTCTATTAGTGTGCTAATCTGGAACAGCCTTGCTTAGCTTATGCATAACAACGGGGCTTATGCTGTTGCTGCACAAGCCATCACACATGCTATAAAGCATGTGTGCAAAAGCCCAGCCTTTTGGGGTTCCCAAGAAGGCCACACTCCCTTCCCCTCCCTCCCTTTGTGTGTGTCGGTGTCCATGAGTGTGTGCTCCATCTTCTTACAGTAGATTGATTCCCCTCCCCTCCCAAGAAGCACAAAGGACTCAAGAAGGGCAAAGCACAGCTCAAGGGAGCCACCATAAACATAAACACAGTCAGGTCCAGAGGTCCAGGTATCCCTCCTCAAGACTCCCGATCCTCTGAGTCAGGGGTGCAAAACCTCCGGTCCAGAGTTTCAATCTGGACTTCTGGGCTCCCCAGATGGCCATGCCCCTTTCCTCTGACCCCACCCCTTTCTTTCAACCACTGATTGGTGGTTTGCTGGCTTTTAAGTGGAGGGTGAGTTTCCCCACCCTCCCTCTAGACTGGTGGTTGTGGCACACGGTACGCTTCTCTCATGAAACTGGCCATCAACTTCACTGTGAAGAGATAGGAGAGTGCTTAAGATTCTGAGACTCCGGATCTGTCTGATCCACCTGCTGAGCATTCCAGTTCTTAGAACATTGGACAGAGCACAGCCTCAGGCTGGATGATTCATGTGGATCACCCATAACCTGCTTTATTAGTGATGAAAGAGAGTACAAATGTGCTTGATGTATTTTATCTATTTATTACAGTTGTTTATATGCTGCCTTTTAGAATGCTAATCCTACCAAGGTGGCTAACAAGTAACCTAAATATAATAAAATAAAATAAAAAATATCAACAGTTTTTTTAAAAAAAGAAATCTTCGGGATCCTTGCTTCAGGGCAGCTGTGGTAAGGTGGCCCTGGAATGGGGAGACTCCACCTTGAACAGGTGCAGGTATTTGGGGTTATCCTCATCTACCTCCCTCTCTCCTGGAATCCTTCCCACATGCCAGGTGATGGTAAATGGCCCTATGGGAGGGGCAGGGTGGGGGAAACTCTAGCTGGAGCAGGCCCTGAGGACTTCTTCACCTGCCGCTCTCCCTCTCTTTCCTGAAATTCTTCACACAAGGCATTTGATGAAGCTACAGTGATTTCAAACAGAGCACGGTGTGGTACTTCTCAAACTACAATAAGCTCTTTTCTGATAGGTGCCTCCAAAAACATTGACCGCAATCTTGGACCACTGATAGGTTACCAGCCCCTTCCTCTCAAAAGGTTCCCTATCTGCCAGCGTGTAGCAATGCATGCCATTTGTGGCTTATCAAGAACCTGGGGTGTGTGAGAACCATCTGTACCCAGTTAAAATAAACAAAAAACATACTTGTTCACCTGGATGCACTCTTGAGATGTGGAAATTTCCTCCCGCTGGCCTCTTTACACACACGAATTTATAGGAATGCTTTGCACGTGATACCTGTCTTTTAGGACAATTGCCTAGTTGTCTTAAAGGAATTCATCTGCAAGTCAAAAGTCATGGTACATTCCCAACAGATAAATCATCAAATTTAACAGAAGGTCATGAGAATAATTTGCTACACTTGCAGGGTCACTTTAAAATGAGAGAAGTGGAGAAATACAGATGCATCAACACATGAAGGAATCTGTTGCTCTCTTTCTTCTTCACTGCCCACTTGGTAAATTCTTCCTGATTATTCTCTTTCAGGCATAAGCTCCTCAAGCAGCGTTGTGCTGTGGGTTCCAGTCGTCCACCGACGATCTTGCAACCGGGCTTTGGTGTGGGATCCTCAGCCTCTTCCGCCTTGCCGCCTCCCGCCTCTAAGCACAAAACCACAGAGAGGCAGGAGAAATCAGAAAAACTTCAAAAGAGGTCACTGCTACCATTTCACCATCGTCCCTCTGTCACTGAAGAGCTATGTATGGAGCAGGACCCGTCGGGACAGAAGCTGGCCTTGGCAGGGATGGAGCCCTCCTTGGAAGCTCCTAATAGCAGGAAATATGAAAAGCAGCTCTCTCTGCCACCCAGGCACCCAAGCAAGCAAACAAATTTGAATCCTATGGATTCCCCCCATTCCCCCACATCCCCTATGCCTCCCACACTTAGCCCCCAGCCAAGAGGTCAGGAAGGTGATAGCTTGGACCCGCCATCCGTTCCTGTGAATCCGACCCTCTACAGCAATGGATTAGAACTGCAGCCAATGGCCAACCCAGAGGACAGGACGGTCCTTGTAGGCCAGAGGCTACCTCTGATGGCAGAAGTCAGCGAGACGGCTTTATATTGTGGGGTTTTACTCAACCAAGAGTCATCAAATAAATGGCAGGGATATACTCTTCCTTCAAACAGCAATCTAGAATTCAGGCCTCCTGAACTCCAGTGTGAGAGATATGACCCCAAGATGGACATTGCACCTGAAAGTACTGCACTGAAAAGGTAAGAGCAATCCCTAAGGACTTGATGATTGAGCATTTGGGGTTGCTTCAGGTGTCGTGGCAGTGGTGGTTGCTTCCCACCCATACCCATGTGGCTGAAAATGAGTAAAAATCATGTAAGAGCCTGTTCACATGTTTTTATGTTGAAGAAAGAAATAACTAGGAGCACCCGTAGGACTTCCTGAGAACTTCTGGGAGGGAGACAGGGCAAGAGCGATCCTAACGCTTCTCTGTATGTACGGTTGAGAAGGTCTGCATAGGATTTTCCAGACATGAATTCTGTTTCGTGCCTTGTTACATATCATATTTATGTTAATCCTAGTGACGTTTACATGAGTGCACCTATCTCATGAGAAGCTGCCTTGAGTCTCTAGAGTTTGGATAATGATGCATGTCTGGCAGATCTAGGCGACTTGAACTGATAGCTGGTTACATCAGTGTTTCAGTTTTACCGTCACATTCTCACACGAAACGGAGAAAACGCAGCATGCAGTGCTGTTTCCTGCTGTTTCATTTTGTAATATTAATTAAGGTCTCCCTCTTAAGGCTGCTAGGAGATGCTGTGTCGTAGTTTTCAAGAGGGAAATAAAGAGGAATAGCTTCTACTTACAACTTCATAAGAAGCTTGATGGGCATAATTCTCTTTTTTTAGTTCAGTCACAGACTTTTCAACGGCACCACTCATGTTCTGAGGAAGAGCTATATGTGCTGGTAAATGTGTGTGTGTGTGTGTGTGTATTATGCACAAATAAAATGCTTCAAAAGCTTATCCATGTATGTAGAAGACCAAATATTTCAATATATGTATTACTGATAATTTCTTTGAAAGCAATCTTCCCCAACCAGGTGCCCTCCAGATGTGTTAGACTGCAACTCCCATCATCCCCAGCTAGCATGGCCATTGATGGGAGCTGAAGACCAACACATCTGGAAGACACAAAGTTAAGGCAGGCTGTTTTCAAGTTTGCCATATATCTGTATATAGCTGAAATAATTTAGTATAGGGAGGAGCCTGAGTGAAGTTATGATTCTGTTTCACAAATGTTTTGGGAAGGTGTACTCAGTAAAGGGAATAATGATTTTCAGTCCATTGTACAGCAGACATCTGAGCTTGTGTAGTGACTGTTGCGGGGAAATGTAACTTGTTGCCAGAGTTGCTACTGATTTCGATGCCTTTCTATAGAGAATTATGGCATGCCTCCCACTGTGATGGCTCCTTCAGTGACTTGGTTCAGAAGTAGCCCAGCATAGGCAAAGTAATTCTGTCACTGATAAGAACAATGGTGTGAAATGTTCAAGAAGGATCATGTTGTTGACCCCTGTAAGCATTTACAAGACCTTTTCCCCTCTGAGGATGAGTTGTAGCTGCCTGTAAACAAAACCAGAATGGTACTGAATGGTTTTCAAAGCTGGAGTTTGATACCCCTGTTTTGTCTCTAAAGCTAAAACTAGACATTACAGGAGATTCCTGTATCAAAAATAGTCCTGTGTCGTCATCTTCTTCCCCCTCATTTCTTCAGTAATATCTAGTAATGCAAAACATGCAGCTGACATGTTGTCACGCTGTGCATTTCACAACCTGTGTTTCACTTCATGATTGTGGGAGATTAGAACAGGGTAACATCACAGATTTTTTATTCCTCAATGTTACTGATGAAGAGATAAGGAAGAGAAGTACCAGTACTGTTTTTAGCAGCCATGCATCTCCCATAATGACTAGCTCTGCCCTACGATGTTGATGATAGCCTGCAGTAATACCCTTTAAGTCACTACAAAACAGGACAATCTGTATCCCCAAGATGTCTCAGAATAATAGAGGAGTTTCCTGCTGCTATTGATGTCTGCTTTACAAACACCTCCATTGAATTATGCTCTTAAACTTTCACAAGAGAGAAAAGAGTCCTCTTGACTGCCACACTGATGAAGCCTGGTAGATCTTAGCCAAAGGAAACAGCTGTAAATCTTGGATTAAAGATGATCATGCAGATTCTCAAGAAAAGGTTTTTGGTTTCCCTGTGGATGAGAAATGTTTATATGAGGGTGCAACAAATACTATATTAGCAGTTGTAGAAAATAAACACCGTGAATACTCTTGTCACGTTCTGGTTGAGTAGGCTTTCATAGGCTTAGAAATGGTGACTATTTGATTTAAGGGGCAAAGAAGAATACTGGTAGGGGCCAGATGTGTATGCATTGTTGAAAGAGACACAGGGATGATTATACAGGACCATCCAATTCCATAGCAGAGACATCAAAGACAGAGCAGTTCGAAGTAGACATAGCTATGAGTAGAAAGTCAAATCAAAGGAGGAAATTGGTGGAGTCCAAAGGAGAATGCGAGAGGCATATGGGTCAAAGAGGTTATCTGCATGCCGGTTGGTCACCAAAATAAAGGCTAAGAATGTTGTTAGTTGAGGAATGTGAGCTAAGTGTCAATGTTTGATAAGGAAATTGAGAAGGGACTCACAACAGAGAGTTGATGTGATTGCTTTTATAATATTGACTGATGCTGAGGTACCTGCAGCATTACTATCTGAGGTGGGCTTGATGAATACTAGCGCTGCCCTCTGCTGCACTGTAAGATGTTGGAGATCTATCCTGTTGGGGCTATTTCTTTGGTTGACTGTTCTCCAGAACAATAATTTAGTATCCAAATACCAATTTGGTGACTTCAGTTGAGCATGGTCTCTGGTTCCAAATGGTTCCCTGTCCGAAAATGTGGCAGCCTAGAAACCAATTTTGTTATTAAACAACATTCTTTCATGCTTTTTACCCTATTGGAACACAAACATGGGCCTCCCCCCCCCCCCCCCCCTTGAACAGCAGTTTCTTGAAGAAACTGTCCAATAAATGTTGGAAGTTGGTGAAGTTCCATATTTGAGGATGGATCTCTACTATGGAGAACTACATAAATGTATCAAGTGGCAAAAGCTGTTAATGTCTCTGTGTATGCCATATAAAGAGATTTTTAGATGAGGATAACTAGGTTCCTTTGCCTTGCTATTCTCAGCACTTGGCAACCCCCAAAACAATTAAGGGCGCAATCCTATGCATGTTCAGATAGAAAAATGTCCTACAACTCCCAACGTTCCCCAGCCAACATGGGGAATGCTGGGAGTTGTAGGACTTTTTTCTGTCTAAATATGGATAGGATTGCGCCCTAAGGCTCTCATCTCTTTGTACATTCCATCTTATGACTGTGACTAATGAAGACTTTCTGCCTTTAGTATCAAGCCAACTCCCTTTTCTTTAACATTGAGTATGATGAAAAGTTCCGGAGAACACAATTGCTTGCTCACTGTTTGTGACATTTTGCTTGGTCCTAATAAAGGTATTACCCTACTGTGGATTTTGGATTTTTTTTTCTTATGGGCAAAGACGGCTGCCTTTGTTTTTCATGTCTATAGACAGCCTCAGCTCATTATGGAAATATGGAGCCACCCTGTTGTTGACAATGAAGAAATAGTGAAAGGAAATACCAGCTGTTTCCTAAGGTTACCCAGAACTTTCAATCCTAATTAATGTCTAAATCTGTACTAATAAGAGGTTTAACTGTTAGTTTTACCCAGAAAAAAGGTATGTGTGTGCGTGTGTCTTGCTTATAAGAGACTCTTCTCAGAGGTGGACAGAAATTCTGTTTGCCGATACAGAATTTAACTCTAGGGCAGGGGTAGGCAGATGGTAGATCGGGATCTACTGGTAGATTTATGGGTGATCTGTAGTAGATCGGCAAGGATTTCTGACCCCCAGTTGCTTAACAACAGCAACAGCAAAATTATACTGCTGTAATAAAGAACTCTTGGGATAACCAGGAGTGGAATTGTTGTGCAGAAGGACTATGATATTCAAAACAAATTCCTGGTCTCTGAATTCTTTAGTTCTTAGACCCTGTTCAGACAACACGTTAAGCCACGGTGGCTATCGGTTACAAAGTGTTCTCATTGGTCAGGTGGCTCTTATGGAAGAGCATTGCTATCATTTCTCCATCTCAGACTCCTGGAAGCTCTTATTATTTTGGCTGTAATGGAGCTAATTGAATTTTGGGGAAGGGGGTATGTCAGATATGTATGAATTGCTCGCACACGTAAATGACTGATGGCTAAATGTATGTGCTAAAGCAAGGGTGGGCAACATACAGCACACCCCGGCGCGTTTTATTTTTTTGAGACTTCCACTTGCCCTGCTGACAATGTTCCTTTTAAAGTGGGTTTCCCCCCCTGCTACTTTGCTGCTGAATTTGGTGGGGTCCAGGGAACAATGCAGCCCCTAACCCCTGGACCTTGCTCACCCCTGTCCTAAGGTGAACTGAGATAGGGTATGTACTAAGAAAGTGACAGAGCGCACCTTTGGACAGTAACATGTACTGTATAGCAGCATCTCATTTGAACCATAGAGTTGGAAGGGGCCTCCAAAGACATACAGTCCAACCTGATGAGTGACCGTCTAGCATCTGCTTAAAAACCTGAAATGTAGTTCTCTCCTACACACGCACATACAGGAGGGAGATGTGAGGAATATATTTCTCATATGATGCTCTTGCAAAGGAAAAGGAAATGCAGGAAACTTACGCAAGATAATGTCCAAAGCAAACATCGAAAACGGGGTTGAATAGCACGTCATTTTTATTCATTAAAGCACTTCTATTCCTCCTCTCCTATAAATGTCCCTCCCTCCCTGCCCCTAAGCACACATGGTGCTAACACTAATTTAAAATCTGATGCAAACATGAGGGTTTAGATGGATTATTGCCATCTTCCCTTCAGCCATTCACTTTTGCAGATGCTATAATATAAAATATTCCTAGTCCTTGAGGAGATTTCGATTATCTGTGATGTGCTTGTAAGTTTCTAGTCTTTCCGTGGCTGACCCAGAATGTGAGGTTACAGGTCATCCAGCAGATGTTTAATAGTGGCAAGAGGTTAGGCATGCTCTACTAGGGAAACATTTTGTTTCAGCTGTATCGAACAGGAAGAGCGATTATATTGGCTGTGCTTATGTGGGAAAAATCTATACATCTGCAGGACAGACTTTACTGAATATGTTTCTGTTTGCTTTTCCCTTAGGCTCTTAGCACAACCTAATAAAAGATTTAAAATCTTGGAAGAGACCCCCCCAGTGCCGGCAATGCATTATCTCGACCCCTTACCTCTAATACAGCAGCCTGGCGAATGTTTGGGAGACGTCAGTGATCCGTACACTTTTCAGGATGGAGACATCAAATACATCTTCACTGGCACTAAAAAATGCAAACTTGGGACGGATAGAGAATCTCTGAAGAAAAATAAGGTACCTTATCTAGAGAGACATCTTTTTAGAACATGTTGCTGCTTTTGTGTGGAAATGTTTACCCTGTTTTGCACCCATTTAGGCAATCCTATGCACATTTACCCAGGAGTATGATTGATTGAATTTCATGGGTTGAGTAGATACATATGCATAGGATTGTGCTGTTAGTAGATGAAGCATATGCGTTTTAATTGGTTACAGCTGCGATCCTGTATATATTTATCTGAGAGTAAGTCCTGTTGAATGCAGTGGGATTTACCTCTGAGTAAACATACTGCACTGTATGTGTAAAAATACTTCTGGAGGGGAAACCCCCCCGCAGGCCGACGGTAGTGTGTATTGTTTCAGTCACTTCGAAATGTAGCAAGCAAAGCCCTGCTGGGTTTTTGGGCCCTCCTGCTTATTCTACTGAGCGAGGTCCTGCACATCTGCCCCAGAGTCTGACCCTGATGGCGCCACTGAGCAAGCGTCCTGGGCAAGGAAGCAAAAGAGAGCAAAGCGCTAAGGAAAAGGTTCCGGATATCCCTGCCTTGCTTCAGAAAATGGTGTGGTCACACAACAAAGCTTCCTTGGAAGATCTTAAAGCCAAACAACAACTGGGGGAGGGGGGAAGAAGGGAGATTGCATATGGGAGGGAGAAACCATGTGGCTAACTGCCATTCGAATGTGGGGAAATATGGCCTCTACCCCAGAGAACCTCCATATTTATTTATTTATTTATTTATTTATTTATTTATTATTACACCTCTATACTGCACGATAGCCAAAGCTCTCTGGCCAGTTCACAACAATTCAAACCGTAAAGTAACTCATAAAATACATATAAAACATAACAGCTTAAAACTACAGCATAAAAGCACAAACCACATTGAAACCTAGCGGTACTACGGAGATTGAAAAATACAAAAAACAAATGTAAAACAACAGGGCTCGAAGACTAAACTGCCTGGGGAAATATTAAGGTCTTCACCTGGCGCCAGAAAGAGTACCAATGTAAGGTGCCAGGCGAGCTTCTCTGGGAGTCTCATTCCACAGCCGAAAGGGCCCTCTTCCTAGTAGCCACCCACCTCACTTCCTTTTGCAGGGGCTCATGGAGAAGGACCCCTGAGGATGTTCTTAGGGTCCGGGCAGGTAGATAAGGCAGGTAGATATCCTTACTGCAAGTGCTTTCCGGAATTAGGCCTGGTTTATACGTATAGAAAAGTGAGGAAGTAGAATGGACTGTACCACTGCAGCCTCCCTTACATTAACATCCCCCCCCCCCCCCCGCCCAGATAGGACACCAGCCCAATTGTTCTGGCACAGCAGAAGTGAAAGGAAAGACAATCTAACCTCTGCTCCCAGCCAGAGGAACAGGAGGCACTAGGTAGTCTTTTTGAATTGTTTTAATCTTTTGTAAGCAACCTCAGAGATCATTTGATCAAAACGTGAGGCGTACATTTTTAAAATAAACAGTGGGCTGGTATAGAACCTTTCCCCTAGCTACACCTAGACTTCTGTTTCCGGGTGGGTTTTCTAATGCAGAGGAATATCCAAAACTAGAACCACGCTGCTACCTGTAGTCTGAAGTGATTCAATCAGTTCTACCACCTCCTTCTCCTCTATGTGTAGGCCAGCCTTGAGTTCAGCTGACACAGAAGCAGACTCCAGGCTGCAAGCTAAGAATTAATGCATGCAGCATCATGTTGTGATGGTTCTTCGGGTTCTATTCCTTGGGGATTTGGGAGTGCCCCAATGCTGGGCTTCTCTTCCTTCGTGCCTTTTGTCTTTGCTGTGCCTCTGATACTTTTTGGATGAGTCCAGTGCATGCTTCCTTGTATTGCGTGAGCTCCTTCTGAAAGACAGATCTTGAGAATCTGCATTAAAATAGTTATTCATTAGGTAGAGTTTGGGGCATACATGACCTGGTCATGTAAGCTTGTTAATTTATGGGGTAGCCATTGTAAATAAATTCCGTTGTAATTGTCATACAGTGAAGGAAAGCCATGATGCATCTGTGTTTTGCTGTTGTAGGAATATTTCTCTTCTGTAGAGGGCTTGATCTCTGCTGTTCCTTCGTATCAATCTTGAATATAGGAAGAACTGTGTGTGGCTGTACAAAATTTGTACAGTGACTATTAAAAACAGGTGTGGGACAAAAGAATTCAAGCTACAGCTCCTCCCCCCCGCCCCATTTCCTTGCTCTTTTGCACATACAGTGCTTGATTAAAATTCTCTGTATTTACAGTCAGAAGATGGAACTGCAGCGAAGGAGATTTCTGCAGCAGGTCATCCTACCACTATGCCAGATGGGAAAGATGCAATGTCTATTTTCAGTTCTGCTCCTAAAACAGGTACATGAAAGGCTATATTGGACAGGTACATGAAAGCTTATCAAGAGTCAAAAGAGAGTAATAACTTTATGATGAACTATAACAAAACAAGAACAGAAGTGGTTGTAATAATGTTGTTCAGCATCTGAACATGTTCATATATCACTACATGCATCACTTTTTGATTGAGACTTTTTGAGAGTAAACCTTGGGACACGAGAATTTGTTTTTTTTTGGGGGGGGGGTCTTGCTTTTCCTGTTGTTGGGAACATGGCTTGATTGATGCCTTTTATCCCCCCTGTCTAGATACACGGCAAGATAATGCTGCAGGCCGAGGTGGTACCGGTAGCCTCACACAAGTAACAGACTTGGCTCCTTCGCTACATGACTTGGACAACCTCTTTGATAATTCAGATGAAGATGAGCCAGGGGTAAGTGCGCAATGAGTCAAGCTACGCCATATGCCCATTGTCTCGCTCTAGCCTTGGAATAATGTCTGGTCTCCCAGAGGCATCTAATCTATTGTACGACCACACTTGGAATGCTGCGTACTGTTCTGGTCACCGCAACTAAAAAAGGATAAAAAGGCATCTAGTAGAGTTGAAAAAGGTGCAGAAAAGGACAACGGAAATGATCAAGGGGCTATAGCAAATTCAGATTAGACAAATTCATGGAGGGTAAGGATACCAGTGGCTACACAGACAAATAGGTGAAATAACAGAAAAGATAAAGTGTATGACAGAAAGGTTTTTCATTGCAGGAAAATGCCTGAGAGAAGGATTGGGTTAAGATTTGAGAAGGAGAAGGTAAAAGGTTTTGAAATCGCCAACAAACAGACCTTGAAAGCTCTGCGCAAGCTAACACAGAACCACAGACTTGGTAGCGCTATGTGCTTGCTACAGAACAATTTAGGGTGCAATCCTATGTATGGTTAGACAGGAGGAAAAAAGTTCTACAACGCCCAGCATTTTCCAGCCAACCATACAGGCTGGGGAATGCTGGAAGTTGTAGGACATTTTTTTTCAGGAAAGCCCCTGGTAGAACATGCTCTATGTTTAAAAGGTGGACCTATCTGTCTCCTGGAGGAGAAGGCTATGAACGGCTACTAGTTCTGGTGGCTATATGCTATGTCCAGTATTAGAGGTGCCCATATATGCCAATTGCCAGGGGAATGTGAGCTGAATGGTGCTATTACACTCATGTCCTACTTAGGGGTTTCCCACAGACAGCTGGTTGGCCACTATGTGAACAAAATGTCAGGCGAGGTGGACCCTTGATGTGGCTTTCAGAAGGCTTTCAGACTTGATGTCTCTTTTCCCTGATTTGTCCCAGAGTGTGAAGTTTATGATGAACAGGGTAGGAAATGTCATACCACGTCCATTCCTCTTCCCCAGTGGAAGCGTCTAGAATAAGGAAAAAGTCTCTTTAATGCTCTGTTTCCAGTAACTTTGCCTATGAAACCAGAAGTTTTACTTAGTGTTGATGTTCCTCATGGTGTGTTCAGCATAGCCATGCTCTAGTGCCAATTTCATGAAAGAAATACCAGCACATATTAATTAATTTACGAAAGACAGATAGACCTAAGATAACATTTTTGTCTATTAAAACCAAAGTAAAAGAGAAGTAGTAAATGACAGAAAGTAAGATTCTGCTTTTTGTGATTAAAAAGCAAAGCAATTGTGTTAATTCGTGAGTACAAAATGGAATAAAAGTTGAAACGCCTTTCAAAAAGGAAATGTCCTGGAGTTGTGGTCTCAGGGCATGGTCTGAAGGCACATGAGGTAGCCACCTTGCTGAAGCTAAGCAGGTCTAGTTCTGGTCAGTGCTTGGAGGGGAGACCACTTGGGAATCCCACGTAGCCACATTGAGTTCCGTGATGGAAGAAAGTTGGGATAGAAATGTCATAAATACTGACCAGGTTGCAGTAATTCTTTTTAAAAAGCAATTATTTTGGTTTTAAAGAGGACTTTTTAAAAATGTTTCTCTAGGCTGTCTCCCCTGCCCTTCGTTCATCAAAAATGCCTCCAGCAGGGACTGAAGAACGCCCTCTGGGCAAGGATGGAAGGACAGCTGTACCTTATCCTCCAAGTAAGTAGCAGAGTATAACCACAGCATTGTTTAAGGTAAAGTCATTGCTGTAATTTCTTTTTATGCCTCCTTATATACGCACGATGATTTGAAGCAACGAAACCTTAAAGCAATACAAAACATGAATATTAAAAACAGCCAAACATGAAAACAACTACATAACTTAAAAGGTTAGATTAAAAAGATCACACCCTTTCTAAATGCCAAGGCAGCAAGGACAAAGCGTAGATCTTGACAGAGCACATTCCACAGTTTGGGAGTGACGCAGGAGAAAGCCCTTCCATGTATGCCTGTCAAGCAGGCATCTGCAAGTAATGGTGCCCTCAAAAGGTCC
The DNA here is from genome assembly GCA_029215795.1 of Anniella stebbinsi. NCBI lineage: Eukaryota > Metazoa > Chordata > Lepidosauria > Squamata > Anniellidae > Anniella > Anniella stebbinsi. The sequence goes on from JARDYH010000010.1 coordinate 9,166,151, forward strand.
TCTTTTGCAGATCTTAATAACGTGCAGGTTCATAACAAGACAGACTGTCCTTTAAATAGATCACTCCTAAGTTATTTAGGGCTTCAAAGGCTAAAACCAACACTTTGAATTGAGCCTGGAGAACAATTGACAACCAATGCAGGTCTTTCAAGATGGGTAATATGACCCTGCCTAGCATCCACTTTTTATGCCAATTAACCCTGTTGGACACTCTTCAGGGGTATCACAATGTCTGGCACATTGCAGTAGCCTAAGCACGGTGTAACCAAGGCATGGATCACTGTTGCCAAGTCAGACCCAGGAAGGGTCGCAGCCGGCTCACCGACTGAAATTGAGCAAACACACTGCTGCCCCCTGAAGATCCACATATATTATAGCATGCAGGAGCAGCACTCCCAGGCTATGAACCTGATCTTTCAAGGGAAGCATGACCCTATCAAGAACAGGTTGAATCCCAGTCCCCCAGTCAAGCTTTCTACCCACCAACAACAGCTCCGTCTTGTCTGGATTTAATCTCTTCTTTATCCTCATCCAACTCCTTATCAAACCCCATGTAACATTCAAGGGTTTCAGCTGCTTCCTTGGAATTAGGAAGAATGTCCTTTCTCCTCTTACAGGGAGAATGTCTCTTCTCTGCTTACAGACTAAAATATACAACCAGAAAATAAAACCCCAGTTGTTTCTCTTACCTTAAAATTAGCAGCTGATAATTTAAAAAAAAATTGTAATAAGAATTGCCTAGTAAAAAGGCATTGAAACGTAATTTGAATAGCTGGTCTTGAACGATCTGGGGTGATTCGGTTGGTATTTATATCTTATTTGAGACTCAGAAGGAAAACAACTTTGCCTAAATAGGAGCTGCTTCCGTATAGGTTGCCTCATGACAGGAGCTGCATTTTTCTATACCAGTGTTCACAAACACCTTCATTTGTTGACTAGCTGATCTGTTTGAGGCACAGTGTTCCTACACAAAGCCATGGGGAATGCAATTATTTAAATTTGTCCTGGCTTCATTTAAAAGCTATCACTTTAGGAGTGGAGATGGAATTTACTACATTCAATAGGAGCCAGTGGTTTCTAATTGAAACTGCATTCTGTAACTTCATTAAATTTATACAGAGGGAAGAATTAAGCTTGTCCGTTTTCAAGCTGCTGTTCCTTAACATTCTTTTAAATGCTTAGGTGAAGTCAAAAGACATTTGGGTTGTGTGAAGCTTTTGTATCCTTCTCCTCTCTCTCTCTGGATGTACCTACATGCACATATGTAAGTTCATTCATTCATTTTATGCTAGGTTACTTTCCCATCATGCCAGAAACCACAGGGATTTGGTTTCTGTGATCATCTGAGAACTGCAGATTTTTTTTCTCTTGCAACCCTTGCTTACGTGATATGCTTTAGAAATGCTTTATGTGTATTTGAAAATAGTATTCTGTGTGATACCAACAGATGTCATTGTGAATTACAAGATTCTCTGCTACACACACACACAGAGAGAGAGAGAGAGAGAGAGAGAGAGAGAGAGAGAGACTGTGGCCACTCTAAGTTGAACTTGCATTCTACTGCAAATCATTCTTGAATGTTATCTCATTAACTCTGGCTGGTAATGAGAACAAATTGAGGGGAAAAACCATGGTGTCACAAAGATGAGTCAGAAAGTTATATGGAGCCATAAAAGCAGAGCTGATTTACTCCAATGCAGAAGTATGAAGTACACAGAGATTGGAATTTGACAGTTTTAGTAGATCTATAGCTGCTTAAAATATGCAAGGTTTTCTCAAGCACGACACATATGAAAATGAATAATGATACCCAGTCAGTTCTTTAGGTTTATTTAATTAAACATTTCTCTTCTTTTTAATGACACTGCATTGCAGAAATCCCCCCCTCTTCCCCCACGAAAAGAACCCCAAAATAAAATGGGATGAAGTGGAGCAAGTTAGGAAGGGTTGAATAGGCAGGGCTTGCACCTTTCGATGTTCTTCATTCCCCTTGATGCAACAGACTGGCCCAAAGAGGCGAAGCATGTGTGTGAATGAGAGAGATGTCAGAGGGCTAGACAGCAGAATCTGTCTTCTCTTTTGCATGAAGTGTGGTGGGCCAGATCCGTCTCTCTGCAAAGGGTTTCCCTTTGAAGAACAGCCTAGTGCCTCCCTAAACTCCCATTTTGTTACCAGCAAGAGGTGCAGGGGAACTTTATCACGTTTTACACCGTACATTCTGTCCAAGGCAATTCTGCTACGAAGCATTGTTCAGAGTGGCTTCCACATTCTTCACGCCCTTTGTGTGTTGTGTGTGTTTCTAGGCGAGGCTTCTATTGTGCAGTCTCCCTGCCTCATTCATGGAATTTTACTGGTGGGCGGAGGCAACCAATGAAATCATCCACACAGGGTGTTTTTCCGCTCCTATTTTCCCCCTTTTCGCATAAGAGAAAGGAGGAAAAGACAGAATAGCTTCCGTCATCTTTGATTGGTAGCACTAAGAATGCTCTGTCTGGAAGCATCCTTAGTGTGTTACAGAAATGGCCTACCAGAAAAGTTTAATGGATAGAGTGACCATATTTTGGAAACCAAAAAGAAGGACATGGTCAGCCCCCAAGGGGGCATCCCCACCAATATGTCTGCCCCCAGGGAGCGTGTCCAGCACCAAGGGGGCGTGCCCACCTGAACATAGTCTTGGTCACATGTCTGATTTTACAGCACACAATTAAGACAGATCTGTTCTACATAACATCTTAATGTTAAAATTACTGAAATAACAAGTGAGACATTCAGTTTATCTGAAATTAACTTCACTCACTCTTACTTATGTAGCTTTTGCTGTACTTTGTTGCTATACTCTGTGTGATACATTCTTCCCTTCCCTCAAATACCTTTTCTGATTGCAAGCTCCTGCTTAACAGCATTTGCTGCCTGCCAGCCAGCTGGCCGGCCATTTTATTTTTTTTAGTTTTAAAGTTCAGTTTTGTTTTGAAACTTGCTAAAAATCAAGAGATGAACAGAACTGCTTGAAACTTGGCATGGCTAAAGCCCTACTTAAGATCTATCATGATGGCAAGTTTCATCTCCTTATCTTTAAGCATGATTTTTTTAAAAAAATCTTTTTTTAAAAAAACATCATTTTTTTAAAAAATCCTAAAAATCAATGGATGAACGGATCTGCTTCAAACTTGGCATGGCTAAAGCCCTACATAGGAGCTATCAAGGTGCCAAGTTTCACCTCTTCATCTATAAAAATGATGTTCTTTTACAAAAATTGTAAAACCTCAAACTTTAAAAATTTCCTAAAAATCAACAGATGAACAGATCTGCTTCAATTTTGGTACGACTAAAGCCTTACCTAAGGGCTATCATGGTGCCAAGTTTCATCTCTTTATCTTTAAAAATGACGGAGCTGTAAGCATTTTTGTTAATTCCCATTGACTATAAAGTAGAGCTGCCCTTTGGGTGGGGGGAGGATGGGAAAAATCCAGATATTTCTTCAAATTTCATAATTTTCCCCACCTTTCCCAGATTTGTTATCAAAAATCCTGACATGTCCTGTTTTTTCCCTGACATATGGTCGCCCTACTAGCCTCAGTGACTCTTCTTTCCAGTTCTGTTCATGACTGATAAACTCCGTTAGGGTTGGATTCTTGCGCATGTGACTTGGTTGAGTTTAGGAAATGCAAGTTCCTGCTCTTCGCACGTTTACATTGCAGTTCCTTTCGGAGCATTCACTTTTTTTCCTGCTGTTTTGTAGCTACCAAACTGGTCTTCCACAGAGTCAGGATTTTAGGTTTGTGGTTCACCATTTGAGTGTTGCCTAGTTAAAGTTCAGAGACATGCATTCCTTAACGTTTGCCCAGCCAATCAATTCTAATTCCTTTACCTGTTGAGCTGCTGGATATCATTAAGACCAGCATAAGTTCCATAGCTTTTTTTAGCAACTGCATCAGAAACGTAGTCAAAAAGAGAACACTTTTGTCCTTTGCAGTTGCAAGATCGCATTGAAACACCACTTGTAATTTGCCTGTTGTAAATATAAATAATGATTCATAATTTAGTGATTATTTCTTAATTCAAAAACAAGATACTTTACAGTATAAAGCGTAAGGCTAAAGAGGCAAAATCCTGCTTGCAGGCTCAAAATCTAAACAAACGCACAAGGAAAAGGGAGATAGATAATGGAGGAAGTTAAAATCGCAGCAAATCAAAGAGGGCTTGAGAAAACAGATAGGTCTTAAGGTGGGAAGGGCTGGATTTTGATCTGTTCCTGCAATTTATTTTTTCTTGTAAGCTGCATTGAGAGAAAATGGTTGAGCAAGCGGTCCCAGACCTAATTGAGAAATGCAGCTGAAAGAATTATTGGCACATATCACTTCAAAACCATTCTCTTAAGGGAAAATATATAGGTTTAATAAAAGGTACTGTTTTTATTTTTAAATTCAGTTTTGCTGGCTAGTGAGTAAAGATAGTAGGTTTGCAATGCAATTTCTTCTGGTACTTGCTGGCTCTCTCAGAGATGCCTGACGGCTAGATTTTTAATTACCAAACTCAATTTTGGTAGTAGCAATAGCTTTCTTTTGTAGTTTGTCTAAATTAGGTTACGAGGCTGATAGGGAACTTTGTAGGATTTTTTTAAATCTAAGGCAGCATTAACTTTGGTTTGTAAGTGCTCTCACTTGTATGACATTCAAGATTTAGGGTAAAGCTGTCTTTGGATTTTAGGAGTGCTGTGCCATCTCTGCTGTACAAGCCCATTGAAGTAGCAGGGCCTGGTAGAATGCACCTTAGATTTCCCTGCCAGTTTTTGGAATCACTCCCTCAATGCAGAGCACCAAATGATATCCCACCCCAGTCTACACGTTAAAAAGCTTTGTGGCATCATTTTCTGCCTTCATCTCTCTCCTGAATTCTACTGCCTGAAGCGGTCTCTTTCACCTCACTGCATGGTAGGGGCAGCCCTGCTCAACTTCCAATAGTGAACCTAGATGGTGAGCACTGATAGCTTTCAAGCCAAAACAGGGCCATTGAAGAACAAGAGGGGGATATTGGCTTGTTCAGGGAAAACCCCAAGCTTTGCAGAAGTACAAAAGATATCTTTAAAACACTCACACACAAAAGAGGCTAGCAAAACACACCAAACATCCCAATGAAGACTGAACATACTCAGTAGCCTTATTCAGTTGAGTGATGTTTGGAAAAGACCCGAAAACTGGGAGAAGGGGAATAGCAAATTGCTTTTCTTGAGTCCGGAATAGCTTATAGTATCCCAAAGGAAGGAAGGACTGACTGGAACCAAGAGCAAGAGCCGCTCCTGTTGGAACACGAGAATACATTGCAACATTTTCTTATAGGTCCCACATGTTTTATTATCGGGAAAGGCAAGAGGCCTATTCCTTAGCTATTACTGACCTCTCTCTCTTCTTTCACCGCACTTTTTAAACATTCCTTTTAAAGGTTTGCCTGTAATTTCAATCTCTAGTAAAGTGTGTTTTCCGGAATGTTTTTGAATTAGATAATGCTCTGATGCTCTAAATAGATTGCGATCTGCTTCAGCCTCTTTGATTTGCATCAAACATGCATTAAGCTTGCCAGAGGAAGCCCTTCTTCTAGAGAGAAGTCGAACATAAGAAGAATTGTGCTGGGTCAAACTAAAGGCCTATCGACTCCAGCCTTCTTTTCCCACTGGCCAACAAGATTCCTAAGGAAAGCCAGAAGCAGGGCATGAGTGCAATAGCACTCTCCCGTTAATCTTACACAGCAACTGGTGCTGAGAGGCATTCTGACTCTGCTACTGGAAATAATATATACCCATCATGACTAGTAGCCATTGGTAGCTTTATCCTCCATGATTATGTCTTTTCGCCTTTTAAATTCAGCCAAGTTGGTGGCTGTCCCTACATCTTGTGGGAGCAAATTCCATAGTTTAACTATGCTACACACCGTGCAATAAATGTTCTCTGTGGTTGGCCCTCTGACTTTAGTATGCCCTCCCAAGGGAGATATGCCTGTATTCTTGTTGTGGCTTGGATAACATCATTTTTATTTGCTCCCAAGCATTTAAAATTACTATATATTCACTGGCTTTATTGTTTTATTCCTCTCAAATTTTACTGTATTCTTTAGTGTTTTAAGTTTGATCATGTACTGATTTTTAAAACACTGTATAGTGTTCTGAAATCCATCTTTGGATGATAGCGTAGTGTATAAATTCTTAAGGTAAGGAAGTAAATGTGTTCAGTAAACAAAACTTCAGAAGTACACCATATTAAATTCAAAAGTACACCGTATTAAATTGTGCTTGTATACATATATGCAGAGTTTTTCTATTAGGCTAAAGTAGTTGACCTGAAATAATTGATTATGAGAAAGTATTAAGTAGTTACTTTTATGCCGTGTCAACTCACTAGCATACAGTTCCTTTACGTTTATTAAATTTTAGACAAACAGTGAAGGCTCTGAAAACTGCTAACATAGTAATTTATCATTCCTAGAGAGGTGAGAATTGAGGTAAATAGATACATGGGTTAATTTGTCTGATTTGTCTGTCACTAATTAATTTTAGGAAAAATGCTTTTTTTTAGAGCCATGTGATTTGTCTAGCCTATATCTTTTTAACTATAAATACCTCCACCCACCCCACCTCTAGTTCCTATCAGGATAGTGGGCACTAGTCTTTTTCTTCCAACCAAAAACGGTCTCTTTTCCACCCCCCTCCAGCTGTAATTTCCATTTGCAACAATTTGAACTTCCCTCCTGTGCCAGTTAGCACCTGAGGGGGGGGGATATATTTTGGGAACAGGGTACAAGAGAAAAGGAGTAAATTCCCCACCCCTGATCAGTCCATCCAGGAGCTCTTAAAAAGACACATGCAGGGTTAAGTCATGTGGTTAATGTCACATGTACTTTAGCCCTTAGAAACTGATTTACCCCCCTTCAGAAACATGTGGTGGGAAATTTTCTGCCACACATCGCAAGTCATGACACAGCTGGAGAGTGCATGTTATTTCCTGCATCAGATAATAGCCTTGAATGTAGGATGTCCATGGGATTTGGCCCTTCTGTGGGCAGCAAAGTTGACTGAAACTAATTTTGAAGCCGTGCTTTCTTTTTACCCTCTTATGTTATTTACTTATTTTGTCCCTCATTTTCCTTGTACATGGGCTGCCTTTGACCAGTATGGAAGCCTTACTTTACAACGTTTTTTCATCCCTTTGTCTTGTCCAGCTGTGGCGGATCTGCAGAGGATGTTTCCTACACCGCCTTCCTTGGAGCAACACCCGGCTTTCTCCCCTGTGATGAGCTATAAAGATGGCATTAGCTCAGAGACCGTGACTACGCTGGGGATGTTGGAAAGTCCCGTGGTCAACATGGTTACAACTCAACTCACTGAGTTCAAAATGGAGGTGGAAGATGGATTAGGGAGCCCTAAGCCAGAAGAAGTCAAGGTAAAATATTCTAGAACTGCAACATGGATTTCTTTCGGTATTTGCACATCCCACAACAAAACAAGAATGTAAATTCTTCGTCCAGAAATCTCAAAGGCTTTAAGTGTGCACGTGAAGTACTGTGGTACCTTAGAGTTGAACTGAGCTTGTGGCAGGGCTGTAGCTCAGCGGTATAGCATGGATGCAGAAGATCCCAGAGTTCAATTCCTAGTATCTCCAAGTTAAAGGGTCAGGTAGCAAGTGATGGAGAAAACTGCTAACTTATTTTATTTATTATTTACTTACTAGATCTATATCCCACCTTTTTTCCTCCAAGGAACGCAAGGTGACATTCATATTCCTCCACCTCTCCATTTTTATCCTCACAACAACCCTGTGGACTAGGTTGGGCTGAGAGTCTGTGACTGGCCCAAAGTCCCCCAGTGAGCTTCCATGGCCGAGTGGGGACTAGAACCCGGGTCTCCCAACTCCTAGTCCGATGCTTTAACCACTGCACCACACTGGCTCTCCTGATACCTTGTAGAGCTACTGCCACTCAGTGGTGACCTGGGGTCTCCAGTGTGGTGCACCTGTGTACCAATGTGCTTACAGACACCTGGCAGGTGCCCTGCCTCTCCTGTTTTTAATTTTGTTCCTTAATTTTAGATCGATCAATAGATTGATATAGATATTTAGATGTAGATGTAGATATTATTTTTAACTGGAAGGCTGGCATGCTGCAAAGTGTAGGGACAGCCCTCCAGCTCCATCTTCGTTTGGGTTCGAAATAGGTGGTTTATGTTTTAGGTCACAGACCTCACCTTTGCCTGGTACAGAGGCAAATCCTTGGGCAAGTTACTTTTAGTCTCACCAGTTTGCGTTCTGGCAAATGAGTGCTTTGTAACCGGCCATGCCCACCATGGCAGCCATTTTATGAGTGCACCTGGTAACACTGTCAAAATTTGAAGTGTGCCCACCAACCCAGTAAGGATCAGGAGCCCTGGTGCAGAAAACACACTGGATAGAGCAATGGTCTGATTTCAGGCCACAGTGTTTTAAGGCGCTGCAGCATCTTGCAGCGACAAATACAATGTTATATTTCTGTTGCATGTATTATTCAGCATGAGCAGCAGATTTCACTTAATCCTCTTAATCGAGGGGTCATGTGTATTAGCATTGTCTTCCCCCTGTTATGTAGCTGTATAGGACTGGGCTTCCTTTTACCAGGGGCCATAATCGGAGTAGGTGTACGGGTCTAATCTATTCCTCAATATGCTCCTGGAAAAGAGAGATGATCTGCTACTGTCAAATACCAGTCCCTTTTCAGCAGAAGTATCAGCGTGTAGGTTTCTTTAAGGAAACAATTCCTCACTCGTCTTGCTACTAGATTCTCTCCCCAAAGCAGGAAAAGGATCTGATGCAAGAGAAAGCGAGGGAGTATTGGTTTATAAAGTGAGCTCCTTCCACCTATACTGCCCCCCCTGTGAGTGACTTGTTTCTGGATTATGAACCAGGTAGCCGGGGGCTCAGGTGCATGTCTTTTCACTTAGAACGAAACCTGAATCTGTCCTAAGATCCAAGTTTTCAAAGAACCTAGAATTGTTTGCTGGGGTTTGTTTATTTATTCATGTATTTATTTATTGCATTTCTATACCGCCCAATAGCCGAAGCTCTCTGGGCGGTTTACAAAAATGAAAACCATGAAAACTATTAAAAATATCAAACAACAACAGTATAAAAACGTAGCATAAGAATACAATATAAGAGCACAAGCAGCAATACAGAAATTCAGATTTAAAATACAAATTTAAACAGCAAGGTTAAAAATCCGAACTGATGAACTGTTGAAATACTGAGAAAATCAAAAGGCGTCTAAAAGAGTACAATGTAGGTGCCAGGCGAACCTCTCTAGGGAGCTCGTTCCACAGCTGGGGTTGAGGTTCAAAAGTGAAGAGAAGTGAGAGGGTACGTCTGTTCTCCTCTCTTGACTTTCATTTCTCTCTCTTCCTCTCCCCTGCTCCTTTTTCTCTCGATCAGGTTTGAGTGTGTGTGCGTTCAGACAGTTGAAGGATGTATATTGATGGAAAGTAAATTTAGATCTATTGACCTGGTGTTTCTTTACAGAAACAAGAAATTAGAGGGATCTAGGAGAATAAATGAATGGGAAAGGTCTGCTTTACTTTGGACCCTGGCAAAGTTGCTTCCGTAAAACTAATATGGAAGATGTGTGTCTTTGTAAAGTCAAGTGGAGGCCCAGACTATGTTAGGCCAAGGAGCTTCTGGGAATAATGGACTTCTGCAATTCACTTGTAACACTAGGCCATAATTTGGCCCTACAGGAATGAATCCTGAAGTGCTTCAGGCTTGTGCGCTGCCTCTTTCTCACTTTTGTGCCATGATCCAAGACTTCTGATCCTGGTTTGGCTGTTGGTCAAAATGGACAGATGCCTTGTGCTGCTTGGCTTGGAGGCCAGTGCAGACTGTAGATTGGCAGATTTGACAAACAGTGAAACTGTGTCTTGGCCATCCATGATTGCAGAGCATGATGGGAGGAGGGGGAGGAGGCAGTGTGCAAACCTGGCACTCCTTGGGACTTGTTCTAATAGCACCGAATCATGGCTTGGCGCTGCATGTTTTCCCCCCACCAGTTGCTTAATGTGTCGTCCAAATTCAGCCAATGTGTGGCTCAGTTTAGCAATGTGCTCACTGTCCAGTCCCTTTATTTTTCAATGGTCCTCATAATCTTTTGTTGTCGGCCATGGTGGTGGTGGGGGAATACAAGCTCCAGAATGGGTTTACACAGGCAAAACATGGGAGTGCCTATCTAAATACCACAGCTCCCTTCTCGTTAAACCATAAATCATTGTATTCTAACTATGGCTAGAGTGTTGGATTACAACTGGGGAGAGTCAGATTCAATCCCCACTCAGCCATGAAACTCACTGGGTGACCATGGGCCAGTGACTAGACCAACACATATAGCGTGTAGATTTGTAGCAGTCATTTTCAAGACTGCCCTGGTTTTGGGATGTGTATGTTGTGGGGTTTTTTTGCCCATAACAAAACTGGAAAGAATACCTCGGTCCTGTTAACACAAACAATGTCATCTTTGGCTCTGTTAAGTAACTGCAGCTGTATGGGCGAATAATGTTTAGTCTGAGTGCTTTATTAAATGTAGGGCTAGCCCAAAAATGCATATGCCTTGCAGACATAACAAGGGCAGATTCTGTTCTCGAGAATAGGCCCTTAACTAGGTCCTTTCAAATACAATTTATTCACTTTCCATTCAGGGGCATATGTATATTTAATGCAATGGTTTGGTTCAGGAAAAAAGGCAGAACAACAAAACCAATCTGGCTATACTACTGCTATGGGAAGGGAGCCCCTTTCTCTTTCCACACTCTCTCAATGTCCTCACACCTATCCTTTTGGGTTCCACTCAGTTACTCTTTCGATGTCCCTGTATTTTCTCCAGTCTCTTGAGATCCCTGATCCCTTGATATTATCCAAAAGAGGGGAAAAAATCCCCCCTTCCCCTCTCCTGCAGCGTGTGTAGTAATGAAATGCATGAAGTGAGCTCATATCATGAATTTCCCTACCTCGGCTGTACGTTATTGGCTGCCGCTGTGGGGGAGGCAAGGAGACATGTCACATGATAATGCCACATTGGGCTTTTCCTTACTGCATATTGCAAAGTGGAGTTGCTAGACGTGAGCGCCATTGCTTTTGACAGCAGCTGATGGTTTGGGTAAAGTCTAGCTCCATACTTATTTTAAGGAACCCTGAGTGAAATGAGAGTCCAGATGAAAATGTCTATCAGTCACAATTTCAGACAAGGAAAGCCACCTGCATAGATGTGTGTTTCCTTTTTATAGAAAGTGTAACTGACCGGGGGCTGCTCTGTTACAAATAATGCAATTCCTTGGCATTTGCAGGATTTCTCCTTTGTGCACAAAGTTTCAACTTTTCAGCCTTTTATGGGCTCCTCCATGTTCGCTCCGTTGAAGATGCTACCTAGCCAGTGCCTGCTACCTCTGAAGATTCCAGAGGCCTGTGTCTATCGGCCTTCCTGGGCTATTCCTCCCAAAATCGAACAACTTTCTTTACCGCCTACGGCTGCTTTCATCAGAGATGGTTACAAGTAAGTACAGCAATGGAAACTGGACATGCCCATTATTTTTTGTGTATTCATTCAGGGGAAGGTTTTGTCTTCATTGTTACGTGTGGCGTGAGATACTAGTTCTCAGCCTTGGGATTTACTTTGTCCGCAGTGAGGGGGAGAGCGTATTTAGAAGTGCCGATTACCAAACATGCTGAAGTGGTCAGACGTAACATAATTTTTGTCATGAGAATGTTTCGAACAAAATCCTACCGTGATGGGTGCAGCCATATGGAGATTAGTCTCCACTGCTCTCTTTCCCAGTGGAGTGACGAATGAGAGGAATAGCGGCTTACTCACTGTTTGGTTGATCATCAGGTTCTGAAAAGTCTTATATGCACATATACACACATTTCTTCCCTGAGTAAAGCTCATTGTTTTCATAATTTCATACTCACATAGATCGGGCCGGCAGTTCACATTGGCATTAGGGGCCATTTGCATCTCATCGCTGTACGGCTGTTGGAGGGGTTACTTCCATGCAGATCAAATTTTTATCCCATGCTTCCTCTATCAGCTTCCTGCCTCTTCCAAATTCTGACATAACAATTTGCCAGTTTGCTGTGCTCTGATCCTGTCTACTCTGAAGTTAGTGTCAGTATCTTAGCTAAGAATTAATTGGAAACTAGCTTAGCCCTTCATATGAAATGCAGAGCCCAGCTGCTAATGTTGAAACACAGCAAGGATTGAAACGATGAAATGCATGAACCCCCTTAAAAGCTAACACGCAGTGCAGGGTTCTCCCGCAGCAGTGAATTAATTTTAGAGAGGAAGCAGCTTGTATCTTTATATCCGTCCTTTATATCAATCACTTTCCAGCTCCAAAGAATCTTCAGGGCTCTCACAGGAATTGGGGGGGGGGGGGGGAATCATGAAGCCCTTGACACTGCCTAGGTAGCAATTTAATTCCTGGTTTTCTGTAATAGTAACTACTTCCCAAGACCTGAACTGATTATTAATTGCAGGTATTTATTGGGATAAAAATCTCTAATTTCCAGTGTAATCCAATTAGAGCAAAGACTATTACTGCAGGCTTCTGCCAAAGAGGTGATTGCTAATCAAGATTTCTAGGTCACCTTTTGTTGTTTCTCTGAGGCACTGGCTGTGTGCTTCAGCTTCTTTCTGAACCTGTAGCCTGCTTTTTTCGTTTCCCTTGACTGGCACTCAAGTCAGCTAGAGATAACAAGAAAATTATTCCAGAGAATCAGGTTTCACCACATTTCCTTCTCGGATTGCTGGCAAAATGGGAGTTCAAAATGAATATTTAAACTTCCACATTAACTGAAAAGGAACGTAGATGCATTAAATCTGCAGGTTTCTACTCCTTCATCAAGGGAGCGCTTGCCATAAGGAGCCCATTTCAAGGAAAGTGTTTTTATTAGCAATGTGAGTAGGAATAATTATGGAGATTCAGATCCGTGCTGCCCTTACTGTGAAATTCCATAGCAGGATCTGTGATCATCATCTGTAAGAGGTTTCTTGTCGGAACAGAGGACCATGTTCTGACAGCAGATAATGATAAAATTACGAATCATGTGATGGGGAATGTTGACCTCCCCAAGCATTTGTGGCACAAGCAGACAGGCAACATACAAAGGATGCATTGCCAGTAGGCAAGACACAGAAAAGAACCGAATTTGGTCAGTGTAGGAAATTTACCTGGGATCAGGTAAAATTCTTGTTGGTATAAATCAGGTAAAATTCTTGTAGGTATAACTCTGTATTATCCATCTTCAAAAGTAAGCATTTTAAATACTATTATTTGTATAGATTAAAAATAGATTTGTAGTGTTCCCCTTGCACATAATTTGGCAGTGGATTAGAATTGCAGTGCAAAGTCTTGCAATGCAAAAAAATGACTTGACTTAACACACTTGGCTGATGCTACTTTTTTAAGGTTTGGTACACGTTTCATTCCCTGTCCCACACTGTCAGAATACTCTTCAATGTTGTTAATTGATGAGATCTTCTGTGCTTCCAGTATCAGAGGCAGAAAGCCTATATACACCAGTTGCTGGGGAACGTGAGCGGAAGGGTGCTGTTGCACCCGTGTCCTGCTGTGGGTATCCTGTAAGCAGTTGATTGGCCCCTGTGTGAACAGAACACTGGACTAGATGGACCCTTGGCCTGATCCAGCCTCAGGGTGCTCTTAATGCTCTGTTGCTATGCAAATGACTTTCCCTTAATGACTGTGCCCTGTGGATAAAAGGCCACCCTGCTTTTTGTATCCAACTCCCGTTTCGAATAACATGGTGTGAAGATCTTATACAGTCAACCAGATACACGTTCTTTTTTCCCCTTGTCTGCTTGTAGCAACGTGCCCAGCGTCGGGAGCCTGGCCGATCAAGATTATCTTCAGATGAACACTCCTCAGATGAGCACTCCCGTGACGCTAAACAGCGCTGCCCCAGCCAGCAACAGTGGAGCGGGAGTCCTGCCTTCCCCGGCCACTCCTCGTTTCTCTGTCCCTACGCCACGCACACCCAGGACCCCGAGGACTCCAAGAGGCGGGGGAACTGCCAGCGGGCAAGGGTCCGTCAAATACGACAGCACAGATCAAGGGTCGCCAGCCTCCACGCCCTCCACAACCCGGCCCCTCAATTCTGTGGAGCCAGCCACTGTCCAACCCATTCTAGAAGCCCACAGCCTGTACGTCACACTCATTCTTTCCGACTCCGTGCTGAATATCTTTAAAGATAGCAACTTTGACAGCTGCTGCATTTGCGCCTGCAACATGAATATTAAAGGTGCAGACGTGGGGCTGTATATTCCAGATTCGTCGAATGAGGACCAGTATCGATGCACTTGTGGATTTAGTGCAATTATGAACCGCAAACTAGGGTACAACTCCGGCCTGTTCATCGAGGATGAGTTGGATATTTTTGGCAGGACTTCAGACATCGGCCAAGTCGCAGAGAGGAGGTTGCTAATGTGTCAGACCACCTTAATTCCGCAGCTAGGAGAAGGATCCAGAAGGGTTCAGGAGCCCCCAATGAGCCTTCTCATCCTCCTTCAGAATCAGCACACCCAGCCTTTCACCTCCTTGAGCTGCTTGGACTACATGTCTGCCACCAGCCGACCAACGCTCCATTACACAAACTGGAGCTACGACAGAGTTCAGGCAGAAAGCAATGACTCCTGGATTGAGTGCTTCAACGCCCTGGAGCAAGGCAGGCAGTATGTGGATAACCCCACAGGTGGGAAAGTGGATGAGGCGCTTGTCAGAAGTGCCACCGTGCACTCTTGGCCCCACAGCAACGGTAAGGGGTTTTCTTTTCTTTGGGCGAATCAGTTTTGGGTGGGGAGGTATAATCACTATTATATCTCTTTCTCACTCGTGGCAGTTTTTCTAGAATGGACATGACGGGCTGCGGCAAGTCATGCTGTCTTTTACAGATTCAGGAATTTCCTGGCAATTGAGCATGTTTTAATTATGACCGTTTTCTGGATGTTGGTGTGGATGTACTCTGGTAGGCCCAGTTTCAGAAGGTTTTCTGCATAATTTTTTGATGTGATGCCAGTTACTGTTGTGACTAATGGAATAATTGTGACTTTTCCCTCTTGCCATGTTCTTCTTCTTCTTCTGTAGGAGAAATGATCAAACTCCAGAGGGGTAGCCATGTTAGTATGTTGAAGCAAAAACGACAGAGTTTTGTGGCACTTTAAAGACTTAATACGTTTATTCTGGCATAAGCTTTTGCGGACGCTGTCTGCTTCATCAAATGCATGGGATGAAGTGGACAGCGTCTTTGAGGTGCAACAAGATTTTTTGTTGCTGTTTATCACTCTTAAGATCGAAACATGGGCGCCATGAGCTTTGAACAAAGTAGCAGGTAAAAGGAACTGAACTATCAGAAAGGAGAACTAAACCAGCAAACGAAAAGGTTTCCTTGGAATTTCGAAATGTTTTGTTTAAAGTTCCATTCGTGGTGCTGATGGATAAAAATGTTGATTTTGTTAAAGCGATTTGTGTAATTTGCCTATTTTGTGTAATTTGCCTATTTTGATTTTTTTTATTGTTATTGTGTAATTTGCCTATTTTGATTTTTATAGTTTATTGTTATTTTTACATTTCCCTATATATCTATATAAAAAAGAAGAGCCGAATCATCTTGATGCATATGGTATTCTATCTCTGAATCCAGCTATTGTGTTGTTTTCAGTCCTAGACATCAGCCTGCTCTCCTCCCAGGATGTGGTGCGCATGCTCCTGTCTCTGCAGCCCTTCCTACAGGATGCCATCCAGAAGAAGCGGACTGGCAGGACCTGGGAGAACATCCAGCATGTTCAAGGACCCCTTACCTGGCAGCAGTTCCACAAAATGGCAGGACGGGGAACCTATGGTACAGTAAAAACAATCATAGCTTTAAGCATCTCTGCCTGGCACTGGTGCCAAAGAGCATACTTTTCCAGATTTTAAAAGGTTCAGAATATAGTGCAGATGTGGATTGGGGTGTTCCTCCTCCTCATTTGCAATCACAGGAGTTATCCAGGAGGTGCCAATGATTTGCATTTTTACAGCAGCAAAATTATTATCGTTTAAATTGAGAGTAGGTAACATTGTTCACATAGGTACCAATGTGCCCCCCCCCTGCCCCCCGGACACCTTCCTTGGCATCTTACCTCCTCCCAATTTGATTTTGTTTTTTTAAAAAAGTAATCCTAGCAGCAGCTAGGATTGCTTCAAAGCAAAGTGGAGAGGCTCCAGCTGGTGCCACCTCCATTTTCTATTCATGCCTCTGGTCCTCACACGGGTCTCAGAGACCTTCTTAGGAAATGAAGACGGTGGGCTGCAGGCTGACACTTTCCAAGCGCTCTCTGGTAAGCTGGGGATGGGGCTAAAGAGAGCATTGGGGAGCTAGAAAAAGGAACAATAGGGCAGAAGATGGGTCAGGGAAGCCAACGAGGAGGGGGATAGAAAGAGAACCAGAAAGCAATTTGGGGCCAAGAAAAGCCAGTTGGAAGCAATCTGAAGGATGGAGAAAGTTGTCTGAATGGATGGGGGCTCTGTGTGTGTGTGTGTGTGTGTGAGAGAGAGAGAGAGAGAGAGAGGAGAGAGAGAGAGAGAGAGAAAGGGGCTTGGGAGTGATCCAGCAACTGGAGATTTTTGAGGGATCCTGAAAGACAGCACAATTCCCCCCTCTCCCCCTCCCCTGGTATGCTTGCAGTGAGAAGGGAGTGATGGAGTGGGGAGAGTGCCTGTGTATTTGGTGGTGATCCATGGTGAGAGATGGGGGTGGGGGTGGGGGAATGAGTTGGCTAGCAAAGAGAGGTGGGGTAGAGAACAAGAGTTTGGCTTCTGTCGGCGCAAGAAACTCTGGGTTCAAAGGATTTTTGTGTGTCAGGTATCAGAACCACCTCTGCTTTGTCCTCAGTCATTTGGGCATGTTACTTTTCCTTTGTGACTAGCCATGCCTCCTATGGCAGCCATTTTGTGGTGGTGCCCAGGACAGTTTTGCAAACTTCCAAATGTGGCCACTGCCCCCCCCCCCAAAAAAAAGGCTGGAGACCCCTGGTTTAAGTGCTAGGAAAATGTGGTGAAGATTCATCCCCATGGAAGATACCTGGATCCTTACGATCATTTTTATTGTGCACAGAATGACGGCCTGCAAAAGCCTTAAGAAATCCATCCTATGATATTTCACAGCTATCCATGATCAGGATTGTTTTAACTCCCTTTTCTTGATTCAGGTTCAGAGGAATCTCCCGAGCCTCTTCCAATCCCCACTTTGCTGGTTGGCTACGACAAGGACTTCCTGACAATCTCTCCGTTCTCCTTACCATTCTGGGAGAGGCTGCTACTGGACCCGTACGGGGGCCATCGGGATGTTGCCTATATTGTGGTGTGTCCAGAAAACGAGGCCTTACTTGATGGAGCCAAAACTTTCTTCAGGGACTTGAGCGCCGTATACGAGGTTGGTGAGCAGAGGAGTTTTCTAAGGTTTGGATAGGATTCCCCACCCCATATTATTGTGTTTTATAGGAGAAACTCTGACAGTGGAGGGTTTTTTTTTTCATTTGTATCCAGGTAAGTACAGCATCAGCACCTGCTGATATTAGTGAAATGGTATAGCTAGTACAATATGGGAAGAGTAAGGAATAAATGCTTTAAAACTGCAGATTCTATTATATAAAAGCATAACATTGGTGTGATCTTCCGACGTTCCTTACCCCTTTCTTTACCTTACATTCCAATGGGGGCGGCCCCTGGGTAAGTCAAACTAGATGGGTGTCCAGTTGCCCCAGCCACTGGGACCAGATACCTAAAATGCCAAAGTAATAAATTAGCTAGACTCAATTACCACGTGGGAGAGACCTAATTGGGATACTGAGTTATAACTCTGCAAGCTTCCAAACTCTAACCATCCAACTCCCCTGGAGTGTTAATACACACTTTTTTGCTTTAATGTGGGCTGAAAGCCCAAGACACTAACATAGAGCGAGATAAGGCTAAGTTGAATTCTCCACTTCAGAACACCCAAGTTTCGTTTTAACCCCAAACTTGGATTTATTAACCACCACAAAACAGAATTGCAGTCCAAGAAATAAGCAGAACAAAACGCTGGTTCTAACATCTAATACGTGTTTAACTTGATAAAAACAGGTGGGTTATATAGCAAAAGGCAATTGTTGAGTTGGATATCAAAAGGCTCTCTCTACCCTCCTGGCAGAAATCTTGGTTATATAGAGAGTTGCTTGCAAAATTGAATCAGTGTCATTACTGGAATAAGGAATGGTTCCCAGTTTGAGGATAATAGGGCAAGGAAAGTCTGGATGAAACAAAGATCAACTAGTCGTTCGCATCCTGCACTCTGACTCCTCAGAAATGAAGGGCTCATTCCAATGCAAGCCACATGTAATTTCTGCAATTTAACATGCTGCATTCCTAATCCTTGATGACTGATGGCAACTGTATCCATGAAACAGTCTCAGTAAAATAAAGGGAAACCTTTCAGGAATACTTCATTTTTTTATAGTGAACGTTTGCTCTCAGAAAAGTCAGTGTGACTTTAAAACCAATGGGGAAAAGGTCACTTTTTATTTCAAATAAATCCACCTTATGATGTAAAAGCCGAGGCCTGAAAACGTGCACTGATTTTAATGAGTCAGTGCTCATAAATCAGTTTTAAATTCACATTTGAATAGCTAGCTTTGAATTTTGACTTTAGATGTGCACGTTTCAGATATCCACATTCATATAAACTTTTGAGTTTTAAGTGGATGTTTGGATTTGAGGGTAGAGTTCAGCTCATGTTTGTGCACAAACTGAAATGTTAAACTCAAAAATTGGCTTGTCATTCAATTTTAGCAAATGTTAATCTACAGTTCTTTGAAAAATCATCATCAAATTTTCATGTTGGTTGCATTATTCATGCCAGCCTTGTTACTGTGTGACAGACACTGACAATCCATTTACTTTCCTTTTCATTTTCAACGATACCTATTTTATCCAGGACAGCAGTAATATTTTAATTATCCACTAGGATGCAGTAATGCTTAAGCAATAAGACGAGATGGGTACAGAAACGCAGACTCAGCCAGTATTTCCACAGTTGCAAATATTGTGGAGAGGGAAAGCTTCTGTTACAATTTGCTTGCTTATTTTGCATGGCATCCAGAGAAAGTCTGGAGTGCCTGAGACCCACTGAATGTAATGGAGATAAGCACACCGGCACTTAAGTCTAATTGAAATAAGAGGAAGTTGGGTTTTCCTATTTCTTCCTGTTGTTGTAAGTGGGAAAATGTTTTTTAGGGCCTTTGCTTCATTGTAAACAGATTGGGTTAGAATGTCTTGCTTTTATAGTTCACATTGAAAAATCCAATTTTCATATTGGATTTGGGATGCACATTAGGACCTCTAGATTATATATATATATATATATATATATATGTAATTTGTGAACCTGTTACACTACTGCAATCATTTTTCCTCCTTGTGCCACTAGATGTGTCGGCTTGGCCAACATAAACCAATCTGTAAAGTGTTGCATGATGGAATCATGCGAGTGGGAAAGACGGTGGCCCAGAAGCTGACGAATGAGCATGTGAGCGACTGGTTCAACCCACCCTGGGGCAACGAAGACTGTGACAATCATTCCAGGCTCAAACTTTATGCGCAAGTCTGTCGTCACCACCTAGGTAAGCAGGGAGAAGCTAGGTTGGAAGTGACCTGAGTTTTAGTAGGCATTTGCCCTGCCTAGCAGATCTCCGTAATTTGAAAACCAAGTCGCTTTATGTGCTCCCTAAAGGTTTTGCCTCTGTGAAGGGTTGTCTTGGGAGTATGGATATTTTTTAATAGGCTTGTAAGAAGACTTTTTATCTATTTTATTACATTTCTCTACCTCCCAATAGCTGAAGTGCTCTGGGCAGTTTGCAAAGATTAAAAACCGTTAAAAACACTTTAGTAAAAGTGTAAAACTATTTATATAAAAACATATAAACAGACAGCACACACACAATGACAAAATATATCTAAAACAATTTTAAACCATCAGCCATAAGACAAATGCAGGACCTGATTAAAAACTCATCCAACGCTGCCAAGTGCCTGAGAGAAGAGAAAGATCTTAACCTGGCACCAAAAAGATAGCAGTGTTGGTGACAGGCTGGCCCCATCAGGAAGATTGTTCCATAATGGGGTGGGGACACCACCAAGAAGCCCTCTCCCTTGTTGCCACCTTCCGAGCCTCTCTCAGAGGAGGTATTCAGAGGAGAGCCTTAGATGTTGAATGTAGTATAACGTAGGTGCAGGTCGGGAGAAGAGTTCCATCAGGTATTGTGGTCCTGAGCCGTATAAGGCTTTATAGATTAAAACCAGCACCTTGAATTGGGCTTGGAAACATACACATTTTGAGGGCACCTAGACAGAAGGGCAGTCCTGATGGATTGGACCAAAGGTCTATGTAGTCTAGCATCTTTTTCCAAAAGTGATCACTTCTGGGAGGTTTATAAACAGGAGTTAAGGCATCTCCTTCCTATTCTTGCTCCTATTCACAGGTATACTGTCTGTATATGGAAGTTCTATTTAGTTATCATGGTTAAGCTGCTTATACTACATAAGCATGTATTTCCCCTTTTTTGAAAGAATCCCAACTAGGTTGAGGAGGCTAGATGATTGACCTGGTACAGCTTAATCTCTGCAGGTATATGCTGCTCTTCCAACCAACCTGGACTTCCTTTTGCTGCTCACACTTTGTTCTTAACGGGTTGAGCATCGAAGGTGAAAAAGATATGTTTCGGCCTCATGGACCAGCTTGGCATCTGATCAAAAAGTTATAATTTCCAATCTGAGTGTTATATTTTGAGGAATACATATTGGAAAGAATTTGCATTTATATCTTGTTTCCATGATCATTTTATGGCATTTCTGTGAGATGTCGTTGTATGTTGTATTCTGGGACACTTGAATAATTGTATTAATCAGATTTCAATTAGCTGCTTTCCTCCCTGCCAGCATCCTTGTGCTTCATCTACATATTAATTGGCAATTTCAGAACTTGTGATAGGTTATATCCTGTGTGGAATGATGACATCATTCTTGAACAAAGCCTTATATCCCTAAAAAGCGGGTAGGGGTTCCTGTGTGACTCATTATCTCTGAGGGGCAGAGAGATAACTGTGCTGTCTTCTTTATAAAAATATTTCTGTACATACCGTCTTTCATAAAACAATGTTTCCAGAGCAATTTACAATAATAAGAACACAAAATCCACTTAAAAATGCTCGTTAAAAAACACACACATCAGCACACAGCAGATGAGAGCTTGCACCAATATTTAATA